>OX411548.1:60729625-61953160 GCA_948146395.1 Fragum whitleyi | reverse complement strand
AGCCTCATCCAGGCCCTACAGCCACACCATTAGGATACAGTCAAGAATATCATGACAAGGTGAATGATTTTATAATGAAATTGAATGAGTGAGAGGAGCGAGTTTTAAATTAAACAAGAGCCATGTTGGACATTGGCATAAGTCCCCTACCGGCTTTGTTTGTCTCAATGTTTTCCCACGCCAATTCTATCAGGGACGTCAAAACCAGGTCTTGTTAAAGGGTTAAACAAGACTTACATGAGTTGTTGTCTCTGCTGTGCCCACTATACAATTCATGGAAGTAATAGACAGATGCAAGAAATAGTATCAACAAGTGCATGTCGTATTGCGATGCAATACAAAAGTCCCCCACCGGATAACAAAAAATCCTTTCTTATTAAATATATCACCTACTAACTAGATCTATAACTGTATACAAAATTTGAAGTTACTAGCACATTAGGTTTTGAACAAAATGTCCAAAACAAAAATATAAGAGTAAAAACAACCAATGGCAAAAACTCAAAAGTGGGCGGAGAAGAATGATTCTTGTACATGCAACTTGCCCTCAATGAGATCTATAAGTGTACCAAGTTTAAAGTTGCTAGCACTGATGGCTCAGGAGATATGGTCCGGACAAAAATGTAAGGATAGAAACAACAAAGGGCAATAACTCAAAAAGTGGAAATGGCAGAGTGACAGTTCTTATACATGACACTTGTCCTCAATGATATCTATAAGTGTAGCAAGTTTGAAGTTTCTAGCACTAATGGTTTAGAAGATATGTTCCGGACGAAAATGTAAAGTTAAAAACAACAAAGGGCAATAACTCAAAAAGTGGGTGTGGCAGAGTAACTGTTCTTGTACATGACAATTCTCCTCAATGGGATCTATACATGTACAAAGTTTAAAGTTGCTAGCACTTATAGTTTAGGAGATATGATCCGGACAAGAATGTAAGACTAAAAACAACAAAGGGCAATAATTCAAAAACTGGACATGGCAGAGTAACAGTATTTGTACATGACACTTGTCCTCAATAAGATCTATCAGTATACAAAGTTTGAAGTTGCTAGCACTTATGGTTTAGGAGATATGATCTGGACAAAAATGTAAGGGTAAAAATAACAAAGGGCAATAACTCAAAAAAAGGGAGTGGCAGAGTAACGGTTCTTAAACATGACACTTGTCCTCAATAAGATCTATAAGTGTACCAAGCTTGAAGATGCTAGTACTTATAGTTTAGGAGATATGGTCCGGACAAGAATGTAAGGGTAAAAACAACAAAGGGCAATAACTCAAAAAGTGAGCATGGCAGAGTTATGGATCTTGAACATGACACTTCTCCTTAATGAGATCTATAAGTGTACAAAGTTTGAAGTTGCTAGCACACATAGTTTAGGAGATATGTTCCGGACAATAACGTAAGGGTAAAAACAACAAAGGGCAATAACTCAAAAAGTGGGCGTGGCAGAGTAACGGTTCTTGAACATGACACTTCTCCTCAATGAGATCTATAAGTATACCAAGTTTGAAGTTGCTAGCACATATGGTTTAGAAGATATAGCCCGGACAAGAATGTAAGGGTAAAAACAACAAAGGGCAATAACTCAAAAAGTGGGCATGGCAGAGTAATGGTTCTTGAACATGACACTTCTCCTCAATGAGATCTATAAGTGTACAAAGTTTGAAGTTGCTAGCACACATAGTTTAGGAGATATGTTCCGGACAAGAATGTAAGGGTAAAAACAACAAAGGGCAATAACTCAAAAAGTGGGCGTGGCAGAGTAACGGTTCTTGAACATGACACTTCTCCTCAATGAGATCTATAAGTGTACCAAGTTTGAAGTTGCTAGCACATATGGTTTAGAAGATATAGCCCGGACAAAAGCGTGACGGACAGACGGACGGACGGACGGACGGACAGACGGACGGACAGACGGAATCGAGCAAACCTATAGTCCCCCAACCGGTAACCGGTGGGGGACTAATAACAGTTACCTTGTCTGATCCAAGATGTTTTTCTTCAGTCTTGTTGGTAAGAAATGAGAACTTTCACTGCAGGTGATTAATACTGCTGCATCACCACCCTGACTAACATGGCTTATAAATTTTTTTACATTTTAAAACAGGTTTCATCAAGTTAGCTTGCTTAGTTATTAAGTTATTGCAGGATCCATTTTTTGCCATATTTTCACTATTTCCGTTACCATAGCAACCGCACTTTTTGTCAAAGAACAAAGATAAAATGATGTGCATAATCTACACATTGCCATCTAGTCATATACCAAGTCTCATCAAATTAGCTTGCTTACTTATTAACTTATCGCAGGATCCAATATTTTTTGCCATATTTTCACTATTTCCGTAACCATAGCAACAACAATTTTAGTCTAAAAACAAAAATAAAATGATGTGCATAATCTACACATTGCCATATAGTCATATACCAAGTCTCATCAAACTAGCTTGCTTAGTTATTATCTTATCGCAGGATCCCATTTTTGCCATATTTTCACTATTTCTGTAACCATAGCAACCTCAATTTAAGTCGAAAAACAAAAATAAAATGATGTGCATAATCTACACATTGCCATCTAGTCATATACCAACTTTCATCAAAAACGCTTGCTTAGTTATTAAGTTATCGCGGGATCAAGATTTGAGCGGACAGACGGACGGACAGACAGACGGACGGACAGACTGACGGACAGACGGAGGGCAAACCTATAGTCCCCTCCGGTGTGAACACCGGTAGGGGACTAATTAAGGGGAGGTAGAATAATATTGCTTATTTTGTTCAAGATGGACAAATTAGTGATGATTATTACTTTCTATAATAAAATATCTTGTACAAACAAATTCTATAAAAAGCTTTCTTAATGGTCACAAACCAATCAGACGCTTGCCAAATGCAATTTTGTCAGTGAAATTGTTGATATTTTCTGACGATTTTTATTTTGAATGTAGTTTTTGATCTTGTCCTTTTAGTGAATTTGGAGCAATTTTTGAATGATTTTGGTGAGTGTTTGGAATGAGTGAATGGAGTGCTGAGTGATCAAAATGCATGTAGAATGGTTTTGATCAGAATGATAGGCAATTTCTTGATGATATTAAGAATCATTTTTGGATCTTATCCAGCCATTTACATATCAACATAAAAAGAAATTAGTTTATTGAAACAATGTTTTGATATACCAATATATTTCATTTTTTGAGAGATAATTGCATTTCTCCTAATTAATTTTGAGTTTTAAACTTTGGCATGGCACCATCGCTCTAAATCTACAAACCCCAAAGACTTCAAACCCTCATCTTAAAACATAGATAGGAAAGTCAACTCAATCAAACATAATTGATCCTTCAATAAAAAAGGAAGAAATTGAACAAATCATAGTCACAAACCATTAAAAGTCATGTTCAAGTATATCACATTCAATCCAAAGAAAAAATTAAGTCAACAGAAAGAAGCACAAGAACACTGAATACTTCACTTCAGCTCAAAAATGACATTGAGTTTGATACTATCTTTAGCACAAAAATGACATTGAGTTTGATACTATCTTTAGCACAAAAATGACATTTAGTTTGATACTATCTTAAGCACAAAAATGACATTAAGTTTGATTTAAACTTTAGCACAGAAATGCTATTCATTTTGATATATACTTTAGCACAAAAATGACATTGAGTTTGATAAAAACTTTAGCACAAAATGACATTGAGTTTGATACAAACTTTAGCACAAAAATGACACTGAGTTGATATGAACTTCATCACCAGAAATAACTTCATCCATTAATGGATAAATGTCCACTAGAAACATTAATAAATTTGATTTATTCCATGATTTTCCCTGAAGTATTCATGTATAATATTAAAGCCCGTCTCATGTATATAAATCATGTTTAAGTGTAAATAATAGTATGTGTAATTACTAGGAATGACTGTGTGTAAATTATCCGCATTTATTCATTTACATTCATAATCAACGGCTTAATTAATAACCCTTGTCTTTTTGTAAAAAAAAATAACTGTGCTGCATGATTTATGAAATATGTTTGCAGTACAGTTAATCTTGCTCAAGCCACCAATTCTATTAAGCAAACATTTTCATTAAGGAACCTTTTCAAATCCCCTTCTTTAAATCGAAATATATCTAAAAAGTAGGTAATGTTGGTCCAAAAATGATCAGAAATGAATCCTTTTTTGTTAAAACTCACCAGAATCGTCTCAGAGAGACAATTCTATTGAGTTTTAACAACAGAGGCTTATTGAGATTTTCGCAGTTATATGCATATTCAATCAAAAAGTATGTTTCTTATTTGAGAAAAAAATGTGTATAAAGTGGCCATTTTCTTTTATGACCGTTTTCTGATGGTCACAGTAGTGATCGCTTAAAACAAGTTTCACTGTACTTTTTTTTTCTAACTGAAGATAATTTTACTCATTACATTTATCTAATACAAAGTAACTGCATATTTTAACATTAATTAGCCTTTTAATACCAGCCTGGAATAAAATGGCGTTTATATACAACAGAAAAAAAAAGAATATCATTTTGTTTCAAATCAATGCCTTTAGCAAAATCTGAGATAGCAAAAGTGTTAAAATCCTTTCACAAAAATGAAGCCGGCTCCACAAAACTAAAGATATATCTTGGGGTTTCTCTAAAAAGCCCTGGGTTTAATAAAGGTTCATGCATGGCCCCTTTTGAATAGGAAGGAACTAACCACTTACATTCAGTACTAAATGTTATGACAAGTATGTGTTCTTTTTTAAAAATTACAAACACAACCCATCTTCCAAACTTGTCAGGATTATCAAGTTGGTTTTCAATTTTTTAGGGGTTCTTTTCTGATGGTATTTCAAAATTATCCATGAATCTCAGTCTAAGTGAATGTAGGGTTCTATGATAAGACCACTGCAAAAACATCCTACTCCGACAAAGTAACATCTGAGAAAGGTTAAGGTAGCCTTATCTACCCTCTAATTAACCCCAAAGTAACATGATGGAAACATTTAAAATAATATCATGCACTATGACTGACAAGGTTCATCAGAACAAACAAAATAGATACTTCAATATTAATGCCAATACAGTCAATCTTGCTCGAGAGACCTTACAAGTTAAGCGACCATTTTTTTTTTTTTGAGTGACTGTTTTCAAAATCCCCTCTTTTAAAGCAAAATATCTTTAAAAGTAGGTATTGTTGGTTTGAAAATTATTGGAAAGGAATCCTATATGTTGTTTAAAGTCACCAGAATCATCTCAATGGGATGCTTCTAACAGCATATGATTATTGAGAAAATCGCAATAATATACATAAATTGAATAAAAAATATATTGCTTATTTGTAAACAAAACACATATTAAGTGGCTATTTTCTTTAACAACAGCTTTTTGGTTGTCCTGTTAGTGGTTGCTTAAAATAAGTTTTACTGTACATTCCAACACAACAGAAAATAAATGAACAAGAACAATCTTATTTTTAAACCCATGCAAAAGTACAGAATCATTGTGCCTGTCAAAGTTATGCAAGTCTACCATTACCAATGTGATTTTGAACTTAAAGGCATTGAGTTTTTTTTTTAATTCATGCATTCCTAATGGATGAAAATTTATTAGGTGTTCAAAAACAATTTTGACAACCTATCATACATGGAGGAAATCTACTCCTGACAAGCCTGTCTTTGATGCTAGACCTTAACCTGCATCCTTGAACTTGAAAATGAAAGGAAACTTATTTCAGAGCGCATATATAGAAATGATTAAGAACTACAACTGACAAGGACCTGTGATCTTACACTTAGGGCTGAACAAAAAATAGAAATATGTCACGGACATGGATGCCCCGTAAATATTGTCATCTATGCATTTGAACTGCCCAAAATTATTCTGAAATCTAAACATTGCTATAAAAGTCATGCTCCGGTCAAGACAAGTTTTATCTTTTGACATCTACTTTCACATTGACCTTGGGCAAACCCAACCAAATTCTTCAAGTGTTACAGGCACTCATCAAGGAGAACAACTTTGCCAAGTTATTTTGAAATCTATTCCCAAATTTTGGAATTATGCTCAGGACAAGACCAATTTGACCTTGAGTCGCAAAACATGACCTTAGACATATCTCAACAAACTCTTCAAATGAAACAAATATTCATTAAGGGAGACAACTGCTCCAGGTTATTTTGATTTCAATTTCTTAATGTAGAAGAAACTGATATGCTCCAGACTTGACAAAGTTTATTGTTTGACCCCGAGTTGTGAACTTGACCTTGGGCATATCCAAGGAAACTCTTAGTGTTGCACAAGTTCCCATCAAGGGGAACAACTGTGCCAAATAATTTTGAAATCCATTCATAAATGTAGACAATGTAGACAAGATCAAAACAAGACCAATTTAATTGTTTGACCTTGACTCAATACATTGACCTACCTGGTATATCCAAACTAACACAAGTACTCATATATGGGAACAATTACTGTGTCCTTTTTAAATCGGGCACCGATTTATATACACCGTTTTCAAGAAATCGCATCAGTTGTCTAGACGTTACATTTTTACCCTTATCCACTGAGCAATGTGTTCGAGCCAAACTATGTGTTTTCAAACACCGAAGAAACAGCCTTTCAGTCACAATCTACAAACTTTTTTTTATCTTATTTAATTTTGCAACAAATAAAGAATAGGCTTTTACAAAATTTGATGTAATTTTCCCTTTTGGTAATTACCAGTTTGTATTTTCAGTGTTTATAACATGATTTGCGGTTGAGTAAAGGAGTTGAAACGTACAATAGGTTAACTGTATAATACATTTGCTGCAGTTACAATATTAGGGCTCTGATTTTTTTCTCGAACGGTCAAATACCAGTTGTAGAGCTGACAACCAATTAAATTCTGTTATGATTCTCACGTGGTCAAAACACACGCTTACCGAGACTGGACACTTACATTTTGCGTGTTATCTACTCAGCTATTTGTTCAAGACAAACAACGCAGAAACGGCCTTTTTCAGTTACAATCTACATGTTTTTTATCTCCTTCACTTTTGCGACAAAAAAAGGAAAAGGCTTATACATAATTTGTTGTAATTTTCGTTTTTAGTAATTACCAATTAGTATTTTCAGCGTTTTTTACAAGCTTTTCAGTTGAGTAAAGGAATTGAAATCATCTTCGTGCTGTTCTAATTAGTTGTTCTGAAACTGCTTAATGTGATCAATGTCTATCCCTGCGGAGGGGATACATTGTGAAAAAGCAACTTCTTTTATTTCATAAAAGAACAACAACAACAATTCCCTACCCTCCTTCCTCTCCGTTTTCTTTCGTCTCGAGTTCTTTCTTCATTTGTCGTCTGTTGGAATCGTCTGCTTCTATAGTTGACATGGTTTATTCCTAGTCTATTTTTAGCACATATTTCTTTGCCATTGCGTTGATTTTGATAGGTTTATAAGGCTTTACGCCGTTTTCGACTGGTGTGGTCATATTGAGCGGCTGGAGCACTTAACCATGGATTCCTATTGTTTCTCATACCAGTACTACGACAACACCCATACCCAGCCTCCAGCTGCTCCATCACATAGGTTCGCGATATCAAACCATTGTTTGGCGACATTTTTGTCTGAAAGGGTATTTGCTGCGGCCGTGCATCGAACCCGGGACCCCTCAAATGAGAGGCAGGTGCATTACAAACTGCGCTAAGGCCTAGGATTACCATTAAGTTTTGATAAACTGTCAGTGTTGTTCTAAAATATCGTAACTACGGCTTTACTCAAGCCGTAGTTACGAGATTTTAGAACAACACCTACGAAATATTGTTTGTCCGATATTGCGTCATTGTTAATTCGATAAAATCGTTCCCCATTGTGTTCTAACTTTTAGCTCTCTGCGCGAAAAAGGGCTTTTCCAGTCCACTGGACTAAATAATTTTGTTGAAATTTCATGTGCAATTTGTGGCATCTCAACTGTTACTGAGCCTATACACTGCAGAGACATGACCGGGATTTGCCATTATCTGCCTCTATATAAATGCTTCCCTCAGGCGTCAAATTGATGCCGGTTCTACCCTCTTGGCGTCTAACCGTATAGCGCAGTTGGTAGCATGTTAGATAATCAATCTTAGTTGAACTGGCTTCAGTCCCAAGTTGAATGGAAATGTTTTGTGACCTATCTCTCAAGTTGAGTGGATATAATTCGATGACCTTGAAAAGGAGTGTTAAGACAAAAAACTCACAAATTGGGCAAATATTTTACTTACTTCTATTGTCCAAATTTGAGCACTTCTATTGACTAACTATTACACTATCCCAGCCTCTCAATGTTGCCCAATTTACAGTGCTGACAGCACTTTGATTTAGAATATTAATAGTTGCTTTGAAATCCATTTATGATGTAGGAAATATACTCCAGACAAAAACAAATTTTATCTTTTTTGACCTTGAGTGGGTGTATCTGAAGAAACTCTTTGCGCTTTTGGAAACAACTGTGCCAAATCACTTTACATAAATTTATAAACGTAGTGTAACGGTTTAAAGGGAGGTAACTTGCATTGGATATGCAAATTAGAGAGACCTGCCCTAAGATATCTGGCTATTTGTGGCCTATATAGACAGAGTCGACCCATTTAGGGTTGAGGATCCTTTTCTCTGAATGGATCACGTCTGTCTGGTTGCTCGGTTTGTTAAAATTGGTGGCAGAGGTGGGATAATTACAACTGCCAGACTGGAGTTGCCTTACCCACGGGTCTCCCAGGCCAAGACTCGGGACGAGTCTTCTCTGATGGGAGAGTAATGTAACGTTTTAAAGGGAGATATCTTGCATTGGATATGCAAATGAGAGAGACCTTTCCCTATGATATCTGGCTATTCGTAACCTATATAGACAGAGTCGACCAATTTAGGGTTGAGGATCCTTTTCTCTGAATGGATCACGTCTGTCTGGTTGCTCGGTTTGTTACAGTAGGAGAAATGCTCTGGACAATAATTTGTCTCTTTGACTTTCACACTGGTCTACTTGACCTTCAGCCATTGCCTTGTGACTATCCAGACAATCAATTTGTGTGACACAAGTACTTACCCAGGGGAACAACTGTGCCAAGTTATTTCGAAATTCATCAAACTAGAAAGCAATGAATGGCTTGAGTCTCTCCACAGGCTTGAAATTGTTGTAAAGCAATAAAAGTTTTGACTGAACTTTTAGATATTGTAGATTCTATTGATGTTGAAAATTATTTTCAAAGTTTCAACTATATAACATATAGAGAAATGACATCCACCCATAAGATGCATATTTTCATCTGATCACAATAATTTTTTGTAGACTGATTAATCCATTGATATCCATTGGTTAGATTCTGAGAAAATGATTTCCAAAGTTTCCACTAAATAACATATAGAGAAATGACCTCCGCCCATAAAATACATAATTTTCATCTGATCACTATAATTTTTGGTAGACTGATAAATGGTCACTCAAGGATCATTCCAGCGAAATTTGGTTGGTATCCATCACTTACATTCTGAGAAAATGATTTTGAAAGTTTCCACTATATAACATATAGAGAAATGACCTCCGCCCATAAAATCCATGTTTTTCATCCGATCTGAATAATCTTTTGTAGACTGATCACACAAGAATCATTAATGTAAAATTTCATTGGTATCCATCAATTAGAATCTGAGAAAACTCACTTTTTACCATATTTGGAAATTAGCCACGCCCATTAAATCCATGTTTTTCATTGGATCAAAATTTCTTGAACAACTTTGAAAGAGGGTCACCCAAGGATCATTCCTGTGAAGTTTGGTTGAAATTCATCCAGTAGTTTCTGAGGAGAAGATTTTTAAAGAAAAAGTTTACAACTGCACACACGGACGGACACACGGCGGACACAACGCCATGACAATAGCCCCAGTGGCTTTCAGCCAGTGGAGCTAAAAGATGAAGAAGATATGCTCTAGACAGGATTCGGGCACACACAATGATGTACCTACCTTTTCAAAAACACCCACACACAGACACACACCTACTCATGGGCAGAATTAACTCTATATACCTGTCGACATTTGATGGGGAGGCCATTATTAAAGTTTTCAGAGTTCATTATTATAGCCCTAAACAATGGAGCTGAATTTTTTTTTTTACAATAGATTAATGTAACCTTTACAGAGTATTTGACCTTGACCTAAGAAACAAAGCTTGAACTTAAAGCCATCGAAAAATGGTTTAAGAGTGCATTTCTGCAAATGATGACAAACAAATGCTTCATCAGACAAGTTTAACAAGTTTATTTAATTCACATAATACAAGGCCAGAGAAGCTAGGAATTAAAGTTTTAAATTTAAAGAATTTTAGGTTTAAGGCTGATTTTAACAACTTTTCAGTCATACCCTGTGGTTGGCTTACCTACAATTAACATTTCTTCAAAAACGAATCAGAAGCTTACATTTTCAATTATGTCAGTGAAACAGCATTTTTACTAGCTATTTGGAATGTAGTTGTAGATCTTATCTTTTTAGTCATTTTGGAATGTTTTTGAATGGTTTGAGTGAGTATTTGGAATGAATGAATGAATGAATAAATGGAGCGTTAAGGTGAGCAATTAAGAATGGTTTTGATTGAGATGGATGTCAATTTCACGATGCTACTAGCTGTTACCATTGTTCCAAGATGGTACTTGTCTCACCAAGTTAAAAAACAACATCATTTCTTAGCCAGTAGCTGCTAATAGGACATAGGTTTACAATTTTCAACACATTGGTGAGAGACATCTCAGAAAGAACGTGTGTCACTGCAGCCGATCCCATATTTGGGTGTCTATGGTGCAACCAACTGCTCTATGACAGTGGCCAGTAAGATAGAAGTGCTTGAAACAATTGGTATCATTTCCTTGAACTATTACATGCATCAAGACAAAACCACATTTACAGATACATGAACCAACAATAAACATGCGGATCCAGAGTTTCTTTTCAGAGGGGATCCAACCAAACTTGAACTAATTTCTAAACCAATCTTGTCAGTTGGAAAGATGAATGTCATAACTACAGCTAAGAAAAGCTCTAGGTATGACATTTCGCTTGCCCACTGACCGTGTGATACCTTGCTTTCCATTTTTTTCCGATTCCTGATTACCAATTCTTTTGTCAAAACTCCAAGTTTGTTCAGACACTGGAGCCAGTTTTAATAGGCATATAGCACAACAGTATCAAATGGGAAGTCATTACAAGTGATTTGCCCTAAGATCTTTGATAAAACTGTCCCAGGGTCCCCAATCTCTGGATCCGCGCATGAACAAAGGTCAACATCAAAGTACCTCTGACACCTCTACAGCAACACATCCCCACATTAATACAGCAGAAGCTTTCTGATTAAAGAACAAAATAAGATCATTCTAATTCATCTTTACAAAGTAACTATGGAAAATTGTATACACAATTAGATCAATTTTTTCAAATTATTTCCTCTGTATTTCATAGGTTATTTTGGGAGAGAAAAAAATCAGTTACAACAAGTTACAGATATGTATTTCCTTTCTAAATCTTCATTGGCTGCTTTGTCTTTCGATTGGCCAATTAAACCTTCTATTACATTTGGTATAATTGCTGTGGAGCCTGCAAAAATTTGACCCGAGAACTGGATTGTACTAAACTACAGTAAAATCTTGTAGCTCAAAGGAAAGGGACATTTTATACGAACTTAGCGTAGTACGAACCAACCAGAGTCAAGTGGTCTGTAGATTCTTGATGAAACAGAATCGGACTTGGTCTTTATTTACCTTTTGTTTTGGGCTTGAATGTACGTTTACGGGCATATATTATGAATCAATTTCCAACAAGACCCTTTGTTGTGACTTATGAAGCTATAATACCACTTGAAAAATCTTGTGTTTAGGCCATATTTAAAACCAAAATACATGTACCTTAATGTTTATTCAATCATTTACATGCAAGTAAATAACTCAATTAGAGTGTTTTCCCTTTGGATCAAATGACTCTGAGTACTCCTTCAGTGAATGACAAATTCTCGGACGTAGAATTTACATGTATCTGTGTGGATAACATGTTGACATACAAGCCTACGAACATTTGCAGGTTCATTTCTATGAGATGGGTACTCATGAGATAGTTAGAGGAAATTCATTTCTCTGTTGCTGATTGAAATTTTTAATTGATTAAATCTGCCAAATTAACAAATCAAACGGGCCTCTAAATTAAGATGCATGACAACAATCGATTAGTAGCCTACCAATCAAGAGGTGTGAAAATACAGGTAAATGTCTAATTGTGACACCTTTGGCAATTATTGATCCACAATTCACACCTACGAATTGCACATATTAATTTGTGTTGTAAACCATCTCTCGGGACTTGACAAGGGCTATGAACTACGAAAGACTGACGTGCGAATAGCATGGAGCTTTCTTACAAAGATAAAGAAGGGAAAATTGGGACCAAAGAATGTATACGAACAAACACATACCTACGAACCACCGGCTTGCAAACTACTGAGATTTTACTGTATTTTGAAATCCATCCGTAAATGTAGAAATACAGAGTATTGCTCTGTAAAAGTCTGTTTTCTGAAAATTTCTTTCAAATAGCACATCTAGTCTTAATGGAGAACAATTTTAAAGTCCATCCATAAATTGTAGGAGTGCTTGTCCAGACAAAATCTGACAGACTGAGAGACGTCCAGACAGACTGATGGATATGCAGACGTACGCACTAAACACCCACCACATCGAGCCGTCATTATAACAACTATGTCTCTCCTACTACATGCAAGCTTGACAAAAAAAGTAATTCTTTGCTGTCTTTCAAATTTGGGTCAAACAATTTTATTGACTTTAAAAAAATTGAGTAAGTTTCTTAACAGTCATCAGTAGGTTTTGCAAGTCTAAGACTCTTAAAAACGTAGCTAGAACTCTCAAAACTATCTGATGTGAGTCCCTAGGACCCTCTTGGGACCAAGTTCTCACAAGAATTGAAGACTGTTTCAAACAGTCTTCAATTCTTTTCTGAAGCTGATCCAAAACTACATACTATCCAATACATTGCGTAGTCTAATTCAGGGAATATTTCAACATTGCACAAAAACATGAGGATAGCCAAAAGCAGGGACTCCAAAACATTTGGCATGGACCTCTTTGCATCTAACTTTTGAGTCCTTGGGACCCCATTTTCTTGATGGTATTCTAAAATGCTGAGTGATATTATGTCTGGACCATAAATATATATATATCAACATGTATTAAATGATAAGGCTTTCCTACAACAATACAAACAAAGACTGAAAGATCAATATTCACAAGAATGGCATACAGCCTGTACTGAAAATCCTAAATTAATAAACTATTCTTTTTATAAACAAGAAATTTGACTTGAAAATTATTTGACTAATTTAGAACATGTTTGGCTAAATTCAGATCCTCGTCACACTCTCTAATGATTGAAAAAGGTAGACATTATGGAATCCCAAGAGAAAACAGATTTTGTGTATACTGTGATGGTATTGTTGAAGATGAGCTACACTTTCTTCTAAAATGCACACTTTACAATAATTTGAGTGAAAAATATATCTCAATCATTTCACCTTGCCAACATAATTTCACTCGTCTAATGTCATCGGGGAATGAAAAAGAAAACTGAAATTTGGCAATGTATTTATTTCATTCTTTCAAGAGCAGGAAGGAATACATAGAAAATCAAGAGTGAAAAAATGACATATTTAGCAATCTCTTAGAGCCAATTGGTATTAGTTTTATAAATAAGATTATCTGTGAACAAATGGATTTTTCTGTTTCATTAATAACATTATCTTTGTGTTTTATTATATTTTAATATGCAATTTTACATGAGTCGTTCAAAAACATTGTTGAAATATGTAATTGTTGAGCATATCTAAAATGTTGAACCTTAACTCATATGTGTTCTCAAAAATTATTCAGATATGTATTTTTGTTTTGCCAATATATTCTCTTCCCTTAGCATGAAAACATTCTTCTTTGTATAAATATATATGTGTATGGGCTGGTGGCCTGTTTGTACAAATAAAGAATTGAATTGAATATATTTCAAATTTTTTTTGCATGTGTCTGTATGTTTTCACTAATAAATTAGTAAGACCTCAGGAATCTGTTAAAGGTCACACTACATTCTTGTTAATTACAATATACACATACATATCTAAGTTAAATCTAATTTAGTCGTTCTAAAGTATTCTAAAACATGCACCAGAAACACACAAATTAATGGCCCTATTTCACCAACTATTTATCTTAAAATTCAAATTATATAGTAGTTTGATTGGTCAAGATATCATGTCTTGGGCAACCATATCAGAATTTATTCACAATACAAAAAGTGGTTGACATTGGTGAAAGAAGGCCCTACCTAAAGAAAGGAAAATAATAGGTTAGTAAAACCAAAGTATTAGGATTATAGTATTGCACTTAATTACTCACTCAATCCAATTTTTTTAAACTGGGACTTTACAATTGATGCAACGACTTTCAGATCACTAACCATGCAACTTTACCACTTGAAATATCTTTTAGTCCAGAAATAAGACTAGATTATCTTTTTTTTTTCAAAGTAATACAAAACATCTTGTGTAATAACACAGTTATTCAAAAAAAACAAAAGACATTTTACAATAGATTTGTTACAATTGAATTTCAATTTTATCAACACATTAGAGAAAATGAATCCAAAAGTGACAGTTTTTCTTAAATTACAAGTGCCTGCAACACTATTTTTCAAAGTCTAATTTAAAAAAAAAATGTAGCAAGAGTTCCTATTGACCATACAGTGCCTTGTCTAATAAAAGCCCTTATGTGGCAAAACATTATTTTTATCATGGACAATAATATTTAGGGCTCAATTTCAAAACGATTCCTCCACTCGACCTCAACTCATATTCGAAAAAGGAAGCCTTAAGGAACTCTCGAGGAGTCCTCCAATTAGGTCCCCTCAAGTGACTAATTTGTATGCTGAGTTGTCAACCGCCCTCCACTTTCTCGAGGGATAAAAGAGTATCTCTTCATCCATGAAAGGCACGTGACTCTCGATATATACCGCTTTTTTATGTCAATCAAAGTACTGAAAGTCTTGGTTGGGAACATTTTTCATTCATGTCAAAGTATTTCGAACTTTAGAATTGTAAAAAATAAAATAAAATTAAAAATATATATGTTTAAACGATAAAAGCTACTTCCGAAGATCTAAATAAAAATGGGTTTCAATAGTGGACATTTGAATGAAGGATGAATGTATAAAAAAATAATTGTGGGGAATCGTTTTTGGTCATCTTGCAAAATCAACGCGAAACCACTTCATAATACAGTTTTGTTTCGACACCACTTTCTACTTAAATGGAAGGCTGAAATCTTCGCCTCTGATTCTTTTATATGCTTTTAACTTTTTGCATCGGTAACCAAATCCTAGTAGAAGTTGTGAAAACTTATGTATAATCTACCATCCCGTATTATTTTATATGCGGATATTGAATTGGTATCTGACAAAATGCCCAAATAGAAAGATGTTGTGATATGCATATTTCTATATAAATCAACATTCTCGAAGAATGCACAAAACATGCAATACATGTATTATCTCCTACGTAGAAATGGAAAGATTGCAAAAAAAAGAGAAATTTTCGTGCAGAGGCTAAATGGCAATGTCTTCGAATTCAAGTCAAATGGTTTAAACCTATTTATTTTACATCGATTGGGAAACAAGTTCTTACAACTTAGATTAATCCCTCTCGATTCTGCTTCCTGGAAAATTCACCAGTACTCGCGCCGAATATGTGGGCCTATGAAAGAACCAAGATCGATAGCCGCTCCCGGGAATCGAACTCAGGACCTTTGGGTCAAGAGGCCGACGCTCTACCTCTAGACCACGGACACCACATTCAAGTCAAATGAGACCATGCACAAGCACTCTTGGCTTAAACTTTACATACAGGGTTTGGTGTGGATTTATGGGGGGTTCTTGTTATGAAGTAGGGCCAAAATTGTCTATGATGATCAGATACTCACATAAGTAAAACCAATTGCTGGTCTTCATGGTGCAACTTAACGTTTGCATATTTTTATCTATTGTCCGACGCTTTGCACATAGGAACGTTGGTACAATTTTGTAACGTTTCACGAATATTTTCATCTTGAACGCAGTGATCGAATACAGCTTATTCTCCGAATTGTCGATATACTATCATATATCGCGGTTCCCAAGAAAACAATACAGGCTACTATTCTTGCTTCATTGTTGCATACTGTGCGTAGAATTTTTCTTATCCGCCACTTAGAGACTGCAGGTTATTCCGAGGCCAGTGCGAGCTGTTGGTCCACAAGTCAAAATAAGGTGTAAAAAAAAATCAGTCAAATTTCTATTTGATTTGCTCCATCCTGAAACATGTGTCGGGGATACTTGTTTTTTAACATTTTTTTTTCTCTTTTGCGCAAATCGCCCATTTCACTAGCTGTCCAATACTACATTATATTTGAGTGGTATACTAAAACGCGTGATTGAGTGGCGTTCAAGGAGTGATCGCTGTTCCTCGAGAAACCCTCACTTTATCGAGTGGCCTCGAACCTTCTTTACGTCCTGGAATACCAATCTGTCCTTAGCCATGAAAATCGTTCACGAAAAGGACTGCATACACCAATTAAAGGTAATTATTTCGAGCAGTTCGAGTCGAGGAAAGCTGGAGGAACATCTAGAAATTAGGCCCTTAGACTTACATGTATCTTAAATAGTTTTTTTTTAAAATTGCCGATATATGTTAGATAATTGTCAACTTTTTTGATTGAGTATGTATGATATTGAAAAGTGATTCAAAATTATAGTCAATTACAGTCAACTCCCGTTTGATCGACATCCGTTACATCGACATTTTCGTATACCGACACTAATTTGTTGGGAACGGATTTGCACAGTTTATTTTTCTCCCGTTACAACGGAATTCTCGTTTTCCGACATCGACACAAAATATTAGGGAACGAAAGTGCAAAATCCCTATATGTTGTTATTCAATACATCGACACTTACCTGGAAAATTCCTAGCGGCTATTTTTAGCACCTCGCGGTAATGTGTTAATCAATAATGTATGCGTGTATACTAAATTATGCTAAGGTGCGAATACAGGTTTTCCCCTTCGGCGATTGTCGACGACTAAACCACCCATAACACAATAGTCTCGTCTGTTAATCTTTTGTAGGTGGAGGGTGATATTGTCGTAATTTATTACAATATAGATGTACGCTTCGACGAGTTCAATTTGACTCATTTTAGTTGTTTTTTTAGTTGCGAAAAGGTAGGTTGATCGGCAATCAGTGATAAATTGAAGCAATAGGATTCCATAATTAATTCACAAAAACAAAAGCTGATTATTCTACTGTCTCTCGATTTTAAGCTAACTCATGTTTCAAAACTGTCATAATCTATTTTAAACAGCAGAGAAACAAATACCGCGAAGAGAACATATAGAGTGCATGGAAAATATTATTCTGTAGAGAACAATCAAGGACAGAATTCTATCAAAGATTTCTTTTAAAAGTAATAATTGACAAGGTTCAATATTCAGTTAAGTCTTGTAGAGTTAGTTCATTGATATTCAACGGTAAAATATGAGTATATAATTTGTTGTACAGTGTTATTGTACATAAGTGGCATCAACTTTCTACTTAAATGGGTGATTTTCAATACACCGACATTTTCGTTATAACGACATTTCCATCGGGAACAAACGTGGTCGTTGTAACGAGAGTTGACTGTATATTGAATGTGGAAGGGCCATTTCATTAGGAAAATCAAAATGTAAAAAATAATTGAGACAAATAACATATTTGCCCTATTTAAAGCTGCTCTTTCGCAGTTTTCATAGGAAAAAATACAAAAGTTTGTTTTTAGATTTGGAAATGTGTATTTATTAGACAATTAAGAATGACCCAAGGGCATTGGGACTAAAAATAACATATTTCAATTTTTTTGAAGCGGCAAGATCAGTAAGGGATCCAGTCTATTTTTTTCGAGTCTATAAATTACAAAATCGTTACTTTCTGTGAATTATCTGTCATTTTTGCTTGTAAGAATGATTTTCTTTCTAAATTCAGGAATATCAGTCTTTCTTTCCATGCATTACCAGGTTGAATTGTATCATTTCAAAGGCTTTAACATGATGAGGTTGTTACTTCCCATTGATTTTACAAAAAATTTCAAAAATCACATTTTCCTGATCTGTCAAAGAGCAGCTTTAATAAATTATCCTTGCTCTTTTTTTTCTATGAAAACTTTTGATATTACCATTGTAGAAGATAGCACGGTTAATAAAGCCAAGCTAGAAAGGGAAAGCAGAGGTTACACATATAAAGTTACACATTACCTCGACATACTCTACACATATGTCAGCCCACATCAGCATAGACATGGCAACCTAAAATAATACAAGGGTCAAATACAACAACAACAGAACCAAAACTTTACAAGGTAAAATCATTTTTATATCAATCTACCTATGTAATAGGCAAATTCAGTATATTTTTTTTTTTTCAAATAACTAACGAAGAGGGTTCACAACTTATTTCATTTTCAGAATAGACACCATTTTGAGAGGAATATGTGACAAAATTATAAATTAAATCCAATTTGTAAATATATATGTTCACTTCAAAGTGTATTTAATGATCTGGTATTTAATTACAGAAACTTACAATTTTTTTCCTACTGGTGTATACAAAAGTGTTCAGAAACAGTATTGAAGCTTATTCCACTTTGATACATATTTTACAAAGGCTGTTTAAACTTTTACAACTCTTACATTACGAGTGTGTCAACCACTTAGAAAATTATGTAGAGGTTATGTTAATGTTTAGTGTATGGACCAGTGAAAATTTGTGTCTGATGATGTAAGCTATGACATAGTTTATCACCCTGGAAAGAGTTTTGTGCTCTCAGTTTCTTTGTTTCGCTATTCACGATTTTTCTAGAAGCTCAGAAGTTACTTATTGTTATGGTCAATGTATAAGTTATGATATATCTGAACTGAACTTATTTTCACCTATTCTGCATCCTTAATACTTGTCATTCTGAACCCGGAATATTCCTGCTTTGGCAAGAGCTATAGACAAACATCAACCTGCAGTCTACACCACCTGTTTCTCACATTCAAACCAGAATTGTCAATAGATTTAGTTTTTCAAATAAAAATTGACCTACAGTTGGTACTTTCAGTGCTCTTTTGCCCTTTGATTTTGATGCAAATTTTAGCCAAAATTTATTCAGCAGGAAAAGGGTTAATGTAGCTTAAAGCAATAGCTCTCTTTACTGCCAAAATAACTTAAATACAGTATACTGATTAGACATTAACCGAGAAAAAGATATAAAGTTTATTTCAATCCATAACATTATATCCCTTGCAAAAAACTTTCAATACAAGGGAGGCTACTCATCCAGTAAAATAAGTAGGCTATTAACCCCCCTTGCAATAAACTAATAAAAAATATGCATTTTGATAGTTATCAACCACTTTTTTCCTAAGAAGTCTTTTCAAAGGTCACCAAAGAATATTTGTGTAAAATGTATTAAATATCTAGTAAATAAACACTTATAATATCAATTTAGACCCTAGTTTTAGAGAAAACGTTTAAGAAGAGATGACTGACACATGAGACCACAACATTGATAGTGAAGACAAAACTTAAACAGTAATAAGTAATATCAATCTAACTTTATGCCCTTTAAGGCTATTAAAGAAGCCTTGATCAAATTATTATGAACAGGTTTACAGCGACAGTGCTTAAACCCAAATTAGTCAAAGATTGGTCAAGAAATCATGCTTCATGCCCCATTAAACATTTTTCTTCAATTTTCATTACATTGGCTGGTTTCACTAGCTATTCCCAATTGGCATACAAGACTTCTGGTCTGTTTAATGGAAAGGATGAAGGATTTAAATTGGTGACAATTGAGCAGTGATTCTTGTAAATACTTGTAAAGTTTTAGTTGGGGTCTACAACATTAAGATGAGGCTATAGGGTCATGCAGGATTGGTTTTCATGGAATTACCCGACCTGAGAATTCTTATTGTCTTACATTCATTTTGTCTTATGATGTTAACCCTTGTCATGCTGAACCCAGAATATTCCTGCTTTGGCAGGAGCTATAGACAAACATCAGCCTGCACATATGTGCAATGTGATGTTAGTCTACACCACCTGTTTCTCACTTTAAAATCAATAAATAATGCATTAAGACTGAAACTCTGTTGAGTAACATCATTTTCTGTCTTTTTGACCAATGTTTCATTAAAAGGGCTACTAAAAACATAATAACTACAGACTGAATATGCAGTATTTACAAATATAGTAATAAATAATAATTTCTTTGTTTTTCACAGGGATTTCAAACCTAAAGGACAAAAATATTTTAAATTTCTTTGACACTTTTGTTTGCAAGATGTTCATATAAAATGTTGTCGTCTAATAATGGGAAATTTAAGAGGTTCTTTTTTTTTGTTTGTTTGTTCATTTTGTGAAAGTGCAAATATCTGTTTATTACCAAGTGCTATCAATAGAATATTCTTCAAGGTTTAAAAACTAATTTTGTTATTCTTTTTTAAAGACTAACATACAAAACAATGTTCACAGAACTATACCGCTGACAATACATGGCTATAATGAACGATAACAAAATAGGAAATTACTTTTCAAATAGTGGTTTATGTTTTATTTCTCAAATTATTTCAACCAATTTACAGGTCTACTCAGCCTACAACTTCAGCTTGATTATCTATGAGTGAAAACATTTGAGAATCAGAAACTTAACTTTTTCAAATTTGAATGAATTTCCATGGACAAATCATTTTGAGCCCTAAAATATCTAAATGTGACCTTGAAAATTTACATACAGCAATTATGAATTCAAATGACTATTGTATTTGGGGGGAAATTTGTATCAAACAATTTTGAAATACATTTAAAAAGCAGTTAAAATCATGACCTGACCTTGAGTGTGACTGTGACCTTGAAGATAGAGAGTATAATCATTTGGTTCAATGTGAGATCAATTCATATTCCATTGAGTAAACAACAATAGCTTTATTTTCACAGGTGTAAAGTGAAATATATTTTCACAGGTGTAAAGTGAAATTATAGCTTTTGTTGTTCACAAAATCAAATATAAATTTATCTCGTCTAAAAAAAAAGGATCATTCTATTTCTTTAAGGCAAATATGATACAAAATATGAAAATTTGGGGACAAATTTCCTTAAAGCGTGTTATTTTGCACATGATAACTAAGCAATGTCATCATGAGGTCTTTAAGAATTGTCTTTCAGGCTCCTCTCAAATAACATCAAACAGAGAAAAAAGAACAAAAGCAAGGTTTAATTATATTTTTTTTATAATTTCACTGGTTTGGCAGTCAGATTATCAAGTGAAAATCTACCAATACTCCCAATAAATCACAGAAGAAGCATTAAATTGAATTAATCCAATAGCACATTAACATATTCAGGTCAACAATAATTTGAAATATATTTGAAAAATATCGGTAAATGAAGATGATTATGTGAGGATAAATTCAGATAGATAGACAAAACATAGTCAGAAACAAACTCAGAAACATCCAAGTGTAGAAGTTGGTTGTCCATCGAAGCTCACAAGAGGGTTCAACAAAAAGCCAAATTTTTAGTAATTTTGTAATCTATAACTAGTACTTTATTGCCTCTTATAGAACTTCAAAGATATTTTAAAACAACATTGTCTCTAATTTAGGGAGGATAACCTGTTGCATATTTATCTATCACTCTCATGGGTTATCTTTCTTTAGTATGAAACTTGTTAATTGACGAGTTATCTTTCAAAAGCTTAAAAAGGATTTACAAATGTAATATTTTCAAAATTTATGTCTTAATAAAAATTTGGATCCTTTCAGCAAATTGATTAAAATCGATTTTCTTGAAAAAGCTGCAGGATAAACATAAAATGAAGTTGTGATTGAATGGTCAATCATATCATTTTTAAATTTGATAGGCAGAGAAAGTAAAACAAACTAATAATCATGTCTTATAATGAGAATGTGAGGAAATTTGAGTTGCCATCTAGTTAATAGTTCCACAACGTTTTGGAAGTAATGAACTTTAACAGTGTTAACTAAGGTTTCCTAATGATTTCATTAGGAAATCTTGGTCAACATTGATAAAGTTCATCATGAGTTCTGAAATGTTGCTTAACTAATACTGGTCCACTACCTTAAAAGAAGAATGTAAAAAGAAACAAAATATATGTACCTCTTCATCTTCCAAGGTAAAAATACCTCCCCCAACATTTTTGTATAACTCTATCACACCTGAAAAGAATTTACAAAGACTTGAAATTTATCAACAAACAACTCAGAGAAACATATCATAAACAGTTTTTGGACAAAGTTCAATTGTGACCTTCATGAGCCAAAAACAATAGGTTGTCACTTTGTGCTTGAGTTAGAGTCTGGAAACAAAAAGGGTCTACAGACGGATGGACAGACAGATGGATGGATGGATGGCTAGACAGATGGATGGATGGCTAGACAGACAGATGGACAGATAGACAGACGTAATGAATAAATATATCCCCTTCTACTTCGGGGGATGGGGGGGGGGGGGTGGATGGGGTTATGATGTGTACCTTCAACAACGCAAATCATTATAAAATGAAGATGGCATTGCCCCCTCTTCTCTTTACCTCTGTTAAACCCATAAATCAAACGGTTAGAGCAAAACTGTTGAGGGTGTCTATATCTGCATAAGGACTCAAGGTAGATTTATACATAGAATTCCCATGAACTGCAATTAAATGCAATTCATAGGTATTGACCTTTTTGTACATTTTAACTAGTTTTGCACAAGTTTTTTTCACAATAAATAAGTTGAAAGCAGGCAGTTAAGGCTATGATCAGAATGATCATCTGTTTAGGCTGATCATAGTCAATACTCTCCGTCAAAGCTATGTTTTCAGCAGAATAGAGTGCCAGAACCCCAATGATATGTGCACGATCAAATGACTAGAAAAATTCTATGAAAACATCATCAGAATCCGTATATAACTGAAGGAGGAGTTGCATTTACAAACAAGGTGGCAAATTGTCACAAAATATGCCTGTTACACTGCTGGATATCAAAGTAAGAAAAACAACTAGAAAATTAAGCTAGCAAGAGCTGCTGTTCTTGCACACTGAACTCTGTATTAATGAGAGGAACATAACTGCCAAGTTTAAAGTCAATCGGACAGAGTTGACGCCTTTCGGACATCGTAGGCCACGGGTGATCACTTAGTACATCTCGTCTTTCAGCAGGCGTATAAATGGTAACATATGTTAAATTATATAGAGAGACAGAGAAGATGACAAAAATATGCCTGTGGTGTACAAAATATCATTAACCCTTTGCTGTTTAATCCCTGCTTTTTATGTGCCTGTGATTTTATGATTGAGAAAACATTGTGAAAAAAGAAGAAATTGCTTCTGACAAGCAATTTCTTCTTTTTCCACACTATTTTCTACCCTACTGAATGGTTATTTTTCAAAATAAATCCACTTTAATCCACTATTTTCTACCCTACTGAATGGTTATTTTTCAAAATAAATCCACTTTAAATTTTCATCTGCAAAACCTTTGAATTTGGACAGGTCCAAAATTTTGTAAGACAGGAAAGGGTTAAACAGCATCATAAGATTTATAACTATACAGTTACCTGTCATGGTGCCATCAGCTTTGAGAATTGGAATTCCAAGGACGGACTGACATTTTTCTCCCCCTACAGCAAGGCCTTCTGGGAATCTATCATCCTGTTTAAAGGCAAACAAATGTTGATTAATTTTTAAGGATATTAAAAAGCTGATGCACATTATTATTGTAATGGGCCACAGCAACAAGGTACCTTTTGATCAAGTATATTAATATACTTACTAACAACAGAGGTACAGATAAGAGGGGGTATTTCCAGTTTAAATTTCTAATTCTCAAAGAAACCTTATGTTGATACTCATTTGAATTGTCTTGACAAGACAATTCAAATGAGTATCAACAATATAGGATTTGTGCAAGTATTGTTGAAATAATTCTATTTTAAATCCAAAATACCCCCTCAATCTGTAGCTCTGTAATGATTTTTGACATTGTTACTCAGGTGAGCAGCTTAGGACAATCATGGTCCTCTTGTTCTATTTTTTACTTAAACATTTTTCTTCATTGATTGGAATCAAATTTGGTGGAATGTTTTAGTGGTATAATTCCTTTTCATAGCCCATAAACAAGCATGAATGCCATACAAACATCACATTGTGATATCGCAATCTTTTGCATAGTAATATCAACCTCACATCCTAGCAGTCTCTGCACATGGACTTAGTCATTACATTGTGTTTGCCTTTTAATTGCTGCTCGGGCATATCAAGGATTTTTGTGTGCACCTCACGATTTTTCAAACAAAAATATGCCAGGGTTTTAGTCTGACATGTACAAACTGGGGTCCAAAGGACTCAATAATTGGGATCTCAGGTTTCCTTCCTTTAGGTTTGTGAGTCCCTACTTTAGATGTAGACCATTTCCTTTGAGTAAAAATCTTGTTTTTTTATGAGACTTAATAGCTATTCCTTGGTTAAAAGTAAAGAAAATGTTGGATATAAATGAACATTTTGGACTCAAGTTTTGGAAAGAATTGAAGTCTGTTTAAAACTGCCTTCAAGTCTTTTCAGGACATTATCCAAAAAGAAGTACATGGGACTCACATAGTTTTGAGAGTCCTTGCCACTCATTTTTAAGTCTGAGACTTGCAAAACCTGTGTCCCTAAAAAACCTGATTATGCCTTACAAAGGAACATCCCACATGGTAAAAAATATCATACAAAATGTTACAATATTCTATGGAGTCAATGATAAATGCAAACCTGACCTGCATTCCAGGTTGACAAAACATGCATACAGTTTGCAAATTATACCAAACTTTGCACGTGAATTTGTGTGCAAAGTGGGGTATATTTTTGCAAAACAGTTTGCACCATTTTGTCATCCTAAACATATGTCAGACTTAATGAGCAGTAAAATTAGTTGTGTTAACTATATAAAGCTACTTTTGAGAAGTAATCTACTACCTACTAATGCTGATAAACACTTACAGCTAGTATATCCCCAGTTCGGACAGCCTCCCCTGTATAAGCCACATACCCTGCTAGAGTGGTTGATAGACGAGCTTTGCCGATACATGATGATGATATTTCACTTCTGCAGGTACAAATAATAGAATATGTTAGTTTTAGAAATAAACACAGTATCGGTAATGAGATTTTCTTCGAGGCTAGGTGATCTTAATTGTCAGAGTCTCAAATTGAAAAGTTATCAAGCTCACTGAGTCAATCTTAATAAATTCATTATTCTAAATGAGGCTAAGATTAAATTTGTCTAATACAAAATACAGATAAAAATATTCTTTTTATTTTTTCATATTGAGAAAAGTTTTGTTCTTTTAATTACATTTCGAGGGGTCAGCGCAACACTATTGTAACTGCCTATACAATTATAGGCATTTACTATAGTGTTGCACTGACCCCTCAATTTACTGAATGAAAGAAGGAAGAGACACCACATTATAATATGATTTGATATAGGCTTAATTAATGTTTTTGAGGGTCTCTGCAAATGTCATCACCCCCCCAAAAAATGAATTGATGCTTTTATTGCATAAAAAGAAAGACTTAATAATTTTTCAGATAGAGATTACAAAATGATTGCTAGGAACGCTTTAAAAGCTCAAAACCCACTAATGTGCAGGAAAAATGCATTATGCACTTCACCCATCATTTTTGTTTATATCAATGTTGCTTTCTAAATTTATGACGTCACAAAATATAACGCAGCAATGGGATCAAGGTCCTTATTTATGCTCTTTATTAATGTAAGACATGTAAACTGATAAAGTGTATAGACCCAGACTGATGATATTAAAGTAAAAAAAACTTGATGTTAACAGCATCATGAGAATTTACTTTTTAAGGTAACTGCGGACACATAGAGGGCCATTTTATGTCTAAATTTTAAATTGTCTGCAAATCATTCCTAATGCGATGAAACTGAACATTGAAGTATCCGCTTTCATTTTTCGGTCATAAAAAGGGATTTCATAACGTAGAGTTGACGTCATGACGTCATCAAGGGACCGACCCCTTTTTTAGGGACCAAAAACAGTAATTGTCTATTATTTTCGGAAATAATAAACCGATTTTTATCCCGAAAAGGCTATTTGCTTTGTATTAAGACGCCAGATGTTATGTGTTTAGTGATATGAAGAAATAAATATAAGAAATACAATAAAGTGTAACGTATTCAATGTTAATGTCCTCTGCGTTGCTGTTTTTGAGTGCAGTTACTGAAAACATTGCCTTTTTTCTCGAAAATTGGTCCGGTGACCTATGCTGAAATTTAGTTATGTTGCTGCCAAACCATTTCGCTGAAGATTTTTGAAATAAAAAACATGTGTCTTCGGGTTAGTTTTTTTTTTAAAATTCGATTCCGCGAAGATATCGCAAATCAAAGGATACTCCAATGTCGCGTCAAAAGTTCACAAAAGCTGTCTTTTTAAATGGATGAAAAATTAAGTTAATTTTTGTATTTCTTAAAAACACATTCATATTTGATACTTCTGAATCCTGCATTTCACAATAGACCTAAATTTCAAATATTTTAGGATGCGTTATTACACGGAGATTGGCGCCAAATTAGCATAGTACCGATGGTTTTGGTGCGACGTCGAATTTGGCGAAAAATGTTGCAACAACTTCGGAAAATCGAATTTAAATAAAAAATCTAACCCGAAAACATATCATTTTTATTTGAATAATGCAACGATCATTCTTTTCTCTACGAAATAAAAAAAATTCAGCCTAGGTCACCGGACAAAATTTTGAGTAATTTCTATTTATTTTCAAAAAATGAAATAAAAAAAAGAACGTCAAATCTTAAAAATGGCGAACTAGAAAGCGATTTGGACCTGTTTTTCTAATTAATTGTGCACGTAAATTAAACGACTAGCTCAGGCGTTCTTGGACTTTCTAAAAGAAACTTTTTTCGTAAAAATCGACAGCTTAATTCAGAAAATATTTGCAAATAATGATTTTGGCGGGACAACAAGGGGTTTGTCCCTTAATGCCGTCACGACGTCAAATGCACGTGCTTCAGACCCTTTACATTGTGTGTTAGCTAATTCCCGCACTCCAAATATAAATCTCAGCAATTATTGTGAGATTTTAAGAAAGTCGCAATTTCGACCATTTTATCTGTCCGCAGTTACCTTAATTATATATTTTGTCATATTATTGCATAAAATGTACATTTTTGGATCATTATAAACATATGTTAAAACCCAGGCATTAACAGGAAAAAACATGAATTAAAAGGTAAATATACATGGCATGTTCAAGACAGAGATGTCAGCAATCAGCCCTGTGTTCAGGAAAGCAAGGGGTCCATAGGTGCCTACATTTTGAAACATTTATTAATAACTCTTCACTGAAAAATACAGGGCACTATCTCTCGATGTGCTCGCTATCTTAAATACAGGGCTGAATCTAAAACCTTATTTATTGTCTGTTTATAAATAAATAAACATCTTTAACCCCATAAAAAGCTTCAGATTTTCTCTACAACTGCCAAACTCAAAGACAAGTCTGTGTCAGGATTGATGGTTCATTGTTGATATGACACAATGATATAGCAATTAACCAACTTCTGTGAAGAATCCCATTCAAGTGTTCATTAACAGAAATTAATGGCATGTCAGTATTAGGAGATATATCTCTTGAGGAAATAGAAAGTCCTTTATTTATCATTGGACACATTCTTCTGTTTTTGTTTTTATTTCCATTTCTTATGTTTAAGAAAATGAAATTGGACGAGGGGCATCCTATGTTTTTGGCATGTTAATTCTGCCAAAAGAAATCTACTTTTTTTATTATTTTCCAAGATTTTTTCATTATTTTCTTTAACTTGAGAATAGATTTGGAAAGGCTGAGTTATTTAATATATTTTTTTTCTAAGGGCCAGAAATCTGTCAAAAGTCAATGGACTGTAACAATTATATAACATGCACATGTTTGCTTGATATTAAGCATATCAAAAGGCCATTACTCTGTCAAAACTGAATGGAAAGTACTTAAATATATTAAACGCACTCCTGATATTGAGCACATATGTAAAGGTTGAATCAAATCTCTACATTAGTTGCTGAGAGAATGAGTGATCAAGAAAAAGGCTTTGATCCCATTGCTGCGTTATATTTTGTGACGTCATAAATTTAGAAAGCAACATTGATATAAACAAAAATGATGGGTGAAGTGCATAATGCATTTTTCCGGCACATTAGTGGGTTTTGAGCTTTTAAAGCGTTCCTAGCAAATCATTTTGTAATCTCTATCTGAAAAATTATTAAGTCTTTCTTTTTATGCAATAAAAGCATCAATTCATTTTTTTGGGGGGTGATGACATTTGCAGAGACCCTCAAAAACATTAATTAAGCCTATATCAAATCTTTGTCTGCTGGATTTACCAGGTCGAGGCTGTAATCTTCGGCTGAGGTAGCTGGTAACAGTCAGATTGACAGATGGACAAGGGAAGAAGGGAAGAATAAATACCAATTCTTACTTGTCATTAGAGATAGGTTTCTGGTAGTACAAATCTTTGTCTGCTGGATTTAAGAGGTAGAGGTTGTAATCTTTAGGTGAGGTAGCTGGTGACAGTCAGATGGACAGGAAGGATGGACAAGGTAGGAGGGGATTAATAAATACCAGATCTTACTTGTTATTAGAGATAGGTTTCTGATAGTACAGATCTTTGTCTGCTGGATTTACGAGGTAGAGGCTGTAATCTTCCGCTGAGGTGGCTGGAAAGAAAAGAATACCCAGGAATCAACACCAACTTCTATGAATGTAGAGTCTATTGGACCCCAGACAAATGAAATTCAGGAGTAAAGGTCACAATGAGGAAGCCAATTTACTTTATGGGAGAACATTTGGGAAAAGAAGAAATATGCCTATCCAAGCAATTTCTTCTTTTCCCCAAGTTTCTCCCACAAGATATTTTTTTAAATAATACTAGATGCAAGCAAAGCGGTTTCCATTGTCAAGAGGTAGAGGGTCAGCCTCTTTACAAAGAAGTCCCGAGTTTGATTACAAGAAGTGGCTATAAAATTTGGTTCTGTCATTGGCCCACACTTTCGCCCAAGTACTGATTCATTCTTCAGGAAGTGGAATCGAAAGGGATAAATCAAAGTTGAGAGAACTTGTTTTCCAATCAATGTAAAATAAAATGTTTAAACATTCCAAGCAAAAAAGTTGCTTTAGACACTTTGTAGTGAAAAGATCTACAATTTTGAAAAGGGTTTAAAATGAAACTCCCCTAAACATTTGTTTTTCAAAATTTTCCTTAAATGACCTTTGGAGTCCATCAGACTTGTTACTTTCAAAATGAAGGAAGGACTGCAAACTGGAAAACAAGAAAGTCTCAGAGCCTGTTTTGCTAAAAAAACTTATGACCATTTTTTGCTGAAGTCCAAAATTAATGTTGCTTCTACAGTAGTAACTAAATATGGAATTTTGCCATGCATCATCTTGTTGAAATTGTCTTCTAAAGACGATTCCAATGAGATATTGCAAGGCAGAATATAACAATTAATGAAAACTCCAGGTAAGACTAGAGATATTGATGTACGATTAAATTTTTAGTAAGAAGTTTAGTAAAAAGGGATCCTGGACTCTGCTTAGTGTCAAACTCTGATACTTTATGCTGTAAACTGGGGTTCATTTGTGAGTTATAATCTTACAAGCCCTCATGGCTGATTGGAAATTCAACATCAAGAACATTGCTTAGTGTCATTATTGTATAGATTTCAAGAACATTTTCTACTCTCTTGCTAAAATATGAATTTGCCAATAGCCTTATTAGCCTTGAAGATACAAAAATTTTCTAATGCTAAAACTACCACATTTATCAAAATTTACCAAAGATATTTCAGTTTATTTCTAAAGATTCAAGAAAGACAGATTCTTTGAATTTCTGTATGTGGAAATGTATATTTCTGCTCAATCATATAAAAGGCTCTATTTCTTTGAACAGCTACCCATAAAACTTCAAGCATTATCTCATAAGCTCTGCCTGTTGCAATATAACTAGCAAGCTCTATGAGTACTTAAGCTTTGTTGGTGTGGTTGTGTTCATCCCTGGTCAACTCATGTAAAAGATACCATTTCTTTGAACACCCACCCATATAACTTTAAGCAATACAACTAGCAAGCTCTATGAGTACTTGAGCTTTGTTGGTGTGGTTGAGTATATCCCTGGTTAATTCATACAATAAGCTCCATTTCTTTGAGGAACAGCTACACATATAATTTTAAACATCTCATTACCTGTTGCAATACAACTAGCAAGCTCTATGAGTACTTGAGCTTGGTTGGTGTGGTTATGTATATCCCTGGTCAACTCATGTAATAAGCTCTAAACATATAATTTTAAGCTTATCTCATTACCTGTTGCAATACAACTAGCAAGCTCTATTAGTACTTGAGCTTTGTTGGTGTGATTGTGTATATCCCTGGTCAACTTAAGTAATAAGCTCCATTTCTTTGAGGAACAGCTACACATATAATTTTAAGCATGTTTCATTACCTGTTGCAATACAACTAGCAAGCTCTATGAGTACTTGAGCTTTGTTTGTGTGGTTGTGTATATCCCTGGTTAACTCATGTAACAAGCTCCATTTCTTTGAATGTAGGGATGCCTGAAACAAAGTTTGAAAATCAACATATTTTAACACATAACCAACCCTGTCTTTAAGATTGCAAAACATTTACCCCCTTAAGATAGTGGAACCGTAATAGTTCCACAACATCTCAGAATGAATGATCTTTCACAATGTTAACTGAGGTCTCCCAATGAAATTATTAGGAAACCTCAGAAAACACTGTTAAAGTTCATGACCACAAAATAGGCTGCTACATAATTATCCAAAAGCATATCACCAACAAAATGTGCATGGTCAGGTGAACAGAAATATTTTGTGAATTTTTCATCTAAATCCATATTTAAACGAAGGAGAAATGGTATTCTAAAGTACATTTTTCAAGGCTACTTCTCCAAGGACAAGTAATTACCAGGGAAAATCTTGGATTGCCCATCAAGAGTGCATCTTTTAAGAATTATTTTGGTTTCTATTAATAATGCAGCCATTTATATCGTCAAAACAAATGCATTTTTCATAACAACACCTGTTAAAAGTGTAAAAGACGCAATTAATACAATTTCCAGTGGCATGTGGAAATATATATTTTCCTCGTTGGTATAGAGCAGAATGATCTGTCAAACATTTTGGAGAGGCAGCTTCATTTAACCCATCAACAAAACTTAGAATCTGTCTAAAAATGGACTAATACCGTCCACTGGCGCTTTGTCTGAGTAACATTAACAGTTTTTGGTCAAAATTAAATTGTGACCTTGACATTCAACCTTCTAGACCCAAAAACAATAAGGCACCTCCTTGGGTCATTGGCAACAATTTTATGAACTTTCATGATTCTATGTCACTTTGTTCTAGAGTTAAAATCCAAATCAAAAAAGGTCTATGGTCGGACAGATGGATGGACAGACAGATGGACAAACAGGGACAAACCTGAATATATCCTCCTCTAATTCATACATATCATATGCATCACTTACTTTTCTAAGAATATTTATTGGTTAAAACAATACATCTTCTTTGATCACCCGACTTGAACAGTATCATGACTTTCAGAGTTTTACTGTTTATAATAAGATGTGTGTGATTTTGGATGTTTTCCCTTTGTCTGGCTCGTTGGCCGAGTGGTTAGCACGCTTAACTCGTAACCTGGTGGTTGCGGGTTCGAGCCCCACCGGAGGCGGGTAGTGTATTTGGGCAGGACACTTTACAGACAGGGCCCCAGTCCACCCAGCTGTAAAAGTGGGTAGCAGTGGTTAGAACCCATTGCCTCTCTCTCTATGTGTAGGATAAGATCTGGAATGAGTTAGGACCACGATGGAAATAAGAGTCATTCGACCCTTTATCGTGTTATCCTCGAGTAAAATAAAATAAATAAAAAAAAAAAAAAAAAAAAAAAAAAAAAAATAATTTCAGATCCAAACATAACTTCTTACCTTCCATTTAGACTGGGATGCTTTACGGTCAGCTATTATCTCCCCTGAAACAAATAAAATGAAAATTAACACGATATAAAACTTTATTTCTTAGACATTGAATATGAAAATACATGTATACACACTATACAACTTTTTTCTTAGACATAGAATATGAAAATTCACACACTACAATAACCTTTTAATCATAGGTTTTGAAGATTCAACTCATTGTATTTCACTGAAGTTGCAGCCTTTAAAATGATCTACTACAATTAAACTAAGAATTGTACATATTTGAGGATTCAATGTTCAAAAATGTAGAAATTGCTTTAAAAAAATCTGCATTTTCCATATTATGTTCTGAGCCCTTTCCCAATTTTTTTTCGCTTTTGTCCACCAATATTAACAAGGAACAAATTCATTTTGGCAATTTGTGTTAGTTGAGCAGCAATTGTCAAAAGAGTGGGGGGTCATTTTAAATGCAGATATTTTGGATTAATTTTGGTGGACTTTACTAAATAAGTAGTATTTGTGGAATTATATTGGAATGTTGTATCCACATGTTGTGCATCAGTATCGTGCCCAGCCCTACATTCAGGATGACAAACAACTGTTTGCCAATTCTACCCTGCTTTGCATGCAAGTGTATGTGAAAAAGGGGTTTAATTTGGAAACAGTTTGCACAATTTTGTCATCCTGTATGCACTAGGCAGGTTTCTTCAGTATCTTACACCCCTGAATTTTATTCTTGAGTAGATAAGATTATATACATTTCTATTCTCATGTACCAATAAATTTCTCAACCTGCAACCAACAGGTGATACCATGATGAATAATATTAAGAAACCATTGAAAAAAGCTTTTTTGGCATATTTATAGACAAGAATGCAATGAAAGCAGATAAATTAATTAACCAGTGTCACAAAGACGTCAACTTTATCTTGGTAGGTCTCATTAATCAAATTCACAAAATTTCACCAAATATTCTACACAAAAAACAAATTTCAAAGTTATTACAGCAATCACTCAGTTGGACAATCATTATATAAAGGCATTCCTGATTGGTTATCCAGGAACTTACACACCAGTGTTAGCTCCAGGACAACCAATCAGAGAGGTCTTTTAATTATCTTGGAAACAAAATGGTCCATATTTGTGTGACAAACTTATGAAGTGGAGTTGGGATTTATGACTGTTTTAGTACACAGGAATGTCATCAAAATATATTCTACTTGTTATGAAAATGTTTATGATAACACTTTCACCTACTTTTTCATGAAATGATTTTATTAAAATCCTTGTTATGTTGAATATGGCATTGGTACAATACAACAGTTACTAAAATCAAGCCTGCAGAGAACAATTTAAGACATCCATGATCTGTTTGTAAAGCAAACTACAGGCCCACATGTTCTCCCTCCCTTTTACTAGAATCTACCAACACAAATGCTTTAAAAGTAAATTCTTCACAGCCATAATGGCTGATGATTTAACCATTCACAAATCTTGATTTCTTAACAATGATCACAATGGGTCCTGCATGAAAAACATGTTTTGATTTTTAGCAATTTTAGGGATAAATTGCAAGGAAAACATTGTTTGAAAAGAAGAAATTGCTTTTGACAGGCAATTTCTTCTTTTTCTGCAATGTTTTCCTTATCGTAATGTAAATTTTAGTATTGGAAAGGCAATTATTTTTCAAAACTGGACTGGTTTGAAATAATAGGTCTGCCATTTACAACAGGCAAGAAGGACCTGCACATGGTAACTTTTACCAGTCCTCCCTAAAATCCACAGGTCTAGGGTCAAAGGACTGGTGTTAGTGTTGATCCATGCAGACAGACCAACAGACAGATGGATGGACAGACGGACAACAGGAAAAAAATAGGCTGCATATCATTTGATGCAGAGTCATTTAAACTTTTTTTTTTTTTTAAACTGATTGGAAATCAAGTTTTAATTGTAGGACAAGGGTTTACAGGAGGATTGCTCAGCATGAAACAGTTGTAACTGCCTATAAGTATATAGGTAGTTATAACTTTTTGGCGCTACGCCATCAAGGAGCTATTCATTTATTTGGGCAACTCTTCTGTGTTATTGGAAATTCCTAAACCGCAATGAAAAGAGAAGATTTCAGAAAGCAAACAAGCAAAGCTCCGTTTATGAATATGTCAACAAGTAATAACTATTGAATCAATATTTGTATACGGGATTCTCCACTTTAACACCTACAAAAATTAAATGTCTAATTATAATGAAAACTGAGGAGTTAGACCAAAACTATTATTAGTTTCTATAGAAATGTAGGCAGTGCAATTATAGCTGCATAGCCCTAGAAAATGTTCTGATAAATTGATGACCTTTCTGAACTAAGATGATAATAAACAAGAGGACCGTTGGCCCTGGGTCGCTCACCTGAGAAAAAAGCTTCATTACCTAGGTATGTCCATGCAACCAAAGAAAAAGAGATTTTCACTTATTCAATCAGATAACATTTGAAATAATCCCCCCCCCTCTGCTCCTCACCTGGTCATTATTTATTTAAGCTTTTTTCATAAAAGGTCTGTGATCAGCTAATCAATGCCAGATATACAGGCTGAGTCTGAGACTTTTAAAGCTTTCTTTAATGAGTTGATCAATCCATGTCAAATATAAAGGCTGTAGGGATTCAAAATTCTGAACAAAGCACTCCCCCTCCCCCAAGATGCTCTGCACCTGGTGAATCTACAGTCATGATTTTAGCTAATTCAATTAATGTCCATATGCTGATCATCCATACCAATTTTCAAGTCTGTAGGACTCCTGGTTCATTAGAAGTTTAAAGATTTCAAAAATGATCCAAAGTACTACCCCCTCCCCAAAAAACTCAGCACCTGGTGACCCTACAGTCATGATTTTAGCTATTTTTATTAATGTCAATATATTGATCACCCATTACAATTTTCAAGTCTGTAGGGTTCCTGACCCAGGAGAAGAATAAGGTTAAAGATTGCAAAATTGATCCAAAGTACTACCCCCTCCCCCCTAATGCTCCGCATTTGGTGGCCCTACATTCATGCTTTTAGCTATTATATTTAAGATCCATATACTTATCATCCATGCCAATATTGGAGTCTGAAGGGCTCCTGGTTATTTTAGAAGAAGAAGGTTAAAGTTACAAAATTTTCACAAAAGTACTACCCCTTCCCCCCTGGTGCTCCGCACCTGGTGGCATTACAGTCATGATTTTAGCTATTTTTATTAAGGTCTATGAGCTGATCCTCCATGCCAATTTTCAAGTCTGTAGAGCTTGTGGTTCAGAAGAAGAAGGTTAAAGATTACAAAATTTTCACAAAAGTACTACCCTCTCCCCTCTGGTGCTCCGCACCTGGTGAATCTACAGTCATGATTTTAGCTATTTTTATAAAGGTCCATATACTGATCATCCATGCCAATTTTCAAATCTGTCAGGCTCCTGATTCATCAGAAGAAGAAGGTTAAAGATTACAAAATTTTCACAAAAGTACTACCCTCTCCCCCCTGGTGCTCCACACCTGGCAGCCCAACAGATATGGTTTTAGCTATTTTTTATTTAGGTCTATGAGCTGATCATCCATGCCAATTTTCAAGTCTGTAGGGCTCCTGGTTCCGAAGAAGAAGCAGCTTGAAGATTACAAAATTTACCCAAAGTACTACCCCCTCCCCCCTGGTGCTCCGCACCTGGTGGCCCAAAAGATATGATTTTAGCTATATCAATTCAGGTCTATGAACTGATCATCCATGCCAAGTTTTAAGTCTGTAGGACTACTGGTTGAGAAGAAGAAGAATTTTAAAGATTTTCTTAAAATTTCACTGTTTGTTGCCATAGCAACCAGAGTTTTTCATGGATTTGAATTCTTTTAGCTATTTTTGAAGGGGACCACCTAAGCAACATCTCTGTAGAATTTGGTGTAAATCGGCCCAGTAGTTTAGGAGGAGATGTCGTTTAAAGAAATTGTTGACGGACGACGGACGACGACCGACGACTGACGGACGGACGCCGGATGAAAGGTGATCACAATAGCTCACATGAGCACTTCGTGCTCAGGTGAGCTAAAAACTCATTAGTTTTCAATACTTTAAGGCATACAGAATTTAAAAACTGTAGCTTTTAAGTCAAACCATAGGATGATACCACAATCTTATTTCCAATCCATGTTACAGTAATTTGTTGAAGTTGTGACTGAAAGAGCTTAATAACCAATAACACACAGTACCCATGTGCAGCCTAAAGATGTGTTAACCCTTGTCATGCTGAACCCGTAATATTCCTGCTTTTGCAGGAGCTTTAGACAAACATCAGCCTGAACATATGTGCAGTCTGATGTTAGTCTACACCACCTGTTTCTCACTTAAAATCAGAATTGTCAATGGATCTAGTTATTCAAATAAAAATTGACTTTCAGATGGTACTTTCAGTGCCTTTTGCCCTTTGATTGTGATTAGGATTTTTGGCCAAAAATTATTCAGCATGACAAGGGTTAATAAAACACTTATGCCCATGAAACAGCAAATATTTTTTTTAATGTTTGACCTTAATTATTGACCTTGATTTTGTCAGATGACCTTGACCTTCAAAGATGCAGATTTATGAGGCTCAGGAACCTGTATGCCAAATAGCAGATTTATAACCTTCAAAAAGAGCACCGCGGACGGATGCCTACGCTTGGCTGTTGAGTGCTGGATAGTGAAAAAAATCCAAGTCGAAAAAGAGGCATAATTTGCACAAAATGCATCCAGAGTTATTCCCCTCATGAGTATAGGTTGCTCATTTGATGGTGAACATGTATGCCATGTTTCAAGTGAATGCCTTCTGTAGAACCCAAGATATCACAAAAAGTTTTTGCATGACAACAACAACAGCGATGACACCAAGGCTACAATTAATCTAGTTGTCCCTTAAAACAGCTGCTGAGCTAAAAATGTTGCTGTTAAGAGAAATTATTTAGTTCTCCTTCATGATTTCACAGACAGATGGATGTGCAGACTGGCAGTGGTAAAACAATATGACCACAAATCTATTGATGAGGGGCTGTAAAAATCATGTGTGAATGGTCATTACACCATGTCTACAGCTTGTGGGTCATGGCCATCCCCTGCCATAAAATATCTCAATAGTAAATAGAAGCCAGCTAGCCAGCAATGGTTCTTGTGGACTGTGCTTCTTATTAATCTATCCACCTATGAAATTTCAATAACTTTAAAATCAAGCAGGCAAGAGTTGTGGTTCTTGTGGATTGCACATCATCTTTATATGATCTATCCTCATTTGAAGTTTCAACTGAAAGCAAGCATAAATTAACAAAGGACAATGACTCAAAAGATTTGCTAGCAAGAATTGTGGATCTTTTGCACTGCGTCTATCCTCAATGTGGTCATTACACTAACGTAACCTAAAAATGTTATCTGCAACACTCTGAATTTGAATCTGGAGAAGTTTAAGTTTTTGTTGTCTAGTAAATGATTTATTAAGTCATCGGACACATGTTTGAATTTAAAGCAAAGGATAATCATTTGTTTCAGTGTAAGATCGATTTATATTTCATTGATTGAACAACAAAAGCTATATTTTCGAGAGGAAATGAAATATAAATCGATCTTACCCAAAAAACAAACAATTATTCTATTTCTTTATTGCAAAAATGAGACAAAATTTGAAATTTCTGGGGCATATTTTCGTTAAGCATGTCATTTTGCACGTGATTACTATGCAACGTTCATTGTTGCGTCACTTATTTCGCTCCGAATAGATGACGTCAGATAGGGTGAAATGCACAAAAGCAGGGTATAAGTATTTGATAATTTCACTACTTTTTCTGGTTAGATAATCAAGTGATAATCTACCGTTATTTCTCGATAAACCACCGAAAAGCATTTAAAAAAACAGATATTACGTACCATTAACGTTTTCGCCGTGACGTTGACGTCGAACTTGCTCTTTCCATGCCGTCCATCTTTGCAATCTTTCTTGGTTTACGTGGCTGAGGACGTAGTTCTCTAGAAAGTCTGGATTCTCATTCAGATACTGTATAACCAGATCCGAGCTTAGATCTGAAAAGAGAGGCAGAGAAATTCGTCAAAATTTATTTTTTCAAAACTTTCGAGCACACAAGCTGATGACGCAACATACAAATCACGCGCTTTTATAGACTGGGAGGATGCAATACAGGGTATAAGGTTTTACTTCCGGTTGGAAAAATTTAGGGGTTAGCGCAACACTATTGTAAGTGCCTATATATTACATAGTGTTGCACCGACCCCTCAAAAAACGGTCCTATTTTTGTCCTTTTACATAGTCTCGTAGAGTTGTGTATTTTTTTTCCCACAATGTAATATTATCGTAATAATTTTATCTAAATCTCCTTCAATGTTTTAAGATAGTGTGTGGTTTCTTCGATTAGAGTATGGATATTACGTGTTTACAAACAAGCGCCATCTTTTTATTGGTGTCGTAGCGCAAGGGAAGTTTTGCTGGTACACGTGTACTCAAATCAAACCGCGTTATTTAATCTCTATAGGAAAGATATCATAAAGGACCCGACAGTTGTCATTTCGTCTCTGGACTAAACGAGCCATGAATTAAGTTTGGATTTGTATATACCAACTGTCATTTATCAACCATCTAAGACCGTTTCTTTAATTATGAAAACAGACAGTAAAATTGGAATTTGATATTTAACAAACCAGAAGCCTCATGTTCGATACCCCCCCCCCCTACACACACACACACACCCGACCCCTAAAGTGACGAGCAAGCAAAGTTCTCACATACCATGTTCGACACAACTAGTAATGTCGCCTCATAGCATACCGTTCAGCCTGCCACTTACAAGCCCAATGTAGTAGCTCATTTGTCTACCATACTAGACTGTAAAATGTGGTTGTATCAACTGACATGTCCAATATTCTTTTCTATGCTTGCTAAAGTCGGTAATTTGTACCTGCTTAAAATCGCTCACGTTAAATGGCCTATGTTAGCTGCTGATTCGAACACGATGCTACTTTGCATCTCTATGGTGAAAAATAGTGGGAGCTGTCAGTTAGGTGCTCGAGTCGCCGTTATTTGACTGAAATCATTTTGAAAATGAATTGAAACTCCATACGTACACTTTATTTACAAAATAAGGTTATGCACATATCCGTCCTATTTAGACATGTCCCACGAATAAAATTCGGCCACGACAGATTATCAGATTGTTTCATTGTGACAATTCAATTTGTCTTTGTTTTAACTCTTAACGAGCAAAAACAACTGATTAATTTAAGGGGAGATCCATATACAACGAAATGCATAATTACGCCGACAGCGGATAGATGATTAGGGCCCATGTTTATTTCTTTTATTTTGTCTCAAATATTTTAAGCAGTGGATCCCAATTGGTTCTAAACAAGCTTTGTTCTTTCGTTGAAACGACTTGAAACGAAGCATATTTAAGTAATTCTCTGTCTTATTAGGCCTACAATACAAAATCAAGAAAGTTTGTAAAACATTTATGCCCCCACGAAAGCAGGTCAATGCCACATTCTTCGACAATTTACCAAGGTTATAACTCAAAGAACATGATAAGTAGAGTTATGGTTCTCGTGCACTGCACTTCTCCTTTATTAGAGCTACCCACCTGTGAAGTTTCATGATTCTATCTTTCTTATTTCTTTTAGATAGGCTATGGACAAAAAATAGTCTACGGACGGACCTACCGACCGACCGACCTAGAATGGCAAAAAAGCATTATACCCTTCCTTCTCCGAAGGAATCCAGAGGTTGATCGTATATGAAAGACAATGAAATTTGATTTATATATTTGATTGAAATTATTGTCAATAGTAAATGATGAAATTAAATTTTAATATGGTCAATCATGTGAAAATATTACGCACATGATGTGCACATTTACAATTAAACCACACGATCTTATTTATTTTACCACAGATATTTGGCCACTCGACATAGGTAAAGCGCGGTTTTATTGACCCGAATCTGACCCCTGAAATTAAGATGAATAAAAATCGAATTTGCATTCGAATTTGCACTCGGCTTTGCATGTGCTTTCATAGGAACGAATAACTTGTACGTTATTGAATGTAATACATCTTTTGATAATTGATGAAATATGTCGGTTATTTCCGTTTGGGCATTTTTTTTCCACAGAGGTCGAATTCGGGTAAACCAAGGTATACTAAGTGTACATACTAATAAGGAGTCCTAAAAATTCATCTTAAATTGTGTCACCGGCGATTATTTCAAAATACGTTATCGTCTTAAACTCAACAAAAGGGACTTTTGAAATAATATCTTTTGAACGACTTTTTTGTGCGAAACATACAAAATAGTTGCAATTATTTTTTATTGTAATGTACATACAGAATAATACCTTCATTGTAGATACATTAACTCAAAAGTTCTAAGCGGCAACCTTACATTTCTCCATTTTTCACATATTTTCCGATTTTATTTTGGAATATAAACTTTGCCTTTCCAAAGAGTGGCCATTCAGTCATCATCCTTTTCAATTGATTTGTTCAGCCATGCATCAGGAAGTCTTAAAGACGGAATCAAATGCCTGTACCCTCAAATTCAAAAGTCACAAAAATGACAATTGTTAGAGAAATTTGAATTTTTCGACACTTGAAAAACGCAAATCCTATCCATTTCATGTACTGATACCAGGAGCATATCACATTTGGATTTCTAAAAATTAAAAGAAATGCCACAGGTTTCAACACATTCTTTATCCTAACAAGAAATGCCAAGAATACCCTACGCACCAATGTTAACTTTGAAATCAAGGGTACTCCTATTTTTGTTTAATTTTAAAACAGTTCTTGTTGAATTACTTTGCTGATTTTTTCTAGTCGACTTCATAAATGACTTGGCTACATTATTCAGTGAAAACGGGATGAAACCATGCGACATGTATAACATATGACCAAAGAAGCAAGTGGTCGCTTAGGAGTTTTGAGGAGTGTAAATAGACACACGTAAATTTAAGTGGCGAAACAAATATTTAAGGAAGAAATCAAACCATAACAATAATGTATGCACAAGGTGCAGTGTGACCTTGATTACCAATCTTCGTTATCTATACAAAATTTAGATTTTATTTCTCAAGGGTTATCTAAAGTCAAGTTGTTTGAGTTAAGTTCAGTGGCAAGTTTTATCTCTTAAGTATGACGGGCTGAAAATATCTGATTTGCCAAAACACAGATGTACAACGAAATAGATATGCACATTAGAAATTATGCGCACGTGCACGTGAGATAATAATAAGTACACGTGATAATAACTATCATCGATTTCATTGACAAAGTATGCTTCCTGTGATTTATTTTCGTATTCCATTCAATAATTTCAAACAATTTGACCATCTCCCCTAGAAAACTAGGTTGTGAGTTTTTACTCAGTTTTCCGTAACTATCTTGGTCATTTAAAAATTTGTCAATGTTCGTTACCGTTTGATAAATATTACCCCGCTTTGGCCGTGTATTCACATCTTGAATACAGGGCAATTTAACCTTGTAACTAACCGTGTCGGAGGATCTAACAATGTAGTACCCAATTTATCCATTTTTAAAGCTTTGGTTCCACGAATCAGTTATCATCAATTTCATACGCACGTCGAAAGACGTCCGAGACGTATCACGAGACCACACGTGGCGTCCGGCGACTGGCGTCCGAACGTCCGAAGGGCGGGCGGCGTCCACTTCTTTGTCCGGAGCATAACTGAGTCACCATATGTCCAAAATGATGAACTTTAGCAGTGTTAACCGCGGTTTCCTAATGATTCCATTAGGAAACCTCGGTTAACATTGTGAAAGATAATGAGTTCCGAAATGTTGCGGAACTATCGCAGATCCACTACCTTGAGATAAAAAAAAAATTGGTCAAAATTATTAGAAAGCTCCGATCGGAACAGTATACGGTCACAATCTGAAATTTTCTATTTCGCAATATTCTTTTTGCCATACTGCGACTTCTTTATCATTAATATTGTCATTCGCGACCTTTCAAAATAAGGACTTAGGCTACACATTTAATAGTTCGCCGTCAGTAAAGAGTAAAGCAAGGATAATGGAGAATGGCCTTATCTTACTAAGTCAATAAAACAGGCAGTCTATGACGTCATGATTGACCCCCAGCACCTAATCGTTGAGTCCCCTCTTCAATACGACAGATTTGAGACACAGAAGGGACTATTGTCCATTGAATAACATGTTCATTGTTCATAATCGTTCGATATCTGAGTTTATGTGGCTTATATAGGTTACTGAACTGAACGCTTTAATCTAACGCTTTATTCATTAGACAACTGGCGACCGACTTCGTTCAAACTTCACGTCTAGTCTAATCTTCTAGGTGAAGAGAAAAATTTTATTTGTTTTAATTGAGGTATGACAGTAAAAAGTTAAATCATACTGCATGTATATAAAAAGCGAATGCACTCATAATTGTGATAAGTTTACAATTTACATGTATAATTCCGAATTGAAAATAAAAGGTTTTTTTTTTTCTTTTCCTATGTTTCAATATATGAATTCAAGAAAAAACGAGCTGTCGGAGGACAGCAAAGCTCGACTATTGGATAGTAACAGCAAATCAATACCGACATTGAAAGTTCCATAAAATGAAAGTCAAGAGTAAGGAATCTCCGTGTAAAGGATGATATGATGGTCATAGAAGCATGTACAAAGTTTCAAAGCAATATCATTAGTAGAAACAGACATATTACAAATATATATCAGTTGCACGTAAAAACTTTACCAAGATTTCTTAGTTCAAAGGGGTTAAAATTGCCTTAAAAAGATATCAGAGTAATGAAGCATTGTCTAGAGGCTTATATTTAAAGTTATATATTTATATCTATGTACTTTTACATATTAAAAACGTAACCAAGACAATTTAAGTCTGAAAATGGTTAAAATTCCACTAAATTCAATATCAAACTAATGAGTCTTTGTCTAGAGGTTGATACTATTGTAACAGAAGTATGTGCAAAGTTCCCAGGTAATGTTTTAGTAGAAATAGAGATATAACATATAAACATCAGTTGCATGTAAAAACTTAACCAAGATTTTTAAGTCCGAAAATGGATAAAATTCCACTAAGATCAGTATCAGATTATTGAATCTTTGTCTAGAGGCAAGAAGAGCGGTCTCAGGCCCTAATGGGCCTCTTGTTTAAAGTTTAAATCTGTTAATTTTAAAATTGCTCTACAAGAAATTCTCAATAGGAAGTCGATGGAAACGAAGAAGAATTGCAAAGATAAGACACGGTATCTAAAGATAAGGAATGACTTGACATTTTACAACTTACTTTTAGAACTTTTTTTTCAAAGATGCAGTGTGTCATTAGGTCAAAAGAAACATTATTCACAAGCACTTAACTCTTGACTAGACGACAAAGTTTAATAGGACTTTTAACAATAAGGCATTTCTTATAGTCTTGAATCCCAAAATGTGATATATAAATAATAACATTTGGGGTACAAGACCATAAGAAATGTCTAATTGTTAGCAGTCCTAATATATATATTTATACATTCCTAGGGCACATATTAAATCCATGGGTAATGAAATAATGAATAAGCAAACAATACAAACTTACCAGTCATAATTAGTCCGAATCAAATCCGATCAGTCACGAAATAAATTCCATGCAGAAGTCAATATTTCCTTTCACTTATAATGTTAATGTCATACTCATAGAAAGCATTCTAGACCAAAGATATTTTAGCATTGACCTGTATTTCCACACACTATCAATGTGCAGGTTTGATCATTCACAGTGTAAGTAACGTATTTTTCACAAAAAACTAACTGTTCTGATTTTTTAGCCTAAGTACAGGTAAATCCGGAGAAAACCACTATAAGAACAGACTTTTCCACACTTTTCTAAAAATCAGTAGGTTTTAAGTTCCAACTATTTCGAAGTTATACACGAAACTGTATCACTTTCACTTACAAATTTTACGTTTTTTTCTCAAAATTTTAGCAACGTATCTTACATAAGTTCTCAACGCACTATTTTCTTAAAAAAAAAACACCACAGAACAATTCATAAGCAAAAAGCATTAATATACTCCATTTTCAACGTCAGTACACTTATTTTTTACGCTTTTATCGCCATGACCATGGGCATTTTAACACTATGGTTATCAAATGTAACGTTTAGTACAAACCACCGGTAACCAAGCTTCAGGTAAGATCGGAAAGAAATCTAAAGTAATCTCAAACATTCAAAGGATACCATTGTTGTTGGTATTCATTTGAATCGTCTCGATCGTCTCATCGAGACGATTCTAATGTGTACCTAAAACATAGGATTTTCTTGGGGGATTAGCACCAAAGCTTTATGTCTGTGGTTGTAAAAACCAGTGTAAGTATGTAATAACTTGTGTATACATTAGCATGTTTTTTTGACTTTAACGAAGAGGGTGACAATGGCCTGTGAATTGTCTGCGAATCAGATAGAAGGATAAGTTGATTTTTTAAAGTTCCTGGTGCAAAAAAATATAATAATGATATTCATATTGATTAGTATAGTATAATGTTTAAAAATATCTCATTAAATTGTTGTTGTAAAACATGTGTTATAGTAAATCAATGGCTAGACAAAAGTACTGTGTCTATATTTGTTTGACAATTGGTGTTGTAAAAGAAAACTTTTCATTTCAAGGTTTTCCTTATATTGAGTTTCATTTGTTTTGAACTTATAAACATAAACATAAGCTTTTAAGTTAGTTGTTTATATCATTTTTGTTTCAAAGCCTTTTATCCCTATTTCAACCCATCGTATGCAAACCTTGAATTGAGAATGATATACGTAACTACACAAGATATGACACATTTCCGAAATTTTGCCTTGATAACTTGTGATTGGTTTATAAATACGTTTCAATAAGAACGCTCTCATAAAGAAAATAATGATGAAAGTGTCAACAACCCCCATAAAAACGTAGAAAAGCACATTGAAATTCTTATTCGTCATTTTCCAAAAATATGTAGAGCGAAAATACAGTCCGTCTTACAATGTAATGGAGCAACCACGTCTATATATGACCATCTTTATTTTAAACCTTATCAAAACTAAATAACTTATAAAAACTAATTAAACTTAATTTTGATTTTAACTTATTAAAACTAATCTCCTTGAGACGATTCTATCGAGTTTTGACAACTTAGGATTGTTGAGAAATTCGCAAAAGCATACATATTCAATAAAAATATGTTTCCTTTTTGTAGACAAAATGTGCACTAAGAGACCATTCTCTTTAAAGAACGCTTTTTGGTGGTCGCCTAATACAAGTTTTACTGTATACGATTTGATGCACTAATTTAAAGTACTTGTCTCATTACGCTCCTGTTTCCGTTTTATATTAAACACTTCATGGATAAAGACGTCAAAATATGATAACTATATCTCACACCTTTTCACCGCTAATAGAACAATGAAATTTAATGTAACATACGCCGCCAAATGAGTATTAAACTAGATGACCAGTGGACCATGGCCTTTAAAGAACGAATCCATGTCAAAACTTTGAAATATAACACCGTCCATGATAAACAAAAGTAACGAATATATAGCGGTTCGGGGCATAACTAAGTTTAAAGAGGTGAAATACTGGTCTTAACACTTTCCTGTTTTAAAAAAATTTGGACCTCTCCAAATTCGAAGGTTTTGCAGACGAAAATTTAAAGTGGATTTAATTTGAAAAATAACCATTCTGTAGGGTAGAAAATAGTGTGGAAAAAGAAGAAATTGCTTGTAAGAAGCAATTTCTACTTTTTTCACAATGTTTTCTCAATCATAAAATCACAGGCACGTAAAAAGCAGGGATTAAACAGCAAAGGGTTAAACCGAGTGTTGCGAAAAAGGAACATAAAGAAAATTAGCTGTGCGTATTTATATTTTTTAGAAATATTCGAGTCTATAGCCATTCTACCTTTAAGTTCAGTCAACTTGGATTCAAAACGGCAATGCTTAATATGATATGCCAGTATTTAGACGGAGCCAAAGTCAATTTGTGCAAAAACAAAAGCACACGTGCAGGTTCTGTCTTAAACCTAACCTATGTGCAAATTCGAGTAACAATCATCAGGCGAGTACGTACAAATCAAGTCCGTGCGTTTGATGTCGGCACGTATGCATGCAAACTTATTGTCAAATTATGGGTGCACAAGCGTTATTAAATTTCCAGAAATCTAACTGAAATTTTTCGATTTTGACTTAACAATTTGACCGTACTTAACTGGCCCCTGTAAATACAACAGAACAGAATATAATGAGAGTGGTAACTTAAGTTTCGTTAAAGCTTAAAGACGATTTTGATAACGCATTCCAGAAACGATCACACATTCCAAGTAAATTACCTTTACATATATATCACGAGACATTGAAATTATTCACTTTATCACAAACGACACCATCATTTAAATGTCCATAAAAGAAAAATGTTGGTTTTGTAACGTTAAACCAACCCTTTTAAATCGTTCAGTAAACTATGTCGCTATGCACCTCTATTTTCTATTCACTATCTCTTCGGCTTAACCCTGACCTTTTGTTAAACATAAACTTGAAAACGTATCTGCGATTTTACATTTTATTTTTGTCTCCGTAGTTTGGCATTTAAAATCGAAAGCTTCTAAAAAGATGTAATTAATCAGTCGATAATAGACCAGTCCTGTATAACGTTCACGGAAAATTTGACAAATGGCATCTTGCTTTGCACGCGTTAACACGTGCAAAGCAAGATACCATTTTTATACATTCTCAACATTTTAACATAATGAAAAAGGGGCTTATCAGGGAATTGGAAGAGCCAAAAGACTCTAATTTAAAAAAAAAAAAAAGAAAAAAGAAAAAATACGTACATGTGACAACGATAAAAGGGACCACCTAGTTAAAGCATAAAATGAAACTGTGTGTGTGTGTGTGTCTCTCTCTCTCTCTCTCTCTCTCTCTCTCTCTCTCTCTCTCTCTCTCTCTCTCTCTCTCTCTCTCTCTCTCTCTCTCTCTCTCTTTCTTCTTTCCTCTCTCTCTCTCTCTCTCTCTCTCTCTCTCTCTCTCTCTCTTTCTTTCTTCTTTCCTCTCTCTCTCTCTCTCTCTCTCTCTCTCTCTCTCTCTCTCTCTCTCTCTCTCTCTCTCTCTTCTCTCTTTCTCTCTCCCTCTCTCTCTCTCTCTCTGTTTGTCTCTCTCTCAATCACACTCACTCCCTCTACATTTATGTTCGTGTAAACATTTGTATATTTTCAGTATATATGTATCCAAACAAAGACTTTTTACATTTTACCTTCAATTTTATGAAGGTCTACTCGTATGTGATAAATACTAAACAATGACAAAGCAAAGTAGTTAAAGAGTCTCGACTTATTGCAGTATCAAGGTCAAAATAATGTTACTTAAGTAGACAGCTTGTTAAGTCAAATTTTGATTTGAGACTTGTCAACGATAAACTTTGGTTTGACCTTAGCCTTGGCACTTCAATTTCTTAAGTTAGATTTTGACAAGATTTTTTTAACGGATTTAATTAATTTAAGACTTCGCATTCGCCACTTTGGCACTGAATTTCTCATTTCTTAACTTAGATTTTGACAAGATTTTTTTGTACGGATTTCATGAGTTTAAGAATTCGCATTCGACTTTTTGACCCTGAAACTTTCATTTATTAAGTTAGATTTTGACAGAAAAAAACGGATTAAATTAGTTTTAGAATACGCATTCGACACTGTCACAAAATTGCACAACAAAAATTTAGTGGTAGACCCGGGGTAACATGTTACCCCAAGGTCGACACTAAACTCATATGCGTATCTAGGACTTTGAAATAAATACGCATTAAAGAGGCGACAACCAAAGAATATATAGGATAATGGCGATATTTGGTCTGTGACAAAAGATGAATGCCCTCCGTCCCCTCCATTTTCTAAATTTGGGCGTTGGTGAATAATCAAAACATCGTAACTACAGCTTGAATAAGCTGTAGTTTCGATGTTATGACCATTCATCAACGATATTTTTCAACAGATGGTTATTTCTTTTATTGCTTAAATTGGTTATTTCTTTTATTACGTAAATTGCGTAATGGGAGTTACGCCCTTGAAACTGTTTTATGCAATTCGATTTTCTGTGGTTTCACAAACTGTATTTTCAACTGTTTTTTTTTAAGATGAATATGCCACGAAACTTGTACAAACAAACATCCTATAATAAGATCCCTACTTGCACAAAGTGTCCAGTACAATTCTTTTTGTTTTGTTTTGTTTTGTCATGCTTTGTACGAGAAAAAAATCTTTACATTTATAGGTCGATTTTGCGCAGTGAGCCGTGAAAAAATCGCTCACTCAGCGCATCAATCATTCATTCTTTCATTCATTCATTCCAAACACTCACTCAAACCATTAAAAGCAATTAAAAAAAACGGAAAGACACAAACAATAACTACATTCAAAATACTTAAATATCAACGATTTCATTGACTTAATTGCATATTTTAGTTTCTGATTGGCGATTTAGAAAGCTTTGTATTATCTCCCCTTAATATCATCCAAAACTCGCTCCAATTATTAATTCAAATTCATTCCGAAATCATTCCCCAATCTTTCACATTGTCAGTTTCACGAAGTTCTTCATTGTAAGATGAAATGTTGTGGTTTGAAAAAAAGTCAGCTCGATTAGCTCAATCGGAAGAGCACCGGACTTCAAGCAGTAATTTCATTATGTATCCTTGTATTAACCGTCTAACCGTCTTCTGGGGGCGTCGCTCGTACATGTATGGGCATATGCTACGGAAGCGACGATGAATAAACGGAAATAAAGAAAAGCCTGTGCTCAACCACATTCAAACAAACAAAAATCCTACGTTCTTAAACACATTTGAGATAATTCAGAAATCTTAGTTTCCTGTTAAGGTGACCCGTTATAGTTTTTGCGATGTTTCAGGAGTAATTAACTTTAACATTGTTATCCGAGGTTTCCTAATGATTTTCATTAAGAAACCTCGGTTAACATTATGAAAGAACATGTGGTCCACAATGTTGCGGAACTATTACGGTTCCACTACCTTAATACAATCCATTTTCTTAGTATGTCATTAACGTCTGCTCAAAAGTCCATTTGAGGGTATAAAAATGATAATTTCCAATAGGTATTAACCAAAACACAAACTTCAAACTCTCATAAATATGTAAAATTTCGGTTTCACCATGTAATGAAATATTCCGTTAATGCTATTGGGTATCTAGGATAAAATCAAGTCACACAATAAAGAGAAGAAAAGTTTAAATTTATCACCATATTCGAATTAAATGAACCATTATACGCGCCCCTCTCCAATTCTTTATATCAAATTTACGACAGTTTCTTTTACTTTTCAAATTCTAAAGAGCCAGCTAATAAAAGCAAATTGTATTTCTATACGAACTTATTTGGTCACGAATTCACGCCTGTTTATATTGGAAAGAAATGGGATTAGCATAAATTATCCCCTATGATTTCGAATGCTTCCAAATGCCATTTGTGATCAATTCTAAAAGGCAAGATTTTCACTTGTGTCCCTTGAGCTCTTTGATTTACGTACCTCGCATATGTCCCTGATCATTATTATTCTGCGTGACTCCGAACGATCTCAAAGCTTAAACGAATAAGTGCTATTTTATTCGTTTATAGGGCTATTTTCCAACGTGATTTTAAAAAAATAATCTTCTACAACTTAATTTGATGAAAACTTTAGGAATTCTTAGCATCTATCGATAAAAGTTACATGTATTTTATATTGACAGAACAACGAATTAACCACGGTTTTCATACAGCAGACTTCAGTTAAGCTACCCTGTGTTCAGGATGGCAAAACGGTGCGAACAATTTGTCAATTTATTATTGGGGTATTTTTGGCAAACAGTTTACAACGTTTTGTCAACCTGAACGCAGGGTAGTTCAACTGAAACAACCAGTAAGATATAGCCTTTATTAGGCTTGCAAGAGTATTAAACGCGTGCATGGCATCAGGAATACTTATACCATATCCACCACTACCACCTTGTTCAGTAATACTTACGCAAATGTTTAAAAATGCACACCGCCTTGCACGAAAGGGTTCATGCAAATCGCAGTACCATTTCTTAAACGCAGCTCGGTTCAACTTAAACAGAAGGCTGATTGATTCCTTAAAAAAACGGAAACAGATTGAATTTTTCCAAGGGAGCTCTCAAAGGAATTATGAAACTTCTAGCTGAATATGTAATGTAGTAAATTTGTAGTTTTGCATATAATCTTTAAATTGTGGTAACATTTCTATTTATTTGAATAAGAAAATATAAGACTTTTATTAAATTCTTAATTGAAGTCTCGCTCATTCAAGGTTGCCATGATTTTAAAGGATTTCCATTTTCATGTACTCTATTTTGTTCACACCACGTTTATATTCTTTGTTTAAACTCTTCAATATGTATGGAGGAAATTAAGATTATATATAAAGATTATATATATAAAACATTTAAGATACTAATTCAAAATCATTGTTCGGTCCATTTTCTGACATTGTTTAAAAATTATTTTGAAAATAAACGAAAAGGATCAACTAATTGAATTTTAAGTAATGAGCCTATTCATTGATTTTCATATACTGACAATTAAGAATCAGATTACTATTGTTATAATTATACAGTACCATGAACACTGTATGACCAAATATAGATATCCCTGCTAGGGCGTTTAGTACTGACAATTCTGTTTTCAGATCATTGACCGTCGCGCGTTAAAGTTATATTCAGCAAGCACGAAAAGTAGATAGAGTTAATAATTATCAATCTAAATGACAGAGAGATCTAATGTGCGTGTTTATGTTAAGAACAAGGGGTGTTCGTTAAAGCAAGTCGATGCCATATTCTTTGTCAATAAACAAAGGGCAATATCTTGAAGGAAAAAAATGTGATCATTACAGTTATTTATTTCTTAAACACTGCACTTCTTCTTAATGAGATCTACCCACCTGTGAAATTTCATGATTCTTGATTGAATACTTATTGAGATATGCTCCGTAAAAAATGGTCTACGAGCCGACTGACATACCGACCGACTGAAAAATGCAAAGCATTTTCGAAAGGGAGTGGTATACAGCCCCGCGTTCAGGATCACCTTACAGTGCAAACAGTTTTCCAATTGTACCCCGCTTTGCACGCAGGTGCACGTGCAAAGCGGAGTACAATTGGAAAACTGTTTGCACCGTTTGGTGAGCCTCAATGCAGGGCATATAACCCTTCTTGCGCTGTCAAAGCATATTCCGGCTGCATTCAAAACTCTGACAAACAGTATAGAATAAGACCAGTCTGCTCATAAAGGCGAACCAGAATAAACCAAAAATAAGTTTGAAACAATAGTTAAATTCAACTGCCCTGCGTTCATGATGGTCAATACGGTGCAAACTGTTTGCCAATAATATCCCGCTCTGCACGCAAGCGTACGTGCAAAGCAGGTATTATTTGCAAAACGGTTTGTACCGTTTTGCCATCCTGTTCGCAGAGCATGATAGTAGTTATGATTTCTTAAGACATTTTAATCGGGGTATATAGCATCGCACCGTAGAATTTCGACTGGTTCATTAACTTCTTAAAGACAGAATTGCAATCTCGTAAAAAGGTTTTCAAATAAATATTTCACAATTTTTCTCTGTTTACGTGATCAATTCATTTGAAGACGATAGACGTTTTACCTACACGACAACTTCGTCGACAGAGAACAATTTCGATCTTTTAAACAAACAGTAAAAAAATCAAACTGTCATTGTACACATGACAGCGAAGATTACAAATTTCTGTCGACAAGTTGTGAAACCCAAGAGAACCCGTTTAATGAGCATTTATATAGATAAACACGAAGGCAGGCCTTATGACGGAATTTAAAAACACCGCGTTATGAAAAAGTGGGGTTCTAGATACCAGCGTACAAAAAGAGCGCCCACTGTATCTCTAAAATCGACAAAAATAGATATTCTAATACAGGACCATTAAAGCTGCTCTTTCACAGTTTTTCATAGAAAAAATACAAAACTTGTTCTAAGATTTGGAAATGGGTGTATTTAAAGACTATTAAGAATGACCCCAAAGCATTGGCACTAAAAACAACATATTTCAATAATTTTGTAACTTATTTTTGCGAAGTGGCAAGATCAGTAAGGGCTCCAGTCTAATTATTTCTAGTCTATATATTACAAATCCGTTATTTTCCGTGAATAATCTTTCATTTTTTCTTGTATTGATATAAAGTTTCCAGCTGCCAAATACTTTAACCTTAATCTTTGATTGAATTAGACAAACATGCCGAATGTCAAGCAAAAATACCTGGCTTGAAATTCAAGAATATTTTTTTTAGCGTTAGTAGTCACTTTATTTTTCAGGATGAACTTAACTTAAATTCAGATATATCGGTCTTTCTTTCGATGCATTACCAGATTGAATCTTATTATTTTAAAGGCTTCAACATGATGAGGTATTTAATTCCGATTGATTTTACGAAAAATGTTAAAATTTACATTTTCCCAATCTGTGCAAGAGCAGCTTTAAACGTAGCCTTAAATTGAAATAAAAAATCCACGAAGGGATAATGAGCCAAATCCCCGACGTACCAATTCTGGTCACCAAACAAGGCATCTACATCATAGACGATTGATTCGCAACCGAAATTTTGTCTTCTAGGTTATTATACATGTATAATAACCTATATGACAAAAATCGGATTACGAAGCAATCAACTATGCCCTACTCTATAGCTGTATTTTCAAAACTGAGCTCACGAATCTATATAGGAATATAGAATTTGAGGTTCATCGAAAAACTCTAGCTTTGGCGTATCATTGTTTTGGAAATAACTTTATACAACCATTCAAGACCCATTTATAAATGGTATTATATCGATAATTTAAAGATTATTTGTTGAGAGGGCTAAAGTTTCACTTTTTGGAATAAATCGATATCACAAGGACTCTTGTAGGCAAAATCCCCGGCCGCGGCACTTATCCTTTCCGACATTTGTCTTCCACCAATGGGTAGATAATCGTAAACCTATGTGGAATAGCAACTGGAGGCTAGGAAAGGGATGTGGTGGTAGTACTGGTGTGAGAAATACCAGGAATCCATCGTTAGGTGCTCCAGTCGTCGCGATATAACTGAGAGATTGTTGAAAGCGACGTAAAACCCCAATTCAAATCAAACTTGTAGGCAAAATGAAAGGTAATTCAATCAAATAGTTCACTCCTCGTTACCCAATAAGATATTATCAAGGGATTTAGCATCGTAACACAAAAAAAACACATCATATTAAGTGCAAAAGGAATCGGTATGTTTTAAGTCTTTGCAGGCTGTTCGATCCCTTTCTCAGTTTACCCTTCTCATGCTGTTCAAAGCAATTGTCTGCTGTATGCATACAACGCTTAGACATACTGTATAGGCTAAGATCAGCCTGCAAAGACGTGCAGTCTGATCTTAGCATAAACTGCTTGCCTTCTACTTAGTGATTGTGAGACAAAACTGAAGCCAGACTTACTGAAGTATACAGTTTTCTGTTTTGATTAATAGTTCTGAAAATATCAAGATACGTAATAAGACGACAGATTATCTTTTCAAGACCAAATATCCAGTAAAACTTTTCATTTCCTCAAAATTCAAGTACATGGTAATTAATTTCTAAGAGCAGGTAGGATCCTGTTGCTATTAATAGATTGGCTTCATTATTTATTATTTCCTCACAAACCTTGTTTTATATGAATTTGTGAAATACTTGTAAATTCAAATAATTTTCTTATGGCAAGTTAATACTTTACCGAGTACGTAATAGTTCCGAAAAGTTACGGAAGTCATGAACTTTAACAGCTAATGATTTCAGAATGATAACAGAATCAATGAAATCTAAATTAAAAACGAGCATATTATAATTTGATAACGAAAGGGGTTTCATTCCGTTTTGTTACCTAAGTATACTATGCCCAGAAGAGATCCGAAGACTACTGGAAAGCTTAAAGAGGTTTGTGTATCTTAAATTGTATTGTCCTGACATCCTGAAGCCGAATTACAAAGAAATAATAATAAAATAATAATTAAATAAATAAATTTAAAAAATAAGAGTTATATTATAACATATGAGACAATAAGACAGGATTCAAAAATCGCATGTGCTTTGAACGTATCATCTAAAACGCCAATCAATAACAAGTAGCAAGTAGTCGATTGAATTGAAAAGTGAATCATTACGCAAAAAGAACCATTTAGAAAAAACTCCGTAAAATAAAATTTTGAGAAAGAGATCCATCATATAAGGGATCAGTAAGAGGTTTCTTTACGGATACCTTTCCATAGGAAGGTATAATGATCACTGTAAATTCAGAAATTCGACCAAGTGCGTAGAAAGTTGATCTGCGGTTTGTTGCGTTCATCCGGTTTTGTAACGTTTCCGCCTGGATAGCCGTGGCAAATTTTTTGACACTTTAAAAATTTGCCCCGGCGACGACGGCAGTCCATTCCTGTTATGTTTGCTTATCCCGTCGCCCTGCGTTGCCCTAAGTTCGCCCCGTTTTGGCCACGGTTGTCGGAAACGGGGCCGCCGTGGTGGCCGGGAACATAGTGGAAACGCAGCATAAGAGCTTCCTCCCGCGAACCAAGCCTATATGCTAAAACAATTTTTATTTCAACCAAAAGAATTGAAGAATCAATATATTACTTTCCACAAACAAACCAACAAACAAAACACAACTTTAACTCAAATTACACCAACCACAAAAGGCCAATGACTTAACAGATTTTGTCCTCTTTTTAAAGTATCTGTTACACATTCACCAAGGATACCAATTTGCACTTCAATTTTTTATCCGCGTCTGCGGTTACGTGACGTCATAAACATTGTTTTAAGCGTTGCATAAGGAAACTATTAACCAATAAAAAGGCATTCCATTTATTATCCGTCTTTAAATCTGTCGACCGAATTCCAAATATCACAACGACGTTGGCGACCAAATTAACGTAACTACACTTTGATTAAAACTGTAGTCACGACATTTTGGTCGCTCAACGTCGATACTTTTTGCTCTAAGTTAGACTGGCTAGAAATGTTATCAACAATTACAACAACAACGACGACGATTAATAAGGAACAGAATAACGGCTTCTCGCCATTGTACTTAAAAAGAGTTTCGAGGAAAAAATCTACGCAATTTATCAAAGCTGGGGAATTATATAATAAATTGATCAAATTTCAAAAATTTTGCAAACGAAAATTTAAAGATGATGAAATTTTTGAAATATTCATCGTTCGGTGAAGTGAAGTAAACGATGGAGTGGAATAGTTTTTTCCTGTCTATAATATGAACCTGTCTGTGACATTTTCAACAATGTCGCAAGTACACAGAGAAAAGCCCCTGGCCAGTCTGTGCATCCACACAGTCTATCCAGAGTCTAAGCTATGTACTTTCCATATAGATAAGGTCTCAAAATATCTTTAAACAAATAAGCTGGTCATTTAATTGAAAAGGTCTTGCTTTCTTGGTTTCTCAATGTTGTCACATTAGGCACGTGCCAAATTGTTGGAAATGTCACACACAGGATCATTTTTTTTTATTCGGGTGTTTCAAAAAATGGGATTATGTGACAATGGATTAAGCTCTGAATTACACCAAGAAAAAAAAATAATAAAAAAATAAACAGACTTATTACAAATCAAAGTGCCGTAAGGACTGTAATTCACCGTCGCTGAATTTTAGTCGGGCTGAAACAAAGTACATTTTGAACTTACAATTTATTGAGGTAAATTTATACATTAAAACGAATTTCTTAACGGTTTTTGCTCAAAAAGTAAAATTTCCTCTGATATCTCAGACGAGAAGAAGTGGAAATATGATAAGAATTTCATTCGGAGAGGATCTTTAGCCTTTACAATAGAATTAGCTAAACGACAAATTTCACCGGAATTAAAAGGCATCCCCGATTACAAAATTAATATTGATGGTTGGGGAAATTATAAAAAAATTAATGCTAGAAAACGAAACAAAGCAACTTTTTCTTCAACAATTTGATATTTGACATTTGACGAGGAGAAATTTTCAAAAATTGTCGGTTAATGGGAGTAATTTCAAGAACAATCTATAATTGAAACATTAAAATTCCTCTAAAACACCGCCTTTTATAAAGAGATACATGTCTATTACAGTTCTTTAAACACAGCGAGAAAGCAATTTTGAATTTATTCTTCCCCCAGAAGATGCCTAATTTAACGACAATTCACATAAAATCAATAGTTCTTTTATTAAATAAAAATAAATTTGTTAAAATATTGCAAAAACTTGCGGTCATTTGGAAGATAGTTTCAGTGTGCTAACTTTTTCAAGCTACCGAAAACGCTTAGCTGAAATCAGAGTGCTGCAATGGACTGCAACAATTTCCTCTCTAAAATCTAGATGGAAAAATGCATTATGAGCTTTTACCAAAAGATACTATTTCAAATAATCCTAATTGTAAAACATTATCATATAATTGAAATCTAATGCAATCAAGAATTTTTATTTTGTTTAAATCGCATCACGTTGGGAAATCCGCTGCACTTTATTTCTGTATAAAACGCAGTAGGCATTTCGGGGAAACCCCGGATCATCGATCTGAAAATCCAGTGTTGTAAGAACTCGAAAATCCGTCGTTTCCCTTTCATTACCCTTCATCGCTTTTCAGTTAAGAATTGGAATATTTGCGAAAGATTTTTTTTATTTCAAGCATACAGTTCTGATTCGGAGCCGCAGCTTACAGCGAGTCGACTAAAATACTTGTCTATTTGTGTCAAATTTGTAAAATTCTATTCCAGCAAACTTCGACAGCGGGATAACGATATACGTTTAAAATGCGATCTAAAAAAAGATCTTGTGTATTGATCTATATACGCACAAAAAGTAAATTTTAATTGTTTCTTAGATCTAAAGGATTGCAATTCTAAGGACCGAGTGTATCTTTCACTGCGTTTATTGGAGTATAAAGTGTAATTGCCTTAACACATGCCTTAAACATAATTTGCCATGTGCTAAGATAATTGCACTTTATACTCCAAAAAACGCAGTGAAAAACACACTTATCCATATACAATTGTCTTAATCGACTAGATCTATCTTACGCCGGTATGCTTCACATAGACACATTTTCAACACACGGTCGACAGAAAATATTAAAACTTTAATTCCTCAGACAAAACTATTGTAATAATTTCATTAGAGATTGAATAATGTTATGTTCATTTATCCCGATTCGTTATGTGAATAAATTTTATTGGTGAGCGATTAAGTCATTAACTATATAATCCCTTTTTGTAGCCTTGAGACGTATAGACATTGGGAATGGTATCAAATTCAAGATTTTTGAAAGACATAACCAGATTTGTTTGTGAAACACGAATGTCTCCGAAAACTGAAACGTCAAAGTTAATAGAACTTTAATTTTGGCATTTGACCTTGAACTGGTCAGCTTACTTTGCCTTTGTTCATCTGATGGCTTTTTGCATATTGAATAGCTTGAAGTAATTATATAAAGAAATGTACAAGTTTAGAGGATAACCAGATGGTCCTTTTTTGCCTGACGGGTCACAGTTGTTCAAAATAAAAGCACTCTTTAAAGATATCCAAATAAATAAAGCGAAAGTTTGACCGGTCACGTAGAAAAGGGACCATTGAAATGTGCGAAAGATATCGAGCGTGGTCTGACTTGGCAAAGGACACTGGCTGATTAGTGGGAAAATATTTCTCTCTTAGTAGACTTTCTGTTTGTATAAGGGTTATTCTACCTGGCAGTATTTTTTTCTATAGACCAAATCTGGCTGACATGTGCTAGATTCTATTCTTTATATAACAATTCGCAATTAAAATTTCCAAGATTAAAATCGAATACGCCATTGTGTTTTTTTGTTACAATATATTTGAATACAACCCGCGAGTCAAAATAGCGATTTTTGCTGTTTCACATTTTAACCCTTTCCTGTTTTGCAAAATTTTAGACCTGTCCAAATTCAAAGGTTTTGCAGACAAAACTTATAAGTGGATTTAATTTGAAAAATAACTCCTCAGTAAGGTAGAAAATATTGTGGAATAAGAAGAAATTGCTTGTTACAAGCAATTACTTCTTTTTTTACAATGTTTTCTCAATTATTAAATGACAGGGACGTAAAAACCAGGGATTGAACAGGAAAGGGTTAATCGACATTTCAAACATCAATAACGTCCTTATGAGAGCCCCCACCATGGCACTTATGGTGGCAAGGTTTTTTCAAAGGATGGGGTGGATGCGGATCGCACCCTCTTCTGTAAAAGCATCGGCGTAAGCCCAAATACGACAACCGATTTTTAGTAAATTGTAACTTTACATTTACCTAAAAATCGTTTGCTGTATTTAACAACTCTCTTGCGTTCTCCGCAAAAATTTCAAAAGAAAATAATTAGATACTTACAGCTATCCATTTTTGTCTCGTTATTTCATAATTAAAATCCAAATATGTCAGAGAATAACTACTGAATCGGGTTCTTTTCCCACTGTTTATCCACTCGAACACTTCAGTTCAAGCCTTTGTGCAAATATTTCCTTTACAGTAAACAAAATCCCCCCATTGCGCAATTGTTCGATTAAAATCTGAGAACAAATTCTCGATAATATTCTTAAGTACAACGTGTAATCTTTTCGACTTTAATACGTTTAATCAAACGAATCTTCTTAAAATGAATTCAAGTATTTGACGAATTTCGGCGTTCTCTAGCGTTGCGCAGTTTTTTTCGTAGAGAGCTATCCCCATTAATAAAATTACGTCGGTTGTGAATTCACTAAAGAGGTCTCCATTTATCACCGAAAGTTTTCTTAAACCGTGATAAAAGTAAAAAGTTCTCTCCAAAAACCTAAGTCCAAATGTAAATAAAACGGCTAAAATCTATACATAAATGTTGGGCACATTTCGGTGCCCTAGTTTGTCTTTCGTGTATTAGATCCACAATCAATCGCTTCAATCGATTAGGCCCGGGCCATTTACCTTTTTAGCCAACCCTTAAGTCTTCTACGAGTTTAAAACGTCTTAAATACTTCTTTAAATGAGCCGTATCTACGATGTGTGAGTGTAAAACCGTTATCAAAATCTTATTTTGATAAGAAGACATTATTTAAGAGTAATAAAGGTTAAAATTTAACAAAAAAGATATTCAATATTTGAGTAGAAAACAGAATAGGAAAAGACGAAATGTTTTTTTAAATGATTTTTTTTTTTTGCCCACGATATTTTCACTCAAAACATAAATCTAGAAATCATAGCTTAACAGAAAGAACATGCAAAGAACTTGTAAAAATGTCTGCCAAGCTTAACCGGTAGAGACGAAGTGCATTCGCACCTATTTTAGCTCATCTGTTAACGCTCGTCGGATGAAAACAGGCATTTTGTGTTATTTCTAGTATTTCTTAAGGCGTTGACTTGAAACTTAAACTACGTGTTCATTATGAGAAAAGGAATGTTTGCTATCTGCCTTGATAACTAACTAAAATTTTGTGCGAATTATGCGCCCTTTTAGTAAGATTCTCTTTCACCTATTATCTAGCAGTTGAGAGCTGGCATGTGTAATGTCTCCAAATTGTAATATAAGCAGCAAATCAATAGCAGAACACTTACTCATGTTCTGCCAAGCAAACGATGATATAAGACAAACATTTTGGATAAAATTACATAGGCTTTTAAACGAAAATTTCTATACGAATTTCATTAACTTGAACTTTCAAGATCAAATATTAGAAATGATCTCGGGATATACTTCTATACAGATGAGTGACGATTCTCGAGTCGCATGTTTTAAAATTACCTTGAGGTACATACACTATTTAACGAGACCTCTTCGCTTTATTACTCCACCTAAGTAATTGTATTAATGTAAGAGGATTAACTATCGTAACTACAACTCGAACAGAACAGTACTTGCGGATTGTCGCAAGAACAACCGACACAATGTGAATTATCTTTGAAAATATATTATAATAAATGCTTATATCAATGCGCTAAGTAACGAATTAGCAAGTAGCCGTTTGTCAATTGCTTCTCTTTTCGTTTCGGAAAAGCTTTTGCGAATAACGGTTCCACTTGTTAGTATAAAAAAAAAAATAATAATAATAATAATAATAATAAAAAAAAATGTGATAAACAAAAACAGTAGAATTTGTCTACTTTGACCTGTTTATACTGTGTTCTCACAGCCGGTATATTTTGTACATCAAGCTTCTCACGTCTCTCCCTCGCTTATACACACATAGACGCTTGCACGCACACTCATGCACGTACATGCACGTGCACGCCTACATTCAAGTACACACGCATACTCATGCACACTATCAAGCGCACATATGCGTATGCACGCGAACGCGAATGCGGGCACGCAAGCGCACACGCACGATCGCTTGCACGCACTCACACATGTATTGGTCTCTGTCTGTTCTTCTGACTGGCTTTTCATCTGTCCGTTATCTTTTGTCTCTATCTCCTTTCCTCTCACTTACTAAACGAACTCATTTGTATATATATGTGCTTCAATCAATTTCTATGTATATGTATCGTTTTGTTTTGTAACAGTTTGTATGTTCCAATGTATTTGTTTTGTAAAATTGTACTAATGCTCTTCAAATATTGGAGGTAATAAAGATTATATATATATGCCTGCCTTCTATGTGCGGCCTACTAGTTTTATTCTCAACCTTTGCGATGCCGAACCTCGAATATTCCTACTTTGGAAAAAGATCAGTCTGTACATTTGTGCAGTCTGATCTTTGTCTTTAACCCTATTTTAACAAGGAAAGTAACAAGATAAAAAATGACACACTATAAGTGAATTCAGCGCTTCCAGCACTTTGATTATAGTACAGTTTTGTCATGTTCTTAATCAGCATGACAAGGTTGAAATTCAAGAGATGTTTGTGAAGGTTTTTCTTATAGATCTTCTAAATGTTCTTTTAAATGTACAATTAATGTCATTCAATTAATAATACATGTATACATTATAAAACCGTAAAGATGTTATTTACTCAAAGCCGTGCGAAAGTACACACATTCGAAAGTGACAATTCCGCAAAATCGGGTTGTTTTTTTCTCGAACTCCCACTTTTTGTTAGCCTTTATTTTGTACCGTATGTAACGACGAGGGTGTCAAGATTAGTCTGTATATTGTATTAGAATGAAAAGGTACCGTCTGAGTTTGCCAAGCTATAGACATGAGGTTTTGACCTTTTTGAAATTTGACAAATCACCATGAGAAATTATTCTAAAACTTCAAACGAGGCATAATTTACCCAATACTTCGACCAGCGTATCTTGAGATCATGTCCGAAATGATTTTTGTCTTTTTGAAACTCCAAATTTCGGGGAAATAATTTGAAAATATTTTATTTTTTATTTTTTATCGCTGTTCATTACTTTTTTAATATATTTCTTTTGTAATCATTCATTATGTTCATTGTGTTCATTAATTCGAAAATAATTAGCAAAATCTTCAATGCATTCAGCATTGTTTTATCGTTTACTTTACGTAATGATCTTCAGTGATTATCAACAACGCAACTCTCTTAGTACAATTCTTGAAACATCTACGTTATATTACCATAATATCGTACAGTTCGATTAAAGCTGTAATTATGACTATTTGGTCACCCACGAATAATAATCAAATCTACGATCCTTTAACCCAAACTATTTATATTTGGAGGGATATTCTTTGATAAAATTGATCCTTAGAACCTGTGATGGTGAAAAATGTGCTGTTGTTTTATATACATATATTTTATGTATATATATATGTGAATCGCCAGGCAAAACGCACCATCTTGGAAAGACGAAAAGTATCGACTCTGGTCAGACTGCACATGCTGGGACGACCAGGGTCGAAACTTTTGACGCAGCGAACGCTGTTGGGTACGTTCATGTAACGTCAAAAATGAGAAAGCCTTTCGACGACGTTTGCCGTTGCGTTAGTGTACATTATAACTTAGTTTTCGGCGACGAATTTTTGCAAATAATGTCAGTTTCATTTGTACACATATGATAGCCTGCTTTATTGTTATTCTGATGTTTGATGAGGAGAAAATACTTAAGCGTCAATCGATTTTGGTACATTGTTTATGAAAATGCTTATTACTAGAAAACTTCATTGATTTCCCCCATTAAACATCGTAACTACAGCCCTAATCAATACTCAGTTACAATGTATAAAAATCAAACCAACGAAGTTATATTTTTTATCACAATATTTTCATCATATTCTATCGCAACTAGCGAACCCGGTTCACCTGCACGGGTCAAGTTCAGCCCTGCGTTCAGAATGAGAAAACCGTGCAAATAGTTTCCAATTATACCCCGCTTTGCACGTGTACTTGCGTGCAAAGCGGGGTATAATTGGAAAACTGTTTTCACTGTTTTTTTCATCCTGAACTCAGGGCTGGTGCATCTAACCTTCATCTACTTCACATACTATGCGTTCAGGACAACAAAACAGTGCGAACTGTTTGCTTCTTGTACCCTGCTTTGCATGCAAGTGCACGTGCAAAGCGGGGTATAATTTGCTTACACTTTGCACCGTTTTGATATCCTGAACATCGGGCGTACTATCCGAGTTAATTTCTATCTGCATATCGTTTACTGAGGACTCAGATCAGACTGTGCAAACGCACAGGCTGGTCTGAGTCTTACTTTTACGCACAAGCGCAATGTTTGAAACGCCACTAACATGAGAGGAAACAAAAAGAGTCAGTTTGAAGTTTCAGAAGTACAGTTAAGAACATCGTGGAATCGACAAAGTGAATGATTTAGGAATTATTTCAGAATGAAATTGAATGAGTGAAAGGAGCAAGTTTTGAATGAATTTAAGGGGATGTCGCTAATTTAGTTCAAGAAAAAACAAAATCAGCGACGGTTATTACCTCCCTTTGATAAAATACACAAACAAGTTCTATAATAAGTTATCTAAATCGTCATGAGCCAATCGCTTTCAAAAGCAATGTAGTCAAAGAAATCGTTGATGTTTTTTACAATTTTTATTTTTGAATGTAGTTGTTCATCTTGTCTTTTTAAAGATTTTGGAGCATTTTGAATGGTTTGAGTGAGTGTTTGGAATGAATGAATGGAGCGCAGAGTGAGCGAATTAGAATGGTTTTGATCGGAATAAGAGTCAATTTCATGGTGTTGTTAACTGTTTATATTATTAGCCAAATAACCCGAAATACTAGCTTTTCTTGTAGAAATAATTGCAGCAAGAGGATCCCTGTGGTCCTAAAACGCTTCCCGGGAAACAAATTCATCATACAATAAAGCCTATATTGACCTGATAACACTTGTGTGTAAACATAAAACATATAATAAGATATTATTAGGTCGTTTTATTTCAGAATGACATGCATATTCATGATTTTAACAACTTTCACTTGAACGATTTTGATTTTAGGATTCTAAAAAGACTTTAGTTCCCAAAAATGGATTAATTAAAAATATAAAAAAAAGATAATGCTTTCACTACAAATTTCTCGGCTGCGAGAAATTATCATGACTCGGTAAAGTCCCGTCAGGATAAATATTCGTAATCACGATCCGGGCCCGAGGATATATATAACTTTTCTCAGGCTCAGGCTCATTTTTTTTTTTCAAATTTCAAATTAAGAAAAAACATGTTTGAAAATAAAAGATGATATTTATAATATATTGTTATTTATAATAACTTATTGTTATCATCTTTTATGTTTATACATTTAAATGAGTAATGAAACAGAATTACGGCTTTAATCTCAAACTGAAATTTGAGAAAATTGAGCCTAAGCCTGAGAAAAGTTTTATAACCTTGGGCCCAGATGGCATAAGTATTTAAGACACTAAAATATTCTCTATATAAATGGTTTAAGATGTACAAGAAAGAGAATGCTAGAAAACCGCCCACAAAGCACACCAGGGGCATCGTAGACTGGTTCCACTGTCGATTATCATGTAGACTAGTTAGCCTGTCCCAATCTACGCTCCCCTCCGATACTGTATCGATAGATTGAGACAGGCTCGCCAGTCAAACTATCATGAAAGGTTTCATACATGAGTCGACAGTAGTACCAGTCTAGGGGCTTCGGGCCACAACCTTTCGAAGAGGACTTTAAGATAACATAACATTTGATAGCAATCCTCTTGGATGACAAAGGTTCGATTTCTTCTCGGTTTCTATGTAAAAAAGCTGGTAGCTCGTATAGAACACAATTGGAACTATTTTAACAACGCTTTAAGAGGGTCTTATGAAGAACCAGAGGGTGTTATATTTACAACACCTGTTCTACAAACGAAATAGAAGATGAATTTCACTTTGTTTTAATACATGTATGCCTTTTTTTTTTAAAGATTTGCGACAAAAAAATCATTCCAAAATATTTCATTATTAGATCAAATATGTTCAAATTTGTACAACTTTTGAATTCAGACAAAAAATCTACTTTGCGTAAATTGGCATCCTTTTGTATTAAAGCTTTTAAGTTACGCCAGGATAAAGTTTATTTGATCCTTAACTAAATTTACGAAAGATATAACATTCTCACCGATATAATAGTTTAATTGAAAAAAAAATGTTTTTCATTGTATTTGTTTCATACTGCCATTTCAATGTGTTTTGTTAATTTGTATATTTATATCAATGATGAGCTATGTATGCTTAAGTTGAAGTAAAGTTCTGTTCTGTTCTATATTTACAACACCTATTTACGGGGCCTTCGCGTGATGCAACATTCAACATATCAAATATCTTAGTCTTATTGTTGAGCAGGAGAAGTTTTTCTAAGGTTTTAAAGCTAAATACATTGTTTCTATTCCAAATTATGCCAAACCTTTTCTCAACAATTTTGGCTGTATTACTGAGAGTAATCTTGAGATTTCGCCAATCAAGCAGTAAAAGAGAAACAATTGATGATCCACCAAAAACTCTCAGTATTCTACTGAGTAAGCAATGTAAAAAACAAAGAATTTAGATTTAGAAGACAATTTTACATGAAGCAATGTGAGTAAACTCTTTCCAAACCGAATATCTTATCATTTTTCGCTGTATTAATTAATTAACATTTTTTCGTGTAATAGGGTAGAACCAGCCATGACTTTGATTAAAATCTACCCCATTGTTTCGTCTGTGATATATACGCACATTATTGATTATAACTCGGTTAATTTATTTGTACCCATGTGAAACGAACGTCTTCACATACAGTGCTAAAAATCCGCAGATCTTGCAGTCTTTTTTTATCTTTAAACAGTGCGACGAAACTGCGACATCTCTAGAAACAGGTATTTGCCGAGCTAAATGAGCCAAAAGTCTAAATTGAGTAACTAACGAATAAATTTGTGAGTGTAGTTTTACAGGTGCACGTTTATTTATTTATTTATTTATTTATTTATTTATTTATTTATTTACTTATTTATTTATTTATTTATTTATTTATCTATCTATGTATTTATCTTTTTATTTATTTTCAAAACTATATATACATAAATTATATACCAAGACTCCTGAAACAACAATAAGTGCATCAGTCATTCAGTACCGCGCAATTTCAGTGCTTACTGAAAAGTTCTTGGAATTTATGAAAATAGAAGGCGATAGTTGATTATTTTTATAAATTGAGTTTGACGCCCCTTTAGCAGTTTCACAGTCATATTGTGGAACCTGGAGCACCTAACAAATAATTTCTGATATTTCCTTAAACTTTCAGATTGAATATATGAATGTGGACTATACCGAACCATGGATAAAGATGTCTGACTCTCATATTTCTGAACAAGACCTTGGAATACAGTAAATCAAAATAGCATTTTAAAAAAAATGAAAATATTTACAATTGAAAGTGGATAATGATTTTCGTTTGTTTGAATGGGCTTTTCGCTGCTTTCAACAATCTTCAGTTATATCACGTCAGCTTGAGCACCTAACAATTCATTGCTGGTATTTTTCTCACCAGTACTACAATTACATCTATTCATAATCTCCAGCTGTTATCCCACATAGTTTACGCCGCTTTCAAACGATCTTTCGTTTATTTCGCCCAGACTGAACAATTGATTCCTGGTATATCTCACACCAGTTCTACCATTTCATCCTTTCTAGCCTCCAGCTGCTATCCATCATAGGTCTATAATTACTTAGGAAATCTAGTTTGTAAAAAATCCAACCTTTGCGAAAAGTTCTAATCCTTGTCAAGACTGCACAATCCGCGCAGTCTGACAAGGATCGGCACTTTTCGCTTTTCTCACACGGTCCTTTCTTCTTGTGACGGGTTACAATTATACAATGGGCTCGGTCTCCATTTAGGTGGTCTGAAAATGCGATAAAGTACATATGGACGTGAATATATAGTAAATCTGTGGTTATTAAAAATCAATATATGGCTCGTTTTGAAGTGTTCAAAACTCAATATCCAAGTCGAAATTTATTAATTCAAAAAAGAAATTAGCTTCGGATCACTTCAATTTTGAAATCCATCTTAAAATAAGGTCTTCGTAAAATATATCCGCTTACAAAAGCCCCCCTTCCTGCGATTTTATTCAGAACTGTTTCAAAATTTGGAACGATTCGTTTAAAAAATCGTGATCCATTCCATCTCTATTCAAAAATCTATTTCTCAAACTTGCCGTTTTGAGTAAGAATGGTTACAGTTCATTCAGAAAATAGAAAGTTAACTTTTGCATACTTTTTTTCGATGAATCTTTAACTAATATCTATATTATGTATAAGTAAAATATGCTATTCTGACTCGTCGATTGTATACAAATGTACTGTAATCACAAGTCACAATACCGTATTCGAGTTATACTTTGAATGTCTGTTTTCCGACTTTATCCATTGTCGGTTTGTTAGTTTGTGATTAGAATGAAAAATTATCCGTTTTCCTGCCCTCCCTTCAGGATGACGAAGCTATGCGAAGAGCGGTCAATTATTCCCCGCTTTGTACGCAAGTGCACGTGCAAAGCGGGGTAAAATTGGCTTACTGTTTGCACCCTTTTGTGTGAACGCAGGGCAGGAAAACCTGCTTAAATGACGTCACTAAATGTAATTTCAATGGGCTAATCAACCATTGCTTAGTATGTAAAGGCGTTTCGCGAGCGCTTTGCGATGATACCCCGCTTCGCACATGCACATCTAAGCAATTTTCTACGAATAAGTTTAAAGCTTTTTTTGCCCTGTGTTTTTATATATGTGACCTGTAACGCGAAAAGGGACCATCATGTTCATGCGAAAAGAGTCGACCATGGTCAGATTGCGCGGATCGCGCAAATTGGCTAGCATCAAAACTTTCCGATTTTGCTTATTTTAAATCCAGAATTAACAATCAACACCCCGTGAAAGAATCCTTGAAATCCGACATCTGGTTGACCTATGCTTGACCAAATCTCTTTTTCAGAAGGTCCCTTTTCGCGTGACGGGTCACACATTGGAAAAAAGAAAAATCAGACATTTTTTATCCTCCAGACAACATTTTCTCCTGCATTATACAATTTTATTATACATTTTAATTCATTTACATCTATACACCCTATTTCAATTTGGACCAGTTACAAGTTTCGCAAAACGGGAACTGTTGAAAAATATTTGACGTGCCACTAGTTATCAAAGGGAGATAAATACCTATATCGTTGTTCATATTTCTTACAAATTGATTGATTGATTGATTGAATGGAGTTTAACGCCGCTTTCAACATTATTTCAGTTATATCGCGGCAGGCAGGAGCACCTAACAATGGATTCCTGGTATTTCTATCACCAGTACAACCACTACATTCTTTCCTAGCCTCCAGCCGCTATCTCACATAGGTCTACGATTATTAACCCATTGGTGAGAGACAAATAGTCGGAAAGAATGAGTGCCGCCGTCGATTTCTTACAAAGAAAAGCTTTATATTTGTTAGAGGTTTTATATTATAGAGAATTTGACAAAGCTCACCGTTCCTGTGTTTTCTTAGTTTAGTCCACCAAAAATAACTCGGGACATTTGCATTGGCCTTTTTCACCATTTTTATGCGGGAGCTTTGGACGTCCTTGCTTGTCAAACGACAAATCGCTTTTCAAATGATTAAAAAAAAGTAAATTGCATATGACTCGATATTCTTGAAGCTCTCTTATAAAAATCTTTCAAAAGTTCGACATATAATCTATCAAGTTAACTCTACATTGAAATACATACAGTCAATCTTGCTCGAGCGACCACGTCTATTAAGCGACCATTTTTATTAAGCGACCGTTTTTAAAATTCCCTATTTTAAATCAAAATATCCTAAAAAGTAGGTATTGTTGGTCTAAAAATGATTGAAAATGAATCCCATGCTGTTATAACTCGACAGAATCGTCTCAATGAGACGATTCTATTGAGTTATAACAACATAGGATAACGCAATAATATACACTTCAATCAAAATGCATGTTTCTTATTTGTGAACAAACCGTGTATAAAGCGGTCATTTTCTTAGACGACCACCGTTTGCTGGTCCCTGTAATGGACGTTTAAATCAAGTTTGACTGTATAAAATACAATATAATTGAACAGTTGAATGATTGTTGACAAAAAACGCGATTAATCTGAATGAGACGAACGAGTTTTGAAAAATATTGAAGGCATGTAATGAAATATCATTATTTTATTACCTCCCTTACGTACAAATCTATCTACTGTTCTATGAATAAATCAACGAATCTTCGCAGACTAATTAAACGCTCACAAAACCACAACAGCGAATAAAATCGCGGAATCTTTTGATCGGCGAGAATGAGGTAATGTGTCCTCCTGGGCCCGAGGTTATAAAACATTTCTCATTCTCAATTCAGAATTTTCTCAATTTTCAATATGAGATTTAAGCTGCAATTCTGTTTTAATACTCATTTTTATGTATTAATCTTTTATTTTCATACATTTATTTGAATTTAATATTCAAGAAAGTTCTCAGTTGAGCCTGAGAAAAGTTTTATAACCTCGGGCCCTGATCTATTTCGAAGCATTTTCAACCTTTTCGAAGCGTTTTACTCTGAATGATCGTTTATTGAATGAGTCCGGATCGTAGTGAGTGTCAATTTCACTGAAATTGTCCTATGAAATACAATAAAACATAATTGTTCGGTAAAAAGGGGTCAACGTAAAAAATGAAAGCGTTGCAGCGTGAAAAAATGACGTCAACGCATTACTTTGGATCACAAATGAGGGTCACTAGGTTACGTTATATTCAAATTGTTTACGTCTTCTTGATTAATGAGGAATTGGAGTTATGAAAGAGTCGTGCGTCATAGCTAATACTTAAATAATTTCCCCATCTGAAGTAATCCTTTACATTTTTCTGTATTAAGTTGTAGGATGAATGAGAGAACGTATGAAGTCCGTGAACAGTGCAAAGATAGTTAGTGTGGCCTTGTTCTAATCCTATCGTGAAAGTTACGCTATTTTCATAACCAGTCCTACGTTCAGGAAACAACAGGGTTAACAATCGTTTAAATATGCACTGGCGGATGCGGATGGGGTTCGGGGGGGGGGGGGTAATTAAAATTCCCCCCTCTGAAGCCGAATTATTTATTTTCATGTATAATTTTATTTAACCCTTTTCCTGTTTACGAAATAATCACTTTGTAGATAAAGCCTTTGCAGACAGTAAAGACTTAGATCAGTCTGCACAGTTGTGCAGCCTGATCTTAGCATATATTATCTGCCTTCTACTTGATTTTCCTGAAGCCTTTCATAATTTATTTCTTGAAATTTAAATTCAGCAGAATAAGGTTTAAAATTCTGTTAGACTAGGAAAACGAACCCCTTTTATGTATGTTCGGACGGAACCCTTTTACAGAAATCCTGAATCAGCTACTGATTTCGTATCTCGATTTCACGTAAGTCCATCGCAAGGCGAGATAAAATTTCTTGGACGTTTACAATTTAAAACGTTTTCATCTTAAACGCAAGTCTGGTCCGCCTGACTGCCTTGCGCCACTCAAGACGAATTCGTAGCTTAAACGTTTGAATGAAATTGAACGCCGTCCTTCATGTGAACTTTCATGCAAAGCGAGGTACGATTTTCAAACGTTTGCAAACACATTTGCATCATTAACACAGGGCTTGGTATAGAGCTCCCCTTTTCTAAATTTTGCTTTTCGTAAAAAAAACACGTTCAAAGCTGCCATCTGTTCAGGAGTAAAAACAGTGCAAGCTGTTATCAAATCACACCCCGCTTTGAAGATAAGTGCACGTGCAAAGCGGGGTATAATTTACAAACAGTTTACACCATATTGTCATCTTGAACGCAGGGCTGGTGTCACTTGCATTTGCTTGAACAGCCAACCGCTCTTTGTGGTACACAAGATAATTTCTGATTGTTAAAATAAAACATAAAGTACAGTTAAGAAAATCGTGAAAATGACACTCATTCCCATCAAAATCATTCCAAATGATTCACTCGGCGCTCCATTTATTCATTCCAAGCACTCACTCAAACCATTCAAAAACGCTCCAAAATCACTTAAAATGATATGATTAACAACAACATTAAAAATAAAAATATGCTGATAAATTCTACGATTTAACTGACATAAATAAATTTTATCTTATAACTGTACAAATATCCGTGTCATAACATCCCGTATGATATTTTTTATGAAATCACATAGTTATTTTTAGAACAATAATATCATGAGTTATTTTTAGAAACTTGCATTTCAATTAAAAACATCGACGAAAACATACAACAAAAATAGGTTATAAGATAAATATAATACGTACTAAGTGTATTGTATGAAAAATATCTAACTCGGTTGTGAGAATTGATAATTGTCTCGGCAGAACCTCGACAATGATAAATTCTCCTAACCTCGTTAGATATTTTTTTCCATACAAAACACTAAGTGCGTATTATATATTTATTAGCGTATGATGGGTTCGTGAAGACAAAGAACACTATTCATAGAACCTGTATGCATATTTTATAAAAGGGAGCTAATAAATAACACTTATTTTGTTCATTAGAATTATTGATATTGGATAACCTCCCTTGAAGTTTCTCTCAAAATTCGACCCACACAATCATTCATTGTTATTCGAAATCATTCCAAAATCATTCATCTTGTCAATTTCTCTATGTTCTTAACTGTAGAAGGAACTCACAAGGCCAAAGACTAACTGTACATCTATGTATCTGGGATAGATAAGAGAAAAAAACCCGACTATCTTTTCCCCCCGAGAGGGACCTAACTAAATTGAATGGGTTTTATGTCGCTTTCGACACTGATTCAAATATATATTGCGGAGGCTGGAGCACCTTACAATTTATTTATGGTATTTCTAAAACCAGTAATACCATTAAAATCCTTTCCAAGCCTTCAACTGCAATCTCATATGGATCTACGATTATCAACCGATTGGTGGCAGACAAATAGTCGGAAAGGATGAGTGCCGCCGTCGGGAATCGAACCGGAGACTTCTTGAATGATAGTCCAACATGTTACCACTACGCTATGACGGCGACAGAGAGTGTCCTAATACCTTAAACATTGTTTACAGTGTTTGTGGTTTTAGATGTTATTAATAAACTGTTCTCACATCTAATTTTTCTTCGACCTAAAAGGTTACGTATGAACCGTGTCGAGTAATTACAAATAACACGTTAACGTACATAACGTTATCTATCTTGACAATTCGTATTATTCACATAAAATTGAGAAAAGAAAGTTTACACAAACACATATATACGTAATATTTTTAACACTTTTTTGAATATGCGATATGTAAAGACTAAGATTAACCAGAACATCTTCACAGTATGATCCAACTTTTTCACTTCTCGCTTTGTCGATGATTATATTTACTAATAAATCTAAATTCTTAGTTAGTCTATACGAATGCGAGTGATCTAATAAACAGAATCAAAGCACTGAAAGTACTGAAGGTGGACGTTTGTGATTGCATTGTGACGATAATAGTAAAGCTAAAGTTAATTGAAATATCATAATGCAAAATGTTTTCGACACAAGTCCGGCAAAATTCATTGTTAATGTGTACAATTCTCCTAAGTGTAGTTATTTAAATGTACACATTCAAAATAGTACCAAACAACTATATCAGCGGCAGATCCAGAATTTCAGTAAAGGGGTTCGAGCAAACAAAGGAGGTCTTCTCCTAATATTGCACAATTTTAACCATTGCCCTGCTAGATTGATATTTTCTGTTTTGGACATTTGAGTTTTTTTCATTTTTATTCCACAAAATTTAAGTTGAAGGCTGACGGTGTATCCTTAAATAAGAATCATGCAGGCCAATCTTAGTCTATACTGCCCGCCTATTTTTTCACGACAGGAATATCAAGGTTGTGAACCACCGAGGGTTAATTGAAATTCTGCATGAAAATGAAATATTAGGGCTTCAGAGGGGGTTCGTTCAACCCCCCCCCTCCCCCCGACTCCCCTCTAGATACATCACTGACTATGTCACAAAGGAACAAATCAAACCTTCTAAATGTAGCTATATATACGCGGTTAAGATTGCCAAACGTTAAACGATTCAATTGTAGTATTAACAACTAATTTGTCAAAGGTTTATGAACGTTATGGGAAGATTGTAAACATGATATCTCATGTTACACAGATTTATCAAAGCACTGAAAGTACTGATGGTGAACGAACCTGATGGCATTCTAGAATTATATATTGAATTCAATTAGAAAAGAGAAACTATGAATGTAAGAATAATTAAAAAAAGGGGGGGAATTGTCTTGACAAAATTTCCGTTGTTCGGAAATTTCGATGCAAATTCAAAGAAAGGGAAAGATGGGGAAAATCCTGTTAGAAAAATATTTGTTAGAATATGAGTTGTTACTCTGTAAAAATTTCTTTTACACACTTGAAATAGGTACATTTATTAATTAAACATAAATGGAGAGAACGATTTAATCCTATCTAAAACTGTCTTCAACCTATATCCAATGGTGTTTGTTTTTACAAAAGTAATTGTTATCATGTTTAAGCTTATTTCAAGTAAATTTGTTGTATTTGATTTAACTTTTTTTTATCTATCTTTGTTTCTTCTCAGAGGATGAAAAGGTCTTTGAGTACCAACCAAAGAAACACCTATGAATATCAGTCAGTCCTGAACTGTACTCATTGTTTAAAGTTATGATTTGTTAACTTATAATAGTTTTTTGAACCATAACCTGAGAGAATCATTTTGATCATATCTGAAGCCAAAATCACTTCCGTGGTTGACACTTATGTCGCTATTCAATTTTATAACACTGCAGGATGAGAAATATTTAGGTATAGGTTAAAGTGTGTATTTCCGTTTATTTATCGTCTCTACCGTAGCATATGCCCATATGAGCGACGGTTAGTTGTTACGGGGGATAGTGCAAGGATACATGACGAATCTACTGCTGAGATCCGCCATGGTTCATTAACGTGCTCGGTGTAAAGCACCGTCTCACGGGGCCTCGGTTTAACGTCTCATCCGAAAGACAAGTAGTTTTTGTTAGTGTACCAGCCCGGGAACCGAACCCACGCGGTCGAACTTCAATGGTTTTGAAGTCCGGTGCTCTACCAACTGAGCTAATCGTGCTGGTCGTATAGGTTAAAGTGTGTGTTAGTAGGATTAAGGTCCCTCCATGCTCTAGGCATATATGGTAAGGACCATGAGAGAGAAAGAAGCGGATACGAGGAGATCCGGGTTCATACGCCCCTAACTCTTTTACGAAAAGACCTCCTTGGTTCTTTATTGTGCCCAGTGTAAAGTACTGATACTCGCGAAGCTACCTCTGGGTTTCTTACCAGTTCACTTCTAGTTGAAAAATCCTGCCTGGGTTGGGATTCGAGTATAGGTTAAAGGAGGTCTAGTGCCTTATTAGTATAATTCATAGATAATAATAAATTTATATTAAATAATTGCTTCATAGTAAATTGCATACTTACAGTCTTTATAAATATTATTTTTGTAACGTAATTTCCACTTCAAAAGCGAATAAGAATCTTATTTAAGAAGTTTATTTTTTAAAGGGAGGTAATAATTGCATGAACAAATAGTTTAAGTATAATACCCTGTTTTTTTTCCTCCCGACTTTCCTCCCAATAAGAATTGAGAATCCTTACAATTGTCGATTTATTTTTTGCACGAGAACCTATTGTTTACATTCAAGAGTTTGGATGCTTGTAAAATCACTCACTATAGATATCTTATTACAGTATTGCGGCTGATATTAGACTTTTCTTCTCGGAGCTAGTTTTTTCTTAAACTGTAGTTAACCAATTCTAAACGTATTTTGGAAAGGATGGAACCAGTTTTTATTCATCGATTAAGATTTTTATGATTTCTGTAAAAAACGCAATGACTTTTCCGAATAATTTAACAACTAAACCCGCCTGTCGAATTGTAAACAAGTGCATGACGGATCTGGTCCCCTCTTGACCACGGCAATATATTTTCGTCAATTGGAGTGGTATCTAGGGTTGAATATTTAGCTATCATTTATTAAATTTTCAAATAGAATTTTGAAATGATATGGTTTTACAGATTGAAATGAAACACGAATGCCCCCGGAACAGCATTTTTTTAAAGTTTGACCTTGACAGATGACCTTGACCTTGTCACATGACCTTGACCTTGTCACATGACCTTGACTTTGGTGTACAGCTTTGTATGTCAAATACTTTTGGAAAAAAGGCAAAGGTTAAGTTTTCGGTTTAAGTTTTCGGACAGACGGACGGACAGACGGACGGACAGACGGATAGACAGACAGACAGACGGACATGAGTAAAACAATATGCCCCCGATCTCTCGATACGGGGGCATAAAAATGCAAAGTAGAATGGCCCCAATGAAATATCTCCCGTGCCTGTCGCATTTGGTATTCGGCAATATTCGCTTCTGAGATAGACGAATACGAAACGTTTTCGCTGGGATTAAGCCCTACTTCAGCCAACGCAATTTTACAGAAAAATCTTAAGAGCGACGTTCACCCCTATTCAAATAAAAGATACAAGAAAGTTTGTACATGTAAAACACATGTCGAATCATTCTTAAAACCCGTCTCGAGACTGACTGTCGCTAGTTGAAAAGTTATGTAAAACCGCGTTCTAATGACACAAGGTGTCTTGATGTGTCATTCATCTCAACTCGGCCGATTCCTGTAACCTACATTTAACTCGGAGCCGTCGGAGATCGCCCGAGTATTGCCGAATGTAAGTTCAAGAGGACACGACCTAGATAAACACGCATTTCCGGCTAATTACTACAAGTTGCACCAGCGAAGGCTTGGGTCAAAAACATAGTATTTGTCTCTTCGGTGTTTAGACACAAACTTTGTTTTTGCTTTAAACTCTCGACAAGCTTACGCCGATCAAAAATTCCCTTGATAAACATTGCAAGATCATATTGTGTTTTTCAAGGCGAATTTTCATTATCTTCACTTTATATAGAAAACTAGAAACACGCCATTAAAGAAATAAAAAGGGATTTTGCGGAGAAAAATGTTGAAAGATTCTAAATTGAATTTTAAGAGGCGCTACTTTATTTCAAATGTATTAACATCCAACAGGATTTTCCTGACATGGTATATAACACTGGTGAACGACGTTCGTTCACCAAAAATGAGAGGCCCTGGTTTACTTGTTTGGATTCTTCTCTCCTCTTTTCCCAAAGTTAAAAGTAATGTAAAATCCCACTGCGTAAACCTTTATCGCACGACCTTACTGCTTTACCTCACCTGCTCATGTTTTATCGGTATTTATGTGTATTTCGGTTTTTCTATTTATTGCTTTATATACAGTAGTATTGTCAGGGGAGGTTACCATTCCAGTTATTCAATTCGATACTTTTTCATGGGTGACTTCCCATAGACCATTGGGAAATAAAGGGCAAATTACTCACTCGGTCAGAAAAGTAGATCTACGCAAGCAAAACGTTCGCCCGATCTTAGAATTGCAAACGATTTCGCATTTAAAAGATGTCTTTACGGAATCAAGAGGTCATGTAGAATCCTCGTTTCACGCAATTTTCAAAATGCATAGTTGTCAGACAGATACAATTCTTGAAGAAAAGTAGATTGAATCTGAGTGAGCACCACTTTTTTGAAAACCTATTAACATCCGACTGGATTGTTCTTACGCGGTATTAACACTGGTGAACGTAAACGTCCACCAAAAATGGTTTTAGATCTCAATAAAAGCAACTTAGCAAGTAAAGACTTTAACATATCAGTAAACGCGGACCACTCCCCGTCACCTGACAAGTCCTTACGTTCAAAACTAAAACGTTTGCGAAACGTTTCGAAAAAGGAAGATCACTTTGCACGTGTACTTACGCGTAAGGTGGAGTGTAATTTCTCAAATGTTTTGCAAACGTTTAAATACCGAACGCAGGGTACAATATTCACTATAGCGATTCATTCATACCAAGCGAAAAGAGATCATTTGGTAACTTAGTAAAAGGGATATCTGAAAAGAAGTATTTTAAACAGGACAGGTCTATCATTTCGAAAAAATAATTAGTCCGCTATGAAAGAAAACCTGCCCAAATGACAATAAAATTAACAATAGACCTTAAGTCCAAATCTTGAAAATATCAAAAAGATGTATCAAAATGTTTTATTTATAAAACAAGACAATTCCAGTCATTTCTAAAAAAAAAATATGTTCTTTGCACCTAATTATGTTATAACATGTATATTCCCACAAAAGGAAGTTTTTTATGCACTGAAGGAAATGATGTGGTAAAACACTGAGGAAAAAAGAGAAATTTCTCTTTTTTCTAAATGTTATCTACAATATTTCGCCCTAACTTTTCAATTTGATTTTACTGTTGTTGTTATTTTAAACTTGGAAAAGTCTTCAATGGTTGTTTTGGTAAGACAGAGGAAGTCACTAAATGACGTCATTTAGACAGATTTTCCTGGAAAAACGGATCATTGTGACCCGTCACGCGAAAAGGGACAATCTGGGAACTCTGTTAAATAAATATTTGAAAAAGATATTAGGTCCAGCACAGGGCAACCAGAATGCGCAACTCACTTTTTTCACTGGTAGGTAGATTCACCATTCTAGATTCAGAAAATTATTAAAGTGCGAAAAGTTTCGCACTTATCAGATGGTCCCTTTATGCGTGACAGGTCACATATACATGTGACCCATCACACTTAAAGGGACCATCTTGGTAGAGCGTAAAATGTCGATCCTTGTAAGACTGCTCGTATTGCGTAGTTTGTATGTATATTTTCCACAATGTTGATATCATTGGAAGGGTTAGGCCAGGTTCAAATCTTAAAGATCATTTGAAAACGTGACTCTAAAAAAGGGTGTTAAAAACAACATTCAGATAAATAAACGTCTACATGGAAATTGGTCAACGTAATGACGTATAATACGTCTAATACGTTAAGTACGTGATATGGAGCAGAAAGTCTCGCGAGTTTTCCCGTAAACAGATGTAACATATGACTTTCTAGTCTGACGTAAATAATTATACGGTGACAATCTGAACGGTCAACGTTACAAGATAACGTCACAGGCGGTGACCCATTAACACTATTTTCAACAAAGCGAATACCCTACTGTAATAGAATCTCAGAGTGTATAGGCAACTAGCTCTTTACTAAGTTTTTCTCAGCTGAATTTACGTCATTTCGGTAGACATAAAAAATAGAGGCATGTAATAGAAAAAAAGCTCGTTATTTTGATTGATATCTTATGGCTACCCCAATGCCGCAGTTGATCGCTCTTTTTTGAAGCCTTCTTATAAGCTTTCTGTCTTGCTTTTTTTCTATTTTTTTTTCTTTGTTTCTTGCTTTCTCAACCGATTCAAAATTCTTACCTATATGATTTCGCACCGTACCGGAAGTCGGCCTGGAACTATTCTGATAGGATCGTCGGGTTGGTGACGTAAACTTGTAACCCGTGACAACCAGCCCTTCCGGATTTTGAAAGTCAGACCATATTGTGGTGTCGCTATCTGCAAGAAAAGAACAACCCTGTAAATGAGCGGCGCTATTTCTTCAAAAATCGTAAATGTAAATTATCATTCCTTCTTAGTGTTTATATCTTTAAATTTTGTACAATAAATATTTGATAAACAGAGATTGTATCCATTCCTTTTTATAAATGGTCATTCTAGATTCATAAAATCAGCCCAGTGGGAAAAGTTTCGATCTTTAACAGCCTGTGCAGTCTGACTAGGGATGACACTGCTCAGTTGCTCCCTTTTCGCATGAAGGGTCACAATTTCTGAGAACGACACAGTACGAGATTACGCGGTTATATGTAAATTACAGAAAGGAAATGTGATTTTGGAGAGGGAATTTAAATAATTTTCAAGCCGTTTATTCCTTAAGTCGAACAGTTAAAAATTTAGCCGTCATTTTCTAAGGATATACGAGAAAAACATTTTTTCCTCGGTTTTGCTTATATTAACAGATCGCTACTGTCCATCGAAAAATTGATTGACCAGTCAAAATGTATGGCTTGTTGGCCGAGTTTATAGTGCGCTCGACTTGTAATCTGGTTGTTGCGGGTTCGAGCCCCACCGGAGGCGTGTAGTGTATTTGCGAAGGGCACTTTACAGACAGAGCCCCTGTCCATCCAGCTGTAATAGTGGGTATAGGTGTATTTGGTAAACTGAGCTCTAGCGTAGGCACTGAGTCCATTATCATATGTAAATCGGGTATAATCAAAAGGCAAATGATAGGAATTTAACATGACCCCTTCACTGTAATTATGAAAGTACACGTTTGAGTGAACCTTACGTTTTAAGACAAGTAATAAGGTTGGTTTACAAGGTATATTTTAAACTTCTTAATGCGCTATTTAAACCTGTTTTATCAATTTCGAACAAATGACAAGAGAATCTAACAGTAAAAAGTTGGTTTTACGGCTCACCGCGAAAAATCTACCTATAGCAGTGGTTGGAAGCCAGTGCCTCTCTCTATGTGCAGGCTAAGAACTGGAATGAGTTAGGACCACGATGGAAATAAGAGTTAGTTATTCGACCCTTAATCGTGTTATCCTCGAGTTAAAAAAAACAACTTTATAATAAGATGACGGTTAAACTCCGATATATTCCAACGTTTTGTTTCAAATATTTAGATAAAGTGGACGAGTTAGATACGGTCATAACTGTAGCTTAAATGAGCCGTATGTTCGACGTTAGCGGTGACCCAATGATTTGCTGTTTGTTCCTTGTCCGTAACCATAGCTATTTTATAGATAAATGACATTTCCTACAATTTTCAATGTGCGCAATGCAAAGACTCTGGCCAGTCTGTGCATCTGCACAGTCTGACCAGAGTCTTTACTATGCTACTTGTAGATAGACAAGGTCTTAAAGTATCTAAGGACAATTGGGTAATCTTCTAAATGCGCTATGTAACTGTCTTGGTTTCTAATTGTTTGTACCTCATGAATTTGTCAATTTGTTGGACATGTCGCGCACAGGCTTAAATACCGTTTTAATATCTGAGGGGTAGGTCGCAAAGGAGGTCAGTGGGAGGGGGCAGCGGTTCTTTATGACAAAAGCATGTCTCTATTTCTTTCGAGACTTTTCTGTTCTTTCTTTATAATTGAAAGATCATCCATTTCATTTTCAATCTTTTCAATGAACTGACGGAAGCTTTTCTACCTTTGAATCTAATCGAAACGATTATTTCTATTAATCTGGAAAGAACTTATCCGCCGTATTACCTTATTTAGCTTTTTTGAGTGACAAATGCTTAAGTGATGTAAGTGTTTAAGTAAAAAAAGGTTGATAAACTAGTTCTTTTATAATTCCTCTGTTCTAATCAGGAAATAGTTTCCCTACGGAATTATGAGAAACCTTTACGTATAACCTATACTTTAACGTAGACGTTGCCATGGTAACCGATTATTTTCAGGTAATGCATGAGAATGATTGCAAATTAAATGGTATCATCGGAAATGAATTTAGAAACAAAGTAATGAAGCGTCAAAATCCGATGGAATTCGATTCTTTGGGATTTAGCAAAGCAATTTGCGAGAAGCCTCTAGTCTAATGATAACTTTTCTAATTGAGATTTTGAAATGCGACTCGTTTCTTGCTTTCTCATAATAGACATATTTCCTTTCCATTTTAATAGAAAGTGCACCTGAATATCACTTGTCTAATGAAAATTTATTTTCTTCTTTTCCGTCCGTCCTTATCCCTTGCTTTGAAACAATGATGCTTAATAAAATGGTATATTGGCTGGACATCGAAATGGGCATAATCGCATAATTTTTGTGGTTTTTGATCTATCAATGACCTGGGGTTAGTATTTAAAATCAGCTAAGACTCTGGCTGAGACTGAGCGCTTGTATCAATACGGATTCTAGCCTTTACCAAACAGAAAAAGAGAGCACGTTCCAAAATCACAGAACGCAGAAATTGTCGAATTATTTATTGTTCTAAAAGAATTATTGAAATGTACCTCGTTCATTTGATTGCTCACGAATGTTTCGACCGTATTTGTCCCCCCCCCCCCCCCCCGATTGAGCCTAATATTTCTATCTAAGAGATGAGGAGACTCTTTGTTAGTTTTTCTTGGTTTCATTGAGGTATGAAACAAAAGCCTATCATACTGTATGAATACGCGAAGCGAATTAATACACGAGTGTGATTAGTTTTTAGTTTCATACCTCCATGAAATCAACCTATATTATCTTCATATAGTTATTTAATTTCTTGAAGCAAAATGTGTAAAGATTTACCCTCAAATACACGGATCGTTTATGGAACTGCTTTCCGTGGAAGCTTACATAATGCTGTGAAATCGAAAGAGTTTTTATTGAGTAACAAATCAAAATTTTCAGCCAATACGTGTAATAATGCAAGAATCTTGGTGAACGAATCTAGAATTAAATAATTTGTAAGTCGAAGTTTTTCACGATTTCATGATATCGGATAAAGGAACCCCTTATTTACGATTCCAACCCCCTTACAGAAATGCCAAAGCCGAGATTGTGCTTCAAATCATTATCTAAGCAGCCTGATCAAACGCTAAGCTGTTTGAAAAAAGTGAGTTCCTGTAGTTCAGCTGATAAGTCACCTCGTCACTAGTGATGCTTCCAAAATTTATTAAGAGGATAATCGTTTGTTTCAGTGTAAGATCGATTTAAATTTCATTGGGTGAACAACAAAAGCTATATTTTCACGAGTGGCGGAGCCACGAATGAAAATATAGCTTTTGTTGTTCAGGAAATGAAATATAAATCGATCTTGCACGAAAAACAAATGATTATTCTATTTCTGTAAAGCAAAAATGAGACAAAATGTGAAATTTCTATGCCATATTTTCGTAAAGCGCGTCATTTTGCACGTGATTGCTATGCAACGATCATTGTGACGTCACTTATTTCGCCCCGAATAGATGACGTCAGATAGGATGAAATGCACAAAAGCAGGGTATAAGTCTTTGATAATTTCACTGCTTTCTGCGGTGAGATTATCAAGTGATAATCTACCGTTATTTCTCGATGAACCACCGAAAAGCATTAAAGAAATCTCAAGATTTCACTGCGAGAAATGTTATAAAAACATAACCAGTTGTTTATTCTCTACATAATCACACTTACAAGACAAAACGGAAGACCTTTCTTGAAAATTATGAACACTTTCACGTTTCGACGTTCGAAGTTTTTAAAAATTTGCTTGTAGAAAATAACAACAATGGCTCCTCTTTGGAATAACATTATCTTTTAACTATTTTCCTCTTTTTTCTCGATCGTATCCCGACAAACTGGAAATGATACATGACCACGCCAGACCTTTCTCGATCGCTATTCGTAGAAGATTTGGAAGTGGTCGAGTAAAAGTCTGGATGAACGAGCGGCTAAAGGAAGGACGCAATCGGGAACGTTCGGCGATTCCAAGGAATACACCTCGGGAATAATAAGTAAGCAGTCATACATCGCGTCATGTGGCACGTGGGTTTGTTTATATGGCATCATAAACAATTGGTAAGATGACGTTGCGAAATAAGAACATCAAGGAAAGTTCAAGGTAGCAATGTACACATGGGGTCAAATACATGTTGATATAGCTTATACATATGCACAACGACTGTTGCTAAGATATTTCTCTTTGACCAATACCATTTGCATAATATGCCTTCAAATTTGAAAAAAAAATCTAAGTTTACACAAAGAGGCCAACCAATGTATCTAAACGAGAATTTCAATACGAAATATCTTTTTCATCCAACTGGCTTTCTTTCTATCATAGGTTTTTATTTTGCTCGCATACATACGCTTGACATACGTTTGTAGTGACGTTATGTTAATTTTACGTACGTGGTACAATGTAGATGTCTGGGTGTAGTAAAATGACTTAATGTTCTTTTTGGTTTTATCTGTTTTCTTTTGATCCGAGTAAACATTAAACACTTAAATGCATCGCATTCTTCGAGAGAGAGCAGCTTTTAACATGACGTTAAATCAGGTGGACACCACATGGACATATTGTATTCGATGTGCATATCTGGGAGATGTTGAAATTGACGTCAGATTCTGCGACTGTTATTTTTATTGTCATATGGTGTGTTGCAAATAAACACTGACATGGAATGACCCACTTTCCTTTTTATAGCTCTTGTTAAACGACAATAAAAATGCGCCCGAACGTCATGACGTTACGTTGAGAAATGGATTCATCATCGCTATTCATTACAATTGGTAAAACACCACTAGGCACCATTCGTGTCTTAATTTTTGATCAATAGAAACCATCTGAAATAACCAGCCAGCAAACATGATAAACCTACGTCGCCGTGACCGTCAACAGAACGTTAGTGATCGCTGAACATATTGGACAACTCTTAAATTTCTGAGGATAAGAAAAAGCAGAAAGAAAACTCTTATTTTCCTGATAAACAATATTCTACGAAATTGTCAATGTTTAAACTAATTTTGATGAGTAGACTGTACAGAACATTCTGTACAGCCATAATACATTTTGACATGTCAATAATGCTCGTGTACAACCGAATAGAAAAAAAAATGATCGAGAAGCGGTCAGGAAGGGACCGTATAATGAGCATAGATCGAGTGCGATCGAGTTGCTATCTTTTACTCCTCCTATACACGAACATTCTCGACCTGTACTCGAGCATTTCCCGACTTTGTCCCCATCATAGATGATTCGATTAACAAACTCGATTCTAATGACAACTTATGCAACTTATGCAAATACCAATCATATGTTTTTGCTTCTAAAAAAAAAGAAAACAAAAAATAACATCTGCCACAGGCCTGCTTACTCTGAGTTGTATGTCTTCTAGAAAAGCACCTATTCGTAACATTAGGATTTTTCCGTAATTTGAAAGTATCTCGGACGTAAGTGTAGTAATTTTTGGTCACTTTTTAAGTAATTCGGCCCGAAGTGGTACTTTGGTTATTTAATACGCTTAAAGGAAAACACATCTTGGCAAATCTTTCCGATCGTCTGTGGAAAACCCTTTGGGAGTATGATAATTTGATAACAAAACGCAGTAAAAAACTGCGTTTTGTTATCAAATTATTATTTGCGCACCATCTTTCTTTCGTTGATTTTGTTTTATGCAACGTCATCATTAGCAGGATGGTTGATAATTGTTATGGCTTGTAAACCCACGTGCGAAATGACGCGCTTTCATAAGTGCACCCTTATTTTTCCCGAGGTCTATTCCGTAGAATCGCCGAGGATTCCCGATTGCGTATGGACCAACCAAGTTGACAAGGTTATTCGGTCACATGACAGATCCAACAAGGGAAAAATAATGACCATTAATTAATGGTCTCAGTTTCCCTGACCACTTTCATGGTCTATTTTTATCTTTTGTACTTTAATATATCTGTGTTGGTTCACGTCATTCCTTTAAGCTAGGATCTTGCTTCACATCGGTCATTTTATCTGCAGTAAGACATCAAATATTTTGTACAGGGTCTTTCTTAAAGAGGGGAACGCTGTCATTCCTCAATATGTAGCACGTCGGATTTTTCAATCTTAAAACATGGGTTGCATCCCCGGCGGGGGCACATATCCTTTTCAAAAAAATGTCTCCCACCGATGGGTGGATAATCGGAAACGTACGTGTGATAGCAGCTGGGGGTAAGGAGATGGCGTAATGGTATATAGTACTGGTGAGAGAAATACAATGAATGAAAAATTGTTACGTTCTCCAGCCGCCACAGCATGAATGATAAAAAGTTAAAAGCGGCGTTAAGCCCAATTTGAACAAACACATACATTATTATGTAGAAAAAGCCAAAGAAAATATCTCTGTATTTCCAAGATGATAGTCTACTGCATTGGTTTTACTGTTTTTTTATTTTTATCTCAAATATTAATTGAAGTGGACGTCCACTATTTTTACAATGTTTGGAACCTTTGGTGTAGGAAAAATAGCTCCAAATATAGTTCAAAAGGTCAATTTCCGAAGCTTAGTCCCTGAAAACAAGCCTTGTGATATCAGTCAGATAACGGTATGATGAGAATTTTATATATAGTTTATTAATTGGGGAAAGAGACATGTATTTGGATAACACTTCCCAAAACCAAGCTACGCATTTGCATCGAAATATGGCCACTATGACCACAAGTCGTATACCTGGTACAGTGTAGTAAAAAAGTGTCCGGTGTAGAAAAATGCAAGATGGCGGACGTAAACAACTTAAAAGTGTAAGTACATTTTCAGTCGAAAAAAATATAGGTAAGTATTACTGATGGTTTTTAAAAATAGACATTGTAACCAACATGAAATGTCCTATTTTCTTATTGTCACACTGTTTTCTAGCGATGCCAACTACACAACCTGGATTCAATCGGTCAAGTACGGTAATTAGCAAAAATCGAAATTGAAGCGGCGGTTCATTCCAGAATATGCGATTTATTTCAAATAAAATCACCAATGTCTCACGACCTATTGTAAGCACCCCCCCCCCCCAAAAAAAAAGGGCACAAATTTTGAAAGCTCTGAAAAAAACATTGTGGAAAGTGATGTTGTTAGTTTTGGGACAACGGTCCAGTGTAGAAAAAGGCCGTTTTTTCTTAGGTACAGTGCAGATACATAGATTTTGAGGCAATTTTTAAACTTCGTAGACGGACGGTTTAGACCACCTCGCAAGCCAAGGGTTCTAACTCCACTATGGTAAGGCACATAGTGGAGTTAGAACCCTTGGCTTGCGAAGATGGGTTAGACAGACACCATGCTATCCAGACACCATGCTATCATCTGTATCATTTTGTGTTAGCCTTTTTCCTCAGCTGTGGTCGAAACGATTATTTTATCGCTATCTTTACAATATGTAATGTTTAAGGTCAAGGAAAAGACCGTAATTATGAATTATGATTCATATCGCGACGAATTGACCAGTCGTCTAGCCTTGGGTTTCTTTACCATATCATTTATCAAAATGACGACCTTGCAATACAATTATTTTTATTTCGCCGCTCAAGAGGTAAGATTTTTAACACAAATCAACAACAACAACAACAACAACAACCAAAACCCGGACATTTAATGGCGAGTCTCTCTGAAATGTGACCATTCATGAGTAAGAGAACCATCTTTGCAGAGGTAAATGTAACGACCCTTGTCAGAACGCGTTTTATGTATATTTTGTGAATGTATCTACACCATAATGATCATTCTTACTAAAGGTCGGTCGATACCAAAATACTTGTTTCGTACTGAGGAATGATCTGTAAAAGTGAACGTAATCTAGACTTAGATTACAAAAGAGCCACTATATTTGATAAGCAACATTTGTGAATCACGATCATTATGGGCACATATATAACACTCCGTATCCACAGGAGATTATGAATATAATAGAAAGAAAACTATATCCCAAGAATTTGTTTCATTATTCGATTATGTAAATTACGTTATTATGATTATTGAATTATAGCATAATTGAATTATGAAACAATCGCGTGTGTTTCATCCATACAGCAACATTGGGCTTAACAAAAATGCATAGGACCGCATCCACCTCTGGCTGTGTTGGAGAACCTTTTTCATAGCTAAAGCTTACAAAATAATATAAAACTAAAACATGAAAAATCCATATCAAGACTTACCATTAGAAGATCCTGCCATGTTGAAATCGATCCTATGGCCGCATCTATGTGAAGTAGTTCCGCAATGTTTCGGAGAAGTTCCTCTTTTTGTGTTGCCTGGCAACGGTGGAAGCCGCCTGTGGTTCATTTGTCTAACTGGGTTTGACATGGCAACGGTCTTTATTGTTTCATGTATATCAATATTTTAACTCATCAACTTTATAACACCATTTGATCACACTTTACTTAACCATAGTGATTTCGTCACTCTAAAGTAGGTGCGTCAAAAAATATATGCAATCAATTTATATAATTATTTTTCAACGCAACTGTATTCTGGAGATTGGAATTATTCATCTAGCCCTGCGAAACAAAGCACGCTGAAAATCATAAACGGGAGCTTTGTTTTTTGCTTTGAATGGGACTTCGCTTTAAAACATTTCAGCTTTATCGCGGCGACTGAAGCACATAACAATTGATTCCTGGTATTCCTCACACAAGCACTGCCAAATAGATCTCACTACAAAGTCTTTCCTAGCCTCAAAATGCTATCCCAAAAAGGTCTACGATTTTCGACCCATTTTGGGAGACAATTAGTAGTTAACTTTGGATGATTGTTCTCATCACTCCAAAGAAACATGAAAAACAAACGATTATTCTATTTCTTTAATGCAAAAAGGAGACAAAATACGAAATTTCCAGGACATATTTTCGTAAAGCGCGTCATTTTGCACGTGATTGCTATGCAACATTCATTGTGACGTCACTTATTTCGCCCCGCATAGATGACGTCAGATAGGGTGAAATGCACAAAAGCAGGGTATAAGTTTTTGATAATTTCACTGCTTTTGCGGTAAGATTATCAAGTGATAATCTACCGTTATTCCTCGATAAACCACCGAAAAGCATTAAAGAAAGTTGCATTTTTGTCGCACTGAACGCAGCAACTATTACAAAATGCTCTTCTTAAATATTAAGCGAACTTGAAGGCAAGTAAGGCCAGTTTTTGTAAATGATAGCTTTTCTAAGTCTATGATTGTTATTCTTTCTCATTTTAAACTACCTGAAAAGAAGAATTACTATTACTGTTTACTATGTTACTATCTACTTTTATTAAAGATTAGTGACCGTCATATCTGAGTTGGTAGCGTTCGGACTTCCAATCTAGAGGTATAGGGTTCGATCTCCGACGGTGGCATTTATACTTTCCGACTATTTGTCTCCAAACCAATGGGTCGATAATCATAGACCTATAGATGTGGGATAGCAGCTGGATGCTAGGAAATGATGTACTGCTATTACTGGAGGGAATACCAGGAAACCATTGTTATGAGCTCCAGCCAGCATGATATAACTGAGAGATTTTTGAAAGCGGCGTAACACGCTATTCAAAATCGCATAATTGAAGAGAAATACTTTTTGACTGTGGAAAACATAGCGTTTGGGGGCGACGGGAGGTCGAATTACAGATCACTAATTCGATACACTATAAGACTGCAAGGGTCAAATCCTTTGCACTGTCGTAGCAAATTGAAGTTATATTATATACAACGGGGTCTTTACAGCATAAAAAATACTTCTCACACAAGAAAAAAAAATAACTCCCTTTTTAGCACAAAACTTTAAACGTTCACTTTCAAATACCATAAACTATTCCCATTCGACCATTATGTCACTTTAAATGGATTGAAACACACAAAACATTTTCTGTGATGAATTCAAAATCACCCGTCTTTGTTGCAAACATGAAATACCGAATAAAACGAGAAAAATTTATTACACAGATTAAATCGTGTCGAGAATATATAAACTCACAGTCTATTTTCACAAAAGTTTGGAATAAAATCGTCAAATTATGCAATTTGGCGTCTAAAAGCTATTATGCTCACCCGATCAGTAAGAATCACTCTAGATTATACTTATAAAATACAAATGTAAATTTACACAAAAATTATGTAAATTTACAATTGCATTAAAAAGATCGAGCGAATCATTAATTTAATTGAAAATGTTTTCAAAATACGAAAAAGAATAGCAGATATGAGTCTGTGCAACTCGCACAGACTCATCTGCCATTTCATTTCGTCGATAAACGCAAAAGACGCCGCATTAAAACGCCGCGTCGCTAATCATCTATAAAACACGTCCTACGTCAAGATTTCTGCCATGCAAAAGTCGTTTTCAATAGGTCTTTTGAATACGGTCGGCAACCTATATGGTCATACATTGAGTGTTATGAATGGTTTTATCGGCTCCTTTTCAATTTCACCAACTCATTTACAACCATCTGGTGATTTATTTTAATCCTTTGCCAAATCGAGATATAAATTAAAGACGCGTTTTTGCCGTAAGGCTTTCTGTATACCTACATCGATATGCGCATTAATTGCTTGTATTTCGTGCGACAATTTTTACTTGAACTCGATCTAAATTTACATTTAAATCTTTTATCTAAAATTTACATTTATAAGAAATACGTATGTTTGTGCATGTATGCATTATATTTAACAATCGTAAGGTTTAAAGAATTCAAGTAGTATTTTGTATGTAAGTTCAATTGGAGTTTTACGACGGTTTGAACAATATTGCTGTTGCAAATGTTGACTTATTTCATGCTCACAAGCTACACAAACCTTGCGTTCGTAATGGAAACGTTCGCTTTTAACGAATGATATCCTGTTTTACGTGTGCATTTGCGTGAACAGCGGGTTATCATTTTCAATCGTTTGTAAACATTTTTGAATCCTAAACGCAAAGCTGTTTCAAATCTAGGATTTGGTTTGTGTTTTTCAAAAACGAAGTAGTAGGGTTTCGAACCTTCTTTCCTGAATTATAACAGGCTACGGAAACTCCATTCTGTTCAGATACAAATTACGTGAAATACGTATGTATAAACTATTGCAAAAAAAAGCTAAAAGTCTACAGGTGGTTCAGCCTTGCGTTCAAGATGAAAACATATGCGAAACGTTTAAGAAAAAGTACCCCGCTTTGCACGTGTGTTCATAATATAATTATAATATAATTTTTTAAACGTAAGCAAGTATGTTGGTTTCCTAATTACAGCCTTAATTCATCTCATTATTCATCACGAATCTTAATCTTTACTCGTGCTTTCCAAACAATGCGTCATTTGACGGATCGCTTTTAAGGGGACCGCGAAACAAAATAGATGATATAACGATAAGATAATTCATTTGATATTTTAGTTCAATGTGCATGTGATTGAACTTTAAGAGTATTCTATCTTTAATAGGCTAGCTATAGATAATATAATAATAATAATGATAAATACTACTACTACTAACAATAATAATAAAAAATGTAATAATGATAATAATACTAAAACCTTTATTTAATGAATGTAACAAATTAAGATATTATTCATAGGACCAATTTCTCTTTTTCAATATGGCCTTCAAACAACAACAAATCTCCCCGAACAAATATACATACTGACATACATATATCATTCGTGTACTTGTAAAATGGAATACCCTTTAACAAAATGCTCTCTCTCTCTCTCTCTCTCTCTCTCTCTCTCTCTCTCTCTCTCTCTCTCTCTCTCTTTCTCTCTCTCTCTTTCTCTCTCTATCCCTCTCTCTCTCTTTCTCTCTCTCTCTCCTCTCTCTCTCTCTCTCTCTCTCTCTCTCTCTCCTCTCTCTCTCTCTCTCTCTCTCTCTCTCTCTCTCTCTCTCTCTCTCTCTCTCTCTCTCTCTCTCTCTCTCTCTCTCTCTCTCTCTCTCTCTCTCTCTCTCTCTCTCTTTTTCTCATATCTATACAACTATACAAAAATGCAAATGTCAACGACAATACATGAAATCAGTAATCCTTTCAGAGATAAGCATTCAAGGCTTACACAAAAATATTAAATTTTCAACCTGAAATGTTTTTACAATCAATGATATATTTGTAAAAAGAAATTTAGCAATATTATAATTATACAGTTTATTCAAACATTAGGTAATTCTTTTATTTCCTTTTAAATTGAGATAGGTTTTTAATTTATCTTATCTCAAAAGGGACGGTATTCCAATATTGCATCCCAAGATATGAGAGAGTGTGTTTGCGAAATTCTGTTTTTCGATTACTTTTTCTTAAAATAGGATTATTTGATTCCGATCTGAGAGTTTAAATATAGACACTACAATTTGGTCATCAACATGACGACATGCGGTTCCAAAACATATTTAACTAGTTCAAGAGTTTATGTGCGTTTCTTTATGGGTTATTTATGGCGTATCAATACTAAATTCATTTGTTAGCCTAATAATAAAAAATAATCTTGATAATAATAATAATTATAATAAAATCTTTATTTAAAGATATCACAATACAAACAATGCACTGAAAAACTTATTTGCAATGAGGCCTTCTGAAACAATTCAATCTAATACAAAACAAGAATGTTGATATAATCAATCCTTATGAATCAGGTCAACCTTTCTCGAGCACAACTCATGTCCTAGTGACGAAGGGCTCAGATTCGAAACGAACTTCTTCTATAGTACTTAAGCAACTGAGCAACAGCGGATTTCCGATTTTCTCGCACTGTCGAATATTCGTCTTCGTATAAGTATCGCTACACTTCGCCTTGAAAGGTTAAAATGCACTTGAGAATGTTAAATATTACCGCTTTCGTAGTGTCAATGCCCTTTTAAAACTGAATGAATTTTGAAAGCATGATGCTATTTTAGCAACATCGCTTTATTGCAGTGTTATCAAAATTTCTTTTATGCTTTACGGTGGTTTATCGAGAAATAACGGTAGATTATCAATTGATAATCTCACAGCAAAAGCAGTGAAATTATCAAAAAACTTATACCCTGCTTTTGTGCATTCATCCTATCTGACGACGAAATAAGTGACGTCACAGGGAACGTTGCATAGCAATCACGCGAAAAATGACGCGCTTGACGAAAATATGTCTTAGAAATTTCACATTTTATCTCATTTTTGAAAAAAAGATATAGAATAATCGTTTGTTTTTCGAGTATGATCGATTAATATTTCATATCGCGAACACAACAAAAACTATATTTTCTCGTGGAAAATATAGCTTCTGTTGTTCACTCAATGAATATAAATCGATCCTACACTGAAACAAACGATTATCCTCTATATAATATATATTTTGAGATTTCACCGTAGAATGAATAGCCCTCATTCATGCTGACAAAAGGTTCGCGAACATTTATAAACGGTTTTCTGCTCTGTATGTAAGTGTATGTATTAGGATACAATTTCTGTAACATATCGCGAACGATTTTCATTCTGAACGCAGGGCTGATATCTGTGTTAATTCTTAAACATTTGTAGCAATGCGGTTTTGTATTGCTTTCAGCGATACTTGTGCATACATATAAACATTTCGAAAAAAAAAATACTTTCGATAAAAAAAATACAAAAAACCACAACTCATGATTCGCTCTTATGAACATAGAAGTAAATCCATTAATATACACACACTTCTGCACAGAAAACGCACTTTCTACGTAATTTTATCACGTCAAATTTCGTCGCTTTTATCTGAAAATCTGGTAACTACAGCTTTGATGAAACTGTAGTAACGAAGCTTTCGAATGCACCGTTTGTGTGCACCAAAAAACGTCCATTTATAAACAAACACGGTAAGAGCATATCACCTTTAAATGCTATTGATTCTAGACTTTACGCTATGCAGCTTCGCTCATACAGATTGGCTAGGTGTACAAGTTCGACCTTCGTTATATTTAGTTACCTAGCAACATAATCAATTATTATAACAGCCTTTTGCTGATACCTTATACATTCATACGCAACTAAATCTATCCACGATTGAGATAAACATGTCGCCTTGATCCGGTTTCCGGTTTCAGTTTCCGGAGCACTTTTCAACAATCGAGTCTTAAGGCCCGGTCACACAGCCTTCCGCGAGTTGATCACGAGTATATCGCGAAGAAAATTTGTCAAACGCGAAGTAAACGCGGTCACAAGTGAATGACACGTGAATGAAACGTGGAAGACTCGCGAATAACAAGTGCGCACACGCGCAAAAAAGTTTACACGCGCTCGGAGCCCGATTTTATTTTTGAGCAGCACAAAAATTAGGAGCGACGGCCTACGCGTGTCGCACAAGTGGTGTAAACGCAGTACAAACGCGGACCAAACGCGATAACACACGGTACACTCGCGGATCACATGTGGACGACAAGTGGTCACTCGCGGGGATTCGCAAAATTTCTTCGTGTGATTGCGTGTGTAGCACATGTCATCCACTTGTGATCCGCTTGTCTACAGCGTTCCTAGCACCTGTGATAGCGTGTGCTCCGCGTGTAAAAGGCTTTCTCAGGTTTTGTGTCACGAGTCATCCGCGGGCCATTCGCGTATTTTCGCGTTTAATCGCGATTGAACCACGACTGGTTCGCCTGTTGTCCACGTCCCAATCACGTTTGTACTATAAGTTATTTCTGCTATAAAAAAATCGCGTAAGGGCCAGTTTTTATCAGTTGTTATCAAGATGTTGAAGAGAAACATGGATCCGGCGCATTGTAATGCTGTTGCAGCAACATTAGAACCAGCTTCTTCAGGTTCATCAAGCCCTGGATGCAAGAAGAAGAGTGAGGAGAAGACGAAGAAGAGTCAGAGCCATATGGGTCCGCCAATGGAGGCCACAGCTGCTGGTAGAGATGAGAAACAAGGACCCCCGTGCCTTCAAGAACTTTATGAGAATGCCTTCGGTGATGTTTAATGAACTGGTGGCAAGGCTGACACCAACACTGCCGAAGGAGACAACCAATTGGCGAGCTCCCTTGGACCCAGGCTTAAAGGTGGCCATCACCTTGAGGCACCTTGCATCAGGCTCGAAATACTGGGAGATGCAGTGCGGCAGGCGTGTCCCACACAACACAATAAGCCTCATTGTTCGTGAAGTTTGTGACAGTATGTTTTTTTTTGGGGGGGGGGAGGTAGGGGCATGTATAACTTGAGGAGATGCTGGCACCTCCAGAACCCCCCCCCCCCCCATACAGTGGCAACAAATTACAGACGACACAAACACAATGCACAAACCAGACACAGTTAGGCTCATTATCAAGGCATGTGTGGTCCTCAACAACCTGATGCGCACGAGGTATCCTGTCATGCAAAACAGACTTGACATTGAATGCCCTGATGGAGCCCTGGTGCCTGGTGCATGGCATCGAGGAAAGAATCTGGATGATACAAGACCTGAGAACCTACAAGGAACCAACAGGGACTACATCATAGTCTGGCTGTGGCTGATGCTGAGGGTACTGTTGGGGTACTGATGGTACTGTCCAAAGGAGGCGGCTGTGCAGGTTGAAGGAGCCGAGGGAGAGCTGGGGGTCTATCAGCAGAATTCAACACACATGATTCCCTCGATTGAGCCTTTATCTGTTTCAGTATATCCGACACGAGCTCTTCGATATTGCTGAAGTCTTAAAGACTGCAAGACCTGAGAGTCTGGGTGACATAGCTTATGAAGGGTTCATGCTGACTCTTCTACCTCTCTTTGTCCTCGAACATTTTTCCATCAGCTTTTCAAGGAGTGTTTGGTTGGTCTGAAGATTTTTCAAGATGTTCGGGCATCCAGCTCTCCTCCTCGTCCCCCTTCCACCTCCTGTTCCTGTGCTTGGAACTATAGTTGACTGATCCGAGCTCTGCTGTCTCCCTCTCGAGGTTTCGAGCACATTGCCTGACTGGCTCTCTGTCTCAGAACACCGGGCGCGGCGGTTTTGATACACGCGCCCGGCAAGCGGAGCACGAGTGATCGGCACGTGACTCACACGCGTAGCACATGCGGTACACACGTGGAGCACACGCGGAGCACAAGTGATACATACGCGCCGCGTGTGATCACTTGTGACAACATTTTCTGACCACAAGCGCTCACACACGGAGGAATCGTGGTGAACACGAAATGGGCGCGCGGAGCACACGCGCGCGTTTGGTCCACTTGTGATTCGCGTGTCTAGCACGTTTGAGACAATTTTGCTGATTTTTCACCGCGTGTAGAAAAAAAAAACAAAAAAAATGACAAAATAACACGTGATCGACTCGTGGAAGGCTGTGTGACCGGGCCTTTACAATTCAATAAAAGTTATTCGAACAAACAATTTTCCGTATTTGAGTTTTGTTTTATCCGATTATTCAGTATTTGTTCGTATTTTAGAATGTCTAAAGAAGTATATGGTGTAATTTGACAGGTTTTTGAATTAACAAAAATACAGATTTAGGGGGAAAAGCTCAATTTATATACTTGTATATTTAAGAAAACCACGAAATTAACCCGTCCCGATCAGAAAATCACTAGAAGTATTAAAAGCATTCACTTCATTCTACCGGTTCAAAACGCTCCAAATAGTTGAAAAATATCGCTCAACAACTTCACTCATAAATCACCAAATCATTCAATTATTTGATTGACTGCGACGGATTTGGTAGTATTTGATTAGTCCATGAAGACACACTTCTATTTATAGAACACTGAGAAATACCAGGAAATACCAGGAAACCGTGGTTAGATGCTCCAGCCGCCGCGCTATAACTGAAAATGTTAAAAGCGGCGTAAAACTCCATTCAACCAATCAATCAATCAATCAGTCGATCGATCGGAATATTTAGATCGATGTCAGCAGCGATATGTTATTTAAGCTTGTTGACAAAAAAATATCGAGTTTCGATCTAAATATGTAGAGAGAGCAAAACTTGTAAACAGCTCCTCATCCAAAAATTGATTCAAGAACTCAATTATTAACTGGTATAAGTTTGATTAATATATTTCCAGAAGTAAATGCATGTTACAATTACTATTTCAATTAAAAACATTTGATGAAATTCCACCAAATTGGGTGTAATACATTATAAATTTACAAATTCCCTTTGTTTAAAGCGCAAAAATTATCCACACACAATTTGATTTATCAAGTCACACGAAAGAAAATTCAACATTTTCATTTTTTATTACACTCAAGTGTGTCGGTACATAAATTATAAAGGTATACTTAAATACAAAAGAAAGTATACCTACTTAAGTAAATAAAACAGTACAGTGATCTTTTCAAAGCTAAGTGCAGCAATAAATTCTCGTTACTCATGCAACGCAACAGTTTAATTATATACAGTAAGTTACATCGTGAAATTGACATTCATTTCTATTAAAACCTTCTAAATCGCTCACTCAGTACTCCATTCATTCATTCATTCATTCATTCATTCATTCATTCATTCATTCAAAACACTCACACAAACCTTCAAAAACGCTCCAAAATCACTTAAAAGATAAGACCAACAACTTCAAAATACGTATAGTTTGAAAAAAGCGATTTAACTGAAATAATTAAAAGCATGGCCGTCTAATTGGTTATTGAAGAAATACGGAGCTTAGAGCTTGTATGCATATTTTATTAAAGGGTACAATAGAGATCGCTTATTTTGTTCATCCTGAACAAAATTAGCGATATTAGATTACCTTTCATCAATTTAACTCAAAACTCACTCATCTCACCCATTCAATTCTATTCCAAAATTATTCACCTTGTCAATTTCACGATGTTGTTAACTGTATGTAATTCATCGGTCAAGAAGGGACCGTCTTTGTGGTCTATAAAGTGATTACTTAAAAAGATTGCATGGACTAAGCATGGACTATACTGGTCAAAATGATCCGTTCTTTGCCGAATCCATATTACTAGCATACCATCTTGTGTAAGAATTTTTTAAAATGGTACTAGAAATAAAAAGTCAATCCAAAAATTGAAAGTCAAAAGAATAATACTTAATGGTACAACATTCGCCATTTTTGACAAGTGATCATTTATTTGCTATCTATATGCAATTTTATATGGGACACTTTTTTACATAATGTTATTTCAGACACTATACATGTAGTTTTTTCTAATTACCTTCGACTCTTATCAAATATCGTCAATGGACGATCAAAACATCGTCACAATACTTTTAGAACACGTTCATCTTATTATTCAAATATAAAGCAACAAATTTGATATTTGAGCCTGTGCGTGACATTTCCAACAATTTCAAAAGTGCCCCAAGTAAAGACTCTGGCCAACCTGTGCATCTGCACAGTCTGACCATAGTCTTCACTTTGCGCTGTGTAGATAGATAGGGTCTCACAGTATCTTTAGACAGACAGACAGACACTGTTTTTGCACTGTTTGACTGTCTAGGCTGCTCAATGTTTCTACTTCACCCACATGTAAAATTGTTGGAAATGTCGTGCACAGGCTCATTTGTTAAAACAATACGTGAGGATAGACAACACATACACGAATACAATTTCTTATTACACTTTAGTATACTGTAAGAGACTTGCATGTAGATACAAAAAAAGATAACGCTTAAATATAATTATAGTCTTCGATTTAACTTTCGATTCAATCTGCACTGAAAGTCAGGTCGGGATTTAGATAGCTTCAAATGAGAGAAATATAATCAACGACACATTCTCGCATAATCTCACCAAAATATATAAAACAGTCGTCTGAGATATTGGTTTACATTGTGAAAAATGATTCTTTAAATGACATCATCATTAAGCCAAGAAAACGTCATGAACGAATACCAACTGTCTGTGGATATTTCCTTGGTTTGAAGCAAACCACCAAAAGGAAAAAACAATCTGTCGATCATTATTCTTTGAAACAATATGATATTAATCTCATCGAGATTAGCTTAATAACATTTGAATTCCAGATTCGACTAATCTCAACGTCTGAAAGAAAATAATTTGACAAAACATCTAAATTTTTAAAAACACTTTTCGTATTGTACGTGTTCGTGCGGTAGAACCTCGGTTTATCGATCAAATGATTTCCATTTTTAAATCGTACTGCGAAGCAGTAGATTTATATCTACCGTTTTCCAGAAATCCAGTCTGTTTGACCCAGTACATTTTTACCATTATCTTCTGAGCAATGTGTTCAAACCAAATTATGTGTTTTCAAACACCGAAGAAACGGCCTTTTCAGTCACAATCTACAAACTTTGTTTATACCTTATTTACTTTTCGACAAATAGAGAAGAGGCTAATACAAAATTTGATGTAATTTTCGCTTTTAGTAATTACCAGTTAGTATTTTCAGTGTTTATAACAAGATTTTCGGTTGAGTAAAGGAGTTGAAACGTACAATAGGTTAACTGTATAATTAATTTGTAGCACTTACAATATTACTGCTCTGAACTTTCTCGAACGGTCATTTACCAGTTGTAGGGCTGACAACCAATCAAATTCTGTTATGATTATCACTCGGTCAAAACCCACGCGTAAATTCAGACCACGTGTAACTTCAGATGGACATCGTCTGCTCGAAATGTGTCAATTGACTTGTTTGTCATTAGTCAATAGTCGTCTGCACTCAAACAGGGAGCGTGGAAAGTTTACTTTTTTTTCGCATGTGTTAACAAATAGAAATAATTTTGTAATTTTGAAATATTTGATTTCAATTAGCACTCTGATCACGCTCCAATCCTATTTTCATTAAATTCAAATTTGAGTATGAAGAAAAATTATTCAACAGCAAATAAACCGACAAAAACATACGATAAACTGATATAGGGGTAAGTTCATATCGGACTCGGTTTCGACCCGAGTTAACCGGGTTTCCATCAGAACGGCCTCGGTTTCGACACTAGTGATGTCATTGTAACCTTTCAACCTCGACGCTTCTGATCCTGGGTCAGGCCGGTGTTACTTGGGTTCCAAAATGGCGTCGAGAATAGTGCACAACAATTCGATTACAAAAAAAAAAAAAAAAAAATAAACATTCTCTATTACTTTAAATAACAAATACTTTTTTCTTATTTTATATAGTATTTTGCACGAGTTTATCACATTTCTTAATGGGATAACGATATTTCATGGTAAATTAATTATTGTAGCGGTAAATGAGAAGTTTGTTTACTACCACCAGTGGGTAACTCCGTTCACATGAATGTCTTTTCTGCGCATGCATATTACAGTCAATTTTAGATTATTACATCATCTCACGCGTCTCTCGGGATGCCATTTGAATTTCCCCTAGGATAGCAGCAAGAGCGATCTATTTTTAGAACAACTCATGAATAATCATAGAGTGCTGCAAGATTTAATCGATTGGTCAGAAACCAAAAAAATATAAATAGCATAGTTGGCGATTTCACGTGTTTCTTGAGGGAAAATGCATTTACAGTATTTGGGAAAACCCAATGCTTGAAATACAAACATGTTGGTAATCAAAATTGTAAATAGTTTAATGAAAAATGTTTGTTGCTAAACAGGCTTTTAAACTCTATAGAGAGAGGAATAATATTAACAGACAAGCTTTTAGCTTGGCGCGTGCTCATTATAACAACGTAAAAATCTGCTAAGAAATAATTTAGACTAGCAGAGGGCTATCGAATCAGCAAACTTTCAAAATCGGACCCACGAGGTTGGATGAGCTGGCGATGTCCTCGAAAAGATGGATTGTTAAGACAAAAAACTCACAAATTTAAAGATTTTACCAACTCTTATTGTCCAAATTTGAGCCCTTTTGATTGGCGAACTATTACACTATCCCAGCCTCTCAATGATGTACGATTTACAGTGCTGACAGCACTTTGATTATTTAAAGGAGTAATAGTCACTCTTGGGCTTTTCATTGGTCTTCGGATATGACCAGTATGTTTATCCAAGCTGTAGTTCCGGTATTTTATCACCAAACAACAAAATAACGAACCTGCAAAAACAAAACAAAAAAATAAATAAAAATACAACACTGACAGTATAAAATGGTAGGGTAATAAATCGAAGAATTTTTGACCATTTGAGCACATACTCATGACAAAGTTTACTTTAGCTATTAACAAACTGAAAGCGAATATGACAGGGCACAGTTTTCATTATAATTACAGCTAAATAGATCACGTCACTTCAAGGGAGCGAGGTATTAATGCATCTTTGTTAATCCTTGACTTAGAATAGGTCTAATGAAAATATTATCTTAACGGTCCTAACGACATAAACTTAATTCTACACAGGTTTTGCTCTTTTAAGGGCAACGGATCGCAAGCTTTAGCCAATGACCTTATCCAACAATGTAGTTTGTATTCAGTAACTGTCCAAGGCAGCCACCATAGCGCAGTTGGTTAGGCATAAGACTTCCAATCTGGAAGTCGTGGGTTCGATCCTCGGTGGCGGCAAATATCCTTTCCGACGTTTGTCTCTCACCAATGGGTAGATAATCGTAAACCTATGTGAGATAGCAGTCGGAGGCTTGGAAAGGTCGTAATGGTAGTACAGGTGAAAGAAATACCAGGAATCCATTGTTAGGTGCTCCGGCCGTCGCGATATAACTGCGAAATTGTTGAAAGCGACGTAAAACCCATTCAAACAAACAAAATCAGTAACTGTCCGTATTTTAACCTGGTAGAGTGTGGTTTACCAATGGCTGAAGTTAAATAAAGATAATATTGCTCTCTAGTTTTAATTAAAGCACCTGAATGAATCTAATGGGTTGTTTAATCAAATTTATCGTTGTTTTTTTCAGTGTTCTCAGTGTTCATTTTAAATGAAGTTTAGATTCGGCCTGTCAATAAGAGATATGTTTTGTTGGTTTGATTGATTGAGTGAACTTGTGGTTATTTATTTGTTTGTTTATTTTTATTCTTTTCTATGTTTGTTTGTTTGTTTTGTGCTGTTTTTTTATGTTGGTTTATTAGGTAAAACTACATAAAAGAAAAATTAGACGTATCGATAGACTGACGACAGATCCTCTTTCGGGCGTTATAGGGCTGTCACACTAAAGTATGACATCGATTTGACGCGGTAGATTTCTGACAACTTTGTAAAAAATAAGAAAATACAAAAAAAGTGAAAGTGCACAGCTTGATCCAGGACTTAAAATTCCATATCCATGTGGATACTGTGAGGAACCGGTAAACTTGGACCACTTTCGTGCTGTGTGTTGAGATCAATGCAGCATTTGGTATCATTCAGCCTGCGTTGAATCATCTACCAACAATATTAAACTATTACAACATTCAAATATATCATGGATATATGTGGAAAATGCCACACCCCTAACATAGACGGTTTCACATATCATTCATTTGAACTAGAGATCTCCAACCAATTCAGTGTACTCCGTCCTGTCTCCACTTTACCATCAGTTGACTCTTCATTTAGTCCAGGACTACATAGCAGCCCCAAAATTAAACGTATGTCATCATCGTCATCAGATGTTTCTGTTCTGGACCATACACGTGAAAAAATATTCGGTTGTATAAGTAAGAACAACTTAAGGACTTTGCTTGTAAATTCCTAAAGCAAGAGAAATATACATTCACATAATGCTGCACCAATAAAGTACACCGAGCCCAATGTCGTCATTGGAATTAAGTCCTAGCTGTCCTCAGACATTAATTACTCAGAGATATTCCCAGATCAATGGCTTAGCGCGAAACAGTTGTAACTCCCCATATGTTTATAGGGAGTTACAACCGTATCGCGCTGAGCCAACGAGATGGTTTTTAAAAAATGTTCATAGAAAAAAAACGAAACAAAAACGGTGATGGGGTCTTGTCAGTACGCACGAATTATTCGAGACTACACTGGCTGAAAATAGTGACACAAATTGCGAAATTGTCTTGATGGAAATACAAACCAAAAATAAAAACGTAATTATTAGATCCTACTATGTACAGGCCAACCAGTGCATCTATAGAACGACTTGAACAACTTGATAGTTCATCACATTTATGTATGAATCCGATCTGCGAATTCATATAGTGTGATTAGGTTTTTAGTTTCATACCTCAATGAAATCAATCTCGTAAGTAAATCGAATTGATTTGTATTCATCATGATAAGTGTATTCTGTTTGGCTGAACACATATTAAGTTCCTCAGTGAAAATTATATTGAGATCGCAAATGCCTTGTAAGCTCACGCACAAATCAATGCTATAAGAAATCTCTCTTATTGCGGCGAATTCTTTTAAACATGTTCGCTTCATGAAATTAGATATATGACCCGTCACACGAAAAGGGACCATTTGGTTAATGCGAAAAATGTCGACCCTAGCCAGACTGCGCGGATTGCGCAGACTGGCTGTGATCGAAACTTTTTGCAATGTGCTTATTTTCTGAATCTAGAATTATCAACCTTCCTTCCTGTGAAAGAGTTTTTGAAAAGCGACCTCTGGTCGACATATGTTGAAATCAATTTCTTTTTCAAAAATTCATTTCACAGAGTTCCCTGATTCGCGTGACGGGTCACATATAAGATAAGAAGAGAGTTAATATGCTTATAACCGCTTCGCGTATTCATAGTGTGATTGGTTTTTAGTTTCATGCTCCCATGAAATTGAAAAAATAATCTCTTCTTATATGAAATGCATAAAAAATAAACAGACCAATCAGGACGTTTGTTTTTGATAGACGAAACTAAAAATTAAATCACATGTAGAAGAAGAAGAAGAAGAAGAAGAAGAAGAAGAATTTTATTAATGCACACTTATACCCTTATACTCATGTATCCACTTCCGCCCACGGCTTACATGACGTCGTAACGTAGTAACGTAACGTCGTAACATCCATTGTTGCACAACGAAAAGCCACGCTTTTTGCTAGCTCTCAAATTTTATAAATTTCACATGAAAAATACAGATTACAATGACGGAAGAGGGTATTACTCAAATATTCAAGGTGTTAGATGTTCGAAAAGTATCACAGTAAGTAAATATTTAGTAATTCAATGTGTTTATTTGGCATAAATGTACATGTATTTACAAATGAAAGTCCAAATTGATGGTTCATCGCCAAACAGTTGTAACTGCCTATATGTAAATGGGCAGTTACAACTGTTTCACACCGAGCCAATGAAATGAATTTAAAGTGCTTAACGTACGAAAAGCTCCCCAGTAAGTCACTGTTTTCTCTTTGTGACTCGTCACGCAAAAAGGGACCATCTGGTTAATAACATAACATAACATAACATAATTTTATTGGCTAATTTAACACATACATGTTTTATGCCAAATAAGCTTAACATCATAAATTAATGCGTAAAGTGTCGACCCTAGTTAGACTGCGCAGATAGCGCAGACTGACTAGGATCGAAACTTTTTGCACCGTGCTTATTTTCAAGAATAATCAATCTACCTTTTAGTGAAAGAATTTTGAGCTGCGACTTTTGGTTGACCTTTGGTGGATCAAATCTCTTTTTCAATAATTCAATTTAAAGATTTCCCGGATGGTCCCTTTTTGCGTGACGGTTCACATTTGTTAAAACTTGTGTTTCAGTCTTTTGTTTATATCTGAAAGACACTAGGTAACCATGATGCTTGATGTACGAAAAGCATCCCAATATGTTCTTTTTTTTGTATTAGTTTAAAATTGCAATTTGTTAAGTGCATTTTTGCCCAAAAATACCCAGAGGAAATCACTATTCTTGGTGTACCCAAAGCATCACGGCAAGTCACAATTTTGTACTTTTGCTTTTATTTTGTCTTTGATTCGTGTGGTCTTATTGCCTAAGTCCACTATTAATGGTGACAGATATTCGTCACAAATTATGCATACACACCATGACGGTTGACGAGTCACGGGCTAATATTGAAGAATGGACTCATTTATAGACATAGGGAGATGTACGTAAATGAAATGTTCAGACAGGACGTGAAAATTAGAGGGGGCACTTCCTGTCTTACTTACTGTACTGGAGCCATAACTAAGCCTCTGGCTTTTGGGGGCTCTTCTGTTTGTCTTCTTCTCACTTCACTGGTATGGCATTTAGCACTGAATTTGAGAGGGTGATGGCGCCACTGATTATTGAGTCTACTCTTTATTGAGGAAGGTAAATGTTCTGTAGACTATCCCTAAATTTCTGTTGGCTAGTTTGATTTTCTCAGCTATGTGGTTCTCAAAAGAAAGCTTCTCATCAATTATCTCTCCCAAGTCCTTCTCTTCTGTTACCTTTTTGATGTTTTCTGATTGATTTTGATGGTTTATACTGTAGTGCCTATTGCTGTTTTTGTTTCCAATACATAGATATTTGCATTTTGTAGTGTTAAATTCTAGTTTCCATTTATTTGACCAATTGCGGAAGTTGTTGTTTGTATTTTGTAATTGCTTTGAATCTTCTTCGTTGTGGATTGTTGTGTATGGTTTTGTGTCATCTGCAAATAGCATTGCTTTGGTTATTGCTTCGTTTGGAAGATCGTTTATGAACAACAAAAAGAGCGTTGGACCCAACACACTACCTTGAGGAACACCACTTTTGACTACTGATGGTCTTGATTTTACGCCATTTATTATGACCGTTTGGGTTCTGTTTGTAAGAAAATCTTGTATCCAGCTCAGTAGTTTACCGGTTATCCCATAACTTTCTAGTTTCAATATAAGACCTTTATGCGAGACTGTATCGAATGCTTTTCGATAGTCGTAGAAAATTACATCAGTTTCTTTTCCATTGTCCAGAGCAGTTGACCAGTCGTCCATGGTTTCTAGAAGCTGTAATGTACAGGATTTTTTGTTCAGGAAGCCAAATTGAGAGGGTGAGAATAGGTTGTTATTAGTCATGTAGTCATGTATTTCTTTCTTAATGATTTTCTGCATGATATTTGAACACACGGAGCTTATGCTTATGGGTCTATAGCTCTCAGGTTTTTCCTTGTCGCCGGATTTAAAGATGGGGGTCACATTGGCTTTTTTCCATTCAGTTGGTACTTTTTCCTCTTGGATCGATTTCTTTAAAATTTGTGTGAGCAGGCCTACTAGACTTTTGGAACATTCTACAAGATCTCTAGGATGGATCCCATCTGGTCCTGGAGATTTGTTTGTTTTTAGGTCATGTAGTTGTTTCAGTACTATGTCCTCAGTTATAAGGATGTTCTGTAATGTCTGAAAGGTTTTCTTTTCCAGGTTCGAATTTTCTGTAGTATGTTCATCTTTTGTAAATACACTGGTAAAGTAATCGTTCATGAGATTTGCTTTTTCATCGTTCTCTGTTACTAGCTTTCCCTCTTTATCCCTAAGTGTATTTAGTTTTGGGTTACTTTTGTTGTTTTGCCTGACATAGTTCCAAAAAAGCTTACTATCTGTTTTATTTTGGCAGCCAAATCTTGTTCAAATCTGTATTTCGATGTTCGAATTGCATTAGTGGCTTCATTTCGTGCTTTCTTGTAGTCATTATAGTTTGTTATACTGGGGCAATATCGATACTTTTTCCTTTTTTGGTGTTTCTTTTTTAGCTTTGATTTGGTTTCTTTGTCCTGGTAGGTTTAAATTTTTATTTCTAATTAAAACTCCATGTTGTGGGTACTTATTTGAATCGTCTCAACGAGACGATTCCAATAAGTTCCAACGATATAGGATTTGTGCAAATATTGTTGGTATTATTTAATTTGAAACCCAAAATACCCCCTCATCTGTAGCTCTGCACACACTTTATAAAACCATGTTTAGCTTTGAAAAAAAAAGAACGTGGTGCATGAGGAAAAGCGAAGCGCGGGTTGTAAACGCGTATAGTTATGAATTTACCTTCATGAATGGCAAATATTCTCTTCATTTCTAATATCGAAATATCGCAGAAAAAAAGGTGATTTTGGACACTTCATTCGGACTTCTCTTGTGCGCTATTATACAAAATATCACAAAGAATAATTCAATACTTGGGTCATTTTTGAAGTCTTACATGGTATTTAATTTTGCTCGAGTATACAAAAAAGCTTATTTCTCTAATGTATGTTACAAAGAATATGCATAAAAAATAATTCAACAAATCAGAAGGCTCGTTTTTTGTTAGACAAAACTAAAAATTCGATCAAATCTACTCACTACCACCAACGACTTACCTAACGTCTTAACGTTGTAACGTAACGTCGTAGAGCCATTGTTGCAAAAAGAAAAATCACGCTTTTTACTCGCTTGTTAAATTAAAGCATTTTTCATAGAAAATCAGACTGGAATGATTCCAGACGGTATAAGTGAATATTCAAGGTGTTTGGTGTTCAAAAAGCATCACAGTAAGTCGCTATAATATATTGTTTCTTGTACTGTTTTCACTGAACGGTTTAAACCTATTTATTTTATATCGATTGGGAAAGAAATTCTTCCAACTTAGAATAATCCCTCTCGATTCTGATTCCTAGAAAATTTACCAATACTCTTGCAGAATGTGTGGGCCAATGAAAGAACAAAGATCGATAGCCGCTCCCGGGAATCGAACTCAGGACATTTGGGTCAAGAGACCGTCGTTCTTCATCTAGACCACAGACACCACACATCTTTAGTGAACAGAAGGGCTACCGTGCACGTTAACGCTTAACCTGTTAACACGAATACAGGAAAGCTAAATATTTAACAATTAGTCGGTGTTTGAAAAAACTCGAAACAGAATATGCCTTAACTATTACATAACTGCTCAATTTCTAAACAAATGATTAATCCTGGTGAATTTGATTCTCATTAACTGCTAAATTGGTACCTAGCATAAAACCAAACAGCGTTGGGCAAGGGTTGTCCTTCTTAAGCCTCAAACCATTTATAGATGTTTGTTAAAGAAACTCGAATTACTTTTTAACAACCCCTTTTTAATGTGCTTTTTAATTATATCGGTACCGAATTGTGGTAAGTGTCCTATTTCAAGTACGTGTGTGTGTCTTACTCCATTGCGCGATATGGCTACAGTAAAATAGCTGATAATAATTGATGATTATAGATATTAGGAGTATTTTCAAGTGAATATGGAAACCCTATTCACAACTTTAATCAAAATATAAACAATGGGAATTGGTATTTTCGAGTAGGATAACCTCAGTAGTATAATAATGGACTTTTGTATACCAATCGCAAAGTGTTGTTGTTGTGGTGGTGGTGATGGTGGTGGTTGTGTAAGGAAATAGTGCTTTTTGGAAATATTACCCCACCCACTATTTTAGCCTTGCCAGGATTACAGGCATTAGTTACTGTATAGCTGAACTGCCAAGTTTACATTGAAATATGTTTGTTTGGGTTTGTGAAGTATTTAAGGACTATTTAAATGTTAAAACTGGTCTGTTTGCAGCAGTTAACTAGAGAAATCTGCTTATTTTAACATTTGTCGTCTGATTGTTTACAAGACTGCAGTGATTATCTCCCTTGACTACAAACTATTTATTCCTTTATTATCTTACTCTGTAAAGAAGCCCCTATATTGTCAATAACACCACATTATGTTTGTTGTTTGCCCCTACAGCATTAACTTTAAGGAATTATTTGTGTTTAACAAGTTATTGAATTCCTGGCAATGACCTTAAGTTTGGAAGGAGGGAATCTTTGAATTCCTAGCCACTTCAGATTTTCAACTGTCGAATTCTAGCTTTTCTGAGAAATCTATTTATAATGTAAGGTATCAATGTTAAGGTCTTGATGTGTTCTATCTATTTATGTGCACCATTAATTCATATTGTTTATTTGTATGTAGCATTTGCATTTGAAAGGATTTGCTCCTGGCAACATGGCTGCAGCTGCCAGGAATTGTCATTTTTACCTGATAGGGTTCCTGTCAGCCAGGAACGTTTTGATTGGCTAAGTGAGACCTTCCACTGCCTCTGATTGGTTTGTAAGGTTGTTGCTATGGTGATCAAAAGCTTATAAATAGGGGTAAATCCTGGCAGATGATCAGTTTTAGTATCAGATTCACTCATGACACATGTCTTTATTATGATGTAACAAGAGCCTCAAATGGCTATTCATTCATTAAATATCATCATCATCAAGCTGAATTGTCCTTTAATACAGTCCTTATGCTAATTAACCAGGAAGCCTTATTTGAAGGAGATATTGGGACCTTAGAAGCTCGGTTAAGGGCAACATTTTGTTTACAGTTGTGAAATAACAATATTATTTTGTAAACTTTATTTTGTTCAAGCATTTTTTTCAGAATCAATGTCAATATCAACGATATCATATAATACATACAGTGTTAGTGATTTATGTCACTTGATGCTTGAGCCTCATTTTTTCAGTCTAACGGGGATATCGTGTGATCTGGCGATGGTCAATTTTAGTCTTTACCCAACAACTGAAATTGAGGATTTTTTTTTTGTAAAATCTTTGGCAAAAAGAACACCAAAGTAATCGATAGAACGCAATTGGTTTGAAAAGCGTTTTCTCAAACACACTTAGGACTGTTGATTAAAAATAATGAACAAAACATTATTTAAAGAAGAGGTTCTTGAGAATTTTTATGTGCAATTTTATTTGCCAAAATGGTATACCCGAGTTGTTATTGCAGCCGATGAAGGACGAGAATAAACCAACTGACGAATCTGTATCTTCATCTATGGTTTAGTCTAGGCTGTATAACTGTCCTATTATATCAATTTAAGGCATGATATACAGGTTCTTCTCTTTCTTTCGCAGTCTGATGACCGATGTTCCATTTTGGACCAAGCAGTTCTCCTTACTCGCCAATGCTAACTTCGAGCATGTCCGAGGAATACAGAAGGTTATCGATAATCAGACGAGATACGTAGAGACATTGAAGGAAAATGGACTCCAAGAAAAGGGTAAGAAAATAGACACCATATAAGATTGAAAAGTACGTATTCAAATGATATATCACAGAAATTAACAAACATCAGGCATATTAAGATCATATTTGTACATACAAAATCTATTAGTTTATAATGTTCACGCCAAGAAGTAAAAATTCTTTTTGCCTTATAGATGAAATCTATGAATGAAAACAGTTCAAACATCTGCTGAAATGAAACTTGAATAAATCTAAGGAAATACATGTTCTCACACACACATATATATATAGGATCTATCAGGAGATTTTATTTGAGACAAGCTGAGCTGAACATAGTCTAGAATAGATATGGTACTAAGCGAGCCCTGGCGAGCTTAGTACTCTATCTATTTTAGGCGAGGTTAAGATCAGCTCGTCATAAATAAAATCGAGAGACATATTCTTTTTCTAATATTAACATCATTTTGAACATTAAAATCATTTTTTTTAAAAAGCTCTGATGACAGAAATTCCGCGAAAACGTGCGTAATGTGGTGTCGAGATGTGATCTTACACATGTGTAAGACAAGGATATCTCTGATTGTTGTTCCTTTTAGAAGACATAGGGAACTATGCGAGAAAAAATATAAGAAATTAAGAATTAAAAAAAAATTGTAATGGTACTACGGGGTCCGTAAAATTATATCATAAAATTGATTGTTTTTGCAAAAACAACAAACTAAATTCTGATCAGCAATTTCGAATAATGAATGTTAATATTAGAAGCTACAAAAACAAAAAGAGATGGCCGTTTTTGAGTTGGGACACTATTTGGTAAACCCTTTAACCATTTATGAATGTAATTGCTGTGTATATATGTATGCAATTATCAATATTTTGGTAAAAAGTATGTTTAAACTAAGATTATAAAGCGATTACATCATCGATTTTAAATTTCAGAAGAAAAGAGGTTCCACCGAGAGGTGATCTCCCTTAATGAAATACTTGGTCAACAATTAGATAAACTGCAAACGGACGCCAATGAATACACGAACATTGAGAAAACACTTAAAGGGTAGGTAGACAATATAAAACCCATAAGTGGTTGTGAGGCGCGCTAAAAATGAATCTATTGATAGATGACCTTCCTTTAGAGATCATTGGCCAATAGTTAGTTAAACGGACGCCGATGTATATAAAAAAAAACATAGAAAAACAGTCATGGGTGAAATGACATATTTGGTTTTATCTTTAGTGTTTGTAAAGTTTAATTTGATGTATTAAATAAACACTGCATATACATTTAATCACCAAAGCCTACATTAATTTTGTTTGAAAGAAAAAAGAAAACAACGAAGAAAATTAAAACCGTATTTGTATCTCTGGAATTTATTTATTTATTTATTTTTTTGTATTTTTCATTTTTGCTTACGTTGATATATTTTCAAAGAATGTAGAACCCCATATCAGCATCAGGTTGACACGAATAATTGAAATATAAAAGGAAACATGATTTTCTTGGCAGTTTTGAGGATAAATACAACAGCACGGTTGTCAAACTCGACATGAAGTATAATGTAGCCAGAGAAAAATTGATAGACCAGTACAAAAATGTTGAGACAAAAAAGAAGGTAAGATTTATGCATTTTCTAAATTCAAGTTTGAAATAAGATTTTCATACTGATAACTGGCATTTAATAACGAAAGAGTAACACCCTTCCGTTTAGTATCTACGTATAAGAAACGTAATTATTACTAAGTAATATAATGCATTTAATTGTCAAATCCAGGCTTTAAACACCATTTAATATCAATATAAATACACCAAAACAGTAGTCCAAATTTAAAGAGAAAACTTTGAGAGGACTACAATCGTATGCTTTCTTTTAAAAGAACTCTACTTTTTTGTAGCCCAAACAAAAATGATTCGCCAATAATATAGACTTTTCGACACCTTACAGGAATACCATAAGCTTGCCTTCAGTGTAGAAAAGATAGAAATCAAAGCTAGGATGGGTTGTAAAGCCGATGTATTATACGAGACCAAGAAGAAATTAGATGAACTACAGGCTAAAACAACAGCTCAGATCGACAAATATAACAAACATTTGAATAAATGGGAGTCAAAGATGGATAATCTACGCAAGGTGAGTGATAGATGCACCGAATAAGCATAAAGAGGACAATTAATTTTATCATCCTTTTCTCGGTGTAAAATTAATAAGTAATGATAATGACATTTGAATTTTATTCCGAATAAAGTCCTGTGTAATTTCTTCTTATTTCAAATGTGTTTTAGGCCGTCTTGTTATAATATGTGTTTGAGTTGCATCTGTGTCAATTTCAGATGTCTCAGGAATACGAGGAAGCATTTCAAACAAGAGAAGAAGATCGAGCTAAAGTTGTTCTAACAGGATTACAAAACAGTGTAGACCTTACAATGGCGGGAAACTATGCAAAACGGTATTAAAAATATTTGGAATATCTTTCATACCAAATATTAAAAAATGCGCATAGACTATATAAGCTCATTAAGTTCACGACTTAATCTGAACAAAACTTTAACAAATAACAAAGTTGTCAAATATCTTGAAAATTATTCTGAATATTGCTAACAAATCTTAACATGCTGTTTTTATGCCCCCGTATCGAGAGATCGGGGGCATATTGTTTTAATCATGTCTGTCTGTCTGTCTGTCTGTCTGTCTGTCTGTCTGTCCGTCTGTCCGTCCGTTCGTCTGTCCGAAAACTTAACCCGAAAACTTAACCTTGCCTATATCTTCAAGCCTATTCAAGATACAAAGCTAATATTTGGCATGATGAAAGATCTCAATGATCCGCATCCGCTGGTACCAAAGTCAAGGTCATGTGACAAGGTCAAGGTTATCTGTCAAGGTCAAACTTTGAAAAAAAAAAATTTTTTTTTAACATTTTATTCGTTTTCTATTTTACATAAGGTTTATGTCATTGGTCTAAATAAGTAATCATTGTATATATATCGTAACTCGTCAAAGACGATGTGTCACCTGCTTCGCGTCTTCAGCCTCATAATTTAAAAAGCATATTATATAACTAGATAAGTTTAGCTATATGTATTGATAAAAAAAAAGGGTGTACCAGGCAAACACTGCTTGATAAAATAGTCCTTTTTGTAATAAATATTTTTGGCTTTATAAGATGTTTATATTGTAAGCGAGTGACACATCATGAATGGCGTAAAATGTACATATAAAACATGCCTTAAGCATCTTTGACTTGACTGGCTCTGACCCACAATAACTTCTGTTTGCCATTACATATAGATGCATTACAAAACCGATTATAATAAATCATTTTTGAACAATTGTACGCAAAAAGATGGTGGTTTCTTTACATACCATATGACTTAGTTGATATTAATTATACATAAGGTTTTAAATAAAAGTATTTTCTCGTGTTTCTTAATTTTTTTTTTATGTATCATACTCAAGAATCATTATTTAATGATGCTTTTACTTCAAGCGTATATTAGAAGTTCGATTTGATATTTTGTATTTGGTATCTTACTTTTGTTAATTCCTTGTAAATAATTGTATGCAATTGTATATATACATGTATGTATTTATACACCTATACACATATACTGGTATATATATACATACACATCGAGGGCCCAGCGCAAGACTGCCCCAACTGTACATACACTGTATATACACTTAGTACAGTCCTGCGCCAAACCCCCGACATGTACATGTCTACATTATTTTTTACGCGATCTATTGTGTGTCATTACCTTTTTCATTAATTGATTGATTGAATGGGGTTTTACGTCGCTTTCAACATCATTTCAGTTATATCGCGACGGCCGGAGCACCTAACAATGGATTCCTGGTATTTCTCACGCCAGTACTACCATTACATCCTTTCCTAGCCTCCGACTGCTATTTCACATAGGTTTACGATTATCTACCCATTGGTGAAAGACAAACGTCGGAAAGGATATTTGCCGCCACCGGGGATCGAACCCACGACTTCCAGATTGGAAGTCTTATGCCTAACCAACTGCGCTATGGTGGCGGCTAACCTTTTTCATTAAATGTAGAATAAAATGTATATACTGAACAAACAAACAAAAACAGTAATGGAAGAAAAAACGTAACAAAAAATTGAAGACGGCATTTGAAGAAGGAAAAAAAACAAAGATTTTACACAAATAATCTTTGGAAAAAAAAAGTAAAATGAGAGGGAAAAAAATATTCAAGAAGAAAACTTTTAATGATGATTTTGTTTTGAATTGAAAAAAATAATATTAGCACACACAAATAATGAAAAAAAATGTTTAAAAAGTGTAGATTTCATTCAAATCTTAGAAAAAAAACTGTTTTCGATATTTGATATTTCGAAGCTCACAAAAGATTCAAATATATGATAAACCAATCTAGTTACAATTGCCCAGTTCTTCCTACGTTTTTCTTTAGCCCTTGTTTTTTCAAATACATTTGAAGCAAGTATTAAATGTTTTTTAAATCCATATATTGTTGGTATAACAGGGTTTGATCTACAGCTGTAGATATATCTTTTCATTTCTAGACATAAAATGTCTATATCTGGTTTATCTTCACATCCTAGTAAAATATCAAGGCTTGATAATTCAAAATTCGGGTAAAAGATTTGCAGGTTTAAATTGATGTGTCGTATAATTGGTTTTATCTTTTCACATTCAAAAAATAAATGAATTAAATTTTCTTCATGTGCGTTACAGAAACTACATAGATTTTCTTCTTTTATATTCATTTTTTGCAATAAAGAATTTGTTGGCAATATTCTATGTACTATTCTTGTTTGTAGCCACTGGGTATATGTATCATTTGTTAATTGAAAAACACTGGAATGAATAGTTGTCCAACTTTTGTTAAATTGTCCATATAGATTGAGCCATTTATTTTGGCATGTAGGGGTTTCTCTATTTTTTATTAATACTGAATATGAAAATTTATTAACGTTGACATTTGTAATTAGAGGAAATGTAGTATAACTCATGGACGGATTATGAATCTTTTGTAACAATGAGTTATCAATTTGGATGCTCAAACTTTGAGTATGCATGAAGGACTTTACTGCATTACGTATACTATAGAAGTCTAAAAAGTTTAAACGCTCTTTAAGCAGATCTTTGAAATATTCGTATGTTTTGAAGCTCCCGTCTTCTTTAAGAAGATCCTTTATAAGGATAATCCCATTGTTAAAAAGTGTTTTATTAAAGAAATATTTTGTGTTTATTTTTATGTTTTCATTAAAGAATATTGGTGAGTGGAGCACTTGATTCCAATTTTCGAGCGGCAGTCTTCTGCTATATGATACATACGACTTTAGAACATCGATCCAAAACATGTTTTTTATTTTTTTTGCAGTATTTTCACTATAACATTCACCGCAATTCACAACCTTGTCAATTCTAATGAAGTTATTGGCTAGTTTATAGCACAAACTCTTACTGTTCAAGATCATGTTTTTTAACCAATTGATTTTCAGACTTCTAATAAAGTTTAGAATATCAGGGACTTTTAAGCCGCCTTCTTTATAACTTTTGATAACCATTGAAGCTTTTATTCTTGCTTTACCATCCCAAATGAAATTTGAGAATAATTGGCTTATCCTCTTTAGAATATCTGATGATGGAGTCGGTAGACTTATAAAAAGATGATTTAATATGGGCAATAATAAACTTTTTACAACTGTGATTCTACCTATTGGGGTTAATTTTCGCCTTTTCCAAAAGCAAATGAGTTTTTCAATGCTTTTGACTTTACTTTCATAATTTAAACAAACCATCTCATTTAAATCTACATCGAAAAGAACACCAAGCAGCTTAAACTGTGTTTCACCCCAAGATAATTTCCAACGTGTTTTAATTGCTCTTGTACTATATTTTAAGGAACCAATCCATATCAATTTTGTTTTGTCAAAGTTGATTTTTAAACCTGAAAGTTCCGAGAAATGATTAAGAACATTTAAAACTGAATGTAAAGACTGAACTGAGCCGTCAAGAATAAGTGAAGTATCGTCAGCAAACTGTGAAATAAGAAATTCATTTCCATTGATTTTGATACCAGATATCGTTTTACACTGTTTTATTTGTAGGTTAAGAATTTGGGTGCACAGAATGAATAGATATGGAGAAAGTGGATCACCCTGTCTACATCCACGTTTCACTGGAAAATACTGCGAATGAAATCCATTTATTTGAACTGATACTTCAGTATCATGTAGAAATAGTCTTATCCACTTTTTGATCATGTTACCGAAGTTAAAAAAAGAAAGTGTTTCTTCAATGAATTTGAAAGACACTGAATCAAAAGCCTTTTCAAAGTCAATTAGCATTAATAAACCTGGCATTTGATTTTCTTCACAATATTGCATTATATCGTAAATGAGTCTTGTGTTTTCGCCTATGTATCTTCCCTGAATAAACCCGGTTTGGTCAGTAGATATTAAATGGTCTAAACATGATTTCAAGCGGTTTGCGATGGTCCCCGAAGCTAGCTTGTACAATACATTCAACAAAGTAATAGGGCGCCAATTTTTTAAGAATTGTTTTGGTTTATCTTCTTTTGGAATGAGGGTAATATTACCAAGTTTGATATTTCGCGAAAATGAGTTTTGAACTTTGAAAAAACTTAACCCGAAAACTTAACCTTGCCAATATCTTCAAGCCTATTCAAGATACAAAGCTAATATTTGGCATGATGATAGATTTCAATGATCCGCATCCGCTGGTACCAAAGTCAATGTCATATGACAAGGTCAAGGTCATCTGTCAAGGTCAAACTTTGAAAAAAAATGCCATTAAGGGGGCATTCGTGTTTCACAAACACATCTTGTTATTTAATCAATTTCATTTGAGTAGAAACAAGGAAGCTGTTCACATGTTTCCTACAAATCGACCAAACTTTGGAATGCAACAGGAACACCATTTTTGTTTTCACGGGGATTAAATTTGCTTTCAACAAAACGCTGTTATAATGATATTCTTATTCATTCGACATTTCAGAGAAATTGGCTTTAGCCAAATTAACCAAAATAAGTTTGTTAAAGACAGATTGATAGAAAGAGAGACTGTCAACGTCCCGACCTTCCAGGTATTCTTTAATTTTTATTAGATTGGTCCACCATTTCATAGTCAAGTTATATCTGTCGAAGCAGCATAAGTTTTACCCTATAAACACACAAAAAGCTCGGAACACGTTTTCATTTCAAATGGAAAAGACGCAGGATATATTATATCTCCCAATCACTTAATCTGTGTCAGTCCATCAAATGAATTAGACGGAAAACCTTTTTTTATTAATTTATTCATTTTTAGCAGATACCCGTACGGGCTAGGTATCTTCGGGACGATGTAAACAGGAAATATGGTGATCTAAGAATAAATTGCGTTTGTAATCTTACGTTCCATCTCGAAAGAAAGGAAGACTTGAACCAACATTATCTAGCCGAACATTCTAATAGTTTCGTATATCTAAAGTTATGCAATGTTATGGCCCGAGCATCTGTTTGATTGCGTTTACATTCACATGGCTTAAACTTACGGACGTTTTTTGTCATCTGCTAATATAATTGCAGTTTATACATCAAAGGCAACCGAAAAGGCATCTATCCCTATGATAGAAAATGTTTTGAGTTTGATTTATCCAAAAAGAGCGCTTTTCTCTCCTTAAAAAATTGTTGCGTACAAAAATGTTCCCCAAAAAGCGCCTCAAAGGTAGTAAACTATTTACTGCTTCGATTCACGTATTCAAGCACTGTGTAGGCTTTCAGTTTCAAACTTAAATACTGAAAAATATTATCGTTTTCTCCTAGGCAAACATTTTTGTATTTCAATTGTACTAAATTATGATGTACTCCAGTCTCAACTATTACTGTGCTTCAGGTGTACGTCGGAGAAACAACCAAGGACGACGTGTTTGAAACTGCCAAGGTTGAGAAAGAGACAAAAGACAATGATGCAAAAAGTACTGGAGCTAAACCTGGTATGTATTCAAAACATTTTTTGAACTCATTTATTTTTGCTTAAATGTTCGATGAAATACTGCTTTCAACATAATGTGCCAAAATCAACGACATATCTTTTAACCCAAAAGAATAATTGATTATTGTACACTTTATCTATTTTCATTGTATACTGTACTAAGGCAGAAGATTGCAATAACGTCATTTTTTCCCTTAAACCTAAAACACATTCGACATTTACGAATTTATGTACGCAAGTCTTAGACAAGAAGGTCCTCGCAAATGACGGATTTACAAGAATATTACAGACAGAAATATCGTGAGATTGACAAGTTGAATAATTTTGGGGCGAGTGTGTGGTGTAGGGCGAGTTTTGAGATTGAGGGAGTTATACGATATCGCTTAATTCGTCCAAATTGGACGAAATTGACGATAATTTATTATCTCCCTTTAAAGAAAAAGATTTGTGTGCCTTCGCTTCAAAATTAACACCGGTTTATAAAAACTTATTTGTTTTATTTGAACAAAGTTGCGAAGCATTGCGAACGATTTAGAGACAATTTTGAATGTTTTTGGTGCATTTCCGAATGGTCTGAGTGATAGTTTGGACTGAATGAAAAGAGCATTGAGTGAGCGATTTCGAATTGTTTCGAATTGGACGCGTGTCATTTTCATAATGTCTCTTACGGTACTAGCAACGTTGTCCACCATTTTTCAGGTAATGATGAAGACAAAACCCCAAAACACCATGATTCCAACAGAAAATTGTCGGAGATTAACAAGACTGCTATGTTTGTAGTGGTAAAGGAATACGAGAAACAACACATCAACCAACTGCACCTTAAAATAGGTACACACATGCACATTAAGTCGAGATCTTATTTTCAAAAAGATTCATAAGGATTCTTTCAAATTCCCTTTTCCAAAATTATTTTCCCTGAGAATATATTTAACCTTATATGATATACTTCAAATATATTTCAATATTTCTGCAAAACTCCTTTAAAGTTATAATTTTCTTGAATAAGACATTTTTTCCGAAATATTGAAATTTACAGTGCTTTTTTGTAACGACAAACTTTATTTACTTCTTGATACGTGAACAAGATATGTGTTCGATTTAGGTATATTGCAAGCACGAAATAGTTGTCCAAATTTTAAATCAAAATTCTTACTTATAGTAGTCTTCGTTAAACTCTTTTTTAAACATTTAGATAACTTGGCAAATTTTTTCACTTTTAGCTTATCTAGCCATTGATCTTGATAAGATTTTTATTATAAACAATGTAATTCAACAATGAATGTTTTAAACATTCTATTATATGCACATCTTAGCCACAAGGATGTGATTTTAAACTAACAGGTGTTTTGGTGTATCTCATCATTTGTAATGACTATACTTCTGTGCTAATCCTCGGATCGTGAGTTGAACCCTGGTTCGATAAACTTTCATCTGACAATGACAAAAGTCATTATGACAAGCGTCATTTGTCTCCTAACAGTGGGCGAATGATTTTGGGCCTAACGGGATGTGCAGCTGGTGGCTAGGATGAATAATGGCGGTAGTACTGGTGAGAGCACGATAGGAAGTCATTGGTAGATGAACTAACGATGTTATTCCAACACTGTTGAAAACGACGATGAATCCCAAATAAACAATCAAACAGACTTCTGATTGTTTTAATGTCCGTTACTTTCTTCAAAATTCATTCATAAGAGAGAAATATAAAGTAATCTTAAGAAATTGCATTACAGGTGAGCACGTAACTCAATTACTTCCGGCCAATGAAGACGGCATGGCATATGGTCAGGTGATACATGGTCTACTACACAAAAAGAAGAAAGGATTCTATCCAGTTAATCACGTGGTACAGCTCCAGAACGAGGCTGAAACTACAGCCAATGGTGGCGAAGTTAAGAAATCAAAATCAAAGAAACGTCCAAAACGAGACAAAGGTCAATCCAAGAGTGTCATTGTTGATGCAGACAGAAGTCTGGGAGGAGGAAGAGTGGTCGATACCGAAAACGACAAGAAAATTGCTTGGTGTGACAAAGATGAGGATGGTGATGAACAAGGATTTAAAAAAGTTAAGAGAGTAGAAACTGATGCAAGAAGGAGGAGAAGAGAGATTAAGAAGGCAAATAATGTTGTTGTGGAATTATTATAAGACATTCTCTATTGATTCTGCATTTATACCTTTTTAAGCATTTTTGTGTGATTGAAAGAAAAAATTGTCTTCGAGGTATAATAATATTTTCCTTAATTTCACATAATTTATAAAACGGAAGAAAGAAAACAGATGTTCTTAATGAATAGATTAGTTTCTTTTTTATTTGTCTTCCAAGCCTATCACGTGATAAAAAAAAACACTTTGTTTTTCGCTACATAAATATGTAAGGAGTCAGTCAAAGAAGATCTCGTGTAAATATCTTTAGAATTAACGAAGTAACGCGTGTTTTTGTGGGGATGGGTAGATTTTTCTGAATTTGTCAGTTGCATACCTTGTTATTATATATACATGTAAGACATAAAAAAACGCTAAAACGCCCTGTGTGATCGATAACGTAATCTGTAAAAATGTGACGAAGTTTATCTTTCGTCTTTACATTCAATCTCGAAAACTGTCAAGATTTTTAGACATTTACCTTGATGGATCGAACTCAGATTTTGTGCGACTGATGGGAACTGATGGGGGTTTCGGGGAAAGAAGCTGATCTCAATCTATGTCCGACATGTGACTAACTGCAAGGAATGCATTGAATTGAAGATATGCTTTATGTGCGTGGCAACATATTTTGAGCAAATATGGACCGTTTAGATGGCGACTGACATGAAATACACCCGATTTCCACCTTCTTAATGTAAGTATTTCATAAGTGTTCGTTTATTGTTTAATATTTTCTTACAACATCATCAGAAATCCTTACAATCATTGAGTTCTTTGGTCGTAAGCGATCACCCCATCTCATCAACCCGATCGGCTATGTGATAAGCAGTTGTTGTGGTAAATCGGGATAGAATTAAATTTTCGTTTATAAATGTCGAATAGACTTTTTAAGTTGGAATGCGGAGCAATTCCAACTTAGATTTAACAAAACCGCAAAATGAACACAAGATAATTTCATTTCGGGTTTCTTGAGAACACATATCACGTGAACAGGATGTGAATACTCTTCGGCCTATTTTGTATATCTCATCTTGATTAAGACATACAGTTTATTTCGTCAAAAAGTAATAATGCTGTAAAATTACACAACTATCACTTCGTGTTTATTATCAACACGCTAATTTATGTTTTAAACGACATTTATTGAAAGTTGCGTACGAATATATAAGTATCACATGTTTGCATAACTATATTTGGAAATCATGTGATAAGTCAAGTCCAATTAGGTCAGCAATTGACAATTAGCACTAGCCAATCACGTGATCTGCTTATTTGGTAATGTCGCGATCTGTTTTCTCAGTATTGTGGCAATAGCACAGACCAATCACGTGATCTGCTTATTTAGTAAGGTCGCGACCTGTTTTTCGTAGAATTATGTTATAGCTTCTTTTAAAGGTATAGTTTCTCTTTCTGAACGACCTTATTACACATTTAACTTTTGACAAGGTGTTATATTGTAAATTTCTGTCTAAGCTACGAAATAATTACCCTTTTTTAAAGTGAAGATACACTTTTAAAGTTAATATATATTTTTGCAACATATTGTCGTTTGTTTTCCGTTATATTGCAGTTATCTACATGAATGTATTATTGTAAAAAAACAATACTCATCCAATAAACCCCTCACCACATCTTTAATTGAATTATGAATATCTTTGCCCAATTGAATTCCAACACCAAGACGATTTGATATTTGAAACAAACCATCTAGTTCAACTTGCTTTCTTCACATTCTTACACATCAACATGTTTAAGAGCACCATCATACAGTTAGCTTCATCGTGAAATTGACATTCATCTCAATAGAAAACATTCTTAATTGCTCACTCAGCGCTCCATTCATTCATTCCAAACACTCACTCAAACCATTCGAAAAACACTCAAAGTTATTAGAAAAATAAGATCAACATGTACATTCAAAATGAATTAAGCAAGAACCAAATCAATCGCGATTTCACTAACATAAATGAAATTTAAAGCGTGTGGTTGGTTCTTGGCGAAATAGAAAGCTATTGATTGAACTTTTATGCATATTTTATATAGGTTTTATATATCGCTAATTTTGTTCATCCTGAACAAAATAAGCGACATTGGATTCCCTCCCTTAAATTTCACTCAAAACTCGCTCCGCTCACTCACTCAACATCATGCTTAAATCATTCCAAAATCGTTCACCTTTCAATTTCACGATGTTATTAACTGTACCACCAACTCAGAAGAACAGGAGCATAATTATATTGATTTCATCATGTCTGTCTCTCAGTCCATTGACCTTTTGCTTTCCGCTAGATAAACGGAGAAGCAATTGACCTGCAATGACGAAACTTTACACAAATATTACCCATGACCCAAAGAAATGCGCCATTGTTTCGGGGTCATAGATGTCACGGGCATCAGTAAATTTTAACAGTTAACAGTTTCATAAGTGAACAACCAATTGACCCAAAATCATAGAACTTGACACAAATGTTGTCAATGACCCAAGAAAGTGCCCAATAGTGGAGTCACATAGGTCACAATTGAACTTCGTCCAAAAATTGTCTTGAGATTCTAACTCATGAAGTAAAGGACTTCCCTGCGAAAATAGCTTTTCATCATGGAAAAATCATTTGCGACACTTCTAATTTAAAATGTAATTGATAACCCAAATGGAGCAGAAGTTTATTGAAAAATAATATAAAAACTATTTGGAGTGTATAAGGTCGCCTGTGTGTCCATTAGTCGGCTGTATGGTCCGTATCATTTTCTTCCTTTTTAGCTCACCTTACCACAACGTGATCAAGGGGAGCTTTAGGATCACCCTGACTCCGTCGTCCGTCGTGAGTCGTCACCCTTCTTAAAACTTCTTCTTCTCCTAAACTGCTGGGCAAAGTTCAATGAAATTTTGCCAGAATGTTCCCTGGGTGACCCTTTTCAAAATTGTCGCTATATACTAATTGGCCAATAAATATGGGTATGGCAGGGCGGGGTTTATTTTGAGCCCAAAATCTTTGAACGACATCTCCTCCTGAACCACTGGGCAGATTTCTCTTTAAGCGTCTCTCGTTGTTGAAATACATTGATTTATATACGCCCATCAAAAGACGAGACGTAATATGTTTTAATTATTATTGCCCTTTGTTGTTTTCAGACTTGAACGTTGTCGGGAGTATATCTTTTTCCATATCTTTGACAGTATAATATCTATGAGTTTATTGTCACAAAAAAAACAATGGTTCCATAACTTATCATAATGAATTGTTGGCCTTTGTTGATTTTAAGTCTTCTATTCAAACACCCCAAATCGACATCCAACAGTTTGACGGGCGTATCTTGTGACAATTTGCTACCTTGTTATAAAATAAAAAAAAAAAAAACACCACACAGGCCGGAACGAAGTATAAGCCTCGGCCTTTGCGATAATTCTTACTCGTGGCTTAGTAAGAACAAAATGGTTGGCGTTTATTGATGACCGGTGACCAAATTATCATTGACATAATTTGTTACACGATAGTCTCTGCAGGGTATTTGCATATCACTGATCACACCAATTGACAAATCAAACCTCAGATCAATCGAAACACTACGTGCAGATGTATGGTTTCGAAAAAAGCAGATTGTCTTTCTGAACGCTTCACCGATAGATGTTTCACAACGTCAAAGAAAATATATCGAATATTATAAAATATTTCAAAAAAACATTGTCGAAATTTTCAATGGCTAATCGTCAAGACATTTAAAACATGCGTGGGCCAATGAAATTATGGAATTAATTGATTCATTTGAATGAGGCATAGCAACGTGTTGATCGATTACTTATTTATTTATTTTTTATTTATTTATTTTTTTTTGCTATGATTGAAGCGTCGAGCGAGTAATTTAGAATCGGTTTGTGTGGGATGTGTGTAACTGTAAGAAGTTTAATCCATTTTATCTGTATAACTAATAATGATCTTTGAATATTTATTTCCATTTAACCATTTGCTGTTTAATCCCTGCTTTTTACGTGTCTGTGATTTTATGATGGAGAAAACATTGTGAAAAAAGAAGAAATTGATGGAGAAAACATTGTGAAAAAAGAAGAAATTGCTTCTGACAAGCAATTTCTTCTTTTTCCCTATCTATTTTCTATCCTACTGAATGGTTATTTTTCAAATTAAATCCACTTTAAATTTTCGTCTGCAAAACCTTTGAATTTGGACAAGTCCAAAATTTTGTAAAACAGGAAAGTGTTAAGAAATGGTCACCGAGCTTCACGTAGATGACATTAATTGTGTGCTCCATGGTGAGAGAGAAGGGGTTGATTCCATTCTTCGAAAATAAACCCAATTGTAATAATTTTTCGTCACAATAGACAAGAACGGCTAATCATCAGGCCCCCTTCTGTCTATTCAAAGTGAGTCAAATGTATGTTTTTTTTTAATATCAGAGGCATCTTTATAACTAGGTGGCCAGTCTAAAGTATCATACGCTGGCGGCTCCAATGGCATGTTTGCTAGTTTTTCGTCGGGCCGTTCTAGGCTCACACAACTGACGCTGTACACTGAAGGCACATTCGAGTCAGTTTCTCCTCCAGATCTAGGTCGATCAGACTCCTTGCGTCGACAGCAGCAAATATAACATACACACATACCGATAATTAACAGCGCTCCGTTGACGATAAAATAGATAGGGATAATATACGAAAAAATACCTCCTTCACTCTCGTTATCGTTTTTCCCCGCGTTATTTTCCGTGGTTACGGTATATGCTGAATTATTTAGAAATCCTTCGACGTTACAATAGTTAATATTTCTATCGTTAAAGAGAGCATTGTGTATACATAAACCAGTGTTCTCACAACGGTTCTCGATTGATCGGCATATTCCATTCCTCAACTGATAGACTATTCCATAGACTGAGAAAACGTTATCATTTCTGAACGTCACACGTATATCAACGTCATTTATGGAAGTAAAAACGTCATCACGGGGATGATCAGTAACACAGGAATAACTAGCAAAGCCGCTAGAATCTGTTAGATTTACGTAAACTTGTTTTTGACACACGCATGGATACATTCCACAGTCAAGGAACCCTCTCTTGACAGATCTGAAACTTTGCCTCACTCTGACAGCGATGTATGTTCCGTTGTCTGACGTCACTTTAACGTCACAAGAGTCTCCTTGATTCCTTCCTTTCCCACTCAAGTAGAAAAGAAATCGAGCAGCAGGACCGTCAGCTGTCAGCGTGTAGGTACCTCCACAAGGATTATCATCTGAAAGATAAGTAATCTGAATTTCAATTTAAAAGTTTGATGTTAAGGAAATCAAAAACAATCAAACGAGACAAACGTTTAATTAACAGATACATGACTTTCATGTGGTACCTTCAAAGAACCATGAGGTTCTTAGTATTTAATCGACATTATTTCAATAATATATGTCAATGGAGAAATCATTTGATAATGCACCGTGTTTGGTAGTCTAAGAAAAAGTTCGTCCAATATATAATCCGTTCTGAAAAGCGTATAACATCAATAGACACAACTTTGAAAATCAGTATAAACTTCTGTAGTGACTTGAAACACACCGTACAACCGGTTGCAACGATGACGGGTGAGAGTCAACTACGACAGCACCGGAACATTATGCTGAGGAGACGGTAGGTCAAATAAATTCATTCATGTAAATACACGATTGAAGCTCTGGTATTCTAAAGCAGATGACCTGGATAGCAGCTTGAGGTAAGAAAAGGATATGATGGCAGTACTGGTGTAAAAAATACCAGGAATCAATTGTTAGGTACTCCAGCCGGGGCGATATGACTGAAAAATTGTTGATGCGGCGTTAATCCCCATTCAAACAAGAAATTCGAACGATTTGCCGTTTATTTAATCGATTCGGCAAAGGATGTTCACCTTTTTACGACCTGAGTTGTTTCAAGTTGATACTTACAATAAGAGGAATATAAGGAAGACCATATACCAACAGGGTACAAAAAATGTATCATAAACACACACAGATTGTTTACCCCCTATTAACGATTTACCTTATTTAAGTTTATGTTTATACTTACAATATGAGGAAATCTGGGAAGACCATATACCAGCTGGGTACAAAGACACCACCAGAAACATATTGACGTGAAAAAAGGCCATTAAAATGTCCACTCTACAAATTCCTACTAAAAACCGCGGAACTCAAAGAGAAACGCGTCTTAAAATCCAAGGAAGTAATGTTATAACATAATGTATATACCCGTTAACAATGTCCGATAAGTTACAAGACATTAATGTACTTCCTTGTTTAGCATAAAGAAATACAATTTGAATTTAATACGTAACCAGTTTCATATTTCATATGTGAATTCGTCCCACGCCTAAGTTTATTAATTTAAATTATCGACCACTTGTAAAATAATGCGCCCTGTGACTTCAACTTGTGAAATCCTAACAAACCCCCTTGAACTTTAAAGACAGCACTGAAAGAGCTGAAATAAGGTACCATGGAGGTAATGCAGTCTGCACTCGTAACAGTATCTTCTTTCATTGAAAAAAAAACCCTTAGTTGAATGGCCAATGAATATGAGCCTGTGTGTGACATTTACAACAATTTGACATGTGCCTGTGGAACAAACATATAGCAGCCTAGACGGCCACATAGTGCAATAAGAAAAAAAATGACTGACTATCTTAAGATACTTTGAAACCTTATTAAGCTACTTAGCTTATTGTAAAGGCTCTGGTCTAACTGTGCGGATCATTAGGCTGGCCAGAGTTTTTGCTTGGCGCTATCGTAAAATTTGGAATGTCACGCACAGGCTCATATATAAACGCAGAAAAAAACACTCAAAAAGTAAATGGCACTTGATGTATTTGATGTGCGCTGTATTCATATCAATTAAGAACTACACTTGTACTAAAGAAAAGGGAAGGAAAAGGGTTAGTTAAAACCTTATTTGTATAAATGTTGAATATTGCTTCAATGATGATTTTTTTGAGTTGCTAGAGAAAAACATATTGATCAGAACAAAACTGTAGAAATACAGAAAACGGCAAGAATTAAGTATTTGGTCGCGTAAACATGCCGTTATGTTAACGTTTTTACTGAAAACAATACACATTCTATTGCCAAAGAGTTACATCCGCCCGCTTACTCTTTAGGTATAGAAACGGACGAGGTGAATATAGGACTACGATTGATATAAGTTTATCTAAGCTAGCTATGTCTGAAAATGAGGTTTCATAATTAATAATTAAATTCGTCCCATACATTAGTTTATTAATCTTAATTATCGACCACGTATGAAAGAATGTTCCCTGTGACCTCAACTGGAAATCCTCAAAAACCAAATTGAATTTTTACTGAAAGTGCTGAAGGACGTACCATGGAGGTAATGCAATCTAAATTCGTAACTGTTTTACATCTTCTATCCTTTAAAAAGACCCCTAGTTGAATGGCAAATGAATATGAACCTCTGTGTGACATTTACAACAATTTGACATGTGTCTGGGGTACAAACATATACCAGCCTAGACAGTTACGTAGTGCCATAAGAAAAATGACTGCCTATCTAAAGATACTTTGAAACCTTATTTAGCTACTAAGAGCATTGTAAAGACTCTGGTCTGCATGTGCGGATGCACAGGCTGGCCAGAGTCTTTGCTTGGCGCCAATATGAAAATGTTGGGAATATCATGCACAGGCTCATATATTTACACAGAGAAAACACTCAAAAGATGAATGATATTAGATCATTAAAGCCTACATTTACATTCAAGAAAAGGGAAGGAAAATGGTAAGTTAAAACCTTATTTGTATGAATGTTGAATATTGCTTTAATGGTGATTTTCTGAATTGCTAGAGGAAAATTAATTGACCAGAACAAAAATGTAGAGACGCCGAAATCGGCAAGAATTTGGTATTTGGTCGCGTAAATATGACGTTATTTTAACGGTTTCGTGCTGCCAACATGCCTAAGCATTTTATTGCCAAAGAGTACACACACCTTTACTCGTTTCATATTGAAAACCATTGTATATTGAATATGTTGTCATTGAATACCGAATTATTCAACGAGTCATCTATTAACAGATAAAAACGAGGTCTTAACGAGTTTTTATCTGTTTTAGATGACGAGTTGTATAAATTTGATATATAGCCGAGTATAAGGGGTGTTTGTACTGCCTTGCCGTACAAGCTAGCTTTTATAGCGACGTGGTAGAGCACTCGCTTAGGGACACAGAGATCCCGGGTTCGCATCCCGATGGAGTCGAATATTTAATTGAAGGTTACATTTGGCGCCCACCGTAAATAACCCATATTGGGTGGTGGTTATGTGATTAGATAGTTGGTGATGTTGAATTGAGAAGATTCGTGGAAGAATCCTAATTGTCGAGGGGTGTATAAGGGGTGTTTGTACTGCCTTGTCGTGCAAGCCAGCTTTTATAGCGACGTGGTAGAGCACTCGCTTAGGAACACAGAGGTCCCGGGTCGAATGTTTATCTGCGGGTTACAGATATTTAGTGAGCACTTTAAAATTTACTTAATGATATAACATGTTTTTTGTGATAAATCGAAGAAATTACTAAGTGCATACAGATACATGTAATCAAGGTGTTGCCTATAATCTTATTGATTGAAACTATCCGCAAAACGTCGGCTTGAAAAGTCTTCTAAATAGTTATGTCAACAGCAATCATTAGAAAAATGTGAATACTCTATCACGTACCATTTCAAAGTTGCAAAAATTTGACCCTTAAACAATGACATTGACCACCGACCTCGATAGGGCACCAACAATGATCTTGACACTATCAATGATCATGTGAAATTTGATTGTCCATTCCCAATTCATTAACACTATTAAAGTTTGTGGCAGACAAATTTATGAAAAATCCACAGATGAACTGTCAAACGGACAGGGCAAAAAAGAATATGTCTAATATTTATTGATGTAGCGCCATTATTAATGTAGGGCCATGATTGTAAATGTATCGAGATCTGCCCAGTCTTCCCAAATTTCTTATCGAATAGTCATTTTTTCGAATTTTCCCCGATCGAAATATATTCTTACATATACAACAGATGAAATGAATTAATGCCGATACCAATAATATCAATGATACAAACACTCTTACACACAAACAGTTTCTTAATTAAACAAATTGTTTAAAAAAAATCCATGTATAACTATATTGCTCTTGAGTTTGTCTGTTTATTTGTTAACTCATTTATAATTCCCAGATGGAAAATCTTGAATCTGTCGATTAATCTTGACTTGGGGTTTAATGTGTCTTCACCAAAGAAACTGTTTAAACAGAAATATTTGACAACAACCCTCCTTCGATTGGATTGATAGTTCCAGTCACCATTGTAGAACAGTCGCTAAGCAAATACATCATTGGTCCAACGACTTCATCAATCTCCGAGAACCGCCCAAGTGGTGTTTGTCCTTTCAACTTGTTCGCATTTTCTGGTATGCCCCAAAACTTCCGGCTTATATCCGTCAGTACCACCGTGGGGTTTATCGAGTTGACGCGTATGTTGTGGGGACCTAACTCTAATGCAAACTGCTTCGTCATCATATCTAACGCCGCCTTAGACATGTTGTACGCTAACGTGTCTCTCATAGGATTGATACCATTTATACTCGAAACGTTAACGATAGACCCTCCTTTACCCGCCTCCACCATTTTACGTCCAATAACTTGAATCACGTTAAGTGCAGCCATAACGTTAACGCCGAAAGTGTCTTCAATGACATGCTTTTCTATGTCTAGAGAAGATATACAATCGTGTGATACACCAGCGTTATTCACTAAACCATCCATTTGATCTAGATTTTCAAGAACTTCGCGAGTTTTCTCCCAATCCATTAAGTTAACTCGAATCGGATGAACGTTTGTTTCACGACATTCGTTTACAAGTTCATCTAAATTTTCCTGTGTTTTACTCACGGCGTATACAAAACCACCAGCTTTTTGTATTGCTATTGCAAGGCCTCTACCAATACCTCGCCCTGCACCGGTTATTAGAATTTTCTTTCCAGTAAAGTCAAAAGCCATTTTTGATATACAGTGGAGGTAAGAAGACCACGTTACATGTGACACTGAAATGAAGAGAATCACGAACGAGAATCTATATTAAAATGATAATTTATGGTGGCATATTTCTGCCGTGACATACGAGAAATATATCTTAAAGAAAAAAGGCTTTGATGAAATTCGATATACACACGCGAGCAGGTATTGGCTTTTTAAAATTGGAAATAATCTTTTAATATGGTGTTTTTTTTCCCAAATGCACCACTGCAACATCAGTATTCTTCAGAAATTTTCTACATTAAATTACATGTTTGAAAAAAGTTCGCGGACGTTGGTCATGATTTAAAGCTCATATGTAGTTTTGTTCCGATAACAGTCACTCCAGTATTTTTCATTATTTTAATAACAGTTAAGACGCCACGAGTCACGGGAAATCATGGTTATTTCCATGAATGCAACGCATAGGCCTTTATAAATGTGCACCAATTCTTTAAGCAAGACTGATAGATCACCAGCCAGAAATACCTGGTTATTCTTATCAAGAAAATTAACATTATCTACAAAGGGTTGATCAACAAAAACGTGGACAAGTTGAATATTTCAGTCATAAACCATAGCATCTGATTAGCATCCGATTTTTATTTTATTTTTTTTTCTACACAGAAACCCCCGTTTATTGGGTGTTAAAGATGACAATATTTACAACAATCATGAACAAATTAAGAAGAGAGAGTAAACAAGGCATTCTAACAGGACTGTCGCACATTTTTTTTTTCTTTTAGTGTTTTAGAGGTTTTAAGCACAATTTATTTCTCTTGTTTTCTACCATTTTTTTTTCTAAAAAAAATGTATCATGAGACGAAGAATTTATCATATTCTCAAATGTCACGAAAACGTTGGGTTTCTTGTTAGATTAATGAACCGATTGAAATAAAACAATCAACGCATTTTCGACGAAATTTTATTACGAAGTTCACGCATTCATACAAAGAACTATTAGATAGTTAATTTTAGTATTTTCAAGGAATTTTCTAACATAACTCGAAAAGATATGAAACAATTTAGACACAATTATTCTCTCGAATGTACATACTCTAAACCCGTATTTATATGAGGTGTGCATGTATTTATTGATCGACCCTTGTAGAAAGAATTTCCATTAAAATCTATTACATTGTGAATGTTTCCTTTATTTCGCAATATTGTTTGTCTCTTATCTTGTGACTGAAATAGGCCACCATAGGCGTACGTGTAAATGTGAACTTGTGCTATCGCTAAACTAATCAGCAAAGAAAATATGGTATGCGTTCAGGGTGCAAAAACGTTTTCGAAAGATTAGAAATTGTACCCAACTTAGCGCGTAACTACACATGCAAATCGGGGTAACATTTATAAATTTAAGTGAAAGTTTTATTCTTGAATACGGGATTGTACTTTTACAACTCACTGTTCAAGTAGAAGTATGGGTAACATTCAGGCGTAAAAATAAAGTACTTTAAATCGGTCAAGGCTGGTTACGTTAACCTGCTTTAGAGAGGGGGTTTATTTAAGGTAGTGGATCCGTGATAGTTTCGCAACAGTTGGAAACATATGACATCTTATAATTTAAAACGAGGTTTACTAATGAAGTCATTAGAAAACCTCGGTTTACATTGTCAAAGTTAATGACCTCCGAAACAAAAAGAAATTAGCAGACAACGAGTCATCACTAAGTTCGAGCGTAAGTCGGTTCTCCTATCAGTTACAGTTAACAACATCTTGAAAGGTGAATGCTTTTGGAATGATTTAGGGGTGAAATTGAATGAGTGTGTGGAGCGGGTTTTGCTTGAAATGAACAAAATTAGCGTATTTGATTACCTCCCTTTAATAAAATATTCATACAAGTGCTATATATAGCTTTATATTTCTTCAAAAACCTATGAGAAGCTTACAATTTGAATCATGTCAGTGAACTCGCAATTTTTTCTCTATCAAAATTTATTTTGAATGACGTTGTTGATTGTATATTTTTCAATGGGTTTTGATCGTTTTTGAATGGTTTGAGTGAGCGTTTGGAATGGATGAATGGAGCGCTGAGTAAGCGATTTAGAATGGTTTTGATTAAGGCGAATTTCAATTTCAAGATGTAACTACCTGTATATTCAGTGATTACTGACGGACAGTGTTCGTAATATACATAAAGATTTGCGATTGAGTTGAGCTAATGTGCGACACGCGAGTAAATTTGAAATTGGCTGACTCTGGGGCCACGTTGTATAGATACTCGACTCGTGACCTGGAGGTCCGTGGATCGAGCAAAATCGTCCCCGGGTGTGTTTAACACTTTCCTGTTTTACAAATTTTTGGACCTTTCCAAATTCAAAGGTTTTGCAGACGAAAATTTAAAGTGGATTTATTTTGAAAAATAACCATTCAGTAGGGTAGAAAAAAAGTGTGAAAAAAAAGAAGAAATTGCTTGTCAGAAGCAATTTCTTCTTTTTTCACAATGTTTTCTCAATCATAAAATCACAGGCACGTAAAAAGCAGGGATTAAACAGCAAAGCGTTAGGTAAAAGTACTTGATACGCGGTCAGTCCTAGGTAGCTGTAAAATTTGACAGCAGTGGGTTTAAACCACTGCCTCTTTCGGGGACGTGAACACGTCTGGGTTGGCATTCGAGAGCGAATCTATAAGCTTATGCTTCCGTTGCAGTCGAACTTTAAAAAAAAATAATTTCAACTAAATACATGTATGACAGTAGCGAATGGCTTTTAAACCATTCAAAGCTAAAATGCTCTTTGATATCATATAAAGCGGGATGGATACATACGAAAAATCAAAGATAGAGACTTTTTCACTCAAACTCAAGTTACTATATGTCTTCGTTCAGAAAAGTTTCGTTTCAATCTTTTTTGTATAAAAGTTAAAGTCACATGTATGCATCAGCTGTTTTCAATGTAACTTTATTTCAAACACCTACATCCAACGAGTATATTTGGTGCAGTATAAGAAAATCTTCAATAGCGTGCAAATAATGAAAGAAGGGCTGAATCGAGCAAAACAACATGTTAAACCTTATACATGTTTTTCTTATTTCTCTTGTTTAACGCTATACAGTCAAACCTGTGTAAGCGGCAACCTGTATTCAGCAAGCAACCTGTCTTAAGCAAGCGACCACCAAGTTCCCAAATGAACCAATTGCACTAAAATTGACCTGTATTAAGCAAGCACCTGTCTTAAGCAAGCACTTTTTGAATGTCCCTTGGGTGCTTGTTTAAGACAGGTTTGACTGTAGTAATATAAATGATACCATTATAATACATAGACCATAATCGGTATTTTTTCGGTGCAAGATCGATTTATGTTTTATTGAGTGAAAAAAAAGCCTTTGTTTTCCATTAAATGAAAAGGTTTATCGATCTTCCTCAAAAAACAAACGATTTTTCCATTTCTTTAATGCAGAGTGAGACAAAATGTGAAAATTTCAAGCAAATTTTCTTAAAGCATGTCATTTTACACGTGATTTCTATGCAAATTTCACGACGTCTTCACTTATTGTGCTCTCATCTGTGCAACATGTACCAAATTAAACCCAGTCTAAAATTTAATTTCTGAAAAATGTAAAAAAAAAAAAACCGTTCAGTCTAATGTCTGATAGAAGTTAAACAGAAATATTGGACAACAGTCCTCCCTCGATTGGATTAATCGTTCCAGTCACCATTGTAGAGTAGTCACTGAGTAAATACAACATAGGTCCAATGGCCTCATCATCCTCCGAGAATCGACCTAGGGGTGTATGTCCCTTCAGTTTACTGGCCTTCACCGGTTCGCTCCAAAACTGCCGACCCATTGCGGTCAATACAACCGTTGGGTTCACCGAGTTGACGCGTATGTTGTGGGGACCTAGCTCCAATGCAAACTGTTTCGTCATCATATCTAACGCCGCCTTAGACATGTTATACGCCAACGTATCCCTCATAGGATTGATACCATTTATACTCGAAACGTTAACGATTGAGCCTCCTTTACCAGCTTCTACCATTTTACGTCCAATAACTTGAATCACGTTAACGGCAGCCAAAACGTTAACGCTGAACGTATCATCAATAACTTGTTTCGTCACGTCTAACGAAGATACCCAATCATACGCTACACCAGCGTTGTTAACCAATCCGTCCATTGCTTCGAGTTGCTCGAGGACTTCGCGGGTTTTATTCCAATCCGTTAAATTCACCTGTATCGGATGAATATTTATTCCACCAAACTCTTTAACGAGTTCGTCAAGCTTTTCCTGACTCTTGCTGACGGCGTAAACAATACCACCAGCTTTATGAATTGCCTCAGCAAGCGCTTTGCCGATACCCCGACCAGAACCGGTTATAAGAATTTTCTTTCCACTAAAGTCAAACGCCATTATTTTAAGTTATTCGTTACTTCAGTGTTAAATGAAAAACATCAGCACGTATATAGTTCATAGTATCAAAAGTTTAGTTGATAATAAGTTATATCTAGATTAATTGGATGTACATTGATTACAGTGCTGGTTGTACCGAAAACGCTATCCTATCGGACCTTTCCCACACGTGACAGATTTATTTTTTTTACATCTGACTCTTGTTGGTATGCCCAGTTTGTTCAGTATTGGTCAGTTTATTTGACTTGAAATTGACCTCGGTCATCTATATGCATTAAAATCTGATAAATTGAACTTTGAATTTAACGTGCATTATTTGGGATTATAAACATTGTACACAGACAAAACGACGATTTCTATTCGTTGTTGATGAAGCATCCCCCACTGTCTCTATTAAGTCGACTCTAATACTCGTACTTTCCACCTCCCTCTTTTCTCCTTCACTCTAAACTATCAACTGTGTCCCATTTGAACATTCATCTCAACTTCAACCTATCTCTCACTCTACACCCTACCCTTTCTGTCCCCTGGCTCTCGCTCTCTCCCTCCCTCTCCCCTATCTCTCTTATTCACTCTCTCCCTTCTCTCTCACTCTCAACCTCTCCCTCTTTCCCCCTCTCTCTCTCTCTCTCTCTTTTTACTATATCTCTCTTCCTCTTCACTCACTCACTGCCTCCCATCCTCTCTCTCTTCCTTCTCTCTCTCATTCTCTTCCACTCTCTCACTCTCCCCCTTTCCCACTCCACTCTACTCTCCTCTCCCTCCCTCCTTGATTCGCTCATGCCCTCCCTCACTCGCTCGCATTCTCTCCCTCCAAGTCTCTCCTCTCTCTCCTCTCCCTCTATCCCCTCCCTCCCTCATACAGTCACTCACTTCCCCCTCAGTCACTCAGTTTCCCCTCACATGCTCTCTTTCTTCCTATCTCTCTATCCTTTCTCTCTCCTCTCTCTTTTTCTCTCTCTTTAATTCTCCCCCTCTCTCTCTCACCTGCTCTCTCTGACTCTCTCTCTCCCTTCTTTCTTTCTCTCTCTCTCTCTCATCTCTTTTCCCTTATCCTCTGTTTCTCCCTTTTCTCCCACTTTCAACCTCTCTCTCTGTCTCTCTTTTGCCCCTCTCTCTTTTGCCTCTCTCTCTCTCTCTCTGCCATTCTAAAAGGGGCAACTGCAATGCAGTGGACTTTACATTAATTGCATATAGTATGAATATAGAACAGTCAATTTGGTTATAGCGTGATTGACAATATACTCATTACAATACTGCCTTCTAAGTACTTAGCGAAGAAAGTACATTTTATATTGGTTGAACTGCACAGTTCGTGAATTCCTACCAAGATTAAGCTGTTCTACAGACATGAGCAGTCCCATTCTAGTATGGCAGACCATTGGTTTAATTATTGGGAGGGATAGAAGAGAGAGAGAAAGATAGAGGAATACACATCGGGCATTCACTCAAAAGCTAGTACATTCACGTATTAGTGATTGCACTTTAAATTGCTTAAAAGCACTGACTTGAAGAGAAAAGCTTGGTTTTTATTTGGAAATTATATGTTATTGTTATGTTTTCTGGTGATGAATATTTAATCAGATCTATCTATAAAGTAGAAAAAAAACGAGTAAATTCTAATGAAACTTGAAAAGATAGTGTTCAAATGTTTTAATCATACTTTAAAGACAAATTCTAATTAAATTGACAGTATTCATTTGTTAAGATCAAACATAAAAGAACAATTCAAGACGTTGAATTTGTTATTTTTGAAAAAGTGATTTTTCTTTCTTTATAGAATAAACAAATTATATAGCCTCTGGTAATATTTGTTAACATTAAATACAATTTTCTGCACTAAAGGATTAACCTGTGGATTAGCTGTGAGGGTTAAACAGAAGGTCCGTTCATGTCAACTCTCAGACTTTTTTTTAGCTATCGGTAGGGAGTTCGACCCCTGTAAACGCTAGTTTTTGGTTTACTTTTCTAAATTGGCCATATTAAGAAAGAGATATTTTCATTTCATTCCCATTGCTTACCCTATGTGTTTAATATGAAAGTGGAATAAATCGAAAAGGGAGAATGCAATCAGAAATGATAGAATAATAGTTTGCATCCTAAACACATTTGTTTTGCTTTTAAAGCATTTACTTTTGTCATGAAAACCTTAAGATTTAAAGTAAAAAGTACATTTCAGTAAGCATAAGACTAAAATTATTGTTCTTTAAATTCCTATAATTGTCAACGTCCTTGATTATCAACCTGTTACATATTTATTAATGACGACAGGTAATCTGTTATTAACAAAAAAAATAGCTTTGGAAAGAATTGGATGTTTTTAGGGGTTTTTTGCCTTCATAGCTCTTAATTATTGTCCGACTGTCTCAAAATGAATCTTTTTTTAAAAAAAAAAAAAACATTCGGAAAAATTTTCGGCCTTACAAGTATCCGGTAAAGTTAAGAATACCGTGAAATTGACAAGATGAATGAGTCTGGGATAATTTGAAATGAAATTGAACGAGATTGTAGCGAGTTTTGGGTGAAATTCAAGGGAGGTAGTCCGGTATCGCTAATTTCGTTCATCTTTATCATCTCCCTTTTATGAAATATGCATACAGGTTCTAGGAATAGCTTTTTATGTTCCACAAAACCATCAAAGGCTTTTAAAATTCAATTGTGTCAGTCAAATCTTAGGTTTTATCTACCGATTTAATTTTTTAATGAAGTTGTTCATCATATCATTTTTAGTGATTTTGGAGCGTTTCTGAATGGTTTTGAAGAGTGTTCGGAATTAATGAATGAATTATGTAATTAATTAATTAATTAAATAATGAAATATTGAATTAAAAATTAATAAATGAATGGAGCGCCGAGTTAATGATTTTGAGCGGTATGAGTGTCAATTTCACGAAGTTCTTACTTGTAGGGGACACGGTTTGTGTCTAATCTTAATTACCCAATGAATAAGAAACAGTATTTCTCCTAATAAACGCTCCAGGGAGCTATACATAACATGGCCAGGGAGCTTTTATTTAGTATGCATTTTCTGATTAAAACAAGTCATTAAACTTACTGTTATGTCTTTTAAGCCCTTTTCCCTGTTCAATTTAGGTGAATTCCCTCTAAACACTCATATAAATGATTGTTTAGAGGAAATTCATCTCAAATTAAAGCCGATATAGGTGCTTGAAGTGGGTTTTCTTGGTAAATAAATGTAGAGGCGCTACTATTGAGGGGGGGGGGCTATTAATAGGGGAAATACAACAAGAATAAGAATAAGAAATACAATAAGAAGAATGGCTGACTTTCTAAAGATACTTTGAAACCTTATTTAGCTACAAAGCGCATTGTAAAGTCTCTGGTTTGAGTGTGCGGATGCACAGACTGGCCAGCGTCTTTTCTTGAAGCTAATATGAAATTGTTGGGAATGTCACGCACAGGCTTATATATTAACACAGATAAAACACTCAAATAGTAAATGACAATTGATATACAGTGAAACTTTTTTAAAGCGACCACAAACGTGACCTCCAAACAACGGTGGCTAAAGAAAATGGTTGTTGAATACACGTTTCGTTTACGAATAAGAAACTTTTTTTTCAATATGGAAAAAATATGAAATTCTCACTGATCGTATGTTGTTAACGTTCAATAGGATCGACTCATTGAGACGATTCTAGTGAGTTTTAACAACATAGGATTCACTTACAATGATATTTAGACCAATGATGACTAACTTTTAAGATATTTTGATTAAAAGGAGGGGATTTTGAAAATGTTCGCATGATAAAAATGGTCGCTTAAATGACATGTTCGCTCGAGCAAGATTGACTGTATATGTATAAGTTGTGCAGTGTTTTCATGCTACATATAGATCATTAAAGACTACATTTCTATTCAAGAAAAAGGAAGGAAAATGGCAAATTAAAACCTTATGAATGATGAATATTACTTCAATGGTGATTTTCTGAGTTGCTAGAGAAAAACTTATTGACCAGAACAAAACTGTAGAAACACCAAAACGGCAAGAATTTGGTATTGGGTCGCGTAAACATGACGTTAATTTAACGGTTTTATGCTGAAAAACAAGGCAAATCATTTTATTGCCAAAGAATTACACCCGCCTTTACTCTTTTCTTGTGGAAACAGGCGAGGTGAATATTGAGAGTATATTGAATGAGTGGTCATTGTATACCGAATGTATACTGAGTTCCATAAGAAAGTGTGCACTTTCACTTTTCACATTTCTCTTGATTTTTACAAAGTTGGTGGAAAATTATTTAGTAAAGTTGATACCATACTTTAGTCAAGACCTTTTAAAATTAAAAGTCAAATCAGATTTGGATAAAGTATCGCATGCTGCATACACGCAGACATAACTGAAATTGGTGAATTTTGACCTCCTAACAACTTTTTCTTTGGTAAGAGATATGAGTTGATGTTGCCTTATAAAGTTTTAGAAGCCATTTAAAGCCATTTCCAAACAAAAAATTTAATTTCTTTGCAGACGTTACGTGTACGTCAACGTTAGACATTGCTACGTTGTTAGGCCAGTAACTTGTCGTTGAACGGTGCTATGGCGTTTTATGACATCTCGATTTGCTTATTAAAGGCCTTAGAAAATGTCGCCAGCAATGTTCATATGAAATTTGAAGAGTATTTATTTTTCCATTCCTAATTCGTGAATACTGTCAAAGTTTATGGCAGACAAACTAATGAGAAATCTAGCTGAAACACTGTCATGCAGAGAGGTCATAAACAAACATATCTGATATTTATCAATGCAGGGACATGATTAATATTAAATATATCGAGATCTGTCCAGTCTTCCCAAATCTCTTATCAAATCTGCAAATTCTTCGAATTTCCCCGATTGAATTATATTCCTACATGTACAACAGATAAAATGAATTAATATCGATACCAATTATTAAAACAACACAAACTCTTACACACAAGCAGTTTTTCAATTAATCAAATTGTTCAAAAATTTCCATGTATGACTATATTGTTACTTTTGAGTTTGTCTGTTTATTTGTGAACTCATTTATAATTCCAAGATGAAAAATCTTGAATCTGTCGTTTAATCTTCACTTGAGGTGTAATGTGTCTTCACCAAAGAAACTGTTTAAACAGAAATATTTGACAACAACCCTCCTTCGATTGGATTGATAGTTCCAGTCACCATTGTAGAACAGTCGCTAAGCAAATACATCATTGGTCCAACGACTTCATCAATCTCCGAGAACCGCCCAAGTGGTGTTTTGTCCTTTCAACTTGTTCGCATTTTCTGGTATGCCCCAAAACTTCCGGCTTATATCCGTCAGTACGACCGTTGGGTTTACCGAGTTGACGCGTATGTTGTGGGGACCTAGCTCCAATGCAAACTGTTTCGTCATCATATCTAACGCCGCCTTGGACATGTTGTATGCCAAAGAATTCCTCATAGGGTGGATGCCGTTTATACTCGAAACGTTAACGATAGACCCTCCGTTACCAGCCTCCACCATTTTACGTCCAATAACTTGAATCACGTTAAGTGCAGCCATAACGTTAACGCCGAAAGTGTCTTCAATGACATGCTTTTCTATGTCTAGAGAAGATATACAATCGTGTGATACACCAGCGTTATTCACTAAACCGTCCATTGGTTCTAGATTTTCAAGAACTTCGCGAGTTTTCTCCCAATCCATTAAGTTAACTCGAATCGGATGAATGTTTGTTCCACGACATTTGTTTACAAGTTCATCTAAATTTTCCCGTGTTTTACTCACAGCGTATACAAAACCACCGGCTTTTTGTATTGCTATTGCAAGGCCTCTACCAATACCTCGCCCTGCACCGGTTATTAGAATTTTCTTTCCAGTAAAGTCAAAAGCCATTTTTGATATACAGTGGAGGTAAGAGGACCACGTTAAATGTGACACTGAAATGAAAAGAATCACGAACGAGAAGCTATATTAAAATGATAATGTATGGTGGCATGTTTCTGCCGTGACATACGAGAAATATATCATGAGGAAAAAAAGGCTTTGATGAAATTCGATATACACACGCAAGCAGGTATTAGCTTTTTAAAATTGGAAATAATCTTTAATATGATGTTATTTTTCCCCGAATGCACTACTGCAACATCAATAGTCTTCAGAAATATTTTTTCTGCATTTGATTACATGTTTGAGAAAAAAAAGGGACGTTGGTCATGATTTATAGCTCATATGTAGTTTTTTCCAAAAACAGTCACTCCATTATTTCTAATTATTTTGATAACAGCTTAGAGGCTACGAGTCAAGGAAAAAACTAGCTTTTTTGCATGACTGTAACGCAAAGGCCTTTTTTACAAATGTTCATCAATTCGTCAGGCAAGGCTAATACATGACCAGTTAGAAATATCTGGTTATTCTTATCAAGAAAATTAACATTATCTATGAGGATTGATCAATAAATACGTGAACAAGTTGAATATTTCAGTCATAAACCATATCATATATCAGATTTATTTTTACACAGAAACATCCGTTCATTAGGCATTAATGAAGACAATATTAATGCATTCAAACATAAATAAAGAAGATAGAGTTACCAAGGCATCAAGGCATAGTAACTTACGGTAGACAGGACCGCCGCATATTTTTTTTTTTTTTTTATACTACTCAAAGTTTGCTAAGCACAAAACTTTTTCGCTGACCTACAGGAGCTGATCTAAAAAAAAACATTCTTTTTCGTGTTAAAATTGTACAATAATGTATTGACAAGATTCAAAATGAGGAACCCCGGTTTCTAACATGTCCTTTCTCATTTTCTACATGTACAGGTTTCGTGTAGATGCTTTGTTTCTTTTTTTCAGTACTTTATTGACTTTTAAGTCGTTACTCATGGCTAATCCAAATGTCAGACGACATGTATCTGTCGAACAATTGTGGCGTACTGTAGGTATGGTAGAGCAAGGGGCTTCCCATCGTGATGTTGGCATGGTACTGGGGGTACACCATACTGTTGTAACCAGAGCTTGGGCACGGTAACAACAGTATGGTACACCTGTACACACACATGGTGGAAGTATGAGTAGAGCTACCTCCGTCGCAGAAGACAGTTTTTGGTAATTCAACCCCGAAGGAACAGATTTGCTTCGGCAACGCAACTACGTTCCGACCTTCAAAACGCCTCGGGAGTGCGAGTTTCGACTCAAACCATACGAACACGGCTGCATGAGCATAACCTGAGGTCAAGAAGACCATGTATTGGTATTCCGCTGTCCCGAGTTCATTGTCGACGTCGGTTAACATTGGCATTGGACCACGTTCGCTAGCGCAAAAGACGCCTGCGCCCCGTGCTATTCACGGATGAGTCCAGATATTGCCTGGACTACACTGAAATGCGGGCTAGGGTGTGGAGAGGGCCGGGGAAATTTTTCAAGCAGCAACAATTGGTGAGCACGGTTATTATTGGGATGGTCCATCGTGGTTTGGGGTGGCATCAGCTGGGATGGGCGGACTGATCTTGTTATTTTAGAAAGAGGTAATCTGACAGCTCGTAGGTACATCGATGAAATCCTCAATACCAACGTAAGATTTTACGCTGGTACTACTGGGGATTGGTTCATTTTAATGGATGATAATGCCCGTCTACACACGACCCGTATAGTCCAAGAGTATCGCCAAGAAGACGGCATTCCACGTCTGGACTGGCCGGCTGGCTCACCGGACTGAAAACCGATAGAACATATGTGGAATGAGCTATAGGTCCGAGTTTCGGCTCGCCATGTCCAACCAAGGACACTCCAGGAGCTTGCCCAGATCCTTAGAGAAGAATGGTCTGTTATTCCCCAAAGAGTAATCCAGAACTCAATCAGGAGTGTGCAGAGGCGCTGTCAGGCATTTATTGGCAGTCCTGGCTCTCATGCTCGATTTTGAACAAAATACAATTGAAAGAACATCTATTTTGGTCAAATTCGATTTTTTTTCAATTTTCAAGAAAACAGACCATTTTCTATGGTCTACCGGTTTGGTCTACATTTAAAGTCTTTTTATCATTATAAAGCTTTATTTTCTTCTTAAAATTTGATAAACTGATAGCAATCGACCATTTTCCAACATTCTTATAACCAAATTTCATTTTTTCCTAAAATTATAGTATAAAAAACTTTTGGTGCTTAGCAAACTTTAAGTAGTATATTTTTTAGGCTTTAAGCACAATTCCTCCTTAGTCTTCTACCAATATCTAAAAAAAGAATGGTATCCTCAGATGAAGAATTTATCATATTCTCAAATGTCACGAAAACGTTGCGTTCATATTAGATTTAAGAATCGACTGAAGTAAAGCGATCAAGGCAACTTTTACGTCGAAATTTTATTACGCGAAATGTTTAATTGAGACCAAAAAGAGTTGATGCATATACATTTTTTTTTTCAAAAGCTTGAAACAATACAACAAATAATATGTTTTGATAAGCTACATGTTGTTTTGCTAAGATCCATCCAAAGAAAGAGGATTATCAAGCATTTAGAAAGTTGAATATTGCATTATAGCAAGCAAATAGTTAACAAACCAGCGACGCGCGGAGAAACAAAATTTATATGTTGTATTAATTGAAGTTTGACGTGCGGTGATTCGCAGTTCACGCCTTCATACAAACAACTTAGAGATAGCTAATTTTAATATTTTTAACATAACTCGCAAAGATATGAAACAATGAATACACAAATATTCACTCGATTGTGCATACTTTAAACCCATATTTATATGAGGTGTCAAAGTATTTATTAATCGACCCTTGTAGAAAGAATTTCCATGAATATCTATTACACTGTAAACGTTTTCTTTATTTCGCAATACAGTTTGTCTCTTATCTTGTGACTGAAATAGGCCACCATAGGCGTACGTGTAAATGTGAACTTGCGATATCGCTAAAGTAATCAGCAAAGAAAATATGACATGCGTTCAGGGTGCAAAAATGTTTTCGAAAGATTAGAAATTGTACCCAACTTAGCGCGTAACTACACGTGCAAATCGGGGTAACATTTATAAATTTAAGTGAACGTTTTATTCTTGAAAACGGGATTGATTGCACTTTTACAACTCACTGAAGTATACGCATGGGTAACATTCTGGTGTAAAAATAAAGTACTTTAAATCTGTCAAGGCTGGTTACGTTAACCTGTTTTAGTGAGGAGGTTTATTTAAGGTAGTGAACCCGTAATAGTTCCGCAACAGTTGGAAACACATAATCTTTCACAATTTAAAACGAGGTTTACAAATGAAGTCATTAGAAAACCTCGTTAGAAAACCTCGGTTTACATTGTCAAAGTTAATGACCTCCGAAACTAAAAGAAATCATCAGACAACGAGTCATCACTAAGTTCGAGCGTAAGTCGGTTCTCCTGTCAGCTACAGTCAACAACATCTTGGAATTGACAAGGTGAATGATTTTGGAATGATTTAGGGATGAAATTGAATGAGTGTGTGGGGTGAGTTTTGAGTGAAATTAATGGGAGGTAATCCAGTATCGCAAATTTTGTTCAGGATGAACAAAATTAGCGATATTGATTACCTCCCTTTAATAAAATATTCATACAAGATCTATACGTAGCTTCATATTTCTTCAAAAACCTATGAGAAGCTTACAATTTGAATTATGTCAGTGAAATCGCAATTTTCTCTATCAAAATTTATTTTGAATGACTTTGTTGATTGTAAATTTTTCAATGGGTTTGAACGTTTTCGAATGGTTTGAGTGAGCGTTTGGAATGAATGAATGGAGCGCTGAGTAAGCGATTTAGAATGGTTTTGATTGAGGCGAATGTCAATTTCACGATGTAACTACCTGTATAATCAGTGATTACTGAAGGACAGTGCTTGTATTATACATAAAGATTTGCGATGCGTTGACCTAATGTGCTAATGTAAATGTGACATTGGCTGACTCTTGGGCCAAGTTGTATAGGAGGTCCGTGGCTCGAGTAAAATCGTCCCCGGATGTGTTAAACACTTTCCTGTTTTACAAATTTTTGGACCATTCCAAATTCAAAGGTTTTGCAGACGAAAATTTAAAATAGATTTATTTTGAAAAATAACCATTCAGTAGGGTAGAAAATAGTGTGGAAAAAGAAGAAATTGCTTGTCAGAAGCAATTTCTTCTTTTTTTCACAATGTTTTCTCAATCATAAAATCACAGGCACGTAAAAAGCAGGGATTAAACAGCAAAGGTAAAAGCACTTGATACGCGGCCAGTCCAAGGTAGCTGTAAAATTGAACAGCAATAGGTTTGAAACCACTGCCTCTTACGGGGACGTGAACACATCTGGGATTGGCATTCGAGAGCGAATCTATAAGCGTATGCTTCCGTCGCAGTCGAACTTAAAAAAATTAGTATCAACTAAATACATGTACGATAGTAGCGAACGGCTTTTAAGCCATTCAAAGCTAAAATGCTCTTTGATATCATATAAAGCGGGATGAATACATAGGAAAAATCAAAGATAGAGACTTTTTCACTCAAACTCAAGATACTATATGTCTTCGCTCATAAAAGGTTCGTTTCAATCCGCACTTTTTGTATAAAAGTTAAATTCACATGTAAGCATCAGCTGTTTTCAATGTAACTTTATTTCAACACCTACACCAAAGAATACATTTGGTGCAGTGTAAGAAAATCTTCAATAACGTGCAAATAACGAAAAAATGGCTAAATCGATCAAAACAGCATGATAACCCTTTATCATGGTTTTCTTATTTCCCTTGTTTGACGATAAAGTAATATAAAATGATAGTCCTAAAAAAAATCTAATTTACCCTCCAGAATACATAGAGCGTAATCGTTTGTTTTGGTGAAAAGTTTATTTACATTTCATTGAGTGAAAATATAGCTTTTGTTCTTCACGAAATGAAAAGGTTTAATGATCTTCCTGGAAAAACAGACGACTATTCAATCTCTTTAATACAGAATGAGAAGAAAACGTAGAAATTTCAAGAAAATGTTCTTAAAGCACGTCATTTTACACGTGATTGCTATGCAACTTTCACGATGTCTTCACTTATTGTGCTCTGATCAGATAAAATCAGATAGGGTATTAGGGTGAAATGATCGAAAGCGGGGTAAAAGTTTTTTGATAATTTCACTGGATAGGCGATGAGATTATCAAAAGACAATCTACCATTATTTCTCGATAAAACACCATAATACATACTGAAAACAATAGTTTGTTTCAGGGTAACATCAATTCATTTCATTTAGTGAACACCAAAAGCTATATTTCACGAGTGGCAGAAAATATAACTTTTGTTATTACGAAATGAAATGTCAATCGATCTTACCCGAAAAACAAACGACTATTCTATTTCTTCAATATAAAAATGGGACAAAATGTGAAACTTAAGGATAAATTTTATTTGCGATTGATTAATCAAATGTAAATCTACCGTTATTTTTCGATTCTACCGAAAAGCACTAAAGAATACAGATTTTGCTTTTTATATCTAATCACAAAAAGTCATCATCTTAGCAACCTGTACCAATTGAACCTACTCTAAAAAATAATTTGTAAAAAAAAACGTTGACTCTATTGACTGGTAGAAGTTAAACAGAAATATTTGACAACAGTCCTCCCTCGATTGGATTAATCGTCCCTGTCACCATTGTAGAATGGTCGCTGAGTAAATACAACATGGGTCCAATTGCTTCGTCAACCTCTGAGAATCGACCTAGGGGTGTGTGTCCCTTCAGTTTATTTGCCTTCACCGGCTCGCTCCAAAACTGTCGACCCATTGCAGTCAATACAACCGTTGGGTTCACCGAGTTGACGCGTATGTTGTGGGGACCTAATTCCAATGCGAACTGCATCGTCATCATATCTAAAGCCGCCTTGGACATGTTGTACGCCAAAGTATCCCTCATAGGATTGATACCATTTATACTCGAAACGTTAACGATAGATCCTCCTTTACCCGCCTCCACCATTTTACGTCCAATTACTTGAATCACGTTAACGGCAGCCATAACGTTAACGCTGAACGTTTCATCAATAACTTGCTTCGTTACGTCCAACGAAGATACCCAATCATACGCAACGCCAGCGTTGTTAACCAATCCATCCATTGCTTCGAGTTGCTCGAGCACTTCGCGGGTTTTATTCCAATCCGTTAAATTCACCTGTATCTGATGAATGTTTATTCCACCAAACTCTTTAACGAGTTCGTCAAGCTTTTCCTGACTCTTACTGACTGCGTAAATAATACCCCCAGCTTTATGAACTGCCTCAGCAAGCGCTTTGCCGATACCCCGACAAGCACCGGTTATAAGAATTTTCTTTCCACTAAAGTCAAACGCCATTGTTTTAGGTTATTCGTTAGTTTAGTGTTAATTGAAAAACATCTGCACGTATATAGTTCATATCATCAAAAGTTGAGTTGATAATAAGTTATATCTAGATTAATTGGGTGTACATTGATAACAGTGCTGGTTGTACCGAAAACGCTATCCTATCGGACCTTTCCCACACGTGACAGATTTTTTTTACATCTGACTCTTGTTGGTATGCGCAGTATGTTCAGTATTTGTCAGTTTATTTGACTTGAATTTGACCTCGGTCATCTGTATGCATTAAAATCTGATAAATTGCACTTTGCGATAAACGTGCATTATTTGGGATCATATAAATTGTACACAGACAAAACAACGATTTCTATTCGTTGTTGATGAGGCATCTCCTACTAAGACACTCTAATACTTGTACTTTCTACCTCACTCTTCTCTCCTTCACTCTAAACTCTCAACTGTGTCCCATTTAATCATTCACCTTAACTTCAACCTATCTCTCACTCTACACCCTTCCCTTTCTGTCCCTGCGATCTCGCTTTCTCTCCCGCTCTCTCTCTCTCCCTCATTCTTCCTCTCCCTTCTCTCTCACTCTTAACCTCTCTCACCCCTCCTCTTTCCCTCTCACTCTCTCACCCTCGGTCTTTTTACCATCTCTCTCCCTCTTCACTCCCTCCCTCACTCACTCACTCTCTTCCTCTCTCCTCCTCCTCTCTTCCTTCTCTCTCTCTCTCCCCTTTCTCCCTCATCCTCCTTCCCTCATTCACTCCCTCACACACTTGCTCTTTCTCTCTCTCAATCTCCTCTCTCTCTCTCTCTGCCTCCCCCATTCACTCCTTCACTTTCTCTCTCCCCTCTCTCTCCCTTCCCCCTCCCTCTCCATCTCTCCCTCATACACTTGCTCTCTCTCTCTGTCTCTCTCTCTCTCTCTTGTCTCTCTCTCTCTCTCTCTTTCTGCCATACTAAAAGGGACAATTGCAATGCAGTGGACTTTTCATTCGTTGCATATAGTTCGAATGTAGAGCAGTCAATTTGGTATTAGCGTGAATGCAAATATACTCATTACAATACTACCTTCTAAGTTCTTAGTAAAAATAGTAAATAAAGATGGTTCAGCGCAAAACGGTTGTAACTCCCTATAAACATATAGGGAGTTTCAACTGTTTCGCGCTGAGCCATCGATATGATATTGGTTGGGCTGCACAGCTCGTGAAATCCTACCAAGATTTAACTGTCCTACAGACATGAGCAGTCCCCTTCTAGTATGGCAGACCATTGGCTTAATTACTTAGAGGGATAGAAGAGAGAGAAAGGTAGAGTAATACCCATCGGGTATTCACTCAAAAGTAAGTACATTCACGTATCAGTGATTGCACTGGAATTTGCTTATTAGCACTGACTTGAAGAGAAAAGCTTGGTTTTTATTTGGAAATTATATGTTATTGTTATGTTTTCTGGTGATGAATATTTAATTAGATCTATCTTTAAAGTAGAAAAAAACGAGTAAATTCTAATCAACTTGATAAATTTGATTAAATTGACAGTATTCATTTGTTAACATCAAACATAAAGGAACAATTCAAGACGTTGAAATTGTTATTTTTGAAAAGGTATCTTATTTTCTTTATAGAAAAAAAAAACAAATTATATAGCCTCTGGTAGTAATTGTTAACATTAAATACAATTTTCTCCACAGAGGGATTAATATCCGGATTAGCTGTGAGGGTTAAACAGAAGGTCCGTTCATATCAGCTCTCAGACTTCTTTTAGCTATCGGTAGGGAGTTCGACCCCTGTAAACGCTAGTTTTTGTTTAACTTTTCTAAATTGGCAATATTTAGAAAGAGATATTTTCATTTCATTCCCATTGCTAACCCTATGTGTTAAATATGAAAGTAGAATAAATCAAAAGAGGGAAAATGCAATCAGAAATGATAGAATAATAATTTACATCCTTACCACATTTGTTTTGCTTTTAAAGCATTTACTTTTGTAGTGAAAACCTTAAAATTTAAAGTATTAAGTTCTTATCAGTAAGCATGAAACAAAAAAATTGTTTTTAATTTCTTTATTTGTCAACTTCTTTGTGAATAAATCTTTATGTTCATTATTTAAAGCGTCCTTGATGTTTTATCCGTATCATATTTATAAATGACGAAAGGTTTTCTGTTATTAAAAAAACAACACAAAAAACAGTAGCTCTGGAAAGAATTGGATTGGAGTTTTTTGGTGTTTTTTTTTTTTTTCCTTCATAGCTCTTAATTTTTGTCCGACTGTCTCAAAATGAATCTTTTTTAAAATACCGTTTGGAAATTTTTTCGGCCTTACAAGTATCCGGTACAGTTTAGAACATCGTGAAATTGACAAGATGAATGATTCTGGGATGATTTGAAATGAAATTGAATGAGTTTGTGGAGCGAGTTTTGGGTGAAATTCAAGGAAGTTAGTCCGGTATCGCTAAATTTGTTCATCTTTATTACCTACCTTTTATGAAATATGCATAAAGGTTCTAGGAAAAGCTTTTTATGTATTCACAAAACCATCAAAGGCTTATAAAATTCAATTATGTCATTGAAATCGTAGGTTTTATCTACCGATTTAATTATTGAATGAAATTGTAAATCATATCATTTTAAGTGATTTTGGAGCGTTTCTGAATGGTTTTGAAGAGCGTTTTGAATGAATGGATGAATGAATGAATCGATGAATGAATGAATCAATCAATGAATGAATGAATGGATGAAGGAATGGAGCGCCAAGTGAATGATTTTGATCGGTTTGAGTGTCAATTTCACGACGTTCTTAACTGTAGAGGACATTTTTTGTGTCTAATCTTAATTTCTCAATGAATAAGAAACAGCCTTTTAAAATTTCCCTTCTCGAATAGATGTGCTACATTTCGTACCAAGAAATTTATCGAGAAGACGTTATCTACTTGATAACCCTTTGAGTCGTGGATATGACAAATTATGTTAATTAAAAGAAAAAAAGTCTTAAACTGGAAAAAAAATCATCAACGGTTTGGCGTCATTTTAAAGTACTATGATATCCACTGACGAATGTATAATATTTGTAAAACAATAAATTGAATTCAATTTTGTTCTTGTTATGAAAATAAAAATCGTAAATGTATCGTAAATATCGAAATTTTTTGTGTAATTTCTCCATAGGCCTACATGCGATAATTGATATTACTCGTACTTGTGTAATTCTGCGACAATGATACCTTAAACCTCGGTTTTCACATTTTCTTCTCATTCGTGGACATAGGACAAGGGCGTAAATTCAATTACGCACATTACGCAAGTGATTGAAAAACATCCTCTTTCGAGAAATGTCGTTGGTGGATGGTCATAACATCGAAACTACAGCTTATTCAAGCTGTAGGTACGATGTTTTGATTATTCACCAACGCTCAGAAAGAAAGAAAAACGGACGGAGGACATTAATCTTTTGTCACAGTCCACATATCGCCTTTATTCTACATTTACTACAATGATCGCCCCCTGAATGCGTATACATTTCAAAATCCTAGTTACGCCTAGGTAGGGATAACATCAGATTAGTTTTGCTTACAGAAAGGATCGAGTTAGTTTACATTTTGTAACCTTGTTGTTTATATTGTAAGGAAACACATGTTCAACAAAAACTGGAATCTTTAGTAATATTGGATCAGGACCAGACGCCCTTTGCTTCCAACGTCATCGCCTGGTGTACTTTTTTTTACTAAACATCTTACGATTATTTTTTGCGTAAGTCAACAATTAAAGTTGCTTCTACAAAAGTAACTAAATATGGAATTCTGCCATGCATCATCACATTGGAATCGTCTTCTAAAGACGATTCTAATGAGATATTGCAAGGGAGAATCTAACAATGAATGAAAACAACAGGTACGATTTGTTGTTTTGACTTACGGGCCCCTGGGGCCAGTTTCATCAAAACATTTAGGACATATTTTTGTCTTACTGGTGACTTTTGAAACAGTAACAACAACACTCACTTGACATAGGTATTGATAGATTGGTGATACGTGATTTTTTAACTTAATGTGTGGTAAGTTTTCGGTAAGACAAAAATGCGACTTAAATGTTTTGATGAAACAGGCCCCTGGTGTATATTTACGCACTGCAGGACGGTTCAGACGTCATATTGGCCCAAAGAACATGCACGGTGAATGCTTGTGTTGTTTTAATGGTTTTCTAAAGAATGATGGAAGTGATCACTTGATAATTTCACGACGACGAGAGGTGAAATTTAATAGATGTTCGCCCTTCTCTGTAAGAAAACGCGAAAATAACAAAAAATTCTTATTAAAACTAGTTCAGCATTTTCCAAAATGTTTTCAAGATGGGGTGGGGGATAGTAAAACAGCGTGAAATTCTTTGAATTAACGCTACCAATAAAAACCTCGAGAAGTTGACCAGATTAATGATTTAAGAATAATTTTGGAATAAATTGAATGAGTTTGATGTGCGATTATTTAATATATTAAAGGGAGGTAATAGAGTATCGATTATTTCGTCTAAAAATGAACGACATTTAAAAAACAGATTTTAACACATATAGTAAATATCTTCACACTATTTAAAATGAAATCTAAGTGTCATCTTGGACCAATCAAACCTTTCTAAAACCACAACATCCAATAATTACTTATAATGATTTTTTTTATCTCTTAACTATACAAATATCTGTGCGATAACATTCTATATGATATTTTTTTATGATATCATATGAATATTTTTAGAACAATGACATAATGCGGTTATTTTTAGAAACTTGCATATCTGTTAGAAACATCGACGAAAACAAGGCAAATAGCGGATATAGATAAGATAAATATAATACATGTACGTAATTAGTGTATTGTATGAAAAAATATCCAACTCGGTAGTTGGAATTGATAATTGTCTCGACAGAGCCTAGAGAATTATCCATTCTCCCAAACTCGTTAGATATTTTTTTCGGTTTGAAAAAAACGCCGCCTCTTTTTTTTTAGCATTTTCGGAGCGTACTTAGAGATTTGATCGAGTGTTCTGAATGCAATGAACGGAGAGCTGAGTGAATGATTCAGAGTGGTTTTAGATCGGGTTTGAGTATCAACTCAATAATTGACTGTAATTAGTTAACTTTGAACAAGAAAGATAAAACTGTCGTATTGAAAAGGACGAGAAAAAAGTTAGAAATGAAATTTATTTAATAATATCAACAACTTATTTTAAAATCACATTCGCATATCAAACCCTCGTGACAAACAAGTATTCGAAAAAACGTGTTCGAAAAACAAAATAGCTTATTCATACATATAACAAAATGGTCGCTTGTAATAAAATAACGAATTCTATCTAACATCTGAATACAATTTTTTTTTTGAAAAAAAAAAATAATACATTTCAATGGCTCAGAACAAAACTGTATCAAGTGCATATAATCGTAATGAAAATGCAAAGATTAGCTTGTACACACGTACAGTCTGATCACAGACTTACTTTGTACGATTTTAAGAAAGTTACCGACCAACAGCCTTCTCGCACAATCAAGCTACATCTTACAGTTGACAACATCGTGAAATTGACTCTCATTCCGATCAAAAACATTCTAAATCGCTCACTCAGCTCTCCTTTTATTCACCCACTCAAGCCATTATAAAACGCTCCAAAATCCCTATAAAGACAAGATCAACAAATAAATTTTACATATATATTGCTAGAAAATATCAACGATTTCTCCGACTTTTGAATTTGGAAGCGGCTAATTGGTTCGTAAAAACATAGATTGCTTTTTTATAGAACTTGTTTGTTGAATAATCATTACTAATTGTGTTCATTTTTAACAAAATTAGCGAAGTTATATTACCTCCCCTTATTTTCATTCAAAACTCCCTCCTCCAACTCATTCAATTTCAATCCAAAATCATTCAAAAGTCATTCACCCTGTCAATTTCACGATGTTGTTAACTGTGAAGTATTGTTTGACAAAATTTTGCACTAGCCGCTATTTAGAATGCTTTCGCGCAAAATGGCTGTATATTTTTGTGTTTTCTTCACAAGTAAAATTTATTTTTTTTTAGCTGACAGTAACTTAAATTTTAGACAGAAGGGAATGATTTTTTTCATACAAGGTAAAAAAAACTTAACTACACGTTTGTATGAATCCACTTCGCTTATTTATACAGTGTAATTACTCGTTTCAACTATTGAATAACAATTTTATGATTTGCCTGTCTTGGGATGTAGAAAAGGTTATATAAGATTTCTAAATATAAATAATAGATTTGAATAATAATCCTCATGGATTATTGTTAGTGAAACATAGAGTATCTCGTTTCGATTAGCATACGTGCTTCCATACTTCAGTGAAACTTTGGACAATAATTATGTCATAAAACAGAAAACACAGTCCTTAGTTCAAAATAAAAAACAGAAAACACAGTCCGACGTTCGAAATAAACAAAAATAGTATTTTTAGTTTTGTCGACCAAGTTTCTTGCATTCGATTGGGTTAAAAATTTGTTTCATGAAAGCAATTTTGAATACGCATCTATTTTGTAAGCTTCCCCGCAAAATAGCCCCATTAAAATCATATTAAGGATAAATCTTTACAATTTGTTTCATGATATTGAAAAGTATAAGAGAGATGAAGAGCGTTTTTGTTGATTTCCCGGCAGTTTGAAACTAAACGCCTAATTACACTGTGACCTATTAATGAATCCGCTTCGCATGTTCATACAATGTGATTGGGTTTAAGTTTCGTACCTCCATGAAATCAAAAAATACGCTCTTCAACTCTTGAAAAAATCGAACGATTGAAATAACTTCCCTGCTTTGTACACGCACCTTCGAGCAAAGCGAGAAAAATTATTGCTTAAGGTGGCAATGGACAGCGGCCTCCCGACTCTATAAACCGGAAGTGGGTTTTCGTTTATTTTACGGCTCTTTTTGCGCATTGTTTAAAAAGACCGGTTTTCGTAAGATTCTACTTATGGAAAATAACGTAGAATAATGATGGTAAAACTTCATGATTTAGCTTATTTTCAACATTTGATATTAATTGAATGACTGGATCATTAAATCTAACAATAAAAATGCGTTAAAACCGTCATTCGATTAGGGGGGAACATTGAAAAATAACGAAAAACTTTCTTATTTGCATGGAAAGGTATGCTGATTTTTTTACCAAATAAAGGAAAAATATGGATTATAATCATATCGGAAAATAAGAAAAATTCATAGGATAGGTTTTTGTGGCACTTTACCTAGTAATATTACAAAAATTAGTGCATTTTCAACTTTTGAAAGCAAATTGTGCAAATGCAATTGATCTAAGAGAAACTTTCTTGTCAATAGCCATTGTGTACATGTATAAGGTCTATCAAAATGTATGTGTTTTATAGCTATAACCTAGTACAGAGTTTATACTAGACCTAAAACGAATATAACCGTTTTACTGAAAAATGGCCTATACCACTCAAGGGCAGATTACTCTAGCATGAAAACGAGCGTGGAAAGGTACCTTCAAATTTTAATATAATGACTACACAATGTTAACCTACAACATATGTGACCAAGAAAAAAATCATTTGGCGGAAATAAATGAAGCAATGTGTCCATTGCTACCTTAATAAATATACGAGGAACAGGCTTTCCTAAAAGATGCGTACATCTAGACAAATGCTACAAAAAGGTTTATTACTTCAACAAATACATTTTTATATATAGAAAAAAAAAATAAGTAGAGCATAGCGTTAAACAGTTTATGTTGTGGGGTTGTTGGTTCATACTTGCATTAAATTATAGCTTTTACTAAGTTTACGAATTTCATTGCAGACCTATTCAAACAAGAATCTCAGTGCTTTGAAAAATAATTTTTTCAGATATTTTGAAGAAATAAATATTTCAAATTGGTTGACACAAAAATGTTTCTACTTTCTGGTGATGTCCAACACACCATTTATTATGTTTTTATATTGGCTTTTGCGATACGCTCACACTATACCTAAAATATATTTGGTACTTCTCCTTTTCCATAATAGGAATTTCTACTATGATGCCCGGTTTACATTTGCGAACGACGACGTTAGATATCGCCCTTACGATGTATTTTAGGGCTACAGACTCCGTGCGAAAATTGTATAAAGCCTAGTTTACATTTGGTATACGGAGACCATACGGCACCCGTTAAACCATGCGATGATCGCACGGACACCGCAAGCAGCCGCACAGTGAACGCACGATTTGGGTGGTTACGGCGAGTTACGGGCACCGTACGGACTCCGAAAGCCAAGTGTAAACTAGGCTTGAACGGTGTTATTTTCTTTCACATAAGATATTTATGGTTGTCCAACATCTCTATCAATGAAGGACAAGTAAAAAATCTTTCTTATGTTAAAGAGTTAAAACTAATAGGCTAATATAGTCGATTTATTGTTCAAAGCAAATATTGTAGAAATTTGTAGAAAACTGAGAAATTGTCTGCTCAGCCAATTTTCCTTTTTTAGTATATTTTATTCTAAAATAGCCGCTATGTAGTGCTTCTTTACTTTCTTTTGAAAATCCTTTGCAACTTTATTTATTTGAACCAGTCTATGCGTTCAAATAGGAAAAAACGTTCGCGTTATTTTAAAAAGACGATTCTCCTCTTTGCATGTAAGCGGGTAAAGGGAGGTACCATATCATTGGCTCAGCGCGAAACAGTTGTAACTGCCTTTAAACAAATAGGCAGTTACAACAGTTTCGCGTTTAGCCATTGATTTCTTAATTGTCATGTTTGTCTTAAACACTTGACTTGTCTCGACACGTGTAAAATAGTTAAACAACTCGAACTCGACTCCTAGCACATAAACAGGCCGTCGGCCACTCAATCCACTCCGACCGTCTAACAAAGGTTCCGTTTATACAACACTCATATTGAACCTGTCGCGGGACCTTTAACAGGGCACACTCCGTCTCTATACGTAAATGATCCAATGCCGATGTGTTAAAACTGTTCACGATAGAAAATCCAAAATCACAATGATTGTTTCCCCCGTTGTGGTTGCACACAGCTTTGTACATACGCATCGGGATCCTAGTTGGATCGTAATCCGACTCCCAAGACCACGAGCATAGAGACCTTTCCTGTTCGTTTGATGTTGGGACAGTTGGTCTCGGATTGGGGATCGAACCCACGGCGAATCTCCGCCTTCGAAGTCTTCGTTGGACCATCGGTAGCATCCTTGAGAATTGGGTCATCCACGAATTAATATCAGCTCTCGCTATAGGACTCTGTGTTGAATGTAATCGCTCGTTATTCATTCGTAATAAACGTCTCTCGAAAGAACACCACTGTTGATTTAAATTCATGCTTGAAACCATCCACGTTTGAGCTAAAAGCATAAGTAAAGAAATTGTTCTCATAATTCAGTCAATATTCGTTCATCTTTCAGAGCAAACTGACTTACAGACGAATGAAACTCAGTTTCAAACGCATGATTTAAAATCCATTAAGCACAACCGGTCACGAATTGTTTAATTAGAATTTCCACAGATTCTATTTATAAGGCTGATCTCATAAGTAATATAATACATCCATTTTTTCATGCTGAAGAATGAATCATTTCGAAACCACAGGAATATATTTTTGAAATAAAATTCCGGTAAAAATCCAATAAGCCCGTCTGGCTTGGTTAAACAATTGTATATACAACATATAAATATTCTGCCAGGGAACCACTTGACGGCTAGAAAACAGCTGATTGCAACCCTTTTACTTATTCTCCACTCAAAAAGGACCTTCTGGGTAATGCGTAAAGTATCGACTCAAGTCAGACTGCGCGGACTGCGCAGACTGACTAGGGTCGACATATTTCACATTTCAATCATTTTCTGAATATATAATGATCATTCTACCTTCGTGTAAAATAATTTTTGAAATGCGACCGACGGTTGACCTACACTGGAACCGATCTATTTTCCAAGTGCTAATCCTACGGAGTTCCAAGATACAGCCCATATTGCTCGAGCGACCATAAATAATAAACGACCCCTTTTATTAAGCTACTGTCATAAAAAGTCCATATACTTATAGTAAAATCTCTGAATATGTAGTTATTCTAAAACCAAGACTTGTTTATTATTGAATCTTATGATGTTGGAACCCGTTAGAATCGTCTGGAAGACGATTCTCGCGGGCTTCAACATCAAAGGATTCAATAGGAGTTATGCCACAATCTATATATGCTGTCAGAAAACCTGCTTTTTTTTATCATGATATATTGCATTTAGCGACCATTCATAAAAAAGCGACATTTTTTTTTGCTCGGTGGCCGCTCTACACAAATTTTACTGTGGTACTTTTTGTTTAACTGGTCATATAAAAACTCTGCGTCTATATAAGAGCTGATTACAATCTTTTTACTTATTTGTGAAGACGCATACCGTTTTGGCGACTAACAAAACCTTCGTCGCTATAACTCTAGTAGGCCGTCGACGATGATATCAAAATTTTGTTTTGGAAGCAATAAATTGATAATTACCATCTGTTTAATGAAATGGCAATAAGCTTTTTTTTGGGGGTGGTATCCAATGTACACTTTCATTTAGAAGATTGAATAGTTGGTAAAATTGACAAGTTGACTTATTTTGGAACGAATAAGGAATGAAATAGAATGAGTGAGAGTATCTAATTTTGAATGAAATAGAGGGGAGGAATTATATTGCTAATTTCGACCAATAATCGATATTTTATTACATGTATCTCCTTTCAAAAGATCTAGTTCTTTCTAGTACTCGTGATCTTTTAATGTGTCCTCACAGGCCAATTAGACATCAATTTAAACCGTGGGTGATATAAGATAGATTTCAATGAAATTTCGATCGTTTCGAACGATTTCGAGTGGTTTTTGAACCACTTAGCGTTTTGAGAGGTTTGTGTGGTTGTACGGAATGAGGCAAAAAAATTGAAAATTGGTGACAATATTTTTTAAAGCGCGTTATCAGGCGATTGCTAGCCAGTGTCATGACGTCATTTGTTTGTTTGGCTCCGCTAAAATAACGCCAGAGAGGTCAAATGACGGAAAGCAGAGGATAGTTTTAAGCTCCATTGACGAAGGCCAGTGAGCTATATATGGTACATCGCGGTGTAACCGTCGTGCGTTCTTGCGTAAAATTTCTTTACAAATCTTCTCAAACTAAAACAAATGGGCGGATATTGACGAAATGTTTCTTGGGTGACCCTCTTCAAAAGTTGTTCATAAATGGGCGTGGCAGGACGGGGCTTATTTTCACCTAAAAATCTTTTCCTCCTTAACCATTGGCCCGATTTCAATGAAACTTGGCGTTAAAGATCCTTGTGTGATTCTCTTCTAAAGTTGTTCGAGAAATCTGGATTGAACCACTCACACCCCCCCCCCCCCCCCAATATAGGCGTGGGAGATTTTCAGCAAAAATTCTTTAAAAATCCTCTTCTCCCAAACCATTGGCTCGATTTCATGAAACTTGGCATGAATGATCCTTGGATGACCCACTCCTAAAGTTGTTGAAGAAAATTTGATTGACACCCAAATATGGGCGTTGCAGGGCGGGAATTATTATCGCTATATAAATCTTTCAGGATCTTCTTCTCCCAAATCATTGGCCGGATTTCAATGGAACTTTGCATGGATAATCCTTGGGTGTCCCTATTCTAAAGTTGTTCGAGAAATTTGGATTGACCCCCAAATATGACCGTGGCAACGCGAGGCTTTTTTTTCTTTAAAATCTCCAAGAACTTTCTATTTCCAATCCATTTTGGTCGAATTCAGTGAAACTTGGCATGGATGTTCCGTTGGTCACCCTCTATTTGAATTGTTAAAACCTTGGTTTAGATTGTGAAATGTCAGGTGTTACGAAATGTTGCGGAACTTTAACGAGTCTTCGTAACAATAAGCGCTTTACCACATAAACACACAACGGCGACGTTGAGGCTAAAACATCGGACCTACAGGTTACGAGTCGAGCGCCTATGGATACCAATAGGCAATCAAAAGCAGTCAATCCGCAAATTCAAGGCGAGTGACAGAATAGACTGGTACTACTGTCGACTCATGTATGAAGCCGGCTTTTATGATAGTCGACAGTTGGACCAGTCTAGGTGAGTCATATCAAGGTCCGATTGACCAGCCTTGATATAAGTACGAACGGTACTTAGATCTTCCGGTCATTTACGTATTGATAATTGATGGAAAATCATGTTTGTTGGAAAACCATGTACGTTTATTTCCCAATAGTTTTAAATCTTTAAATTTGTGACCCGTCACGCGAAAAGGGACCATCTTGGTAGTGTGTAAAGTGTCGATCCTTGTCAGACTGCGCGGACTGCGCAGACTGAATAGGATCAAAACTTTTCATACATGTTTTTTTTTATTTTCTAAATCTTGAATGATCGTTCTACATTCCTGTATGTTTCTATAAGAATTTCTGAATAGTACTCTCCGATTGACTTCTCTCAGAACCATCCTGTCTGAAGTATTCATTTTTCGAGGTTCCAGGATGGTTTGTTTGTCTATTTGAGGGAAATTATACGCCGCTTTCTACAATCTTTCAGTAAAATCGCTGCTGTTCGAGCACTTAACAACGGATCCCTGCTATTTCTCACACCAGTACTACCATTACATCCTTCCATAGCCTCCAGCTGCTATCCAACATAGGTCTACGATAATCGACCAATTGGTGGGAGACAAATAGTCGGAATAGCTAGCATACTTTTTGAGATATGCTCCGGACAAAAATGGTCTATGAACGGACCGCAGACCGACCGACAAGTGCAAAGCAAAATACCTCCTCTTCTTCGAAGTGGGGCATTAGTATGTAGTTACTTTGAATAAAAAAGCTACATTAAGAAAATCGTCTATAGACAGAAATAACGACCCTTATCTACCTGCTCTATGCTCACAGGCTGATCTGGATCGATATTTTCTGTACTTTCAATATGGTCCCTTTTCGTATGATCTGAATCATTTTTGTTTGTACTTAAGAGATTAACCTTTAAACATTACAATGTCTGTGTGATTAGTAGTATGACTCTATTGTTCAACACTTTTTTAAAAAAAAAACAAGAAGAAGAAACATAGTTTGATTTTAATGGAACAATGATATGGTTTAATGATGAAAATAAATAAATACGTGAATATAATCTGATCAATAAATAGATGAATTGACTTATTTATGTTCTTTGACGTTGCGTCGTGTTACGCACGCAGTCCAGAAGGAATACATCGTGCGACGCATGATAAATAAATGTGACCCGTCACGCGAAAAGGACCATCTGGGAACTCTTTACAATAAATATTTGAAAAAGAGATTTGGTCCAGCATAGATCAACAAGAGGTCGCATTTCAAAAATTCTTTCACTGAAAGGTAGATTATTCATTCTAGATTCAGAAAAAAAGCAAAATACGAAAGGTTTCGACCCTTGTCAGTCTGCGCAATTCGCGCAGTCTGGCTAGGGTCGACACTTTACGCACTACTTGGTCCTTTTTCGCGTGAAGGGTCACAAATAAACAAAATAATTATTAAATAAATTATTGTGTGATCAAAATTGTGTTTGTAGAGGTATATTCACATTTTCCCAGCCAATCAAAACGTTTAGATCTTGATATAAGAAACCAAGATCAACAGCGTTCTTTGTGTATATAGGGTGTTTGCCTCTTTTATAGAAGTAGAAAATTAATTGAGCATTTGCATGACATTTCCAACAATTTCAAATGTGCACCAAACAAAGACTCTGGCCAGTCTGTGCATCCGCTATTCATTTGAAATTTTTGAAAAAAAGGAAATAATTATCAATTTTTTTGTTGGTCAAGTAAAAAGTTTTTCATTTGTTTTTTTTTAACAAAAACCTTCTCAAACTCATGTATAAATCCGTTTCGCGTATTCATACAGTGTGATTTGGTTATTTGTTTCATACTTGAATGAAATCAACAAAAACTCTCTTTATCTCTTAATTAAGAAACGAAGTTAAATGTTTTCCTGGCACACAAACAGGCCGTCGGCCATTCAATCCATTCTGATCGCAAAACGTGGGTCCCATTTATATCTAAGCGTTCGTATTGAACTCGGCGCGGGACCTTTAACAGGGCGCACTCTGTTTCTGTTTGAAGAATATTCAAAGACAATCGGCTAAAACTGTTCACTAAAGAAAATCCAAAATCACAACTGTTGCTTTCCCCGTTGTACTGGCACACAGCTTTGTACATTCGCATCGGAATCCTGGCGGGATCTTCGTCCAGTTCCCAAGACCACGAGCACAGAGACCTATGTTGCTCGCTAGATGTTGGCACAGTTGGTCTCGAATTATCAGATCGTCTCCTTCGAAGTCTCCGTTGTACGATTGGTATCATTTTTGAGAGTTTTGTCATCTGCGAGTTAATATCGTCTCGCACGAGATGACTCTGTGTTGTTCGTAAATGTTCGTTATTTATTCGTTTTAATCGTCTTTCAAATGTCGACCATCTTTGAATTCGACTCATATTTGTGACCACCATAGTTTGAGCTAGAAGCATGAACAGTGAAGTTGTTCGCATAGTTTTGTCAAATCGCCAAAGATCAGAATGAAATGCATGCTCATGGTCATGTCTTTAAATCCATTTAATAGGACCAATTGACGTCAAAGCTAGGAATTTTGTGACTCAGTTTTAACTCAAAATTTCCCACATTTTTTCTATTAATACAGATGACCCTAAATGAAAAATCCCAAATTTTGCAGGGAGTGGGAGCCTCTCAAGTGAACCATTACGAAATCCATGTTGATGGGTAAGCGTAACACTATTGTAAGTGCCTATATAATTGTAGGTATATAAAATATTTTTGACCTGACGGTTCGGACTCATATTTTGAAATGAAAGTTTTTGTAATAAGTTACCATAAGCCTTTGGATGGATTAAACAGCTAATTAAAACCATAGTGTTTTCAGATACATAATTATGCAGTTTATAGATTCTTAGTAAATTCAATAAACAGTTTAACCCTTTCCTGTAAAGTCCCGGGATTTTTCGTTCTTGAGGTTTTATACTTGACGGTGGAAAAATTCAGGAATTGAAAGTAATTGGCTATTTTCTTTTGCATTTTCTTTTTCAAAAATTGTGAAAGGGTTGATTATTCATGAAAATAGCTTTGTAAGCTGAAATCCCCTCTCTGTCTTTCGGCTTCCTCAAGCAAGCCACTTCACTCAACCCATCCCAATGTGGTTTTCGAAAGGAAATATCGAAGCAGTAGATGTCTACGCCAAACGCAGCGGGATACAGTTAATAACATCTTGAAATTGACAAGTTGAATGATTTTGGAATAAGTTCCGAATGAAGACGAATGTGTGGGAGGAGCGAGTTTTGCGTTGAGATAAAGGGAGATAAGTCAACATCACTAATTTCGTCCAACTTGGACGAAATTAGCGATATTCATTACCCCCCTTTTAAAAAGTCTACGTACTTTCTAATTTGGTTGTCTTCGCGTACCAATCAGACACTTCAAAACCCACACCACCCAATAAAATCTTGATTTGAAAGAACGATTTCGAAATGTTTTTGAAAAAAATGAGCATTTTTGAATGGTTTGAGTGTGTGTTTGGAATGGATGGATGGAGCGTAGAGTGAGCGATTAAGAATACGGTTTAATTAACGGTAGGAAGCCGTTGCAACGCCCTACATGATTGGTGGATGAACTTAGCATATCATTGATCAAATAGCTGGATAACCGGTGGAGTTGTCAGAGCTACAGATAGAGGGGGTATTTGGGATTTTTAATGAAATATCCCAATCATTATCATTATAGCACAAACCCTATGTTGTTGGTACCCGTTAGAATCGTCTCCTCAAGCTGATTCAAACGAATCCTCTTCTCCAGACGATTCAAACGAGTACCAGTTACATTGAGAAATAAAGATTTTACACTGGCTTTCCCCGCTCTCGTCTGTACCTCTGTTTGAATAAAAACAATATTTCTATTTCGCTTTTAGGCTTTTCTGTAATGACATTATGGGTTGCTCTTGTAATATTGGAAAACATGCCAGATTTCGAGGAAATATCTTCAACAATGATAGACATATATCATTCGGAACACCACTCGGCCAATCTCACGATCAACCTCGGATGTACATAGACGGACTATTTTTCAAAATTACGGGAAAACCTTGGAAAAACTCGATGACGTCACTTTAAATGGTGTTAGCCCTCGAAACTGTGAGTGAAAACATTCGACGTCGCCTACGCTACTCGTTTAAGTCACTGACGTGAAACCATCGTATCCTCATATAAATATCTTTAGATTCTTAAATAACGGCTGAAAAAATCTTAATTTTTGAGAATGATTCGTCATTCTCAAAAATTAAGACTTTTCAGCCGTTAATTACTGTAAAAGATATAAATCTACAGTGCTAGTTTTTCTTACACCGTTTCCGCCTTACAAAATTCACGATTTTGTTACATACCTATCCGCCTTACATACATCCGAGGTCTGTTGCAGTTTACGGAAATGGCCGAGTGATGTTCCGAATGAGACATATATTTGGCCAATGTTTACCGCCTACACCGAAGACAAACGTGTCATCTAACTTTTCTGTCTATTTAACTTTTTGTTCAACAATAGCCAAGCTTAAACTGGGGCAAATGGTGAAAAAAAATATTCCTAATTGATTGCTCTTTGAATGACTTCCTCCACTTAATCCACTATTTAAGAGGCCGCGTGCAAAAGTTTCACGCATTACTACGTCATAAGTCAATTTGATATTTCCGTTACAGTAAATTGCATTTGTTTTCATACAAGTTTAGAAAATATAACGTTATATGCGGTTACTTTTGCCAGACAAGTTATGGGTAAACGGAAAATATAACTTGATGAGCATTCTAGAAAAGGATAGCCACAGATTTTAACGTCGGTAAATTCCGTAAAACAATTCGAAAGGGGGATCAAAACCGGAAGTCCTGATGGCCGGGATTACTTATCCAATTTAGGAAAGCAAAAAGAGAAACGAAAAAGAAATTATAATATGAACTGCGTCGCGTGAGTGAAATAATCTCGTTGAATATTTTCGATATTACGCGGGTGTTATTACACTAGTGAAATAACTATGCAAATGAGTCTAGAGAGCATAGCGACGAATAAATGAAATTAACAACATAATGTAGGGGAAGACGGCATTTCAAAACGGCGTTTTACGTATATTATGCTGATTTTTATAGCAAATGAATTTCAAGAATTTTATTGAAGACATTCGTGTCAAATAATAATTAGAATAACAAATTTGTGTCAGTTAAATACTAAATTTATTAAACTCGTCATCTAGAACAGATAAAAACGCTTCAGAGCCTCGTTTTTATCTGTTTATAGATGCATCGTTCATAAAATTTGATACATGTGTATTTTATGATCACTTATTCAATATTCTTTAAATTGTAAACGACTAGATTACTTAAATTTAGAAAAAAAAATAGAAAAAAGAATGACAAATTTAATGAAAATATAGACCGTTTCCGTAAATACTATTAATTTGACAAGGAGGCATATTGTCATAAGATACACCCATTGCACTGTTAAATAAATAACAACAAAGGACAATGACTAATGAACAAGAGGGCCGTTGGCCTGGGTCGCTCACCTGAGAAAAAAGCTTCATTACCTAGGTTTGTCCATGCAACCACAGAAAAAGAGATTTCCACTTATTCAATCAGATAACATTTGAAATAATCCTTCCACCCCCTCTGCTCCTCCCCTGGTCATTATTTATTTAAGCTTTTTTCATAAAATGTCTGTGATCAGCTAATCTATGCTAGATATACAGGCTGAGTCTGAGACTTTTAAAGTTTTCTTTAATGAGTTGATCAATTCATGTCAAATATAAAGGCTGTAGGGATTCAAAATTCTCAACAAAGCACTCCCCCTCTCCCAAGATGCTCTGCACCTGGTGAATCTACAGTCATGATTTTATCTAATTCAATTAATGTCCATATGCTGATCATCCATACCAATTTTCAAGTCTGTAGGACTCCTGGTTCAGTAGAAGAAGTTTAAGGATTTCAAAAATGATCAAAAGTACTACCACCTCCACAAGACACTCAGCACCTGGTGACCCTACAGTCATGATTTTGGCTATTTTTATTAATGTCAATATATTGATCACCCATGTCAATTTTCAAGTCTGTAGGGTTCCTGATCCAGGAGAAGAATAAGGTTAAAGATTTCAAAATTGATCCAAAGTACTTCCCCCTTCCCCCTAATGCTCCGCATCTGGTGTCCCTACATTCATGATTTTAGCTATTTTTTTTTAGATCAATATGCTTATCATCCTTGCCAATATTGAAGTCTGTAGGGCTCCTGGTTCATTAGAAGATGAAGGTTAAAGTTACAAAATTTTCACAAAAGTACTACACCCTCCCCCCTGGTGCTCCGCACCTGGCAGCCCAACAGATATGATTTTAGCTATTTCTATTAAGGTCTACTAGCTGATCATCCATGCCAATTTTCAAGTCTGTAGGGCTCCTTGTTCAGAAGAAGAAGAAGCTTAAAGATTACAAAATTTACCCAAAGTACTACCACCTCCCCCCTGGTGCTCCGCACCTGGTGGCCCAAAAGATATGATTTTAGCTATTTCAATTCAGGTCTATGAACTGATCATCCATGCCAAGCTTTTAGTCTGTAGGACTACTGGTTAAGAAGAAGAAGAATTTTAAAGATTTTCTTAAAATTTCAACTTTTGTTGCCATAGCAACCAGAGTTTTTTCATGGATTTTAATTCTTTTAGCTATTTTTGAAGGGGATCACCTAAGCAACATTTCTGTAAAATTTGGTGTTAATTGGCCTAGTAGTTTAGGTGGAGATGTCGTTTAAAGAAATTGTTGACGGACGCCGGACGACGGACGACGACCGACGACTGACGACCGACGGACGGACGCCGGACAAAAGGTTATCACAATAGCTCACATGAGCACTTCGTGCTCAGGTGAGCTAATAAGCTAGGGTGAGTTATGATTGTTGTGTACTAAAGATCATAATCATGAAAGGAATGAAATTGCTAGCTTTCAAGTCAACCGGACTTAAAGCGACGATATTGTGCTCCCGACCAAGAAGTGGACGCCGGACGCCTTGGGTGATCACATAAAACGTCCCCGCCTTCAGGCGGGCGTAAAAAATTGAAAAGATGTTGTAGAATATTAACATCTGCCCCCCCCCCCCCCCCCGATCCCCCCACTAAAAAATGGGAGGAAGGAAGCAATGACGATTGCCAGAATGTTCTTATTTTCCCATCCTTGATCAAAATAATAATGTAAACTATCATTGCATAGGAAGCAGCCTTCAAAATGAGAATGACACCACCTTTACAGGTGTCTAGAAGCGAGTATCATTAATTCTGTCATCAATAAATGTTATGAGTAAGAACCTTTGTACGAGACGCGCCTGTGTCTTTTTGAACAACTTGCCGAAGAAATAACACACGGCCAAAAGAAAAATGGTAGGAAAAGGTGCCGGTTGCCCATTTTCTCTTATTTTCTCATTGTTATATTTTTCAATAAATTGTTTAAATATCAATGTAAGTAATGATTGCAAAAAAAAGCAACGCTGCGTTCAGGATGACAAAAACTTTGAAATTATGCGCCGCTTAGCGCAAAGCGGGTATAATTGGCAAAAAGTTTAAACCGTTTTGTAATCCTGAACGCAGGGCATACATCAAAATGAGAAAATACCCTCACTATAATCCAACAGGTGGTATATCAAAGCACTGAAAGTACTGATGGTTGATATTTCTGTCGGCCTACTATAGTGGTTCATCCATTCGTTGCGTTAAAGAAATTGTACATATACCGTATACCTATACACGTAGTGGTATCAGGGGAGATAGCGGTCCAGTATTTCCATCCACAGTTTTCATGGGTGACCTCCCGTAGACCATGGGGAAACCGGCAAATCACTCTCTCGGCCTGATATATTATCCATACGTGAACGAAACCTACACCCGATCTGTAATTTGTATATGATTTCGCATTTAAAAGATGTCTTTACGCTATTTACATATCATAAAGAATCCTTGCATCACGCCATTTTCAAAATGCACATTTGTCAGACATATACAAGTCTTGAAATAGAGTAAATTGAACCTTAGTGGGCACTATTCTTTTGAAAAGCTTTTAACATCTGACTGGATAGTTCATACGCACCAACACTGGTGAACGTAAACGACCACCAAAAACCAAGTACGCATTCTGTCATTACGAACAATTTCGCGACAGACAGAAACTGTGTACGTAACACGCCCGGATCCTTTGCTTTTCAAGCCTTTAAAACAACTGGTTGATGTTGAACTAGACTGGCATACTTTTGTCAAGTAGCGTGCACCCATGACCTGACCTAGACTCTTGCACTAGACTTGAGGGGTTCCGTGATCTAAATGCGCCTTTGTTTTTCACAACGACACCACACGTTGAGGTTAGAAACACCACCTTATCTTCCGTGTTCGAAATGAAAAGGATAGAAAGTCATAGTACGTTTGTATTTGGTGTAAGATCAATAAATCTTTCATCGAGTGAACTCCAAAGGCTAATTGTTTATTATGGTGCAAAATCGAATTATCTTTTATTGGGTGAACAACAAAATCTGTAGTTCACGAGTGGCGAAAATTAAGCTTTTGTTGTTCAAGAAATTAAAAATTTATCAATATTACTAACAAATATTTATTCTATTTTTAAATTAGGAAAATGCGACGAAATGGGCAAAATTTAGAACATTTTTTTCTAAAACGCGTCATTATGCGCAAGATTTCTGTGTAACACAATGGCGTCATTTGTTGATAGTCTCAGTTTAGTATCTAAAGCGTAAACGTTATAACGATAACGTTTCGTTATAACGTCAAATGAGGCAAAATGAATGTAAGCAGGGCATAATTATATGGTGATTTTACTTGTTTGGCGTTGAGATTATCAAGTGAAAACTTTCCTTTTTTCGCGATAATCTACGGAAAGCATTAAATAAGCATCATAGACTGAACATAGCAATTATCCTGTACATGTCCGTGAACCAAATCTTAAAGACAATGTAATATCAGTGTATCTGTTATGTACTTTAAAGGAAATGCAGAAAAAAACGGCCATATTTTCATATTGCAAAAGGGACCCTCAAATTATCCAAGTAGATTTTTCATCCACTAAGAAATTCCAAAACAGCCAAGCATCTGAAATGAGCACTATACCTTTCTTTAATGTAAAGTTAATATTTTTTATTTCTAAGTGTCACAAAAGAATAAACATTTGATAGTAAAAATTATATTTATTGTTAATATATAGCAATGCTAGAGATATTTAAATTCAAATATCAACATATTTTTGTATATATTTAAAAGATACATAACAACTAACAATTTGAGGGGACAGCGCAAAACAATTGCAACTCCAAATATATTTATAGGGTAATACAGCTGTTTTGCGCTGAGCCATCAATTATGTCTGTAAGTTTGTAAGTTAAATAACATGATTACACGTGGTGGGAATGGGGCCTGTTTTATCAAACATAATGCAATATGACTGAATTAATTAACCCTTTGCTGTTTAATCCCTGCTTTTTACGTGCCTGTGATTTTATGATTAAGAAAACATTGTGAAAAAAGAAGAAATTGCTTCTGACAAGCAATTTCTTCTTTTTCCACACTATTTTCTACCCTACTGAATGGTTATTTTTCAAATTAAATCCACTTTAAACTTTCGTCTGCAAAACCTTTGAATTTGGACAGGTCCAAAATTTTGTAAAACAGGAAAGGGTTAAAACGACTTTTATAAAGTGTGACATGTCATAAGACAAGTTATAAAACTAGCCCGAACCCTTATTATTCTCATGAAGATTTTGTTGGGCTGTTTGAATGAGGTTAAATGCAACAGTTTTCAGATATATGGCGATTTGGAGCACTAACCGATGGATTCCTGCCCTGGGTTCAGTCTTACAAAATGGTGCAGTTTTGCAATTACACCCACTATGCACGCAAATTTGCACAATGTAAAATTAACATGATTACTACGGAAAATACAATACAAGAAAATAATTTAACATTTAAATGAAGAGTCAAAATACACATTTATGTCAAATAACAATGTATAAATAAAAACTTAGATCTATTTTAACAATATAAATTAAAACAAATACAGCCAAAATGTAAATCTGCGCAAAATGGACTAACACCCAGGAATAGGGAATTGTCCAAAGTCCCTAATTGGTTTTCTGACAAACCTCAAATGTGACCTAGACCTATCAGACCCCAAAACAATATGGCACCTCCAAGGTTGTGGGCAACAATTATATGAAGTTTCATGATTCAAGTTCACTTTGTTCTTGAGTTAGAGTCTTGAGACAAAAAAGTTATAGGAATGAACAGACAGTCGGTCAGGGTGAAACCAATATACCCCCCCCCTTCTACTTTGAATGTTTGCCGGGGAGGGGGGGGGGGGGTATAAAAACCTTGACCTTGTATGGTGAACTTGTCATTGACATATGAGAATGTCTAGCAATGAGATGTTACTCTATGCAAAATGTTTGAATAGCATCTTAAGTAGTTTTGAAACTACAGAAAATATTTAGTTAGTATGTTATGTTTAAGGGATAATTTAAGGTTCAATATGTGGTCTTAACAATAATACCCTAGTTGAAGTAAGTTTGTACAAAATAAGAGCATTGTTGCTTAAATAGTTTTTAAAGTTAGAGGAAAATGTTTAGTTTTAGGCAACATTTTGGACAGACAGATTGACAGACAGGTATTGGTAAAACAATATATATTCCAATTTAACAAATGCAAAGGCATAGAAATATATAAATAACAAGAGTGAGGCACTTACATGCCAAGCATACCGATATTCATAAAAAAGGGAGTTTAGTGACAATGCATGGAGCACTCTTAAAAAGCAATCCAGATAACTTGGTAAAAGCAATATAAGAAAATTGCAATTACAACAACCAAGCAAGTGCTAAAGATTTAAATTTTGAGGATCAGCGCAAAAAAATTGTAAGTGCCTATAAATATAAAGGCACTTACAATATTGTTGTACTGATTCCTTAAAAATAGGTCCCAACATAGATCTGAAATGAATATTTGCAATTGAAATATTTTGCAATTGAAATTTGATACAAAGTACTATGTAATTATGTAATCCATTTAATTGACCATTAATCCAAAACAATTTAAAAACCTATTCATATACAAGTACTTAAGAAACATGTACTTTAACGCATTGACTAAAGTTCACCTTCTTTGCAATGCGTAATATTTATTTGAAGTTCAAGGTCATAGGTTGAATTGCTTTTGAGTTTAAAGAACTACATTTAAGGCCATACATTTGACATGGTTGACACATAAACGAAAGGTCAAGGTTGAATACTAACATAAAAGTAAATGTTCTCATGTCAAATACTTCTTGAGTACTATCGTGGAAATTAAAAGTCTTTGGAATGATGGGTCATTGCAAAACTTTTTAAGGTTCATGTAAAGTGTTTGAGACCTAATATTTAGGGCACTTCATTAGCCAAGAAAAAGCAGTTTGCCCAGGTATATTATATATCAAAATGAAGCTATTTGTGAGCACAAGCAGTTAGGCAACATAAGACCGCCATAGCTATAGCGGTATAGCCAGAACATTGTGGAAAGGGGTCATTTTGTACAGAACAAGCAACTGCATGACGGTTGCATAAAATTGCCCCGTATTTTTACAGAGTGTCTGAAGTACCATCCAGGTAGTGCTACAACCTTAGATATAAAACTCAGTCTCAAAAGGCTCTTTTGAAACAATCAATTTCCATTTATTTTGTCAACATACATGTCAAACCAGTTTGGTCTGTTTTCAAAATAGATGTAAGGTATGGTGCAACATCACACCATAATATTGTGAAATATTTTCTGCGATTTATTTCAAATTATAGTTTTTTTTTTTAATTCAATGACCTACAATATTACTATATATTTATAATTCTGTGAAATAGAAATTGATATATTGCTAAACAACCTTACAGGTATAGATACAATTAATGTCTATTTATGTTGTGATAACACACCATACCCTAAAAAGATCTTCACATTTACAAAATTAGAATGACATATATGACATATGTGTTTATAAAATAAGTCAAAATAAATTGATTGCATAACTACGTTTTGGGGCCGAGTTTTATACCAATGGTTGTAGCACTACCTGGATGGTACTTTAGGCTAGACTTTGTTAAAATATGAGCCAATTCTATCCAACAGTCATGCAGTTGCTTGTTCTGTACAAAATGACCCTTTTCCACAATGTTTTGGCTATACCGCTATAGTTATAACAGTCTTATGTTTTTCAACTGCTTGTGCTCATAAATAGCTTCATTTTGATATATAATATTCCTGGACATACTGCTTTTTCTTCGCAAATAAATGCCCTTAAAATTGGGTCTCAAACACTTTACATGAACCTTAAATGGTCTACATATAAATATATACAAATATGATATTTTCACTAACCCCACATGATGGCAACTTTTAATTCTACAATGTTTGGTAAAATGCTTACATCTGGACATAAGGCACTCAGGGAATGAAATGAAATCAACAATAAATAACAAAATAATTAATGTCTGCCCTAAGTATAATTGATCCATTCTTTAGGAAAACCTGCCTAAATGAGAAGAAAATTGAAAATCGACTTAAAATGCAACTCTTAAACATGTAAAATTTATTATTCATAAAAGAAGATAATTGTTAATTTCAAAAAGAATTAGGTCCTTTGTGTCTGCTTATGTCATCATTTTCCAACACACCAGTTTTTTCATATACTGAAGGCAATAAATAGGGAAAACTTTGAGGAAAAAAGAGAATTGCTTGTTTCAAGCAGTTTCTCTCTTTATCTCAATGTTTTCTACAATATTTTTGCAGTCTCTTTTCACTCTCAACACATATTGAATTTTGAGTTAGAATCCTTTGAATTTGGACGAGTCTAACATTTTTTGTTATTTTTAATCTGGCCTGGAATGTTAAAAATACCCATATTGTGATGTTATTTAGGCAGGATTTCCTGGAGAAACAATCAAATATATTATAAGACCAACGGCATGGATTTCTTATGTCTATCTTGGATGTAAAGCAGTTTAAGAGAAGAATAAAAAATTTTGCTCTACTTTAAAACAATTAAGTGATAAAAACTTTCATGAAAATTAATATTGGTCCAAAATTGAAAGATAATAAGTCAAAAATATATTGTAAATTTTGTCAAAGAATCTAAGAATTTGATGAAAAAGCTAAATAAAACAGAAATATTAAGATAAAGTTAGAAATAGCTAATGTTACAAAAGCCAAAAGGTTTTGTTTGTTAAACAAGAATACCCCATTCATTCCATTCAGAAATTTGACCTTGATAGTTGACCTTGACAATGATAGATGACAATGATCTTGCTTTTAATAGATGCAGATTGATAAGATCCATCATGTCAAAAATCCTTTGTCAGCATCAAAATTATCATAAATACATCTTGGAAATGTTTATTAGTTTTGGAGTTAAGTTTTGCAGATTTTGATGGACAGACAGACAGACAGACAACAGAAAAATAATTTGCTCAAAATCTTTTAACCCTTTGCTGTTTAATCCCTGCTTTTTACGTGCCTGTGATTTTATGATTGAGAAAACATTGTGAAAAAAGAAGAAATTGCTTCTAACAAGCAATTTCTTCTTTTTCCACACTATTTACTACCCTACTGAATGGTTATTTTTCAAATTAAATCCACTTTAAATTTTCGTCTGCAAAACCTTTGAATTTGGACAGATCCAAAATTTTGTAAAACAGGAAAGTGTTAAAGCAGCAAGCATAAACATTATATAAAAATTTAGAATTTTCATAAAGATTTCAAAATAGATCACTAAATATAAAAGATCTATCAATATCACAGTAAGAAATTTGGTCCGGAATATCACTGAGACAGTCTGATATGTGTTAACACTGTTGATTTGTAAAGGCACCATTCTTCAATCATGCAATAGATTGATCTTCGTCATGTTTCTGTAAAACAAAACAAAAGAGAGCATTCAACACATAACCAAATAATAGAATGTGTGACAGTCAAAAATCTTACATTATTTCTCCTAATAAATGCTCCCAGGAGCTATACATAACATGGTAAGGGAGCTTTTATTTAGTATGCATTTTCTGATTCTAAAAAAAATCATTAAAATTGATGTCTTTTATGCCCTTTTTCCTTTAATTTTAGGTGAATTTTCTCTAAATAATCATATAAATGATTGTTTAGATGAAATTCATCTCAAATTAGAGAAGAAGTCTCAAAAAGTTCCTAAAATTTAGGCATTTGAGTGGGTTTTCTTAGTAAAAATGATAAGGGTGCTAATATTAGGGCGCTATTATTAGAAGAAATACAGTAAAAAGTTGAAGATAGGCTTTTTTTTTTAAAAGTCTTTGGCATTTATAAGTTTAATGAAAAGCCTCACAACATAGTTTATTGTTCAACTTTACTACATATATTTGTTTTAAAGCCTACAAGTTTTGGTTAAAAGAAATAATATTTCTTTGCTTTGCTTGTTCAAATTCAAAAAGCGCCTTCTTATTTTTATAATATCAAAGTAAAGATTTTATTTACTTTTTGGTAAACAACACCTAAATTGCTACAAATTTTTACAACAAAATATAAGATGATATAGCAAGAGGACCATGATGGTCCTATATCGCTCATCTTTGTCTCCTTGACTCATGCTGCGGCAAATTTAAGGTAGTGGAACTGTAATAGTTCCGCAACATTTCCAAACTCATGATCTTTTACAGTGTTGACCGAGGTTCCAAATGAAAAGCATGAGAAACCTCGGTTAACAGTGATAAAGTTCATTACTTCCGAAACATTGTGGAACTTTTACGGGTCTACTACCTCAAGGTTCCTTACTTGTAAACAAGGATATTTTCACTAGGTTTTTTTTGTGTTTTTTTTTTATTGTTGCTGTTGTATATAAGTTATATAGAGGATAATTGTTTATTTCATTGTAAGATCCATTTTCTATTACATTGAGTGAACAACAAAAGGCTATATTTACACAAATGGCAGAGCCACAAGTGAAAATATAGCCTTTGCTGTTCATGATATGAATTATCAATCGATCATACTAAAAAAAAAAAAGATTATTCTAATTCTTTAATGCAAAAATTTAAATGATAAAATGGGAAAATTTCAGAATAAATTTTATCCAGCACATCATATTGCACATCGCACATATTACAACCTTCATGATGATGTCACTTATTGGACTCAACTTGGATGTCAGACATAGTAAAATAAATGAAAGCTTGGTATACATTTTTGATAATTTCACTGGATAGGCAGTGAGGATATAAAGTGATAATCTACAGTTATTTCACAATGATCCACCAAAAAGCTATAAAGAAAGCTCTATAAAAGATTGATAGGGTTCCTCACTGAGAGATTCCATGGAAGTTTGAAAAAGATTGAACCAAAATTGGGACATCAAGAGTGGTAAAAAGGAAATTGTTATTAAGACACCTTTTCCCATGACATTATGTCTGAAGGCCACCAATATCTAAAGGGATCTTTCTTTTACCGAGACAAACATCCTAAGCAAGTTTGAGAAAGACAGCAGAGTTTGACCTGAGAGGTAACAAGGAGAATGTCTTTGAGACTCTTTTTCCTATGATCCATAAAGCCACTAAAATCCATAGTGATATTCGTTATGCCCAGACATACATCTTGAGCAAGTTTAAGAAAGCCTGAGTAAAAATTTCGTCCTCTAGAGCGGTAATTCTATAATTATGATGCCATATGTTGCATGACACACTCTTGATGACAGACATTCAAGTATCACAAAGGCTCCCCTTGAGCAGGATGTCCTTAGGTAAGCCATAGCAAGATTTTATTTCCCTTAATTTGACCCCTTTCAATAAGACAAAATATTTTAGAAATTGGTATTTTTCATAGAGGTCAAATTTAGTTCTGTTTGACCAAAGTAAAAAAAATTAAAAATAAATACCAAAACCCAAATATTTGTGCTAGTATTCAGTAGAATCCTTTTATTAGCAACTCGGATAATAGGGATTTTAGCAACTTTTCCTCCAGCACAAAACCATTTGTTCTTTAGCCTATGTAAAATTCGTCGGATAATCAGAACTCCAATAATAGAAACTCCCGGATAATAAAAACTAGAAAGCCATGAATGGCTTGTGTCGCTCCACAGGCTTTAAATTCCTTTTAAATCAAATAAATGTTTTGACTAGATTTTTAGATATTTGGGGTTCTACTGATGTTGAAAATGATTTTCAAAGTTTCAACAATATAACAAATAGAGAAATGACGTCCACTCTTAAAAGACATATTTTTCATCAAATCAAAATAATTTTTGGCTGCATGATAATGGGTCACCCAAAGATCATACCAAAAATGTTTGATTGATATCCATCATTTACATTCTGAGAAAATGATTTTCATAGTTCCACTTTTTAACATATCGAGAAATGACCTCCTCCCATAAAATACATATTTTTCATCCAATAGAATAATTTTTGGTACACTGATAAAGGGTCACTCAAGGATCATTCCAGTAAAATTTGGTTGATATCCAAAAATTAGATTCTGAGAAAATGATTTTCAAATTTTCCACTATATAACATATTGATAAATGTATCTGCCCATAAAATGCATATTTTTCATCCGATCACAATGATTTTTGTAGACTGATAAAGGGTCACTCAAAGATAATTTCAGTGAAATTTGGTTGGTATCCATCAGTTACATTCTGAGAAAATGATTTTCAAAGTTTCCACTATATAACATATAGAGAGTTGACTTCCGCCCATAAAATGCATATTTTCCATCTGATCACAATGATTTTTTGTAGACTGACAGAGGGTCACTCAAGGATTGTTCCAGTGAAATTTGGTTGATATCCATAAGTTACATTCAGAGAAAATGATTTTCAAAGTTTCCACTATATAACACATAGTGAAATGACCTCCGCTCATAAAATGCATATTTTCCATCCGATCACAATGATTTTTTGTAAACTGATAAAAGGTCACCCAAGGATCATTCATGTAAAATTTAATTTGTATCCCTTGATTAGAATCTGAGAAAACTGACTTTTTACTATATTTTGAAATGAGCCATGCCCATTAAATCCATGTTTTTTTCATTGGATCAAAATTTCTTGAACAACTTTGAAAGAAGGCCATCCAAGGATCATTCCTGTGAAGTTTAGTTGAAATTCATCCAGTAGTTTCTGAGGAGAAGATTTTTAGAGAAAGAGTTTACGACCGGACGCACGCACACACACACGGACGGACGCACAACGGACACAACGCCATGACAATAGCCCCAGTGGCTTTCAGCCAGTGAAGCTAACAATTTTTTTGCACAAGGACCCTTTTTTATTGGATATAAGAAACAATCAATAGTTTACATTGGGACATAAAAATATTTATGCAAATTAACGAGTTTGACTTTAATATCCCGGCGTCACAACAAGTTCGAAAATACACATAGACGCGTCAACATGTCAAGTTGTTGACAGCAGGATCACCTGATTTCGTAATCAGGTGTTTTTTGATCGTGTTGATTAGGTGTTTGAACCAATGCTCTGCTTTGCATTTTCTTTAATTTTTTGAGTATTGCCGACAGTTATTTAGACGACCGATTTCATCGCCCCTGTCTTCTTTTTCCATTTTTTCAATCTTTTGGATAAAAGCAAATATCGCTGTGGTTAGAAAAAAAAGTCATGAAGTCATTTCATAGCTTCAGAAAATTACTTACTTCAAATTTGAAATTATAATCCATATCAAACTATTGGAGTGATAAAGATGCGAGATAATCATTAGCTTTCTTGTCTGATCCATTTTCGATATGACGTCACTCTATAATTTCTCGGGGAATGACCTGAATTCAAACGCGCCGCCAAATTTCTGGCCCAGTCGAGGGCGTCTATGTTTGCACAACGCCACGCTTTTCTCTCGTGTGTAATTGGCAGCCTTGTTAAATCGCATAAATAGTAGAATTAAAATATAACTAGCATTCTTTAAAAAGGTAATTTGTTTTTCGCAAACCATATTCACGTCAGAACCTTTAATTCTTACCGATCGGCAACCTTGAGATATGAAAGCCATTGGTCTTCTGGATGATTGATTGTAAAGTCGTAAATACATATCAAAACTCCTTTTTTAAACGTTCATACAATTAAAAGGGGACACAAATAATAAGCAATCAATCAGAACTGGCAAAATATACACGTATTTATACATGTATGCGTTGATTCTAATGCCGATGACGTACTCGTACAATTCTGAGATTGGGATACTGACTAGAACACGATTATCTGATAATAGAAACATCCGCTTTATAGGTGTTGCTAATAAGCGGATTCCTCTGTATTGTTTAAAAAGATTAAACTAAAAATTTTTCAATAAAGCCCCACAAATGATTGATCATGGTGAGATTTAAATCAGTTATCTCCTTATCTCTTGATTGAGAGGCATAAAAAAGGTAGAGCAAAAGTGTCAATCAAGCGCCCAAATACCAAAGCAGCCAACATCTACATTAAATATGATATTTCCTACATGTGGAAGCCACAAAAAAATCCAATAAATCCCTTAAACTGATTGATCAGTTATCTCCTTCTCTCTTGATTCAGAGGCACAAAAAAGTAGAGCAAAAGTGTCAATCAAGCGCCCAAATACCAAAGCAGCCAACATCTACATTAAATATGATATTTCCTACATGTGGAAGCCACAAAAACATTAAATAAATCCCTTAAACTGATTGATCAGTTATCTCCTTCTCTCTTGATTCAGAGGCAATAAAAAGTAGAGCAAAAGTGTCAATCAGGCGCCCAAATACCAAAGCAGCCCACATCTACATTAAATATGATATTTCCTACAATGTAGAAGAATCAGAACTAACAGATCTAGTGCTGGGTAAAACTTCTGTTGTGTAGACATCCTGGGGGTCTTGGGTTAGAACCTCAAGCATGGGCGTTGGCACAAATCCTGCAAGAGTACATGTATTTACTTTATCTCATTCTTTATTCTAATTACATAAGAGCCTATGCGTGACATTTCCAACAATTTGACATGTGAATAACAGACATCATTAGGCAGCTGAGACTGCCACCCATTGTAACAAGAGCCATGTTGTACATGGCCATCCCCCGCCGAGAAAGCTTGAAAGTAAACTGAAGCCTAATAAATTAAGGGTTCTACTTTAAGAAATTAAGCCCCTACAAAACGCTAAGTTTTTAAAATAACAAAGGGCAATAACTCGAAAATTATGCAAGCCAGAGTTATGGTTCTTGTGCACTGCACTCCTCTTCCATGAGATCTATCCACCCATAAAGTTTCAAGTTGATAGCTAAAATACTTTAGGAGATATGCTCCGGACAAAATCTAATCTTAAAAATAACAAAGGGCAATAACTCCAAAATTATACAAGCCAGAGTTATAGTTCTTGTGCACTGCACTTCTCCTCCATGAGATCTATCCTCCCATACAGTTTCAAGTTGATAGCTTTAATACTTTAGGAGATATGCTCTGGACAAAATCTAAGTCTTAAAAATAACAAAAGGGAAATAACTACAAAATTATGCAAGCAAGAGTTGTAGTTCTTGTGCACTGCAATTCTCCTCCATGAGATCTATCCACCCATAAAGTTTCAAGTTGATAGCTTTAATACTTTAGGAGATATGCTCTGGACAAAATCTAAGTCTTAAAAATAACAAAGGGCAATAACTCAAAAATTATGCAAGCAAGAGTTGTAGTTCTTGTGCACTGCACTCTCCTCCATGAGATCTATCCACCAATAAAGTTTCAAGTTGATTAGTATTATACTTTAGGAGATATGCTCCGGATAAGTATAGCGACGGAAGGAAGGAATGACGGAGGGAGAGCATTACTATATCCCCTCGCCGAAAACGGTGGGGGATAATTAGAAGATTGTCTGTAAGTCTAAAGGCATTTTGAGCCCTTAACTATATAAATAGTGCAAATTAAAGACTCTGGTCAGACTGTGCAGATGCACAGACTGGCCAGAACCTTTACTTTGAACCTTTCGAAATTGTTGGAAACATCCCGCAGAGGCTAATTTACATGTTCTAGGCAAGGTAGGAATTAGTACAATTCTAGAACTGTCCCGTGCAAAGTAGGAATTTTCACTTTGTTGGGCATAGTAAGAATTCTTACTTTGTGCAGTATGATTCAAGAAGAGTATGTGTGCAGAGAAGGAATCTGGACAGAGTAAGAATATTTGTAATTGTTTCATCTTAAACTAAGACTTCTTGACGTAGTAAGTATTGTTGAAATAATATATAAAATGATTATAATAACTGTTGATGTTGTTGCTGCTGCTGCTGCTGTTAGTGTTGTATATCAATGACTCAGCATGAAACAGTTACAACTGTTTCGCACTGAGCCATCAATATCTCATTAGATCTTATATAGAGGTTTTATTTAATTTGAAAACATTCATTTTTTTCTGTATGTTTGAAGACAATGCCATCCTTTGCTAAGGGTATTTACAGCTAACTGCCATCAACCGTAATTGTTAATCTAAATAAAGTCAAAAACACTGTACAAGAACAAGTAAGATAGACGTAATTACTTCTAGTTATCTGTTATAAAGCATACTAAATGCTATCAAAGTATTGCGTTCATTAGAAATATCAAACTTATTTTACTTTTACAAGTAATTATTTCTATAAATTCTTACTTTGTCCAATACTATTCCTACTTTGCGCTGGGACTTCATCACATGAAAAATATATAAAATTTCCTTTCATGATTCTAGGTTAAAAATCTATAAAACTTGTCTGGTACAATTCTAGTATTGGCGGACAAAGTAGGAATTTCTACCTTGCGCAGGACAATCCTGGAATTTGCAAGTTTCTTACTTTGTGCGAAACATATTTATTTGTATAGAAATTACATGATTCTCAATGAACCCTTTGTTGTTGTTTCTTTAATTTTATCTTCCAAACCAGATAATTTGGATTCTCATCCAAGGATTAGTTTATCAGTATATAAATGATTCTAAATTATAGCTCACTATTAGAATATAAGATTTGGAGGATAAATAACAAGTTTTTTCTTTTTAATTTGATATCACTACTTTAACTAGTAATTGGACTCTAAATATTTTAGTTTCAAATGTGACCTTTGACCTACCACTATAACTAAAGAGGGATGCACAAACACACATACACCTCATTGTACTAATGGCTTATATGTCACACTTTGCAAAAGCTTGCAAAAAAAAATGAAATAACACATCCACTAATGAGAGTTGTCTAAACTACTCACTTCTAGGGAGCACAATTTCTCCCATAGAGGGACCTTTGACCTACCACTATAACTAAAGAGGGATGCACAAACACACATACACCTCATTGTACTAATGGCAAATATGTCACACTTTGCAAAAGCTTGCAAAAAAAAACAATAAAATAACACATCCACTAATGAGAGTTGTGTAAACTACTCACTTCTAGGGAGCACAATTTCTCCAGGTAGTGGGACCTTAGACCTACCACTATAAGGAAGGATGCAAAAACACACATACATTTCATTGTACTAATGGCAAATATGTCACATTTTGCAAGAGCTTCCAAAAAAAATTAATAAATTACACATCCTCTGTTGAGTGTTGTGTAAACTACTTACTTCTAGGAAGAACAATTTCTCCCGGGAGTGGGGCCTCTACAAGGGGAGCTTCAACTGGTACAGCATGTCTTGACTTTGACCTTTTGGATGACCTTGATGCTACACTTCCACTGTAAATATTTCATGGAAAATGTGCCAGTGTGAGAGATTTCCAACAATTTCATATATGTACATAGCAAAGACTCTAACCAGCCTGTGCATCCGCACAGTCTGATCAGAGATATCTGTAGAATCTGACAGAAAGCTTATACTTTTATTCGGTATTTTTTCAAGCAACTTAAATAATTGACGTATGAGCATTCTAATTTAGAATAAATACCAATTATAAACCCATTGTTTTTTAGTGTATTTCTCATAATTAATCATTGCTACCAAAGCATATAAACATATGACCCCTCAGAAGATGGTTAGTTATTACAGGGGATAGTGCAAGGACATATGGCTAAACTACTGCCGAGATCCACCATGGCTCTTTAACAAGCTCGGTGTAAAGCAATGTCACACAGGGCCTGGATTTAACGTTTTATCTAAAGAAAAACTTGTTTGTTAGTGTGCAAGCCCTGGAATCGCACCCATGCGATCAAACTCCAATTGTTTTGAAGTCAGGTGCTCTACTGACTGAGCTAATAGGGCTGACAAAAAACATTTTGGCAAAATCTCATATTATACATCTCCCAATTACCCAATTACCCAAAATATACTACCAGATCTCTGATTGGTCAGAAAAAGATACTTACCTTTCCCCAGGGTGTGTCCTACCACTATCTGGAGGCTCTGCTGTTGGCTGGAAATATCCAGGCAATACCATTGGTTGAACCATCATATCTCCACCCCCTCCCTGACTCCCTGCACTCCCATTGGTCAGATCTAGTAATAGATTCTTCACAACTTTCAAATCTTGTTTAAACTTTGAGTTCATTTGGGCTTGCTGTTTTTGAAGTTCCAGCATCCCAGCACGGATTTCTTCCCTAAGAGCCTCGATTTCCGTTTGGAACTTGGTTGTTGTGATCATTCTTCCCGATTTATCTTCTTTAGCTCTAGTGGTATCTCCATCTTCACCAATCAGTTCTTCCTGTAAAAGATAAAATACAATGTGTAATCAATGACTAGATAGTTCTCCAAGGACAACACATGAATAGCCTGCACTTAAATGTATGACTTTGAGCAGAGACCTTGACCTTGGGGCTATCTGATGTTTTCTTTCAAACAGCATAATCTAATCCTGATGAACAACATCTGTATCATTCTTTTATTAAATCCATCCATTGATATAAGAGTATTTGTCAAAAAATTGCAAGAACTGACAAACAGATTTACAGATGGAAGCAATTATTAACACACATACATTGAGCTGTCATCAAGACAACTATGTCTTCCACACCACAAGTGGGTGGGGCTTGACAAAAAATAATGAGAAATTCCATAAAATCTCTTTAACACCATTTCTCCCATGAATACTGCAATTGCATTAAATAGTTATATAACTACATTTTTCCATATGATTGTAAGGACGATAAAGTTGAGTAAAAGCGCTAGACTAGAACAGGGCCTGAGGTTATAAAACGTTTCTCAGGCTCAATTCAATTTTTTCTCAAATTTCAATTTGAGATTAAAGTAGTATTTCTGTTGTAATACTTAAATAAATGCATGAACATCAAAAGATGACATTAATAAGTTGTTATAAATAACAACTTATTAATATTATCTTTTATTTTCATACATTTATTTTAATTTAAAATTTTGTGAAAGTTGAGCCTGAGCCTGAGAAAAGTTTATAAGCTTGGGCCCTGTAGCCAACTCTAATGACATTAAGTTTCATTACTAGTGGATGTTAATAAAACTGGAAGCTGATAAGTTTAATTTGTTTTGGTTTGAACCTATTTATTTTACATTGATTGGGAAACAAGTTCTTACAACTTAGATTAATCCCTCTCAATTCTGACTCCTGGTAAATTCAAAGTCCATACAAAGTCCAAATGAGATAATGCCATGTTTCACTTAGTCAACACAGTTTTCAAAGCAAAGTAAGGTTTTATAAACAATCCAAAATTTTCAAAGTTCTAAAACTTGAGTGTCACAAACCTAAAAATAGCTACAGATAGTCAGATTTCTTTCAATCTCCCTTTGCTTATTTATAGATTTGTCCTTTAATATCCTGTGACATTCAGTAGTTAAAGACTGCCAATGTGCTGACTTATTTCTGGCCCAAACGGGTCCTGTTTCTGTTGGTTTTCAGCCGGGCCACAATTAGAAACCATCTCTATGTTGCCGATGAGAAGACATTGCAAACCATTTTTAAAATATACCCTGCTTTGCATAATGAGCTTGAGTGCAAAATTGGTATAATTTGAGAGCGGTTTGCAACATCTGGTTAGCCAAAACACAGGCCTGGTTTCTAATTTGTGGCCCAGCTGAAAAAACAACAAAATCAGGACCCGTTTCTGCCAGAAATAAGTTGGCCCAAAGTTAACACCCAATCCTTTAATTTCAAAGTGAAAATATTAATAAATACCCTGGCATTAACTTTTTAGTTGAATGGCTGTCAGAATCTTAGAAATAAGTTTAAGAAGATAATGTTAATTCCTAGCTGTTTTAGAAATAAGATGGTTATTGAGTGTAAATGTAAGCACCAGATGACCACAATGCTACAACAGACAGACAGGCAGCGCAGCTAGAATACTGCTTCCACAAACAAACGTTTCAACAAAAAGGAGAATCAATAAAGGGTATTTTTGATTTGTTTTATTTGATAGAGGTGTGTCACTGCTTTTAATGATCTTTCATCAAACATCAATTGTAGAATATTTTCAGTACCATAGAGCATAACCTTTATCAAACATCAATTGTAGAATACTTTCAGTACCAAAGAGCATACATAACCTTTATCAAATATCAATTGTAGAATACTTTCAGTACCATATAACATAACCTTCAATAAACATCAATTGTAGAATACCTTTGGTACCATATAACATTACCTTCATCAAACACTAATTATAGAATACTTTCAGTACCATATAACATTACTCTGCATTACTCACAGCTTGAATGCTACAGAAAGCATTACATATTAATGGCTCAGAACGAAACACTTGCAACTGCCTATAAACATATAGGCAATTAAAACTATCTGAGCCATTGATAAGTTTCTCTCATTAAAAAACAAGATCCATAAAAGCAGATCGGCTATGCTTTGTCAATCAACAAAGGGCAATAACTCACAAAATATGATGAGTAGAGTTATGGTTTGTGTGCACTGCACTTTTCCTCAATGAGAACTATCCACCTGTGAAGTTTGATTGATGATTCTAGCTTGCATTCTTTTTGAGATATGCTCCGGACAAAAAACGGTTTATGGACGGACCAACCGACCTTCCAGCCAACAAGTGCAAAGGGGGGCATAAAAATGTTTCAAAGTATAAGAATTTTAGGAACTAACACATATGCCCTGTATCAGTATTTCAAGAGAATTAGCTCCTTATAAATGAATTTTACCTTGTGGGATAATCTTAACCTTTATAAATTTTAAGATAAGCTGTGTCAAGAGATCTATCATTATACCAAATACAAGCAATGTATTAAAAAAGGTTTTAAGAAATTGGGAAAACAATACTTTTTAACAAGTTTACAAGCCTCAGCTACAAATAAAGTGAGGATATGTTTTATTTTATATCAAAGTATTTTTCTAATTATACCACACCCCCTATGTTGTTGGTATTCACGGGAATTTACTTATCAAGATTATTCAAATGAGTACCAAAAACATAGTGTTTCATTGAGAAATAATATGTAAGACTGGCTTTAACCCCCTTATCTGTACATCTGTATTACAGACAGGCAGACAAATAGATGGGCAGATAGAGGTAAATTTCATTGATACATAATATGTATCCAATGTTATTGATCTTAAAAAAGGTTATAAAAAATTTCTGTATAATATTACATGATATTATGTTCAACAGGGAAAAAATATGAATATAACAGAAAAACATTGCAATTTGAGGAAATTTATATCAAGCAATATAATTACTTTGTAATAATTACTGGGGTATATTGTTTAAGGCAAAGATGACATATAATTGAACAAGATTACATTGCTATATGGGGATTTTAGGATCAAGCAATAATTTGTGTTTATTTTTAGTATTGTTGAAGCCAATGATGACATCATGCTTTAACTGAAATGTCCTTCATCTCATTTATTTTTCTGACATAATTTTTTTTTATTAGAAAATTTTACAGGAAATCCCTCTAAATTCTTCTAGATTAACGTTGGGTCCATCAACTATCAATTTCATTGATATTAATTTTATTCAATGTCCAAAAACTATTAAAAGCCAAGTGCCTATACACTTCATTTACCGACTTTAAAATAATGTGATATCAAATTTTCACTCCACATATCAATTATCTTTAACAAGAGGTCCAAGGGGACCAGTAACGCTCCACTGGCACTTAATTCCCAAAAAATTTATGAAAATTCAATGAAAAAATGCATTAAAAGTATAAAGATAAGCCATAGTCTATGTGTAACTACTAAGATAATCAACCAAGGCAAAGTTGGTTGATGCATCAAATGAAAATATCTAAAGTCAAAAAACAATCTTATATATACATAGAATTACCCTTTTTACCATGACACAAAAATAACATTTTAAAGAGGTTTAATGTGTACATGTATAGTCACATGATAAGTAACATTGAATGAAAATTTTATGAAATCTGTCAAAAGTGTACAAGTTGTGGTTACAAGAAATGTTTCATCACAAAGGCCCCTTTTTCCATGATACAGCAACATAACTACCAAGAAAGATCAGAGAGAGGTCTTTCTAAAAAACAATTAATCCTGACATAAATCATTTGCATTAGAAAATTCATTTCAGAGAAGAAAATATTTTTCTATATTTTGTCATTATGGCACCTTTTTTTAGCAGACTCGACAGTACCAATGTTTTATCTCAATCAACATTTCAGGAAGAAATCCCATTTCAGGAAGAATTCCAAGAGAGAATTTCTTAAGGCTCAATTCTAAACATCAGTTTCAAAGAAGAAGATTTTTTTTAATATTTCACCAAATCAGGCCTATTATGGATGACACAACAGCCCAAAGCACCCAAAGACCTATCAGAATTTTGCAAATTTTTTTTGTAGAGGATCAATATTGCCCAAGTTTTGTTGTCAATATCATTGCCAATTTGATTGATATTGAATGGGTAGCTGGAGAACATGTATGTAAACATTCTATATACATAATTATAACCTTTCACTGTCCTGATAATACAACCATAAAAACAATAATCAAGGGATCAGTGCAACACTAATGTAAGTGCCTATATATTTATAGGCACTTACAATGGTGTTGCACTGAGCCCTTGAAATACACCTTATCCATCTACATTCCTAATAGGTACAACTCAGCTTCCATTAATATTCATACATAAGACAGAGTTATGTTGTTTTTTATGTTGTTTATAAAAAGTTCCGTACCAAAACAATGTGTATCAAACCCTAAGTGTCATGCAAGTAAATAAAGAGCCAAGTGAATTTAACTAGCAAAATATTGTGTCCACAAAACTCCAATACACTCCAAGTAAGAAGGGCTTATCTTCATTGATATGACTTTATTAAATGAGTATTATCTGTGATATTTCGTCGATTTTCTACCAAAACCTCATAACTACAGCTTTAAACATGCTGTAGTTTTGAGATTTAAGCAGAACACCCACAATTTCTAACAATATCTCACATGCACAATGATAACACTCACATCGGATTGTGCATCCTCACAGTCTGATCAGAGTCTTCACTAAGCAGTAATTTAATTTTAGTTGTGTACATCAAAATTCATGCATTCTGATTAGACAAATATTTGGTTGTATTTCCAAAGCTATCCAGCTTAAAAGCGAATTCTTAATTAAAAAGGGACTCGGATTTGACCTATAACCTATCAAATTTCATGATTCAACACAAAGTTTAAATTCAAAGCATTTCAAAATGTGTACTGTTTTTATTTATTTATTTTTTTTTTTTTTTAAAAGTATTTGAACAACTAAGTCTAGACTAGATCAAATCTGTTCACAAGAACTATTTTGCACACAAATTCCCTCTTACTTGGCTAAGTGAACGCTCAAACACAGTTGTGAAAACTTACCTTTGTTAACTAAAAGCAGATTAAAGCAAAAATTTACATAGTATACAACAGAACTTCAGTCAAAGCAAAGTAAATGAATTGCATTTCCAAATTTGAAAACCCAAATTTAATGATTATTACAATTTATCTGCAACTACTGCATTTATTTCACTTAATCCTGCACATCAAATAAATAATGTAAGAATATTTAAAATCGTTATGACATTCTATTAAAATCCAATAAACCAATATATCTAGTTCAAATATTTCTGTCCTCTCTTAACACACTCTTTGTATTGATTCAAAGAAGTTAAAATTAAGACATATATCTATATTTTATATTCATAGCTAAAAAATAATTAGACTACTCACAGCTTTTATTTATTATTGATAATCCTTGAGTGCTAAAAGTCAAGTACCAATTTTCAAAAAAAAAATAATAATTATTATGGTAGTAAAGTTTACGTCCAATGGTTAAATTGTCAGAAATTCTCTTTGACCAAGCTGTGTTCTTGTTAAGCATTAAAAAAAGCTGAGTTAGTGAAGCGCTATATATATATTGGTGTGTTTCAAAAGCTATATATCTTGTGATGGCACACTCACACATACTAATTTTTGAAAAGTTCAACTTTAATATACATTGTATTGTAAGCAGATTAAAAACAAATCGAGATTAAATACTATCTCTTTACACATATAAAATCATGCTGCATAATGTCTCATTCTAAGAAAATATTTAGATTTGACAAAAGTTCTTAAGTTTAATCCCAAACCATTGTTATCTTTGTAAACATAAAACCCTTACATATAAAACACCATATTACCATTTAAAACACTACAAAATACCTTAATTTGACTGCATACTACAGCAACACTAGTATTAATACTTTAAACAAACTTACGAGAGCTGTACGCCCATCTCCCTCACCAAACTGGTCCTGCCATCTCTCCATAAGGACATCTAGCTCTTCCTGAAATTTGAAAGTCAATTTTGCTCATGGAATTCAAACAACATAGATATAGTTAATATGTAGAGTAATTTTAGAATTTGACATTGAAATATGATCTTGCAGGGATTGACACTTACTTCTGCGAGTAGGGAGTCTATGGGAGTCCCAACTTATGAAATCAAGCAGTCCAAGCTCAAAGTAAGTAGTCCAGATTTTCATAATTGGGAGAACATTGTGAAAATAAAGAAATGGCTTGTTTTAAGCAATTTCTTCTTTCACACAAGCTTTCCCCAAAAGAAGATAGTTTTCTTTCAGATATTACTAAAGGAAAACAAATGTTATGTTCAAAAACTTTTTAAATATCTTTCATAGAGAACTGCCCTGTGTTTGTGTTTTTTGAAATATTGTCATATGGTTGAAGGAGTCCATCGGACTCCTTACTTGCAAAATGAATGAGTCCCAACTGGTAAATAAGGAGTCTAGGACTCATAGACTCCTCTAAGTGTCAAACCCTTTCTTGACTTTGAAACAGGACCCCAGGCTTGGTATCACCAGATAGAATTCAATGATAGGATTTATCACCAAATAGAATTGAGATGACTCTAATGAGTTAGAAAATCATAAAATTTAATGATAAACAATTTTTCTGTTTATGAAAACACTTGAAAGAAATGTTGCTTACAATGATTTGTAACTTTATATGATAGTTGCTAAAGGGCGTAACCCAGGATATGCAATTTACGCAAGTGCCTAAAAGAAATAATCCTCTTTTGAAAAATATTGTTGACGAAAGATCATTACATCAAATTTACAGCTTATTCAAGCTGTAGCTACAATGTTTTGATTATTCGACAACTCTCTAATAATAAAAAGGGAGGGGACAGAGGGTATGCAACTTTTGTCAATCCTCATATCACCTTTATCCTATATATCTTTGGTTGTTGCCTTCTGGATACGTACAAATTTCAAAGTCATAGGTACTCCTATGGTTGCTTACAAAAAGTGCTCTCTTAGAAAAGGTGGTCACTCAAGGAATATTGACTGTATTCTTTGTTACAACAAGCAAACATACCTTTATTTGTATGGTCACTTTCTTCAGATCTTCACCGCCACCTTCCGTCATATCATCATCGTAATATTCTGATTTAGGTGAGCAAGAGTCTCTGATATGATCTAGAAACTTATTACACGAATCGTCAGTCATACCGTCCCAGAAGTTGATAATCAACTGGGCTTTCTGCATAACAGCATTGGCTTTTGCATTGTCATACACTCTGAAATAAGAGTTTTCAGAAATAAAGAATGTTTTTTTTGTTTTCATGGTAGTATGAAAGAAAACCCCTTATCGCAACCATGTATGAATTCTCTTTGTGTATATTTTTAATGTTATTGTTCAAAATGGTTTCCCTTGAAAAGGGTTTGTCTTAAACCGAAACTAGTCGGGAATTAAATTAAATTAAATCAACTTGGAAGTTTGATCTCTCTTTATCCCTATTATTGTGTATATTTTTGACATTTTTCTTGACTTAACAGACCAGTGAACCCATGATTTTTGTCTGATCATTTGGAAAAATCTGAGACAATATGTGCCAATGATGATTCCTCTGTTATAAAGGTGAATTCTGTCTAACATTTTTAATTTTTTTCACAGAAAAATGTTGAAAGGAATAGTTTACCTGTATGGTAGAAATTGACTTACCTTTGAAAAGTGTCTGACAGTAAAGCAATAAACAGGTTGAGACAGAGAATAGCTGATATGGATAACCATGTCACAGTCAATAGATGTGCCATAACATTGTCTATTTCAATCATTTGCTGTAATATACAAATTTGAAAATAGGGATGAGTGTATTTTTCACTAAAAATAAAGTATTAAATACAATTGCCTTAGCACATGGCTTATACATAATGCCCTGCAATCCTTTAGATCTACAAGAAAGAGACAATTTAAATCATTTGCCAAATAATAAAAGGTTCATGTCTACTTTCTATTTTAAGATTGCATATTAAACATGTATTGTTATCTCGCTATTGGAGTTTGCTGGCATAAAGTTTTACAAATTTGACACAACTAGATGACAAATTTGGCATTTTGACATTTTTACAATTCCTTTAAAATTATTAAATAGGCCCATAAAATGAAGCTATAATTTTCTACTGATTAAAACAATGACATTAATGGTCACCAAAGGAACATTGATGTAAAATTTAATTGAAATCAAAATGATACTTTCTGGGAAAAAATCTTCAAAGTTCACACTATTAAGGGAGTCCCTTTCCGACGTTTGTCTCTCACCAATGGGTTGAAATAATCGTAAACCTATGTGAGATAGCAGTCGGAGGCTAGGAAAGGGTGTAATGGTAGTACAGGTGAAGAAATACCAGGAATCCATTGTTAGGTGCTCCGGCCGCCGCGATATAACTGCGAAATTGTTTAAAGCGGCGTAAAACCCATTCAAACAAACAAACAAATTAAGGGAGTCAATAAAAATTGCCAAGAAAAAATCACGATTTCAATGATGTAACTGAATTTTAAGGGCTTAATTGGTTCTTGAATAATAGACAACTATTTGAAGAACTAAAATACATATATCTTTTAAAGGAAGGTAATAAATATTGCTAATTTTGTTCATCTTGAACAAAATTAGCAAAATTGAATTACTTTCCGGTTATCTCACTCAAAATGCACTCGTCCCACTCATCTTATCTCAATCCAAAATCCTTCATAAATCATTCACCTTGTCAATTTTATGATATTGTTAACTTTCGTGTGACAAAAAATAGAAATAATCTACCTCATAGGGATATTCATCAACCAAGGTCATACGGAACAACGTAAACAGCGCCACACCAAAATTCTGGAACCCGTCAACGGTGACACTTTCACCTTTATCTCCAGAATAATCCTCTGGATACTTTGATCCACCAAACAACATCCAAAAGGCACAAACTAGTCAAAACAAATTGAGAATTTTTTGTGATAAGATGTTAATAATAATTGTATTCATAAATTATAGAAATATTACTGAATTATGAAAACTACTAAATGACATGCTGAGCTGTTAGGGGGTAAGAAGAGAAAGAGCAAATGATTTCATCCTTTTTCGATTGTTGATTATTTTCAACAAAATCCACCAATACTTCCAATCCTATAATAGACACTGACCCAATACAGATGCAGGATTGTTAAATATTCTCATTAAAAAAGAGGCTTTATTCTTACAAATTTTCTGCCTAGATCATATACAGTAAAACTTGCTTTAAACAACCTCTTAATGAACCACCAAAACGTGGTTGTTTATGGGAATGGTCGCTTAATACAAAATATCATTATAATGTGACAGTAATTTTGATAGCATTTAAAGATTGTCAGTCAAGTCATACTGAATCCTAAGTTGTTCGAACCCATTAGAATCGTCTTATTCACTTATTGAGACAATTCTAATGGGCTCCAACAACATAAGATTCAATTATAACCAAATTAAGTTAAACATGTCCTTTTTTTCACAGATTTTGCTTACAGTGAAAGGACTTTTCATGGTGGACGCTTGATAAAATTGGTCGCTTAATAGACATGGTTTCTCAAACAATATCAACTTAAGATTTTTCTTGCAGTAGTGATCATAAAAGCATTTTAGGAAATTCAATAAAAAATGGCAAAGGTTAAAGTTAGTCATGCTGCCTACATCTAGATGAGGTCAGGGTTATATTTAATACGTACTTAGTGTTTTGTATGAAAAAAATATCTTAGGAGGTTAGGGAAATTGATAATTGTCTCGACAATTATCAATTCCCACAACTGAGTTAGATATTTTTCATACAATACGCTATGAATGTATTATATTAATCTTTTAACCTCTATTTGCCTTGTTTTTGTCAATGTTTATAAAGGAATGCAAGTTCCTAAAAATAACCACATTATGTCATTGTTCTAAAAATATCCATGTGATATCATAAAAAATATCATATGGGATGTTTTCAGACGGATATTTGTAAAGTTATAAGATAAAAAAAATTCTTGTCTTTTCATTCGAAACAGGCAAGCAACTAAATATTTCTAACTTATACAGTAAAACTCTGTTGTAATGGATTTCATAAGACCATTTTCACTGTCATGAAAAAAACAAGAGCTATTCCAAAAATTGTATAGAGTTTCATGATTTTAGGTTCATACTAACAGATGGATGGACAGACTTCGTAGGTGAGAGTATAAAAATTGTAACAGAAACATAAGGTCACATGCAATACATTAAATGTAAATCATAAATAAATATGTTCACTCACCAAATGGAATATAAAACTCTAAATACAAAAACAGGAACTTTAATACATCTGCAAGCATAGCTCCTAACATCACAACAAAAGGACCTTAAATAAATAAAACAGAAATTCATTACTAGATGAGAAGAAACAGACATAAATCCAATAGCTTACAGTTGAAATATTATCAAAAAGCAAACAAACTCTATTGACACTGGCCCTGCGGAACATTAGAGAGCACTTTCCTGCTAACCTATCCTGAATGGTGTGCTTGCTTGGGGGGCTTACAATAATTAGCTAGCAAAGACACAAGGTGAGTAGCATAGCAAACGGCTAGCTTGACCATTATCATTTCTTTCAAAAATCTTGTGATTTTCATCTTGTTCTGATATTTAACAAACTGACAGGCGGGAACTATGAATAACAAATGTTTTTTACTTCTTTTCATAAATCTAAAATGTTGTCTGATAATTTTTCTTGGATTCAGTTTTGAGTTGAGTCTCTTTTGTTGCCTAGCAACTGGTCATTTTCTGAAAGCCTGTGTGGTGAGTTCAAGATATACTCCCCACTAGAAAACTGAAACAAGTGCTTTCGTATCCTTAACCTATGGCAGTATACAGAATGGATGGCTTGCAAGTATTATGTACTCTAACGTCATTTTGAGAGATGAAGAGAATATTTCCTTTCATTCATGAAGGTAACTTAAACCCTAATCATGTCTTATTAATATTACAAACAACTGTCATTTACTAAATGACCTCAGTAGACAAAACAGTAAAATTGTATAAAGATCAAATTTTCACAGAATACCTACCCAATAAGGCAAAAGCTCTGACATTTTTCATGAGCCTAAGCCACAGGAATATAATCACAATAGCTGTCAGTCTAATATGTACCCGAGCCAACTCCAGAGAATGAGCAATAATATCAGCAATATGTGTACCAATCACAGCTATCAGTAATATGTAACATATCCAGTCAAATATGTTCCTGAAAAACCCAAAATATTCATATTTGTAATATATTATCTCCAGAGTATGCAAAATATTATCAGCAATATGTGTACCAATAACAGCTATCAGTAATATGTAACATATCCAGTCAAATATGTTCCTGAAAACACAATATATTCATATTATTTATCATATTGTCTCCAGAGTATGCAAAATAATATCAGCAATATGTGTACCAATCACAGCTATCAGTAATATGTAACATATCCAGTCAAATATGTTCCTGAAAAACACAAAATATTCATATTTGTAATCATATTATCTCCAGAGTATGCACAAATTATCAGCAATGTGTGTACCAATCACAGCTATCAGTAATATGTAACATATCCAGTCAAATATGTTCCTGAAAAACACAATATATTCATATTTGTAATCATATTATCTCCAGAGTATGCAAAATAATATCAGCAATATGTGTACCAATCACAGCTATCAGTAATATGTAACATATCCAGTCAAAAATGTTCCTGAAAAACACAATATATTCATATTTGTAATCATATTAACTCCAGAGTATACATAATATTATCAGCAATATGTGTACCAATCACAGCTAGCAGTAATATGTAACATATCCAATCAAATATGTTCCTGAAAAACACAATATATTCATATTTGTAATCATATTTTCTCCAGAGTATGCAAATTATTATCAGTAATATCACCAATCACAGCTTTCAGTAATATGTAACATATCCAGTCAAATATGTTCCTGAAAAACACAATATATTCATATTTGTATTCATATTATCTCCAGAGTATGCATAATAATATCAGCAATATGTGTACCAATCACAGCTATCAGCAATATGTAACATATCCAGTCAAATATGTTCCTGAAAAACACAATATATTCATATTATTTATCATATTGTCTCCAGAGTATGCAAAATATTACCAGCAATATGTGTACCAATAACAGCTATCAGTAATATGTAATATATCGAGTGGAATATGTTCCTGAAAAACACAAAATATTCATATTTGTTATCATTTTATCTCAAGAGTATGCAAAATTTCATCAGCAATATGTGTACCAATCATGGCTATCAGTAATATGTAACATATCCAGTCAAATATGTTCCTGAAAAACACAATATATTCAAATTTGTAATCATATTATCTCCAGAGTATGCATAATATTATCAGCAATATGTGTACCAATCACAGCTATCAGTAATATGTAACATATCCAGTCAAATATGTTCCTGAAAAACACAATATATTCATATTTGTAACAATACTATCCACAGGGAACAAACATTATTATCAGCAGTCACAGTTATCAGCAGAATGTAACAGTTAATAGCTCCAGAGAATGAACAACAATACAGCCAATCTTTCAAGCGACCACGTTTTTTAGGTGAAGAGTTTTCATTAAGTGACGTTTTTTTTAAAATCCCCTTCTATGAGTCAAAATACCTTGCAAGAACATACAAATGCAATCAGAATAGCATTTGTATATGTAAACAAAACATGTACTAAGCAACCATTCTCTTCTATGATCGCTTTTTTATGGTCCTTTAAGTGGTTGCTTAATACACATTTTACTGTACAATCAATACATTACCTTGGCCTTGACCTTTGATCAACTTAAAAAAACATGGAATTTTGCTTATTACATCATATCAATTTATTTAATTACACAGTACGTCTTTCAAAGAACCATCAGGCCATTGGCTTTTTTTGTAAGTCAGTACAGCATCTCAAACAAAATTTTCGGCCTTTAGTTTTCAACCAGCAATCAGGTAAAGGTCACAAATGGGTCATTTTCATAAATTTTGGTAGAAATCTATCCAATGTTTTAAGTAAGAATAATTTCATATCAAAAGATTGTTTGAGGTTAAGCAATAGGAACTCACCAAGCATCACTAAAGTAGCGAGCATTAGATTTATCAAGACTTTCCATTTCATTTATCAAGAATTTCTCTTCCTCTGGCCATCTTGGATGACAAAATCTGAGGTCAGCTTCAATCTCTTTCTTTCTGTTTTCTTTAAAGTTCTGAAAGAGATACAAAATTACAAATGTAGTAATATTTTTGGTGTATTCCATCAATTTAGCAAGAATACAGGGCATTTCAAACGTATATTACCGTGTTTCTTCTAAGAAACGCATCTGGGAGCTATACATAACATGCTTGGGGAGCTTTTATTTAGTATGCATTTACTGTTTAAAAAGAAAATAAATTATATGTCTTTTATGCCATTTTCCCTTTAATTTGAGGTGAATTTCATCTAATCAATCATATAAATGATTGTTTAGAGGAAATTCATCTCAAATTAGGGAAGAAGTCTCATAAATTTTCGAAATTTAGGCATTAGAATTGGGTTTTCTTAGTAGAAAATGTAGGAGTGCTAAAATATACAGTATTTGGACATTCTTTAACATGCAATATTCCCTGATTTTCAATATGAATAATATTCTTGTAAATACCTCATGGACATTCTGTAACTTGCGATACTCCCTAATTTCTTCAATTATCTGCCACAATGTAATGCCGACAGCAGCAAGCTGAAAGTACAAACAGGGAAATTTGCATGTCCAAGTCAATTTACTGTTAAATTCTGACGAGCATTAAAAATAAATAATCACATGGAGCAACTCTGAAATGTTATCATTAATTTGTTGATTAAGCCTATCAAATGCATGACTGAGGAAGAAAGCAGCCACAGTATATTGTCATCTGGAACACAGGACTCTTTTTATGTATAAACATATCCTTAAAAGGGTTTGCAAAAAAAACCTGGAAACTTGTTCTCTTTCATAAGTGATACACTTACTCCTTTATGTGAAGGTCATTTCACAAAGGTTAATAAGTTTTTGAAAGAATCAAGTAATCCTATCAACTTTATTGGAACAATTTGAATGGCCTCTTTCAAAAAACCACAAAAACAATATCGATATTATGTATCTAAAAAATATGGTCAAGGTAAGAAAAAAAAAAAAAAAAAAAAAGATTATCTTAAGTACTGTCAGAAATAACTTTCATTCATTTATTTATATTAACGTACGTAATGCAACATAACGTCATCCCGCGCCCGCATTAATGAACGTGACATTCCCTAACTATTTCGAGGCGTTTTTGCGTATCATTTGTGCACATGTTTCATATCATTAGATTAAAGTAAAGGACGAACCTGGAAGTAAAAGTTTATCTATTTTCTTCCCCACATTTATTGGTGCCGTGACATAAAGAAGAAGTTACATGATGAATTTGCAGAAACTCAGATCTTTGTGGGAGGGCCAGTGACGCATTGTTTCGAGACAATTGGAGAAGTTTGAAGACGAGTCGAGAAATTTGAGTTGTTGGACGTCCTTTCCCAGAAGGCAGATATCATCCGAGGTCTCAACGATAAAATCGTGAATCACGACGATACAGACGACATCGTGACAGAGCTATACGAGAGTGATGAGTATTCAATCGAGTTGGGTTTGAAGCTACTGAAAAACAGGTACACTTTACAAACTCAAGATCAAATCAAAGAGCGGATCGTGATCGAAGACGGAGTTTCGGAGGATCAGAAAGAAATGCCAAACTACACGATTGGCAGTTCATCTGGCGACCAGGAAGAGAGTTCGTTTCAACAGCAGGAGGAAGATGACAAGGGGGGAGGACTTCAAGGCAGTGAATCGGTGGTAAGACAAAGCAACAGCAAGAATTTGAGTAGCCATTTGAATACTATCCCCGTCCACATTTACCATGAGCTACCAAAATTGAAGCTTACTAAATTTGGCAAAGATGTACAAAACAGGGTGTTAAGAGAGAATGAACCTACTGTAGTAAAATCAATGACGATCAAGGAGAAAGTTACGTCAAACTACGTACTTAACACCAAAACAAGTCAACCAAATATCAGAGAGTTATACGTTGTATCAGACGATGAATTAGAGTTGGCTGTCGACACAGGTAACGTTAAGACGAATCAAGTTGAACGATATTTTGATAAGCTTCCATCGGAGGGAGATCACCAATTGTTACACTTAGACTATAACACGAAGTGTCGGGAAATGAGACCGGTATGGAGCAGTGACTTTCGTGAAAGATGGCGTCACAAGTACTTGACAGCTTTGATTGAACGACACCATACGACTGGTCGCAACAAACAGAAGATAGCTGTAGGAGATGTCGAACAAATCCATGATGACTGTCCTCGATCCCTATGGAAACTAGCCATGGTCGAAGAATCGTACCAGGGAAACGACGGATTGATTCGTGCGGCAAAAATCAAAACTAAAAATGGACTTACTAATCGCGCAATTACAAAACTGTATCCCATAGAGTGACTATTAGGAATCTAATTGATCATCCATCGAAGTTTATGTGTAATTGAGATCCATTTGATCATAATGGACACTTATTTCATTCATTTTCAAAAATGAACATTTTCTTTTTTCTTGGTATTGATTAACGTACCTAATGCAACATAACATCATCCCGCGCCCGCATTAATGAATGTGATGTTCCCTAACTATCTCGAGACATTGACGTATTGTTTGTACACAAGTTTCATATCATTAGATTAAAGTAAAGGACGAACCTGGAAGTACAAGTTTATCTATTTTCTTCCCCAAAAGCACCTATATATAAGGGACACTCAGAACATTTGTGCACAAACCACATTAAGTAACAGTTTACCATTATTTCATGGTGTTCATTTTAGTGAAAACTATTGTCTTGATAATGTTCTGAACTGTTGCCCAATGCTGAAGGCACATGAACATGCAACAAAATGATGTCGTTTTTGCAAGTGGTTCTTACTGAGCATGGATGCAACAGTTCATACTGTTTACCGGTCACAAGACAGATATTGTAACAAACTATGAAACAGTTTGAAACGTTAATTTACATTTATATAGATAATAAAAAATATATATACCAGAAGGACAATTCTCCACCAGTGTTCGGGTAGTTTATACTCGTGTCTTTCATCCACTTCCACCGTTACACCATATATTGTCCACAGTAAGATGTAAATAAAGTTGAAAATGATGGCCCAGTAGGCTCGTAATCTGGAAGTAATGTATTCTTGTATGTTAACCCTTGTCATACTGAATCTAGAATATTTCTGCTTTGGTAGGAGGTATAGACAAAGATCAGCCTGAAAATATGTGCATTCTGATCTAAGTCCAAACCTTCTGATTTTCCTTTTTAAAACAGAAAAGTTTAAAAATAATATTTTTGAAAGAAAAACTGGTTTTGGATTTTAAAGTAATTTTGAACAAGGTGCCAAATTGTCACAAGATACGCCCGTCACACTGCTTAGTATTAACTGAGGGTTTGAATAGAACTGAGGTTTTTTTGAATGAATATTTTTTGTCATGTTTTGTGTAGAGAGACAGATGGACAAGGGTAAGAGGTATACTACGGACAAGATTCTAGTATGAAAAACAACAATGGGCAATAACTAAAAAAATAGGCCAGGTAGAGTTATGGTTCTTGTGCACTGCACTCCCCCTTGGTGAGATCTATACACCTGTGCAGTTTCATGATCCTAGCTATTATACTTTTAGAGATATACTCCGGACAAGATTCAAGTCTGAAAAACAACAAAGGGCAATAACTCAAAAAATAACCCAGGTAGAGTTATTGTTCTTGTGCACTGCACTCCCCCTTGGTGAGAACTATACACCCATAAAGTTTCATGATCCTAGCTATTATACTTTTAGAGATATACTCCGGACAAGATTCTAGTATGAAAAACAACAAAGGGCAATAACTCAAAAAAAAGGCCAGTTAGAGTTATGGTTCTTGTGCACTGCACTCCCCCTTGGTGAGATCCATACACCCATCAAGTTTCATGATCCTAGCTATTATACTTTAAGAGATATACTCCGGACAAGATTCAAGTCTGAAAAACAAGAAAGGGCAATTACTAAAAAAATAGTCCAGGTAGAGTTATGGTTCTTGTGCACTGCACTCCCCCTTGGTGAGATCTATACACCCATGAAGTTTCATGACCCTAGCTATTATACTTTTAGAGATATACAATGGACAAGATTCAAGTCTGAAAAACAACAAAGGGCAATAACTCAAAAAATAGGCCAGGTAGAGTTATGGTTCTTGTGCACTGCACTCCCCCTTGGTGAGATCTATACACCCATCAAGTTTCATGATCCTATCTATTATACTTAAAGAGATATACTCCGGACAAGATTCAATTCTGAAAAACAACAAAGGGCAATAACTAAAAAAATAGGCCAGGTAGAGTTATGGTTCTTGTGCACTGCACTCCCCCTTGGTGAGATCCATACACCCATCAAGTTTCATGATCCTAGCTATTATACTTTAAGAGATATACTCCAGACAAGATTCAAGTCTGAAAAACAACAAAGGGCAATAACTCAAAAAATAGGCCAGGTAGAGTTATGGTTCTTGTGCACTGCACTCCGTAATGATGAGAAGAATACAATTGCCAAGTTTGAAGTCCATCGGACTTCAAGTGACAGAGTTATGCTCCGGACAAAGAAGTGGACGCCGCTGGACGCCCGGACACTGGACGCCGGACATCACGGGTGATCCCATAATACGTCCCGTCTTCGACGGGCGTATAAAAAGTCTTTACTCAGCATGACAAGGATTGAAAAACTTTATGTCATGTATTCATGTACATAAAGAATTTTTTCACTCAATACTCAAGGAGCTAATCCATATGACAAAACTCAAATGAAGTCTTAAAAATCTTATTTAGCTGGATTTTTCATCTTCTATCTTTCATGTCTTATTATAGCTTTACTTGCACTTGTCTGATGCTCAGAGCTTCGGTTCTTGATAACGTAAAAAATTCAAATCCAAAAAGGGACATAATTCATGCAAAAATACTTTGCAGTTACCTCCATTGATATTAAAATTCAAATTAAGCCATTCCTCTCTTTTTAACATAAGCAATAGCAACTGGTTTGGCAAGTTCTTTCAAAATTTGATACTAAAATGAGCCTGTTGTGTGACATTTCCACCAATTTCAAAAGTGTGCCAAGAAAGGACTCTGGCCAGCCCGTGCATCAGCATAGCCTGACAATAGTCTTTTCTATGCACTTTGTAGATAGGTAAGGTCTAAAAGTATCTTCAGACAGTCAGGTAACCTATAATTGCTTTATGTGGCTGTCTTGGCTGCTCAGTGTTTGCGTGTGACCCAAATTTCAAATTATTGGAATTATTGGAATTGGCATGGTCAGGTTCAAATTATATTGTAATTAATCATGCAATGAAGCCTGTTTTGATGTTATATCACCTGTCTGATAACATGAAATTAGTTAGTCTATTTTTAGAAACAATTTGCATACACTTTCACCTGAATTTCTTAGATTTTTAAGGGTTTATTACAATTTAGCCCTGAAAATGATTGCATGATAAATAGAATAACATGTTTGTGTCTTTAAATATCAATGTTATCTGGTCTTGGCTGCTTGAAATTATCATGACTTGGCAAAGCCTCATCATAATAAAGTCTCCCAACCTCGACCAGTTTGCTTTGATATTTTTAGACACTAACATATTATTCTCTATATAGTCATACCTTCCAAACTTTCTCCACATTGTGTCAATGAGGGCAATAAATACTGGGTGGGTCAAAATATCAAACTGTTTGTACTTTACAGCAACTTGAAGCTGAAATTGACAATTTGACATTTACAATGCCTTCTTACATTACTGGTATATATATCTCTTACTAACTCTAGCCTCTGCTTTGCTTAATCATACATATGTGCTAAGGCAAATAAGTTCACACTGCTATTTGACTGTCACAAAGCAGACTAATACCCCCCCCCCCCCCAGTGTTTTTCCATAATTAAAAAGCCATTTTTCATCATAGGGCCATAACTCTGTCACAAGTCAATGGATTGTAACCAAAATATCACTTGCACATCTCTGCTTGATATTGATCACATCTATTAAGTTTGAATAAAATCCGTCCATTGGTTGCAAAGAAATTGAGCTGACACGAAAAAGCTACAGAGGTACAGACCAACTGACTGACATTGAACTTTAGGCTATTTTGACAGTACAAACATGCACCTACAGATATTGCAAATGGAAGGCTATAGTATTGCGCTGACCCCTCAAAGTGTTCTTTTATTTCTAAAATATTACATATGCAATAAATGTATATGTCTAATTTAAATGAGTTGGTTGAAAATATAGTTAGACAAAGCCCTGCATTTCAGATTATGAAATGGTGTAAAATTGTTTGCCAATTATATCCCCCTTTCCACAGACACTTGCATGCAAAGCGGGGTATAACTGTCAAACAATTTGCATTATTTTGTCATGCAGAACCAAGGGCAGGGGTCACCTGCATCAAGATTTGAACTTATTCCTCAGTTACTGATTACAACAGGTTAAACAATATCTTAGACATCACATTTGTGACCTGTCATACAAAAAGGGAAATATGGGTATTGTGTTAAGCGTGTGGTCTACGCAGACTGACTAGGGTTGAAACTTTTCTCTACGTGTTTATTTTCTGAATCAAGAATTATCAATCTACCTTCTAGTGAACTTTTTTTTGAAATGTGACTTCGTGTTGACCTATGCTGGACCTAATCTCTTTCCCAAAAATATTTTAGGGTTCCAAGATGGTCCCTTTTTGCACACCGAGTCACATTTATATTAACTTATTCTAGTACTTCCTAGGTACATCAGTACCAGAATGGGCCTGTCTACTTTTTAGTACAGACACAACAGGTAGCACCAGACAGAATGGGAATTCCAACCCTTAAACTTCATACCCTATCTGTATCTATTTATTATTGGTATAACATGGCTTTGTGACTTCAACAAATCATTCTGCTTTACCATTAATTAAATACTAATAAGAAACTTACTGAATTTCTGTAATAAAAGTTGGGGTCCTTTTCTGCAAAAGAAAGCAAAAAAATATAATGTAATCTTAAAACTTTTATTTATCACATGAAAAGATCTAGTAAGCATAAAATAAACTAATTTTAGTTGTTAAAATTACCCTTTATTTTAAATTTTATCAGTTTAAACAAGTCAATTTGTTGAGATTATGACACCGAATTGATAATGCATTTGTTATCTATACATTCCTTTTTTCAAATAACCCAATACATATATAATAAATTAACAACTCAGAAAAGCAAATTCATTACTAAATGATAATTAGTATAAGTATGAAGTTGCATTGAGCTCTTCCCAGTAGATCTAGTTATTGTAGTTAAAAAATGCAATTTTAAATTTGGTTCACCTTTGCCAATGATGTATTTTAATCAAATGGATGCCTATACACCATCGACATCATTGACAAAAGAATGAATTCAATATGATGACCATACCTTCAATATCACCCATACAAGACAAATTTTATTGTCAATCTATCAGATTGACAATAAAATTGATCTTGTATAGGCAATATGGAATACTGATTTGATATCATTATCAATTTGAATTTCAATATTATGATAATGTATGAGGAATAGAGCAACGTCGGGTATTATCGACAGCTTAATGGTCTGGGGGATACCATGCCGATGATACCCGATAAAATTACCAACGGAAGTTTACACTAGTTTATTTCGGGGATACCCTATAACGTGACGTCATTGTAGAGAGGTATCCGATACCATACTTCTGATAATAACTATCTTATCGCGCCGGTGTGTGGCGGGTGTTATCGACATGATTCGGCAGTTATTGACAGGTCGATTATTTTTCAACTTCAAGACAACTTCGCCTAAATTGGTTGTAAACAATTTACGAGAATGGCAAGACCACTAACCTACATTCCTCAGAATTTCTCCCTTTTAACTTATGCATCAATCTAAATAAAATGACAGCCATCTGGAGCATACTATATCGCGAGACATCAGTTGATGACCGGGTCGCGCTTACGTTCGGACATACGGAGGAACTGACAACCAGACAGGTGGATGAATTGAATATGTAATATAGAGTTTGCGCCCACGGGACATTACATTAAAGATGAAGATTAACTGCAATTCTTGAATAAACCCAATTTCCCCTTTCCGGTGTTAATATCGGCCATTTTGGGGAGTGATTTTCGGTTTTCTGTCAGTCTAAAAAACGTACACTCTCCTCAAAAACAATGTCAAAATCTATTTGTCGGTACATGAATGCGACCAATCAAATTTCCTTATTTCAATTTATCTATCTAAAATAAATGATTACCTATCACAATTTCTTAATTTTCAGAGTGTAAATAATGCTGATTTTCCATTCGTGTATGGCATCGCACGGACCCTAAATATACATATATTGCGAGTCCCAGAGGAGACACAGCTCCCCTTCGAAAATTGTTTGCATTCTTCATCGTAGAAATGTTCGTTAAACGGAACTTCAAAAGGTCATTGAATTGATTATATTTTTTATGCCTGAAATTTTGGAAAAACAAAGCTTACATTAAGTTTTAAAATCAAATTCCACGTAATCTATGGTGTTCTCTTCCGTGTCTCGAATAACTTACTTCACTAAATAGTAAACAATATCCTAGTCAAAACATCCAAGCGATAAAGATGCAAGAAATTCATAAACTTTCTTGTGTAACTCCTATTCAATGACATCACTCAGTCTCTTTAAATTTAGTTCCCGATGGACTTCAAAGAAGCCGCCATTAACTTGGCTTGTCCGGGTCGACCCACCCCGGCTTTGTGAGGAATCGTAACACACTGGCTTCACACGTGTGTCTTTGTTGGATTACTCAATAAAATACTTAATGGATTTAATAATCGTAACTTCTCAACTTTAACCAGGTAATTTATTTTGAATATTTCTGTCCTAATTCAGCAAAAGCGAAACACTAAGTCTTGATTAATTGGCAACCTTGGTTTATTGTCAAATGATCTTCGAATAATTTTAGTTTCCTAATAAACAAGCAACCAAACTAACAATTAACTTACCATATAATTGCGCGACAGGTCTGAAAATGTGTTTTTATTCACGATTTGATGGCCTGTGGTTTTGATTACGGTCGACTTTGTACTGGCAATTTTTCGAAATTTAAGCATCTCTTCACATTTTCAACATGTCACAAAAGTGAAGTCTGATTACCCCTACTCCGGCTTCTTATGGGTGTGTGATTATTGTATTACACTCTCCGGGGTTTAATTGCACTTTTACGGTAATTTCCAACCATTAAAAGATTGAATATGTCTTTGCAAATGAAGGTTAATTGACAAAAATCAGATAGTTTTGATTTATTTATAGGTATGTCGATAAATGCCGATCGCTTCATTTTTTGTCGCCAGATATCGACAACACGCTAATTCAGATTATTGCATACATATTACGCTCGGTTTAGGGTTGTGAAGCACTATACAATGCATATTTGGTGTTTTAATCTATTTATAGACAAATCCAGTGAAGTACGATTTCAAACTGAAGTTGTACAAAAATAGTACCCTCCTTATCTATCAAATTAACGGAGCGAAATTCAGAGAGTAAAATTTTAACTTGCATTTTATTTCCATGGAAGAAATTTTTGGTGAATCTTTCGGCACTAATTGGAAGTTGAGATAATATTTTATGCCATATGTACTAAAATTGATCCTATTTCGTAGAAATGGAGGTCAAAATAAAAACATGACGATAACTACCGACGGTCGGTAATACCTGACGTTGCTCTATTGAAGTTTGAGTCAACATTGTTATATATAATATTATCAATAAAAACGATAGTGATAAATTGTCATTGTTGTCAATTTTATTGACAATAAAGGTGAACATACCTCTGTCATGCACCAATAGGTTGAGGTAAAAGTGTTGTTTTCTGTTTGGTCTGTCTCGAACATGGAACTGTTCTAAGGCTTCCAATGCCTGTAATGGTTTGATAGATTATTAATGACAAACATAATGCGTTGGCAATATTTTCTTCATTGTAAATAAAGTATGTTGCTTATGATTTAAAGTCACATGTTGCAAAAAGAATTGAAATACGCATAGAGTGTTAACACTTAGATGTAGAGTCACTTAATTTTATCTCATAACTATACAAATATCCATGTGATAACATCCCATGTGATAATTTTTATGATATCACATGGATATTTTTAGAACAACGACAATGAACCATCGAAGCAAAAAAGGCTAACACAATTATAAGATAAATATAATACGAATTAAGTTTATAGTATGAAAAAAAAATTCTACATGTTACTTGGTAAGGGAATTGATAATTGTCTCAGCAGAGCCTCGAAAATTGACAATTGCTAGATATTTTTTTGTATACATTACATTAAGTATGTTTCATATATTTACATCCCTGTGATCCTATGCTTTGTAAATTTTGCTCTTTGCAAATAAAAAATGACCAGATTCTTGAATGATAATTCTACCTTCCTACCTACATTCCTCAGAATTTTTCCCTTTTAACTTATGCATCAATCTATATAAAATAACAGCCATCTGGAGCATACTATATCGCGAGATATCAGTTGATGACCGGTTGACCTATGTTGGATCCAATCCTTTTTCCAAATATTTACTATAGGGAGATCCTGAATGGTCCTTTTTCGAGTGATGAGTCATACTTGAAATTGAAATCCAATTCACTCTCTTCCTATCTTTAATACAAAGTTAAGAGGGGCCCTACCACAGGGGGCATCTTTGTGATCATCCAAGTCATAATGGTCTGTCCCTCTTTATCACTGATCCCCGCTGGAGCCTCTAGTTCTAACAATATCCTCGCTGTCTCACTTCGATCTGGGAACATAAATTATACATACAAGTGAAAATTCAACTTTATTTGGTTTCATCTACAATGACATCTCTCTTACATACTTCTTCAGTGCCATACTGACTCTTATCCTTTGCTTATACAAACACAACTCTAATATCCTTAATTTACAATTGAATTTTTGCAAATAATTTTCTTATCCATGTATTTTTTATATATGTATTATGTCCTGTCTTTACAAAAACACCCTTTCAATCTAAAATCTTTGAAATCTTAATTTTGTAATTACAGGTCTAAATATTGTTTTGTTTCACTAACTCTAGTTCTATATCTTTTATCAATACCACTGTTATTTCTATATTTTGCATTTACATATCATTCAATTGATTAATCATCAATGCATATTTAACCTCTCGCCTTTGCCAACACAACTCTTAATTTGACATTCCACAGTTAAGACATACATGTACTTTTTGGCTTATTCTTTTTTAAATTTGTATGTTGACATATTAAATAACTTGATTTTGCATTTAAAAACATAACAGATTAATCAATTTGCTCATTGTCACTGGGTGAAAATTCATACTTTTCCTCATAAACACATGTCACATATTTGTCTTTGCAAGTGTAATAAATTTTTGTAAAGATATTCATTTCCTTCACAAAACAATTCACTATTATTGGAGCCTGTGTGTGACATTTCCAACAATTCTACATGGGCACAAAGTAAAGACACTGGCCAGCCTGTGCATCTGCACAGTCTGACCAGGGTCTTTACTGTGTGATTTTTAGATATATAAGGTCTCAAAGTGAAATGAACAGTCAGGTAATCTTGTCAATGCACTTTGTAGACGTCCAGGCTGTTCAATGTTTCCACTTCACACACATAGCAAATTGCCGGAAATATCATGCATAGGCTCATCTTATTTCCAGTTTTCATAACTTATACAGCTGCCACATAAAGAGCTGTCCTTCCCTTGTAATCTTTCACCAGTTTATAATCACAGTTACATTTAGTCAAGGTCTTAATGGCATTCTATAGTATTTTCCTCTACTATCTATAAATACCATCACAATTTTTTATCTAACTCAGCAGCCACATGTAGAGGTGACCTTCCCTTATAACCCTTCACCAGTTTATAATCACAGTTACACCCAATCAGAGTATTCATTTAGTCAGTTTTCAAGTCATTTTATTTTCCTTTACTATCTAAAATTACCATCACAATCTTCATACCTAACTCAGCAGCCACATGTAGGGGTGTCCTTCCCTTATAGTCCTTCACCAGTTTATAATCACAGTTACATTTAATCAGGGTCTTCATGGCATTTTATTTTCCTTAACTATCATTAATTTCCATTACAATTTTTCTTACCTAACTCAGCGGCCACATGTAGAGGTGTCCTTCCCTTGCAATCCTTCACCAGTTCATTATCACAGTTACATTAAATCAGGAACTTCATGGCATTCTATTTTCCTTTACTATCTATAATTACCATTACAAATTTCATACATAATTCAGCAGCCACTTGAAGAGGTGTCCTTCCTTTGTAATCCTTCACCAGTTTATAATCACAGTTACATTTAATCAGATTTTTAATGGCATTCTATTTTGCTTTACTATCTATAATTACCATTACAATTTTTCATACCTAATTCAGCTGCCACATGTAGAGGTGTCCTTCCCTTATAATCCTTCACCAGTTTATAATCACAATTACACTTAATAAGAGTCTTCATGGCATTAACTGCGTCATTCTTGGCTGCGTAATGGACAGGGGTCTGGAGCTCACCAACTGTCCTGCACTCTCTGTCAGCTGGTTTGAAACAAATATTTAAGGTAGTGGACCAGAAATAGTTCCACAACATTTTGGAAGTTATAAACTTTAACAGTGTAAACTGAGGTTTCCTATTGATTTTCATTAGGAAACTTTGGTCAACATTGCAAAAGCTCATATGTTCCGAAATGTTGTGGAACTAATACAGTTCCACTGCCTTAAAACATAGTTATCATAACTACCCTGAGCTTTTGGACATCCGAAAGATAATTAATTATTATTCTAAAACAATGAAAGAGAGGAATCAAACCAGGTTGATTCACCTAAATAAGGCTAAATGAAAAAAATACAACATTGTCCATAAAAGATCCACAATCTAGAAACTCTACAATGCTTGATCAGACATATCTGTCTGAATACCTAGTATCGAAACAGTATTACAAGAGTACCACAAGTACTTTGGTGTAGGGCTTGGTGTAATGAACAAGTGCGTAAATTTGACCTTGAAATATATCCTTGATACTAACAGAAAAATCTTGTCACAAGCAAAACACTTGTGAAATATGATGCTCTATCCTTACCCATTGAAAGTTATCGCCAGTGCTTAAGTTTTTTGGAGGGAAGCGGGGGAGGGGGACAAATATCAAACAGATTTACAGACTCTATTAATGTAGGGGCATGAAAATATATAATACATACTTAGTGATTTGTATGAATAAAAAAAACAATCTAATGAAGTCTAGGGAATTGATAATTGTCGAGTTCGATATTTATTAAAAAAAACAACCTTAAAATACACTAAGTATGTTTATTTATCTTATAAACTCTATTTACTTTGTTTTCGTCTATGTTTCTAGCAGAAATGCAAGTTTCTAACTAGAAAGCCATGAATGGCTTGAGTCTCTCCACAGGCTTGAAATTCTTGTAATAGCAAATCTAAGTTTTGACTAGATTTTTTAGATATTTTGGGTTCTACTGATGTTGGAATGATTTTCAAAGTTTCGACTATTATAACATATAGAGAAATGACCTCCGCCCATACCAGACATATTTTTCATCCAATGACAATAATTATTGGCTTCATGATAATGAATCACCCAAGGATCATACTTATGAAGTTTGATTGATATCCATCCATTACATTCTGAGAAAATGATTTTCAAAGTTTCCACTATATAAAATAGAGAGAAATGACCTCCGCCCAGAAAATACATATTTTTCATCCGATCACAATAATTTTTTGTTAGACTGATAAAGAAGATTTTTAAAGAAAAAGTTTACGACTGGACGCACGGACGCACATACGGACACACGAGGGACACAACTGAATGAACAATAGCCCCAGTGGCTTACAGCCAGTGGAGCTAAAATTAATCGCATTATGTCATTGTTCAAAAAATATCAATGTGATGTCATAAAAAATATCATATGGGATGTTTTATAAGATAAATACCTTCAGAGTTATCCCCATAGGTAGTTAAGCTTACTTTTTTTCAATCTCCAATAAATAAGTTTTTGTTGTTCATTAATTGAGAGATTTATCAATCTTATCCAAAACTCAAACATATATTTAGACAAAAAACTAACATTCTACCTCCATTTTCAATCAAAAGTACGATCATGTTTGGATAGTCATCTGCAGATGCCACATGTAATGGAGATCGTCCAAAATTGTCACATTTATTGACGTCAGCACCCATCTCTATCAGGAACTTGGCCACGTCTATATGCCACTTACTGGCAACCTGTACATAGTAAAAAAAAACAAGAGCTACAGATAGAGGGGTATCCTGGTTCTTAGATAGAAATATTTCAGTAATTCTTGTACTAACCCTATTTTGTAGATATTCATTTGAATCATCTCATTGAGACGATCCAAATGAGTACCCAAAACATAAGGTTTCCTTGAGAAATAAAAATTTAAGATTGGCAATACCCCCCTCTTATCTGCACCTCTGAGAAATCATATCAATTACAAATGTTTTAACCCTTATCATACTGAATAAAAGCCTAGCCAAAATTGTATTTAATCAAAGTGCCAATAGCACTGTATGCCCTAATTGAGAGTCAGTTTTTAGATTGAAAATGAAATTTCTAAGTTTTTTTCTGGATTAAATATGAAACTCAGGTGGTATAGATTACTTTTTTATACAGCATGTAATGAGAAGTCTGTCTCATAATGGTAAACATGAGATGTCAGCGGACAATGTAGCTCGCCCTAACTGCTGTTTGTGACAAACAGCACTTGACCAAAGATCTAAGTTCAAGGTAACATTTTTAAGTTAAGTCCATGATCCAATACATATCAGTCTGATTTAGAAGTGAGAAAGAAATATAAACAAGAGTTGTCAGCGGACAACGTAGCTCGCCCAAACTGCTGCTTGTCACAAACAGCAGGTTTGATCCCCAACGGCTACACTCAATCTTTACGACTATTTGTCTCTCCCCACTGGGTTGATACTCGTAGACCTATGTGACGAAAGGAAAGGTTAAGGTGGTTGTACTGGTAAGAGAAATACCAGGAAGCCGTTGTTAGGTGCTCCAGCCGCTGTGATATAACTGAAATAATGTTGAAAGCGGCGTTAAACTCCATTCAATCAACCAATCACAAACAGCACTTGACCAAAGATCTAGGTTCAAGGTCAATATTTTTTGTTAAAGTCCATGATCTAATATATATTAGTCTGATTTAGAAATAAGAAAGAAATAAAGGTAAAATGGCCATAGGTATAAGCACTCGAAAATTTAAGCAAGGTGAATGTTTTTTGTTAAAGTTTTTCTAAGTACATAAAATGTTAAGGTCAAATTATCAAGGACCTTGGTAACCAATGAAAGCCTATCACCTAGTGAGTGTGTATATGAAGTAATGCTGTCCCTAGGTAAAATCATTCAAAAAATAAAAGCAAGGTTAAAGATTTTTTGTTTAAGTTTTTTTGCTAACGTCCATAAAATGTCAAGTTCAAGGTCAAAATGTCAAGGACTTTGGTAACCAGTGAAAGCCTATCACCAGGTGAGTGTGTATATGAAGTTATTGTGTCCCTGGGTAAAGCAGTCAGACAACATAAGCAAAGTTGAAGTTTTTTGGTTTAAGTTTTTTGGTTAAATTTTTTGGTTAAAGTTAAAAATTCAAGATCAAAATGTCAAGGAGCTTGGTCTCTGGTGAAAGCCTATCACCTAGTGAGTGTGTTAATGAAGTAATGATGTCCCTAAGTAAAACAATCATAAAATAAAAGCAAGGTTTAAGTTTTTTTGTTAAAGTATTTGGTTCAAATTCTTTAAATCCACAAAAGGTCAAGGTCAAGGCCAAAAGTCAAGAACCTTGGTAACCAGTGAAAGCCTATCAGCTAGTGATTGTATCTATGAAGTAATGATGTCCCTAGGTAAAATCATTCCAAAAATATAAGCAAGGTTTAAGTTTTTTGGTTAAAGTTTTTGGGTTAAGTTTTTCTAAGTCCATAAAAGGTCAAGGTAGAGGTCAAAATGTCAAGGCACCTGCTCTCTGGTGTAAGCATATCATGTAGTGAGTGCATATATGAAGTAGTAATGGCCCTAGGTAAAATCATTCAGAGAAATATAAGCAAAGGTTAAAGTTTTTTGTTTAAGTTTTTCTGAGTCCATAAAAGGTCAATGTTAAGGTCAAAACATCAAAGCACTTGGTCTCTGATACAAGCTTATCACCTGGTGAATGTGTATTTGAACTAATGATGTCCCTAGATAAAGCATTCAGAAAATATAAGCAAAGTTAAAGATTTTGGTTAAAGTTCTTTCGGTTAAAGTTTTGGGTTAAATTTTTTTAAAGTGTCAAGGTCACTGTCTCAAGGTCATTTTGACATGGGTGCTTGTCTTAAATGAAAGCCTACACCCCAATGAGTGTTTATGTAAAATATAAAGCCTCTAGGATTAATATTGATATCAAGAGCTGGCAGAGGACAGCGAAGCTAGACTATTCCTAGTGCTAGATAGTGACTGCAAATCAATATCGACATTGGAAATTCAATAAAATGAAAGTCAAGAGAAAAGAATCTTTGTCTAGAGGCTTATATTATGGTCACAGAAGCATGTGCAGACTTTCAAAGCAATAGCCTTAGTAGGAACAGAGATACAACTAACATAAAACAGTTGCACATAAAAACATAACCAAGATTTTTAAGGCCCAAAAGGGTTAAAATTCCACTAAATTAAATATCAGAGTAATGAATCTTTTTCTGTGGACTAATATTGTGGTCAAAGAAGCATGTGTAAAGTTTCCAAGCAAAAGCTTGAGTAGGTACAGAAATATTTCCGATGTACATCAGTTGCACATAAAAACTTAACCAAGATTTCTAAGTCCAAAAAGGGTTAAAAATCCACTAAATTCAATATCAGAGGATTGAATCTTTGTCAAGCGGCTGTTATTATGATCACAGAAGCATGTGCAAAGTTTTCAAGCAAAAGCTTTACTAGAATAAGAGATATATCTGATGTATAACTTTTGCATATAAAACTTAACCAAGAATTTCTGAGTCTGAAAAAGGTTAAAATTCCACTAAATTCAATATCAGAGTATTGAATCTTTGTCTAGAAACTGATATCATGGTAACAGTAGCATGTGTAAAGTTTCCAAGCAAAAGCCTAGGAAGAAATAGAGCTATAACTGATATACAACATTTGCATGTAAAAACTTAACCAAGAATTTCTAAGTCCGAAAAGAGTTAAAATTCCACTAAATTCAATATCAGAGTAATGAATCTTTGTCAAGAGGCTGATATTGTAGTCACAGAAGCATGTGCAAAGTTTCAAAGCAATAGCTTTTATAGAAACAGAATTATTACAGATAAACAACATTTGCACATAAAAACTTAACCAAAGCATTACGCTGACGCCGATGCCGACTCTGAGGCCGACGCCCACGTGACTGGAATAGCCCCCCCACACTATTCTTCACATAGTCAAGCTAATAATAAAAACTTTAAGCTAATGGGGACGTCGACATCGATGCTGACGCCAACGCAGACACCGACATCTGAGGGTATGACAAAAGCTCTTCAGAGACTTGCGTCCTGGGTGAGCTAAAATATTTACATTCTAGCAAATTGTTATATAAATTAGGAAGAGATTTTTTTTTTTAAAAAATCATTAATGTGGTTACATACCAATCCCTTGGCCACTGACGTTTTTCAGGTACAGTGATGAAAATCAGTCGTATAAACAATGTTTAAGTTTAAATTTTCCAGGTATTCGACAAACAAACAAACAGTCAGACAAAAAATATTGTTATTGTATTCCCCTAATCTATTGGTGCAAAGGGCATAAAAATCTTATCAGATTTATGTTTGAATTTAGTCTGCAAATAAAAGAGTACAAGAAAATCCTACCTCATGTAACAATGTCTGCCCATGTTTATCTGTACAGTTAATATCGGCACCACTTTTAATCAACGTCTCCACAAAGTCAAGATCTACCTCCTCCTCATCGCTCTGCGAGTGACCGAGTTTCGCAAAGTACTGTAGCAAAGCTCTGTTGCTTGCAGATGCCATCGTCGATCCTTGGCGTTTGTCTTGGCCAAATATCTTGCCCACACCTTCTTTGTAATCATCATGGATATCGTCGAGACCGAGTGTTCCCTGTGTCTTGTCCAGACCATCTCCAATAATAGCAGCTGTGATAAACAATCAATGGCCCAGTTATAAAACAAAGTATAAGACCTATCACATCTTTACTTAATTTGATTTGAACTGGTGTTTGATGCCACTTTCAACAATCTTTCAGTCATTATCACGGCAAAGGTCGCTTATTAATGCTCTTCCTGGGTGTCACCAGTCTATGGCTAAGGCTCTGGAATGCCTTGCAAGAGGACAACCCATGTGACGGTGGGGGTGGCAGTTATTTGAACCCATGACCTTCAGATTCATTCATATAAAAATTCAGCTGCCCAAACCTGTAAGCCAAGACCCAGTGGCCTTCCTCACATTTAGAGTGACCTATCAAGAGAAATGACAAGCAATTTTAACTTATGGGCCTAGGCTTCAAAAATTCAATATTTAACTTTAGAGGCATAGGAATTTTCCAAAAAAATCTAGGGGCCCAGCCTAAAGTCTAGGGGCCCCTGCTAGTCTTTTTCCCTGCCTATTAGTTATAACCTTCATCCAAGAGGTATAGATTAGAGGGTGTAATGCCAATCTAAATTCTTTATTTCTCCAGACGATTCAAATGAGTAACCACAAAACAGGATTTGTGCAAGAATTTTTAAAACATTTCAATTAGAAACCAAAAATATCCCCTCTATCTGTAGCCCTGCTTCATGCACTTGTCTTCTGAACTACTTTGAGGAAAAATTTATATCATGTGAAAACAATTAAAGTGTTAATACAAAATGAACATTTTTTTGTTACATAGGGCCTATTGTCTTTTTAAATTTATTTGACTAAATGAAAAAATCACATTTAAAACTATAACATCTGAAATCAGAAAGCCTTCTACATAATGAATGTCTAAACCTTTAAGAAATTAAAATTCAGTTTCTTTTTTTTTTTTAACCAGTAACCAGCATTCACTATACTGGAAGTGGAGATTGTATTTCTTCTTGTTATTTACATGTCAAGGGTTCGGCGCAACACTGTTGGAAGTGCCTATAAAAACACATCTATAGGCTCTTACAATAGTTTTGCGCGTACCCCTTGATGTTCAATCCTATGAACAATTTTAACCTAAAATACTCATTTAGGTGGTGTAGACAAAGATCAGACTCCACCTTACTACTGCAATTTCTTCAATTTAAAATAACAATTATTTTGTGAGTATGTGTTGCAAACAAGAGTGATTTTAAAACTATGTACATTTTTAAGTGAATTCAGTGTGCAAATATTATAATTAACTTCTTTGTCACCTGAATTTTTGCTTCCTTAAAAACATATTTCATTGGTAAATTATCAAGAAAGGAGTAAATAACAGTGAACCCAGAATGTTTCATTTTCATGACTATAAAAAAGTGAAAGTTATAAGCAGAGCTAAATAGCAAATATAAAAAAGTTTGCAATAATTAAGGCATATGTAAATTAGTAATCAATCTTTAATAATTTGAAAATGCATTAAATGATATTCATTTGGTATCTAAAAATCCCTATCATAAGACAATCATAGGTTTAATTTCCACATCAATTGACCAACAAAAGATAACCAATGTCAAAACTACATGGTCAATTTGCATCATTGCAAAGTAATTATGATCATTAGATCAGTTCTTTTTATGGAGAAAACCTGAGGTACTGCTAAAACCTTGGTCTAGTAAACAGTTTATGAGATTCCTAAAACCAGACAATTAAGCTTTTTAGATTAATGTTTTTCAAAATACTGATTCAGAATTTGTTCATTCAGTGCTTACAGCACTTTAATTTTAGTGCCATTTTACCAAGGTTTTCATTCAGCATGACAAGGCTTAACTTTCATCACCATTATGACCATAGGAACTAGAAAGCCATGAATGGCTTGAGTCGCTCCACAGGCTTGAAATTCTTGTAAAAGCAAATAAATGTTTTGACTAGATTTTTAGATATATTTGGGGTTCTACTGATGTTGAAAATGAATTTCAAAGTTTCAACAATATAACAGATAGAGAAATGACCTCTGCTATTAAAAGACATATTTTTCATCAAATCAAAATAATTTTTGACTGCATGATAATGGGTCACCCAAAGATCATACCAAAAATGTTTGATTGATATCCATCATTTACATTCTGAGAAAATGTTTTTCATAGTTTCCACTATTTAACATATTGAGAGTTGACCTCCACCCATAAAATGTATATTTTTCATCCAATCAAAATAATTTGTGGTACACTGATAAAGGGTCACTCAAGTATCATTCCAGTGAAATTTAATTGAATCAAATTCTGAGAAAATGATTTTCAAAGTTTCCACTTAATAACATATAGAGAAATGACCTCTGCCCATAAAATGCATATTTTTCATCGAATCAATATAATTTTTGGTAAATTGATAAAGTGTTACTCAAGGATCATTCCAGTGAAATTTGGTTGATATCAATCAGTTACATTCTGAGAAAATGATTTTCAAAGTTTCCACTATATAACTTATAGAGAAATGACCTTCGCCCATAAAATGCATATTTTCCATCCAATCACAATGATTTTTTGTAAACTGATAAAGGGTCACTCAAGGATCATTCAAGTGACATTTGGTTGATATCCATCAGTTACATCCTGAGAAAATGATTTTCAAAGTTTCCACTTTAATATAACATATAGAGAAATGACCTTCGCCCATAAAATACTTATTTTTCATCCAATCACAATGATTTTTTGTAGACTGATAAAGGGTCACTCAAGGATCATTCAAGTGAAATTTGGTTGATATTCATCAGTTAGATTTAGAGAAAATGATTTTCAAAGTTTCCACTATATAACATAAAGAGAAATGACCTCCGCCCATAAAATGCATATTTTCCATCCGATCACAATGATTTTTTGTAGACTGATAAAGGGTCACCCAAGGATTATTCATGTAAGATTTAATTGGTATCCATTGATTAGAATCTGAGAAAACTCACTTTTTACCATATTTGGAAATAAGCCACGCCCATTAAATCCATGTTTTTCATTGGATCAAAATTTCTTGAACAACTTTGAAAGAGGGTCACCCAAGGATAATTCCTGTGAAGTTTGGTAGAAATCCATCCAGTAGTTTCTGAGGAGAAGATTTTTAAAGAAAAGTTTACGACCGGACGCACGCACGCACGGACGGACGGACGGACGGACGGACGCACGACGGACACAACGCCATGACAATAGCCCCAGTGGCTTTCAGCCAGTGGAGCTAATAAGACACCATGACCTAGGTAAAAGCATAAGCACAACAGCAAAATAGTGATTCAATATAATTTTGGAATATGAAAAAAAGTTTAAGAACGTTATTATTATGACAAGTAGTTTTATTTGACAGAAAAATTCAAATTATGATTGCAGACAGAATATACTTTTTTGACACAAGAGAATGATTAGACAGCAAAAACTTCAAAATGAAAAGTTATGTGTGAATAATTATCTCAACCATGGATACCTTTTTCTGCCTCTACAGTCGCCATGACTGAAATATTTTGACGTAGAAATTCTAGTCATAATTGCTTGATTCAATGTAAAATCAATCAAAAGTTGACTGAGTGAAAGATTACAACAATACTATGATATATTAGACCAGGCTTAAAGTGAATTAGCCAATCAGAGACAGTATTTCAAAAGTATATATCACAGATACAACTCCAGGCATCGTATTTACAGATATATGATGGCAGTATGTCATGCAAGTGAATATCAACAGGTTTTGGGTACAGAGATATTTTAAAGAGATAATGAGGTTTTTTTATGAGCACACTTTTTTCCAAAAGACTTCCTTTAGTCGCATAAATGCAAAAGATCTTCAATAAGCAACTGAGACAGATTCATAAGTAAGTTCAAGGAACATTCATGCCACGTTTCATTGAAATTGGCCCAATGGTTTGGGAGAAGAAGAATTTTAAAGATTTCAAAGTGAAAAAATGCCACGCCCATATTTGGGGGTCAATCAATTTTTTTTTAACAATTTAAGCAAGGGGTCACCCAAGGATCATTTCTACCAAGTTTCGTTAAAATCTGCCCATTGTTTTTGGAGGAGAAGATGTTTAAAGAAAAAGTTTACGCACAGACACACGACAGACAACTGACACTCCGCCATGACAATAGCTCGCTGGCCTTCGGCCAGTGGAGCTAAAAATACAAACAGTTTTAAAAAAGCATGGTCTAAGTCGGATAGAAAATCTTGTGTCACTTGATTCTATTTCTCATATACCACGCCACATGTTTACTATCCTATATTAAGTATTATCAATGATTTTTGGTATGGTAGTGTGGAGCCTAAACAATGGTTTTTTGAATGTAAGGTTGAGGCAAAACTCCTTTTTAATATATACATATGTACTCCCTTTTATAGACTTGCAACATAAAACCATTGAAACATGAAATCAAAGATTGGTTACTAAATTTTTGGAACTTCAAAGGCTGAAGTTCTCAGTTTTTGTTTGCCCAACAATGAAATGTGTTCACATTGTGAAATACGTATATTGATGGCTAAGTGCAAAACAGTTGTAACTGCCTATATTTTTATCGGCAGTTACAACTGTTTTGCCCTGAGCCAGTGATATCCTTTTGGTTTTAGGATACAGCTATGCACACATCTCATATACAAAATAATTGCAGAACAACATTAGACAGAATCTGATAAATCTAAAAGTAAACTTGCAAATTTACTTCATAGCTAAGCCAGCCCCTTCCAGGATCAATATTTATGAAGAATATATTACCAATGATCAATATTACACAAAAGAAATAAACAATTGTTTTATTTCTTTAGAACTAATACATGTGTATTAGCCAAAATGTGAACAATTTGGGATAAATTTCCTTAAAAGTACTTAATTTTGCAAGTAATTACTAGGCTGCTAATGTCATGATATTTTATCTTTACTTAGCTCCTCTTATATAACATCAGATAGGGCAAACTAATGAAAGTAGGATATTATTATTTTTGGTATTTTCACTGGTTTGACAGTGACTTTATTTAAGTTATAATCTACAGTCATTTTTTGATAATCCACTTTAAAGTTTTAAAGAATAACCAATATGATTTGCTATAATATTACTCACATTATTTATAGGTCCCTAATTATACTAAAAGATGATAGTACACAAACATGATTGATCAATTGTGTATTTCTCTTTTTTCTAGGTCTTTCTATGCTTGATGAAGAAAAATGAGTCTGTGTGTGACATTTCCAACAATTTCAAATGTGTGCCAAGCAAAGAATCTGATCAGCCTGTGCATCCGCACAGCCTGTCCAGAGTCTTCACTATACACTTTGTAGATAGCTAAGGTCTCAGAGTATCTTGAGACAGTCAAGCAATCTTCTATTTGGACTTATAGCTTTCAAGGATACTCACTATTTGTCGCTTAAGCACATGTCAATTTGTTTGAAATGTCACACACACAGGCTCAAATCTATACTACACTAATAATATACAGCATCTGATTACAAAAACTATATGGTTGTCCCATGACAATTGCTGTTGAGCCTGCAAAATTTTCACCATTACCCCCAGATATGATTAATTCTAACTTTTGACCTTAAGTTTATGACATTGACCTTAGAGCCATCTGAAAAATTTCTTTCAAAATACCACATCTACTCATGATGGAGAACAATTGAGCCAAACTATTTTGAAAGGCATCCAAAAATTAAGGAGTATTAAATGTTGGTACAAAAACAGAATGGACTAAGAGTCTATTTTTAGAATGGACACATTTACACCAAACTGTCATTGTGAAAACTATGTCTTACTCACTGCATGCGGCTTGATGAACAAAAATACAAAAAAATGCAAAAATAAAATTACATAAACAACTAATTCATTCTAAAGGTAGAATAATGATCTAAATCTTTTACTTAGTTAAGCAATATAAATATATATATATATAAATTAAAGGTGAGTACATGACATAACAAAATGGAGTATTAATGCATCTGTTATTCATAGACATAAATTTAAACTATTGTAACTGCCATTTTTAAGAACAGGGACTTTCAATAGTTTTACACTTACTACTTCAATACTTCACAAATCATGTTAATTCTGCCATTTATTCTAATGCACTGTCCTATTGTATTGTTTACAGAAGCATTTTGTCTAAGAATATCTTTTACAGATGCATTAAATTGACAACAATAATAAACTATTTCAATAATACAACATGCTTTGGAAACCTCAAATAGAAACTTCATTAAAATCAAGTATTTCAGCAAAGAAAATAGCATGAAATTTGAATTTAAAATAAATCTTTGTATTCAGAAAAGGCCAGTGACAATTATTATTACCGGTATATAATTATGACTACTGAATAAATGAAATTTTGGTATCTTTTATATTTCGAAAATAATAAAAACATCTCTGCATAGTGTTGACATATCATTACATTTTCATGTATAATAATTGAATGTAGAGTTGTAATTCATCTTATATACAAAGATTAAAAATAAAGTATTGGAGTGGTTTCAAGTCTACCATTCAAAGTTTAAGGTAACAGTTTGAGGTTTCCAGTCTACATACATTTATTTTAAGGGGTCAGCTTGAAACTATCGTGAGTGCCTATATGCTTATAGACACTCACAACAGTTTGTGCTGACCCCTCAATTTACATCTATAGATAACCATTTTACATACCGCCTGTTAGTCTCACTGAGTGTGGAACAAAAATGCACAATTCATTAGTAATTAACTTTCATCAAATATCAGCCTTAATTATGTGTTTAGGATAACAAAGCACTTACAAGTGCACAAGAAATGGGACTGTGAATTTACCAGGAAAGAGTTTCTAGTGCAAATATCAAGATGGAGGCACAAATTTAGCTCTGTTATCATGGGCAGTTTCAAAAAATCGCCCTTTTAATTTTCAAATCACTTTTTTTTTTCTTTTTTTTTCTGTACTCAAGGATAACATGATAAAAGGTCTGAAAAACTGATTTCCATCAAGGTCCAAACTTATTCTTGATCTTTTCATGCACATTAGAGAGAGAAGTCATGCATTCTATCCCCTGCTACCAACTTTTACAGTTTGGTGGACTGGGGCTATGTCTGTAAAGTGTCCTGCCTTAATAAACTACCCTCCTCCATTGGGTCTTGAACTCACAACCATAAGATTATGAGTCAAACAAATTGACCATTTGGCCAAAAGAGTCAACATAACTATCATTTGATAATTTTTATTAGTTTGTCTAATTCTACTGATAAAGTTTATTATCATACACATCACACAAAAAGACACAGTTCTTCTTGATCATTTTACATTGATAAATAACTGTAGTAAATTATTCTAAAACACAGAAATGAGAAATAGCTTTGCGTTCAGAATGAAAAATGCAAACTTTTAAAATGGTACCAAACATTTCATCTTGAACCAAGAGCTGGTTTCAATGAGTACAAAATGATACATTTTTAAGTTCTAAACTTTTGTATGTAGTTCCAACCATATACTAGGTGACAAATCGCGGGCTTAGTGCATAACGGTTGTAACTCACTTTTTGACCAAAAATCTTTTTTTCACAATTTTATGATCCAATTGTACCGATACATATCCCCTAAAAATATTATCTGAGAATTCCTTTTATTTCAGAGCAAATGAATTTTTTAAAAAAGGTTGTATCTCAAATCTGAAAAAATGTTCATGCATATTTTAAAAATATAAGGACTTGAAGCAAATAACATCCATTATATCACAAAAAGGATCTTTAGTTGTACAGAAAGGTTTCTATCTTATTTAGCAACACTTGGGAAGGTTTTAACTAAAATCAAGATTCATACTTAGATGAACAAAATTATATTGCACAGTATGATAATCAGACAAAGCAGACATTATACCATCTTATTTGTACATTGAAGAAGTAAGATGAAATCACTTTTAGGATTAATTTCTCTGGAAGTTTATTAAAAATTTTAGATTAAGAATGGCACTTTTTTTATTTATCAATTGAAGAGGCCCAGTGTAAGCTTTGCCATTAAAATGACTTGCATTGCATGCTGGTTAAAATAACTTTAATTTTTGGTTGTTTCTTGAAGACATTTTTAGTTCAATTTGCTTGGCTTATTGACTATAGCAAGAACAGTCTATTCTTTAGATATGATGATACAACAGAAATTAATTTTAAGATTTTTTTTTTCATTTGTAGCTTGATTCTTCAAGAAGGGGGGGGGGGGTGAATTTCAGTCACCTGGGTCTAAGTGTCTGTGTTGGCTTTGGAATAATGTTTAAATAAGTTAAGGTACAGTCACATCTCTTATCCTTCTGATGCTTTCACTCTGAAACTTTATACATACTTCTTTGACCATAATATTAGCCTCTAGACAAACAAATCACTCAGACATGTAATTCATTCAAATTTCAACCATATTTTTTTACTTTAAAATAAATGTTTAATTTAAATTTTAGATGTTTTAGATGCAACTATTGTATGTAATTTTTTATATCTCATCTGTGCTACAAAGTTTGCTTTGAAACTTTGCACATGCTTCTGTGACCATAACATCAGCATTTACCTTAGATTCATTACTGTGAGATTCATTTGAGTGATTTTTTTATTTTTCTAGAATTGAAGACTTGAAAATTCTCTGTCAAGATTTTTGTGCAACCTTTGTTCATTCTGTAATATACATGTATATGTTTTTACCTATGTTTTCCTTGGAATTTTGCACATTCTTCCATGTCCATAATATGAGCATGTTTGAAAAGATTCATTGCTGTTACATTTATTTGATAGGAAATTTAACCCATATCAGCATTGAAAACACAAGTTTTATTTCCTACTCTTATAATATGCTATTAATCTGAAGCTTCAACATGATTCTGTGACCATTATATCAGTCGCTTGACAAAGATTCAAGTGTGATATTCATCAATAGAAATTTTTACCCATTTAGGACCTTGGGCTTTGATTAAATTTAAATGCAACTGCCATATTTCTGACATAATATTTTACTACTGAAATTATTTCTTTGAAACTTATCACATGCTTCACTGACCAAAATATCAGCCTCTATGCAAATATTCATTACTCTGACATTCATTTAAAAGAATTTTTCCATCTGTGACTTTCTGAAGCTCAGAATAGTTATGGTTTGCTGTCTACTGACAGATCTTGTTTTCACTATCAGTCAGTTACAGTTCAGCATAAGTACATGCAGGTCATAGATACAATAATTTGGAGTCTATGTCTTTTTACATGCAGGTATTCCAATTATTCATATAAACCAAAACTTATTTGATAATTTTCTGTCTTCGATCAAATTGGATGGATACATTTAACCATTAGCTGAAGTTGGATGAGAAGATTAACGTCTGAAAAAATGTTGTGGAAGCGCTTGTGTGGGAAATACCAGGAGCTCATTGTTTGGTGCTCTTGGCACTCCAATATGACTTAAATGATGTTCACATTAGTGGTACTAAACCCAATTTGTGTAAAAAAAATCAATTTTTATCAATTCCAGTTTTAGTCCTCTATGCCTTCGGATTGGTCAATCAGGAAAACTCCTACATTCTGTGTGGCATGTTCTTTGGAAATTATGTTTAGCTCAGGCAAAGCCAAAATAGGCTACCAGATTAAGTAACATGTAAAATACCACACCTTTAAGGCTTATAGTTAGTCAGGAGTTTTTTTTAAAGATGTGCAATTGAAAGGGATATGGAAATACAGGTTTTCTTCACTTGTCCATGGACAAGTTAAGACAATTTTCTACTTGTCCTGGATACAAATGAACATATCAATTGAAAAAATGAATTGATAAATTTTGAAAATACATAACTTTTGGTAAAGAAAATGCTGGACCCCAGTATATTCTTTATTATAAACATTTTTTCCGCCCTTTTGCATAGATATTAACATAAGAACAATTTATCTCTTAGATCAATATAATACCATTCAAAGATTTGCTCTGGTATTTACTTGTTTAAGGACAAGTGGCCTACAAAAATGTACTTGTCTACAGGTGAAAAAACCCATATTTGACAAGTTGGTCACAGGAATTCTACACCCTTACAATTGAGCCTCAAACAAGGATCCCATGGGATTTAGTTCCACAACAATTGTAGAGGGCATGTAAATCAATGCTTCATGTAAAATATCTATTCCATAATGTTAAAAGTTAGCCATCATTGAGCAGTTTTCTTTCTTTTCCTTAGTGTATAAGTCATAGGATAAGCCCAAAAGAAACTTCGGGGATGTTATTCAACAAATTTCATGGTTCTAGCTTGCATACTTTTTGAGAAATGCTCTGGACAAAAAAAGGTCAACAGACTGACTGACTGACCTTCTGACAGACTGACTGACTGACAGGTGCAAAGCAATATACCGCCTCTTCTTCCAAGAGGGGCATAATGAAAAGAAGAAGGCAACAGATTTTCAAGTGTTTGTAATATTTCCCTTACATGATCAAATTGTTGAAGAACTCAGGCAAAGTGCAGTTGAATTTGTGTTTGACTCGCAACCATGAGGTCATGGGTTGATAAATGCCACATATCCATGGTTAGATGCTCAAGCCACCAAGTTATGACACTAATACTGGTAAAAGTGGAGTTAAACTTGATTTAGTGTGCTTAAATTCATCATTGATTAATGCAATTGAGGTAACATTTGATTTTATTGAAGAATAAGTTGTTTTTATCGACCCACAATGCTTATAATCTACAATCTTTGGACAATTAAAAGCTAAGAAAAGATCGGGTTTTTTTAGAGAAATAGCAAGAGTAATTATTATTTTGCTCAAATATTTATTAGTTACAATCCAGGTTTAAAGTTTTCCAGTTGTTAGTGATATATTTGTCAATTAGCATGATTTTTTTCATGTCAGAAACAAAACAAACGATGTGAAACTCAGTATGCTTGATCAAGTGTTCAAAAATCATGTTTTAAAAGAGGGCATTTAAGTTAAGAAAGCATTAAAATTGACCCAAGAGAAAGAAACAAAGCTCTCAACTGCAATAATAGCTTTAAGGTGAATGTTTATGGTGATTTGAAATGAGTTACAACCGTTTTGTGCAAAACTTTTGATTCAGTCTGTTGGCTTTTTAATTGCAAAACGGTTGTAACTCAAACTTTTGCAAATTACTCATTTTAGATAAATCTTGCATAATGTTAATGAATGGCATATGAAAGAGCTTAAATCAACTATATTGAACATGCCCACAATTGTACAAAACTCTCCTATAAAATTTTGAAAAAGTGAGTTACAACCGTTTTGCGCTAAGCCCGCGAAATGGTCACAAGATATGCCCCTTACACTGCATGATGGTCAATTATGAAAAACAACAAAAGAAAATGATTCAAAATTAAGCCTATGGAAGAGTTATGGTTCTTGTGCAATGAATGCACTTTGTAATCATGAGAAGAACATAATTAAGCTAGTGAGACTTAAAATGTCAGAGTTATGCTCCAGACATAGAAGTGGACCCCTCCTACTTTCGCGGATGCTGGTCACGGGATGCCACAGCATACGGAACATCACTCGGCCTTTTCCTTAAACTACAACATACCCTGGAAGTTTGTAAGGCGGATGGGTATGTAACGAAATTGAACATTTTGTTAGGTGGAAACAGTGTAAGAAAAACTAGTGAACCGGCGCTATCTTTAGATTGATATTTTTTACAGTAAATAACGGCTGAAAAATCTTAATTTTTAAGAATGACAATCATTCTCAAAAATTAAGATTTTTTCAGCTGTTATTTATGAATCTTAAGATATTTGTATAAGGATATAATGGTTTCACATCAGTGACTTGAACGAGTAGCGTTTGCGATGTTGAATGTTTTCACTCAAAGTTTCGAGGGCTTACGCTATTTGAACTGACGTCATCGAGTTTTTCCAAGGGTTTCCCATAATTTTTAAAAATAGTCAGTCTACGTACATCCGAGGTTGATCATGAGATTGGCCGAGTGTTGTTCCGAATGGATGCCACAGGTGATCCCAGAAAAGGTCTTTCTACCGGCATTTCAAAATTATTTGAGGTAAGACTTTGCATAACATTAATGACATAATCACACTGTAAAATTTCCAAAACACAGTTACCATTATATTTTGTGTCAAAAATAGTGTGCACTTCACTTACTTGATCCATGATCCTGAACAGGTTTTAAACCTAATCAAAGAATCAAAGGAAAATCAAACCAAGGTACTAATCAAAGAACCAAAGGAAAATCAAACCAAGGTATATTTGTGAAGCATAAATGACTGGAAATTGAAAATATTAGTATTTTGGCAGTTCTAGGATGAAATACCCATCTGATAAAATATCCTTCACTTTTTTCTGACCGAGTATAATTATATTCCCCTAGCTTATTCTGTTCGTGCAGACATAAGACCCTCATTCTAAACTCCTAGGAGGACATTATTCCCTCATCTGTCTTACAATTTTGAATGAGAGAATAATGTAGGCCTTGTAGGTTTGATATAACAGATAATGAATACTAAATTAGGATGATGATGGGTTTAAGACCAAAAACAATTTAAATCAGAAACTTATCTATAAAATGACCTACATCACGGGAGTGAAATGACCTCGTTATATATTTTTATATTACACCAGTGTTATAACACGAGTGGAATAACTAAGAAAATGAGCCAAGAGCGAAAAGCAAAAATGACGTCATAATGTTTATATTGTGCCATCAGTTTTAAACGCATTATAAGTTCTGCTGAAAATTGAAATGTTAAATTTCAAGAATTTTGACGATTATTCGCTAAATTTCAGGTCATAATTTAAATAGAATATAAAATTTGTGCTCATCAAATACAGAATTGATTAAACTCATCATCTAAAACAGATAAAATTTCAGCGAAGCCTAATTTTTATCTGTTTATAGATGACTTGTTTAATAAAGTCAGTATTCCATGACTACGCATTCAATATCGTCTATATATAATCAGAGGCAAAGCCAAACTTTTTCCAACGTAAGGACCATGGGAATCCTCAAGAGTTAAATTTTGTACTCGGATACCTGACATCTTGGTACCAACTGGTACTCGAGAACCTGAAGATATCTGTCAATATATATTAATTTAATCAACTACAGTCAAACCTGTATTAAGCAAGCATCAAAGGCACATTCTGACGGCTTAAGACAGGTGCTTGCTTAATATGAATTAATTTCAGTGCCATTAATTCATTTGGGAACTTGATGGTTACTTGCTTAATACAGGTTGCTTGCTGAGTACAGTTACTTATAATTGAGCATTAAAACACTAGCATTACATTGAGAAAACATGCAGTGCTAATTTTAAAATACTTTTCATAGAAGAATGATATCACATGCGCATAATGTGAATATTTTATGCAAAGAATGAAAAGAAGACTTAAAAGACCAATAATTATATCAACAAGAGCACCGCATATGGGCACCAAGGCTTGGATGTAGGATGCTTGATAATGATTAGAAAATTCTAGGTTCTAGGGGGCATAGTTTGCACAAAATGCAGCTAGAGTTATCCCTCTTTGATTGTATATGTTGCTATTTTGATAGAGAATAACTGTGCCATGTTTTATCTAATTGCCTTAAGTAGAACTAGAGATAACACAAAATGTCAGATTTATCTCATGATGACGACAATAACGACAACAACAAGGCTATGGCAAAACCTGGGATTTTCTCTAAAACAGCCATGCTAAAATAACTGTTTCTCCATTGATTATGTGGATAATGATATGGTAATATAAATTTAAGAACATGCTTACAAGTCAATCCTATAACCTTCAAACAATAGGAGTCATGATGGTCTATATTCAAAATTCACTTAAGTCATTTCACTTGGCTGTTTTCCTTTAAACTATCTATAGAATATTGATATCTATTTCATTGACAAAAGAATACAATTATTTGAATAAAGCTTAAATATGGCACATACAATATCAATACGATTGGCATTTATTTTGTATGGGTGATATTTCAGAATAATCAATATATTTATTTCATTAAATTTTCAATGAGATATTTTGTTATAGGACGCTTTAGAATGATCTTCCTGGGAAAACTTAAATTACAGTGATATTTTTGTTGATAGCATTACCAAATAAGCAAAAGGATTTAACCTAAATTGTACTGTAAATTGTTCACATGATTCCTCTTGTCTAAAGCTCAGTATTCCTTATTCATCAAATAGGGGAGATATACCATATTTGCCCTAAGGATTCGGATAGACAGGTTGAAACAAAACTTGTACACCCAGATTTTACTGCTCCTCAGGGAGCAGTTAAATCTGTGTATTCAAGGTTTGTCTGTCACCAAGCACTTTCTGAGCACATTGTCATATTTTCATTCCACTATCTTAGAAATTTTAAACAGTTAAAAACAGTCTGTCTTTTGTGTGTCAAAAATCTTGAGATTATAACGGTTGCTACATGTACTGTGCCATGTGAAATTGTCAATTTTTATTCTTAAACCTTATAAATACAAGTTTAAGCTACCAGGTTAAAGAATTAAACAAATTTGTTCAATTCCATTAAACTGACACTAGTAATAAGTATATCAAGAAATTGGTACAAAGCTGTTGTTCAAGTGTTTAAAATTAAATGCACTCACAATAGCTTTTCCCTGGCCCTTGAAATAGTGTTAGAATCAGCATCATAAACAGCTTATACTTCTAGTTTTAACTTTTCAAACCATGGTAAAGTGAATAACCGATGAAAAAACCCGAAAAAAGAAAATTTAACATTTATATTTAACCATTTTTCAAATGGTAAAAAAGGGTGTATGAATAAGGAAAGTGGTGACTTTGCTTGCTGTATTACCTTCTATCTTGTTCTTGGCTGACGAAATTAAAAATAATCCATTTTATAAATTCTTAATAGCAATCAATCTTAAAAATGTCTACAAATTCAATGCTGTTTTGTTTTAACTTAGCAGACCTTATAAATAAGAATGTTCACCAAGAATAGCTAAGAAGAAAATGGAACAGGGCAAACAGTATTTTCTTTCCGGCAAAGTTCCCTTCTAAATATTGAATCTCCCCCAAACCTACGTACACTTTAAACAGTCATCTGCGACTTCTATAATTGGACAAGTCTAAGAATGACTAAATCTAAGATTAGGTTAGCATATTGGTGGCTCAGCATGAAACAGTTGAAACTGCCTCTAAATAATAAGCAGTTACGACTATTTGCGCTGATCCATCAATATGTAATAACTGTCATATGATACTTTTATACTAGATTAAATCTTTGTCCAAGATAATGCAAGAGTGAATTCCAAAAATATGGGGTTTACAGAACAAAATTGTATTTAGGTAACTGTATATAAAGCTAACAGATTCTTGAGCTCTCAACATGCATAGCAAGGAAAACATAGCTTTCTAAGACAATCAAATTTCGTAAGCCCCTAAGAAAACAATGCTTTGGTAAACATGTTGGAAAATGAAGAAAATGTTAAAGAAAATATTCTCTTTTTTTGCATGATGTTTCCAACCCAGAATGACAGCAATTTCTAAAAATGTTGCCAACAATATCATTAAATTTACACTTGTCTAAACCGTGCCTGGTGTTGATGTTTTTGGAGAATTCAAACTATATTTTTTAACCCATGTCATGCTGACTAAGAATATTCCTGCTTTGGCAGGAGAAATAGACAAAGATCAGCCTGCACATCTGTGCAGACTGACCTTAGTCTTTATCACCTGATTTTTCTTTTCAAATTTGAAGAGTTTAAAAAATACATTTTCAAAATAAATACCGCCTTGCAATTAGTGCATTCATTGCTTTCAGCTCTTTGATTTTGTTGAATTAAGGCTTTTGATTAGCATAATATGGGTTAAGATATCTTGTATGACTCTGTTAAATCAAATGTTAAATATACAATGGTCACATTTTCTTATTTCCAAAGAGTCTAGATAATTTTTATTAAATACATACTTGTCTTTTTTCTAATCCGTTTTCTGTTGACAAAATCCTGCCATTTTGACACAGCCCGTCTAGCGTCAAGTAGGGCCTCAAGCGGATTGTTTTGTTTCTTCTGAGCATCTTTAAGATTATTTAGAATGGGACTGTATGTATGAAATAGAAAGACACATAGGAAATATATGTAATTTTACATATTCCAACATAAATACCAATATTTGACATGCATGAAGAAAAGAACTTCTGAAAACATTGTGGACAATGCAGGGCTGCGGAATTCCCATGCCTGACTTGTCTGAAACAGGCTTTTCCACTTGTGTGTAAGTACACTTTTCAAGACCACTTGTCCAAGTAAATACCAGAGCAAATCTTGATACATTACTAAAAGATCTAGGAGAAAAGTCATCCTATTGTTTGTATCAAATGGGAGAGAACATTGTCTTTAATGAAGAAAATGCTGGGTTTCAGCATTTTCTTCATTAAAAACAATGTTTTTCTCAATATACAGTAAAATCTCGGTAGTTCGTATCTCAAGGGACCGGGACAATTTATACGAACTAAACATAGTACGAACCATCAAATGTCAAGCGGTCGGTAGTTTTTGATGGCTCAGATCGGACATGGTCTTAAGGTACCCTATATTTGTGGCTTTATTTTAAGGTTCTATGGAATATGATTTAAATCAAATTCTAATGATACCATTTTGTAGAGAATAAGGACGCAACAACTCTCACTTGAACAATGATCATCTTTCATTTCGTCCATATTCAAATCCTAAATAAAGTAATTTCGGCAATTATTTATATGCCAATTATTAACTACGTCAGAGTGTTTTCGCTTTGGATCAAAATACTTTGAGTACTCATTCAGTGGACGATGAAATCTCGGCATTACGATGAAGCTGTGAGGAAGACATATTGACAATTAAGTCTACGAAGATTTGCACTTTCATCTATGCATGATCGGTATGAGAAAGCCAGATGAAATATAATAATTAAGGTCACTGATTGGTCCTTTATTCGATTAAACCCGCCAAAAATTATAAATAAAACAATGCCTGTAAATATTGATGCAAAACAATAACTTCGATTTATACCAATCAACAGGTGTGAAAATCAAGGTATATGTCTATTGTTACACCCAGGACAACTATTTATCGTAGAATTCACACCTACGGATTAAACATATCAATTTATGTTATTTGGAAACTCTCCGGACTTCACACGGGCTACGAACTACGAACCACCGACGTGCGAATTACTCGGAACCTTCTTATAAAGATAAAGAAGGAAGAAAATCGGGACCAAAGAATGTATACGAACCAACACATACCTACGAACCACCGGCGTGCGAACGACAGAGATTTTACTGTATATCGATTCATTCTTTGTGGGCAATTTCATTTTGATCCCAGACAAGTAGGATATCGACTTTTACTTGTCCATGGACAAATGGAGAAAAGTCACATTTCCCAACCCCTTGGCAATGTAGAAATTGCTTGTTGCAAGCAACTTCTTCCTTTTCCAAAAAGTTTCCCTCCTAAAAAACACAAAAAAGAATGAACAAATATGGAAACGTTTTTTGTCTGCCCTTCAGACAAAATTTCAAAGTATGCTATGAGATAATACAGTTTTGTAAATACAAAGCGTAGCTGCAACTGCAATATCTCATGGAACACTAGTCTGCCACCTTAACCAAAGATTTATGCAGGACCAAATTCACTTTATTGAAAATTAAAATCAACCCAACACCGAAAAAAAATCAGCGTCACTCTGCGATAACTGACAGAAAATTGATGGCTCAGAGCAAAACAGTTATAACTGCCTATGAACAATAATAGGCAGTTACAAATATTTTGCACTCAGCCATTGATATTTTTCTAAATCTGAATATATACTCTGTAGGACCTTTCGGTATATTCACAGTGGGAGAGAGATGTGTGTTATTGGATGTTAATAACACTGTTGGAGAGCTGATTTGAACCTCATTACTCTCTCCGCGCACACAACATTACTTTCTAGGTTGTTCCACTCTATTATAGTTCTCGGAAAAAAAAAGAATTTTTGAATTGGTCACTTTTACAGTTTATAGTTTTGAAGCACTTGTTGTGTTTTTTTGGCTTGGTTGTTTTAACGCTGGTTTCTTTACCTAACTTTCCTCTTTGCAGTTTCAGTCATTTCATCCATTTCAAAATTACTGTTGACAGCACCGACTTTTGTCTTTCTTCTCTTCTTGCCCTCTTTGTGGTTCTTATCCATTCTGTATTACTGAAATGTAAACAATTCACACTAGCTTTTTTTATGACCTTGTCATACTGACCCTAAGACATTTCTCCCAATAGGGTCATCTTGCCCCCTTGAGAGAAATTACCAAGGGTCAAAACATGGTTTTATACCTAAGATTATCGCAAATTTTAATAGCTAAAGTTTTACAAATTTATTGCTTACTTTATATCATTACGAGAAACAGTTAAAATGACTAATAGGTGTACATGATTCCACTTATGATATGCTTTTTTTGTAATTTTAACCCCTTAAAAATCAGTTTTGACCCCCAGAATTTGTTTTGTGGACTCCTCAATATCAAACACTAGCACAAGCCCTGCTGACCTTTGTCTATATCTCCTATCAAAGCAGAAGTATTCTGGGTTAAGCTTGACAACAGAGCTACAGATAGAGGGGGTATTTTGGATTTCAAATTTGAATATTTCACTAGTCCTTGCTCAAACCCTATCTTGTGGGTACTCATTGGAACTGTCTCGACGAGACAATTTTAATGAGTACCCACAACAAAGGGTTTCATAAAGAAATAAAGATTTTAGACTTGAGTTACCCCCTCTTATCTGTACTTCTGTGACAAGGGTTAACAGTCCTGTAAATGTAAGAGGACACTTAAAAGAACCATTGTGAGAGATATGGAAATGCCTTATAACATGTAATTTCTCTGCTTTCCACAATGTTTAACTTTTATGTGACTTGTTTGTTTGTGTGAGGCTTAACGCCCTTTTGAACAATCTTGCAGTTATACAGTGAGACTGGAGCACCTAACAATAGCCTCTAGCTGCTATCCCGCATAGGTCTACTATTATCAACCCATTAGTAGGAGACAAAAAGTAGAAAGGATGAGCTCCTCCATCGAGGATCAAACCCAGGACCTTCCAAAAATAGTCTGGCACGCTACAACTAGGCTGTTGCAGCTGTGGAAATACACAGGTGATATGGTACCCTGCTTTAAACAGTGAAGCTTAATCTGAATTATCCTGAACACACAGTTGAATGTTTAGAATGGGAATGTCAGTCATTTCACTATTGAGACATTTCCTACTAGGTATGTTTCACTATTAGGACATTTCACTTTTGGACGTTTCACTACTGTTTTAAAATTAATTGGACAATTCATTAGCCATTTTAATTTAGGGGTATTTTATGCCATTATTTTGTTTATTTTTCTAATTTCATATTTGAAAACAGGTCATTTATGTAATTAATTATTATTGATGAAAATTATTTAAATTACCTAGGTTAGGGTGTATTTCCCATCACCCATTCCAATGAAAATGATTTAAGCTTATAACGATCACTTTAAAATCCTCCCATTAAAAAGAATAACATGTTGTCTGGCTTATTTTTTTCTGATAGGGTTTTGTAAAAAAATATAGATAGTTAAAATAAACATTATATGTATGCAATTTACAGATTAGATATTGGCAATGAAAGGGGTAACCAAACGAAAAAAAAAAAAAATTAGAATTAATAATTCTGTCCAAAATGAAAAGAAATGAGATAGAAAATTAGGAAATTGTGAATAGATATGTGAGTAAAAAGTAGATTTTCTCACGAATTTACCACTATTTCAACCCATTATCATATTTTTTCAACCGCATTTATTCGCTCTCATGGTGCATATACCATATATGCCTAGAGCGGGGGCACAGAGGGACCTAAAACATACTATCACACACACTTAACAATTGAAAAAGTATGATACTAGCTGAGAATGTGATGAAAAAGATAAACTGAAACCAACTTGAGGGCATTTTTTTATTTTTCACAGGGTTTTCTAAATTAATAAGATATCTTATTGTAATTAAAATTCAACTTTTTGTGAAAAGGAAATCATTCACAATGAGAAAATAGAATATAGTTTTGAAACATGGCATTTTGACTTGTTTTCATTTTGATGACATTATTCTCCTAACAAGCCTTTTGTGCATTTTCAGAATCATTTCTCTTTGTGGTGAAATAATCTATTATAAGAAACATGTAGGAAAAGATTTATTGCAGAAATAGATTCTGTATCTTGTGTTTATGTAAGTGAATTATTTACAAAGAATTCTCCATTTTTAAAACATTTTTTTCAACAAATGAAAGATTAAAGGATGCAATCTGCAACCCATTATTACTGAAATAAGATTGTTTTCCCAATGAAAACACCTTTTTTAAAAAAAACAAAAGTTAATAATATATTATAAATAAATACATTATCTAATAAAAGTTTCTTATAATTCTTTGACAGGGTCCAAAGAATTCAGAAAAAGGCACTCGTCCTGCAGGGCAAGTGACTTGAAAAAGTAACTCGTCCTGGTTTGACTGTCACTCGCCCTACAATAGGTCTGGGGATTGTTAAAGACCATGTTTTGTATCTGGAAACGTCATCTTGAAGTGCAGACGAAACGAAAGTACAAATTTTTACTACATTCAAAAATGTTAAACTACGGGTAATAAATACCGGTAAAATGATCGGCACGAGTAAAATATATCTCATTTGTAAACATACAATACCATGGATTTTTCGGTACAATTCAATGATTGTGGCTATATACGACAACAGAAGTAGTAGATATGAACAAAACAGGGGAAGATTTATTTTTATTTTCGATACTTTCCTTTCTCGTGAGATGATTTGTATTCACAAAGTTCGGGTACCAGGTTATGTCATGTGAAAACCGGAAGTTTTATTTTTAGAAATCAAAGTACATGACTGTTTACAGTTCAAGTTGTTGCGAACTTCTATCACCGCAAACTTTTTCGAAGCGTCTTTTGTATTTTATCTATTTTTATCCTTACACTAGATATAATGATTTTAAGCCATTCATTCTTCACTCGTCCGGGAGGACGACTGCCATAGAATTTCCACTCGTCCTCCAGGATTTCTTACTCGTAAATACGAGCGGACGAGTGGATTCTTTGGACCCTGTTTGACACTGCAACCTGTGGTGAAAATGAAAGATCAGGCTACAAAGGGATTTCATTTACAATGCCTCTCATAAACCCACACGTTTGATCTGCCATGGAAAAAGAAACAAAGCTTTGGATATAAATTACATTCATCATAAATGCAAATAATTTTATAACATATCATTTATATCATAATCATACAGATGATTTATGAAGACAACTTGGAGAGGGAATTTAACCTATTCAATTGCATTTCTTTCATGTAACAATTTCAATTGTAATATTGTTAGGTCTTGATACTTTCAAATACATCCATTTAAAAAGTATCAAATTTATCAAAGGCTGATAATTTATAGTAATATATGAACAAAATATAGATTAACATTGTTTGGACGTTTCACTACCAAATAGTAGTGTAACGTCTTGGTAGGAAACGTCCAATAGTGAAATGTCTGAATAGTGAAATGACTGCTACCCCTATAGTGGATTGATCAAGAAAATCTATTATTGCAACCAATTAAGAGGGCATCTGTTTGGCTAATTGAACAAATGTTTACAGCCTGATTATCAAAGACAAGGTCAACGTGCAATACATGGTCTACAAAGAGTAAAAATTAACTGTAGAAACCATATCCAGAGGGTGTCAAAGTTCAATTGACGAAAACCTTAGGATGTTTATTGTATACACGGTTGATAGTTTCGTATTTTTGCTTCCTTTGCAAGCATGTAACTGATCACCCTCTTTGATCAATGAATAAACTTTTAATTCCTTATAAGCAATACCAATTGAAACAAACCAGTGAGGTTTCATTAAAGAATTGTCATGCTATGCATACCTTGTTTAAATCCTGGAGAAAAGTGCGAAAAATTAAGGATGTTTACATATCGCCATTAACAACCCAGTTTATCTGGTGTCCCTGTTTTAACTAAAATTTTTGTCGGCGTTTTATTGGGTACCAAGCAATTGATCAAAGTACGCAAGTAATTAGACTGGGACTCTTATCATATAATCCAGTCTATATTATATCTTAGTGCACAAATCCGATAATTTCGCACGGGCTCGACAATCAAATACAATACAATGCAATACATTTTATTTGCTATATAATATACAATTTGCACACATAGCAAAATAACAAAAACATGAAAAACATTTGCCAACACGATTTTTTCTATGAAGAGAGATTAAAAAAGCAGGCCGCAGTCAACCTTCCTACCTTGGAATACAGGAGACGTCGTTTTGATATGATCCAGTTATAAAAGATTATTCACAGAATATATGATATTGACTTCAGCAAATTATTTTCAATTACTTCGAATACACATACAATAGGCCACAGTTTAAAGCTCGAAAACCCAAGATATCCTTGTGGTGTTTGTGATTCAGAGGTCACATGGGAACAGCAAGGTATTGCTTGTGACCAGTGTGATGTCTGGTATCATGCTAATTGTCAGGGGATAGGAGACTCCACCTATTTTTGCCTATCAGATTCGCGATTCATTTGGCACTGTACCAAGTGTGGAAGCCAAAATTTTTCGCTGCCTTTGTCTGAGTCTCTCAATAGCTTGAGCGAAAACACCATCTACTCTCCCCTACACTCTATAGACACAAGTGAACTTGAACATTCTTGCCAAAGTACACATATCTCGAAACCCAATGGCACAAGCCCCATTGGTAGGATACCCATTGCCTCATCTACCCCAAACCCTAAAGTCAAGAAACCGAAGCAACACACAAGGCAAAAGCTAAAATGCTTTGAGCGTCTCGCTGTCCTGAATATAAATTGTCGGTCAGTACGGAATAAAAATCCAGATCTGCACCAGGTTATATTACAAACAAAGCCGGATGTAATATGCCTTACAGAAACCTGGCTCAAACCAGAAATCAACACATCAGAGATTTTTCCTTCCCACCTAGATTATAATGTGTACAGGGATGATAGGTTACAAGGCCAGGGAGGGGGTACTTTATTAGCCATTTCAAAGTCATTCACCAGTCAAGAACAACCCCTACTAAAGTCAGCTTGTAACGCCGTATGGGCAAAAATCACCCTAACTGGAGTCAGAGATATCTATTTGTCATCATTTTATAAGCCACACGAAAATGACGATGAATCCTTAACACACCTTTGGTCCAGCCTGAAACAAATCCCCCAAAATAGTTCAATATGGATTTTGGGAGACTTTAATATGCCAAATATAAATTGGAAGACCGAATCTATAAATGAAGGTTGTAAGTTTAAAAATATTTACACTTCATTTCTGGAAAATCTCCTTCATTATAACCTTCAACAGATGGTCACCATCCCCACAAGAGGTGAAAATACCCTTGATCTTTTGTTATCAAATGTACCAAGCCATGTCCATAACACCCAAACCCTACCCCCACTAGGAACTTCGGATCATGATATTGTTTTTCATGAAATGAAATTGAACAGGGGAAGACATATACAACCCAAAAGAGAGGTCAAATGCTACAAAGCAACAAACTGGACTGGCCTCAAAAATGACTTCAACCAGTTTGCCAAACTCTTCAAAAGTCAAAATTATAAAGACCCTAATTTTGCGTGGCTCTCCTTTAAGGATGAACTTAACAAATTAAGTACGATCCATATCCCCACAAAAACCACCAAATCTCGCCGCGACCTACCCTGGATAAACCAGTCTATTGTCCGTTTGATAAGAAGACGTGATAGACTTTATTCTAGACTTAAGAAATCCAGAACGCAAACCCCGGCTCTCCTTATCTCTTATAAAAAGGTTAAAGCCCAAGTCCAGAGAGATATCCAGGGTTTTCCTTGACGCAAAAAATGCGCGTCTTTGTCGCAATTTCAACTTAAATGACCCGCAAAAAAATTACCTGTGCGACATTTGTGACGCAAGTTTCAAAATACAGCTCTGTGCTATGAATATGTATGATTGGAGATCTTTTTTCATAGATTTTCAGTTGGGTTAAAAATTGACATAACTCGCTTGTTAACAAGCGTCAGATACAATATATCCGTGACCTCTGTAACTAGCCAGGTTTTCCAATATTGATAAAATCAGTGCACTATTCTATTTTTAGGATGCAGACGGGTTATCGTGATTTAAACCACCTCAGACCCAATTTCCGGTCGTAAAATTAACTGTAAACCAGACACCGGATCTTACATAATGCAACAACAAATAAAAGTGTGTAAACTTCCATCGTCTGCATTTTTTCAAAGGAACAACAAAATAGAGCTGTTTTAGCGAGTTTGATGATGATTACTATGGTCCATCTACCAAAGGAGTCATTCGTCATTAAATCTGAATTTGTTTAATATTTTTATTTATAGCTTGAATTCTCCGAGGGTTAAAATGTTTTTTGACCTGTTCCAAAATAGGAGGAATGAACAACCAAACCCCGAAAATTATGAAATGTATATAGCTACAGTCTACTTTATTTTGTTTTTTTTTATGTGCTCCCTAAGCTTCTTTAAAGTTGTCCCCCAAAATTGGAAAAATGACCCTCAATTCTAAAGGTATGGGGGTCACAATGACCCCCAAATTCTGAGGCCCAGGGAAAACCCTGGATATCAGACAGGCATATTGGACATACCTCGATAAGGTCATATTCTCAGACAACTCTGGAAAGAACAAAAAGTTTTATTCCTTCATTAAGTCAAATATGACCGAGAACTGTGGAGTTGCCCCACTGAAACATGATGGCCAAACTTTCACAGACCCCCAAACAAAGGCAAATATACTTAACAAGCAATTTGAGTCCGTATTCTCCAGACCTCAGCCACTTAGCCTGACCCAGTCCTGTAAGCAGTACATTTCAACTAGTAAAGACATCCCCAAAATGCCCAATGTTAACATCACAGAGAATGGAGTTAGTAAGCTTCTCCAAGGTTTAGACCCCAGCAAAGCAATGGGCCCTGACAAAATATCGCCAAGGTTACTCAAGGAGCTGAATGAGGAAATAACTCCAGTCTTGACCCATATTTTTCAGATCTCCTTGAAGTCCGGAATTGTTCCCAATGACTGGAAACATGCTGTTATCGCCCCCATCTATAAGAAAGGCCCAAAATGCAAACCCAGCAATTACAGGCCTATATCAATTACATGTATTGCTTCCAAATTAATGGAACATATCCTTGTTTCTAACATCATGTCCTTTTATGATAACCACCAAATACTTAGCCCACTCCAACACGGATTCAGGTCAAAACATAGCTGCGAGACCCAACTAATAAGTTTTTCCCAAGAAGTCCATGACAACTTAGAACAAGGTCAACAAACAGATGTAATAGTCATGGACTTCAGCAAGGCCTTTGACAAAGTAGACCATCACAAGCTCCTCCTCAAACTTGGAAGACTAGGTTTAAATCTCGAAACTATTTCATGGATAAGATCATTCCTCTATGGCCGCACTCAAAATGTTGTTGTAGATGGTCAATACTCAGATAGCCTACCAGTTCTATCTGGTGTCCCTCAAGGTTTCGTGTTGAGTCCATGCTTATTCCTTTCTTACATAAATGACCTCCCTGATAGTATTCGTAGCAAGGCCAGGCTATTCGCAGATGATACCATAGTCTACCTTACAATTAAATCAGATTGTGACGCCCAAACCCTCCAAAATGATTTATCCTGTCTTGAAAAATGAGAATCTGATTGGTCGATGGAGTTTAACCCTGACAAATGTGAAATTCTTAGAATCAGTCGTAAAAAACACCCTACCTTATATCCTTACAAACTCCATGGCACTGAATTAAAAACAACAAATGCCGCAAAATATCTTGGTATCACAATTAGCAGTGATCTCACCTGGACCAAACATATCAATAATATCACTGCTAAAGCCAGCAACTCCTTGCGGTTCATTAGAAGAAACGTTAAAACTCCCAACCAAAAGGTAAAAGAATTAGCCTACAAAACATATGTTAGGCCCCAACTCGAATATTGCTCTTCTGTCTGGGATCCCTGGCAAAAATACCTTAACAATAAAATTGAGTATGTCCAACGAGCTGCAGCCAGGTATGTATGTAACGACTACAGCTACACCAGTAGCGTTACAGAGATGCTGAATACCCTCCAATGGCAATCATTGCAACAACGTCGCAATATCAGTAGCATCGTCATACTCTACAAAATCAGCCATAACCTTGTCTGTGTGGATCACCACCACCTGATGCACACAAGAGGTCTAAATTATCTCATACCGTATTCGAGAACACAGTACCACTCCTACTCCTATTTCCCAAGGATCATTCGTCTGTGGAATAGCCTCCCCGAATACCTACAAGCTAGTCCTAGTATAGAAACTTTTACTGGACAGCTTCGTTCCTATTATCGAGCCTAATACTAGCAGTACTTTTATCTTTTATCCTATCTTTTATCCTTCAACTTTTAAAACTGAATCTGTTACTTCTTTTATCTGTATATACCATTTTAAGATGCACATAACATCTATTAACCTCTATTCCCAGACAACGCGCCTGCTTAGTATAATCATGCTTGATTGTGAAGCAGTATGAAGTAGAAGTAGAAACCCAAGGGCAACAAAAATATTCGACTCAATTCCTTCACCCATCGAGTAATTAATGTTTGGAATCAACTTCCAGAATCATTGGTAGCATCCAAAAATGTAGTGCAATTTAAATAGGGCATTGATAAATCGTGGATCAATCAAAGGTTTGAGTGTGCCCGATGTATATTTAAAATTATGTGATGAAGTTCTGAAACGAGGAAGCGCGCATCTATATTTCTTATTTGAAACGAGGTTAAAATAGGGTCCTTGTCTGAAGAAATGTTTAAAGATACAGTAATATGTTAATCGTGATGAGCTGTTATTTCTGAGTACCATGATTGATTATATTGATCATATATGCGTTGTTTTATTATTTCAAAATTAATTAGAACATCTGATTGATTTAACCATAACTCGTTAAGACCAAGTGACTCTAAAAGTCGTTTGAGATGACATCCCCAGTTTAATTGATTGTAGGTTTGGTCATTATTTGCATCATCTTTTTGCAGCAAGTAGACCTGTTTGGCTAAACTATGTGTTGGTAAATTAAGGATTTTTTTCCAATAAAGTATCATGTTACATTCGCGAACTATGAAAAGTTGTCCCTCTACCAAGTTCTCTATAAATGCTAGATAAATTTGTAGACTTTCTCACTGAGAGAATATTTCGAAGAAACTTTGTTTGAGCTTGCTGAACATCTGTGCCTGTATTGTAAGACCAAATTTCTGAGGCATAGTGTATTGCTGGTGAACTAATGAATCGAACAATTCGCATTTCTTTTTACACTACAATCAAGCGGGAATTTCGAGTATATTGTAGAATTGCACCTTATACTATGATATGTAGAAAAATGACCTCCGCACATTCATGGACTCCATAATTAGGGTCCGTGGCCCATTCGAGCCATGATTTCATCAGATCATTTTGTTTTCAAGTGGTACGTGATAGCCTGAGAGTCAACTAATTTCTGACACGGACGGGTATTGTTGCCCGCTTTTTAGAAAACCTCTCAGACAGCGGGCCCCCAGCTCTAGACTGTTACCATTATGGACTTCATAAAGCCTAGAATAGGCTATTCTGATATTTGATAGCGAGACCAGTCTAAACCCGACCCGAAAGCGGACCAGAAATAAGTTTGCCCAGTAATGTAAAATACGAAGGGTCATGATTTATAAATGTTATTAATGCGTGTCCAATTCCTTTCTCATCCGACGATTTAGCACTGGGTAGTTGATACACCCTGCCATTTAAGGTAGTGGACCCGTAATAGGTTTGCAACGTCTCAGAAGTAATGAACTTTAACAGTATTAACCGAGGTTTCCTAATGATTTTCATTGGGAAACCTCGGTCAACACTGTGAAAGATTATGGGTTCCGAAATGTTGCGGAACTATTACGGGTCTACTACCTTAAAGAAATGAATCCGAGACGTGCACTCGGTCATTTTTTTAGTATTAAAAACATGTCACCTTGCACTGCACATTATTTCTATCTTTCTTATGGTATATTTGTATATCTGTTTCTGTGTGTGTACGTTGTAGAATCCTTAAAATGCTTTTATACCTGAACGGAGTGTGTGTTGCCATGTTATTGGCTCTCGTTTTTGAGGGCCGTTTTAAAGGCCGCTAACGAGCCTGCGTGGACAGTTGCGGTATTTTCTGTGGGTTTTTATAATCATTATAACATCTATGACTACTTCTGGGTACCGTTGAAAAGTAAAGTTCGTTTTTACTCTGAATTTGTTGTTGAATACATATCAAAGGCAGATTACGGTTTAGCCCTACATGAAAGGGCGAGGAGTCCTCAAGCGTTCTTTCTTTCATTGCCCTTTTCCTTATTTTTACCGTCTGTAAATTGGAAATGAATTAAAATTAAACTTAGAAAGAGGAAACATGAATAATTATTCTAATTCGGTAACATCTGAAAAGATAACTACATACTAACGTTTCCCGGTGTCGAACTCACTACTGACAGAAAAAAAAAATGGTTTATTGATTGGTGAACAGCCTTTCTGCTTATAGTGCGGTTCCTTATGTACGAAAAAAAGGGCTCCCGTAGGATTTTCGTGCTGAAATTGATTTTTTGGTTTTAATTGATTGTTTAGGGGTCAAGTAATCGCACACTATGCGGGTCCAAATTTTCCGAGCCCATTCCCCGATTTTATGGGCTCTCAAAGGAGCCCATATGAGCAAAATTGGTATTTTCCTAAAAGAGGGCTTATGAGATGTGCTTTTTCCCCCTAAAATGAATTCTTTGGTTTGGCTGTGTATTAGTGTGGATTGAAGAGAAAAAAAATACAAAAATCCATGTTTTAAAAGCTTATTGCACCATTTTATGGGCTCTCACAGAGCCCAAAATAGCCATTTTGGTGTTTATACATTCGTTGGTTAAGGGAAAAAAACCTTATTTGTTTCGAGTTGTTTTCTTGAGCCCAATTTGGTATTAAGTGTGGGTTGGCGTTGAAAAACTTGTATGTGCATGTTCTCTAGGGTCATTTTGGAATTTGTTTGGGCTCTCATAATAACCAATATGAGCCGATTGTGTTATTTTGCTAAAATAAGATTCACGAAAAAATGCCATTCCTTTGACCTTTCTTTTCAAATTACGTTCAATACCTAGCGTTGGTTAGTGTTGATGTATATCATTTTAAATTTTTAACTTCTGATATGCTTTTTGATTGTCTTTAAAATGAGCCCATATGAACAGATTTAGGGGTTTTCCTAACTCGCGATTTTTGAAAAAAAATAGCCCTCTTTATGGTGCCTACTTGTTCCAAAAATGGTACAAAAAGTATATGAATCAAATTTTCAAAACCCATACAATTAAAAAACATAGTGAAATTAACATAGTGAATGATTGGGGAATTTTTTATCGAAATGAAATTGAACGAGTGGGAGGAATGTGTTTTGAATGACTTTTAAGGGAGGTTACATGGAATCGATAATTGTGTTTGAAGTATCCATTACCTCCCTTTACATGTTTTGAGAATGAATGAATGGAGCTTTGAATGAATGATTTAGAATGGTGATCTTTCAATTTCACGATGTTCTTAATTGTACCCGTTGCTTTGGCGCTAAATGAAGCCCATAAGAGAAGGGTTTGTGTGTGTTTTGCATAATGCAAATATACGACAGATTAAAATAATAAACGATATATTTCGTAAAATTTGTTTTTTTTTTCGATGTTGCTCGCTTGTACCACAAATGGTATCAATGATCTCTTAGGGTTGGAGATATTCTGTATAAATTTCCTAACCCATTACCCTACTTTTATCGATTATATGGACCCTTAATAAGCCCATATGAGTCAACATGGTTACTTTGCCGACAATTTTGTTCAAGAAAAGATATCTGAAGGATGTTATTTCTGAAGCCTTATGAGGTAATGGATGCGGGTCTCGGTGAAACATATGTGAATCAATTTTGCAAAGCCCATACCTATTTCATTGGCGCTTAATGAAGCCAATAAGAAAATTTTTCGGCATTCTGTAAAGATACGATGGATAAATATGTTTTTATTCAATGTTGTATTTTTGCTTTGACATTTATAAGTTCCCACGAATAAAAATCATGTCGTCTTATTTTTGCTAGTTTGTCCGCTTTACTCTGTTTCAAACTGTTGTTACTGCCCTTTAACGTCTAGAGTAAAGTATACAATGTATATAATGCATAGTTCGCTTATGCGTATAAATTTAAAACTGTATCAAACAACAAGTTCATCAATTAAGAGAAAGAGTTATAGATGTGTGTATCAGCTCTCTTCCTTTGAAATTTCTATCAACGACACACAATTGCTGTTGAACTTACAGATGTTTGAGTCCTTAAGAATTGCCATTCTTGCAAACATTCTCAAGCATTCGCAGGTAAAACGCCTGCATCGGTTAACTACATGTCCCTACTTACAGACACTCTTATGGAAATATCTTTTAGTATATATCTCATCTGTTCTGATAAAATTTGCTGCATTTTTTTTAAACAAATAGTGAATCTTCCTAAAAATCAAGTAAAAGAGCTGATACTGAGACGCATGCATATGGTTTGCAACGCTTATTACAAACATTTTCTTGTAACATATATAGTTATATTATCTTTTATCTATTTTGTTTAATTTTTCATAGATATAAGTTACCAAAAATTCTTATCGACTACAACAACTTTATCATTTCAACTCGTTTTGACATGTTATAATCTCTAAACAGGTACATTTATGTCTATGAAAGAAACATCATGGACTAGACCAAATCTAGGAACTCGTCATTTTAATGAAATGCACTATATCCGATGCCAGTTAAATTGCATCTACTTAACAGTAATCTGTGTTCATGTAGTCTTGCAGATTTGAATGGAATCTTGCTGCCTCGGGAAATGCATATTTGGTAAAGAACATCATTGGGTATGGCCATCTGATTCTTGTTTTAATTTTGCAACCTACAAAGTGCAAAAGAAAACCCTTGAAAAATGTCCCTTTTCAATGGATGCATGTAAGTATTGAGGGTTCGTTATGGCTAAAGGATGGACTTTCTTGCTGACCATATGTATATACTAAAAAGGCGATGCATATCAAGATAATGATAACAGGTATTTACTTTAATACCACGGAGAAAATATCGGACTAAGGCAAAGCGAGACTGCTGAGTATTGCTAGATTCACATAGTTGAAGGAAAAACATGGAACGTTTTTCTATGGTAGATATGTCTTCCAAGAAATAAAAAAATACTTCAATTTATCTTAAGTGTATAGGTTGAAATTAATATGGAACAACCATTAGATTAGATATGGACGGACACTGTTATTACCACTTCCAGTGCAAAACTAATGCAGTTCACTGTCCTGGTAACAGCTATGCTCGTTCAAATCTAAAGAAACAGATTTTGACAAACTAGTTTTCTTTGGTCATACAAGCGAAGACGTAAATGCTTTTTAGAAATCACCAACGATAAGCATGTTGTTTAGGTTTGGAAGACGTGTGAAACATGCACAGTGACAAGGAAAATTTCTTTAAGCCAAGACAGAATGAAAATGTTTGTTTTTTACCAGTCATTTTAAAATAAGACCCACAAGAACAGCTCGATAACATCGAAAACTTTAATATTCGATTATCAATGAAACTTCTAAGTCATGGAAACAGCTTCTGTGATCATCGAAAAATATTATCATTCCTTGCACTGAGTCTCTTGACTATTTCAGTTCGAAATAATAAAGACAGTAACTGTGGCAACTGAAAAGAAGATATAGGAAAGTGATCGTGAAGATCAGAACACTCATGATCACCACATTACAGATCGAGCGATTTTCTCCATCAGTAAAATTGTCAAAAATTGTGTTTCTCGTTCGACAAAAATAGATTAATTCTCCTTCTTGACCTTACACCTCTCCACAATCAAGTATCTTAAAGTAAAGTCTAATCTATCAGTAAAAAGGATGTGGTGACCATGGCTGTGTGCTTAAAGCTACTCTTTCACAGTTCATCATCTAGAACAATTACAAATCTGGTTCTTAGATTCGGAAATTTGTGCATTTTATCGATGATTAAGAATCGCACATGGGTATGGCACTAACAACAACTCTTTTAAAAAAATGTAGCTTGAATGTTCGAATCGGCAAGGTCAGTGACGAACCAGTCTTTTTATATCCAGTCTATAAATTTCGAAATTGCTAATTTTTGTGTAAAATGTTTCATTTTTCGCATGTTTAGATATGAAGTTCCCCAATCGACAAATACTTCGACCTTTGAAAGAGTGGCACAAACAGAGGGAATTGCATGCGTAAATAGTTGACTCAAAATTTAAGAATAATCTTTTAGGCGTTAGTAGTTGCTTTATTTTTCAGAGTGGAATTCCGCTAAATTCAGGATTATCTGTCTTTTTTTCTTTTTTGCCTTACAAGATCGCGCAAAGTGTTCGTGTTTGTTCATATTGGCTCATTAAGATCCAGTTAAATTGATTAAACATCTCGTTGTTGGTTAAGATAATTTCGATCGACATTTTGTTTCATCCATTAAAGAATCATTTGTGCAATTTTAGTACCCGTGAACACCATAAGAAGTGCCGTTGTTCTTAAAACCCAACTTCGGAAACTCATTGTCCGGCTCCTGTGGGATCCTTTGCAAGCCAATCGAAAGGACTATTAGACTTTAAAATATGGGCTTATTGTTTATTAAACCAAAGCTATCTTAAATACAATAACGTGCTGAAAGTAATTGGAGAACGTTTCAACAGCAAAGAACATAACCTTTTTTGTGACCCTTATTCAAAAAAACACCCAAATTAGTTCGCATGGGCTATTATGCCGAAGAGCCCATAAATCCTGAAATGGCTATAGAGAACATGGGCCTGCAAGTATTTCAATGCCAACCAGCACTTCATCCTAAAACAGAGCTTAAAAAATCATCTCTAAACAAAAAATGTTTTTCCTAAACCCATTAATAAGAAACAGCCAAAATTGCTATTTTGGGCTCCGTGAGAGCCCCAAAATAGTGGAAAGGCTTTCGAAATATGGGTTAGTGTATTTTCAAAAATGTTCTAACACTGAATACATTGTTAACCTACAGAAAACATTTAAGAGGAACAAAAAAACGCCTTTCCTGAACCTAGTATTAGGAAAATACCGATTTTACCCATATGGGCTCCTTTGAGAGCCCATAAAATTGGGGAACAGACCCAAAAAATTTGGACCCGCATAGTTTTCGATTGCTTGACCCATAAACAATCAATTAAAGCCAAAAAATCAATTTCAGCACGAAAATCCTACGGGATTACATAAGGCACCGCACTATTAGCCCACACAGATAATCCGCAGATTAATGCAAGAGTTGATAAAATTGTATTTTAGTGTAAACGACTTAACATTACAAGAGGCTATATATATATTTATAGTCTTAATTTCACAACAAAAAAAAAAAAACAACATTTTTTTTAAAAATAACAATTTAAATTTCACGTATTGTTCTCTTCTGTATAATGATATCAATCGAGTATTATTTATTTAATTCAAATTTCCCTTTTAGTTAAATTGATAACAATGGAATGCTATATAAGTAAGCTTAATAGAAAATATTATTTTTACTGCTATTTAGCTAGAGCTTTTTTAAATATTCATAACCAGATAGCCGTGAAAAATCACATAATTTTCAAATAAAAACCTACCTTTTTTGCCGAAATCTCAGTGCCGATGAGCCACTGAAGTACGTTCATCTATACGTGAATGTACTAATTTTCGAGTGAGTGCCCGGTGGGCATTCCTCTATCTTTCTCTCTCTCTCTCTCTCTCTCTCTCTCTCTCTCTCTCTCTCCCTCTATAAAAGCATGTCAATTTCCATGTCACACTAGAAGGGAACAACTAAAAATTTAATACAATGCTTTGTATTAAAAAGCAGCATTTTTTTAACCTGCAGTTTTACCAGGATCAAAATGCCCTTCTCAAAGTAATACATGTTTATCTGACTGAAATGCACATGACCCCTTTTAGAGTGACATGGTTAAGAAAGAATTGTAAGTGTGTGAGTGAAATTGGATAGGCTGTGTGAGACGCTAAAGTGAAAATTGTGTTTGGGAGAGAGGGGGAAAGGGAGCCTGTGCGGGGTGGGGGGAGAGAGTGAGTGGTGGGCGAGAGGGGGCGGAAGAAAGGAATACGGGAGAAAGAGGGGAGAGAAAATATAAAGAGTGTGTGTAGGGGAAAAGAGTGTGTTGGGGGGAGAGAGGGTGGATGTAAGGGAAAGGGGGAGAGAAAGGACAGAGAGTGTGTAGAAAGAGTGTGTATGGGGAGAGAGAGGAGAAGGAGGGAATAGAGAAATGAGAGAATATGTGTGGAAATAGTGTGTGTGGAGAGAGGGGTAAAGAGAGGCGATAGAAAGGAGAGAGAGTGTGTGGGAAAAGAGAGTTTTGAGAGAGGGGAGAGAAAGGTAGAGACAGTGTGAAAAAAAGGTGTGTGAGGAGAGAAAGAGAGAGAGAGAGAGAGAGGGAGAGGAGAAGGAGGGGAGATAGAAAGGAGAGAATACGTGTGGAGAGAGTATGTGAAGAGATAGGGAAAAAAGAGAGAGGTGGGATAAAGTAGAGAGAGTGTGTAGAGAGCGAGGGTTGAGAGGGGGAGAGACAGACAGAGTGTGTGGAAAGAGTGTGTATGGGGAGAGGAGAGAAAGAATGCGAGTGGAAAGAATGTGTGAGGAGAGGAAGAATGAAAGAGAGAGGGAGCCTGAGGCAGGGAGAGAAGGGAGGGAAAGGCGAGATAGTGTGTGGAAAAAGAGTGTGTGGAGTGATAGAGAGCGAAAGGAGAGAGTGTGCGGGGAAAGAGTGTGTGAGGGGAGAGAGAGAGAGAGAGAGAGAGAGAGAGAGAAAGAGAGTGGAGGGACTTGCCACTCAAACACCGTGAGTCGTGACATCAAAATGGCATAGATCACGGTAGATGTTTGTTTAAGCGTAATATCGATTTATCTTTCGTCAACGAAAAAGCTTTATTTTCACTCGTGGATTTCAGTGAAAAATTGTTTAGGTAATAATGTATATCGTTTTATCAAACCTTTTCCAAATGAATTTATGTGGAAGATGTTATCACATGGTTAGAAAGTAACGAATTTGAACAATTGATAAAATTTTATTCATTAAAAACATTACCTAAAAATGTAACTTTCTGAGAAAGGTGTACAAATCGTATTCAGATTGTGCAGAATGAACAAAACTACCAGGATAAAAGGTTTCCCTTTTGGTTGATATTCTGAGTCTATTATTTTAAAGCGACCGATGAACGGCGAGCGACATGATTAACTTGGAAAACAAAGATGGCAGTTTTCTTATCTATTGATACTGATGAAAATCTTGAAGTATTTATTTACTTAAAATATCATTTTTGAAAGCGCTACCGGTATGGTAAAGATGGGCCGATTGTTAGTCTGAACACTGTTCATGTTGAACGTTTTCAATTTCCCGAATGTTCAGCTGGTTTTTAGCTCATCTGAGCTCATTGAATGTCCGTCGCCCGTCGTAAAAAAATAACTTGTTAGCACTCAATTTTGGTCGCATCCTTGTGAAACCTTTTCAGAATGTCTTCTCTCGTGGACGAATCTTTTTGAAAAAAAGGCACATTCAATCAGGGCCAAAGGTTATAAAACTTTCTCAGGCTCAGGCTCAATTTTCTCAAATTTTAAATTGAAATAAATGTATGAAAATAAAAATAAAATTAATAAGTTGTTATTTATAACAACTTATTAATATCATCTTTTATGTTTATAGATTAAAATGAGTAATAAAACAGAATTACGGCTTTAATCTCAAATTGAAATTTGAGAAAATTTTGAATTAAGCCTGAGAAAAGTTTTATAACCTCGGGCCCAGGTATCAGGGTGAAAGAGGTCCTAATGACAAAATCCTTGTACGCACCTCAGATGCCTCAATTCTTGCCCAGTTTTATGAAGGTTTGTCAGAATGCTTGCCTTGCTTAAAGGGTAAACCCTATTGTAAATATTCCATCGGAAATCACGGGTAAAGAGTCCATAATAACAACACCCTTGTTAGCATCCTAGAGGCTACAATTATGGCCCAGTCTTCATGAAATTTGGTAAGAATATTTTTGGTCACAAATATGAACCCTTTGGGAACATAGGGTTAAATAGGCACATTTCATAGGGAATCACGGGTAAGAGGTGTTAATGACAATATCCTTGCAGGCGCTCAGGAGACCGAAATTTCGACTGAATCTTCATGAAAATTGGTAAAAATCTTTGTATGGTCACAAAGATGAAGTTACGGGGAAAAGCGAATTTAATAACAATTTCTTAATAGCATTTCTACCTTTAGATTTCTTTAAAGCACAAGGAGTTAAGTAGAAAGTATGATCAATGATAAGTACACCTATCTTGTAATCTTCTATGTTTGAAAATTAAAGATTGATTTCGTGCTTTTAGCTCGCCAGAGCACAACATGCTCAATGTGAGCTTTTGTGATCGTTGTTCTTTCTTCGTCCGTCGTCCGACGTTTGTTGGGAACGCATTCTTGTTAGTGTCACCGAGCATACTTTGACTCAATGTAGTTTTGTAGAAGTACGTAGAACTAAATTCAAAGAAATTATAAAATGAACATGTGATCCTAATATTTTCAATGCCTTACAATCTATGTCACCCGATCAGAATTTATGCACAACAGTTGGTGTTAATCCTGAAGGATCTTTTAAATTTTGATTATATGCAATTTTACTTAAATGTAATTAGATTTATGAATTGCGTTTGGACCTGGTTTAGTAGGTTTCGAATATAAAACTTGTCAACAGTGTTACTGCATTCAAACTAGAACCACAAGATGTAATTATTCTTTTCGTTTCGGTAGAGTTGCAAAGCAATTGGTTTTCCAAGACTTGGTATCACTTGATATAGACCTACTTATCTCCCTTGGATTGGCATTCAATCAGAGGTCAAAGGGGTGGGGTAGAGGGAGGTTAAATAGGTCTACATGGTTTCTTTCGGTATCTCAGTCTATCTTTCTGGTAAAACATTCACGCATACAATACGCATGCACTCAACCAAGTGCGCACTCAAGCACACACACTCATGTACGCACACACACGCACGCAATACGCATCACTCGCTTATTTTTGTATAATTTTATCTTTTGCTTATTTTGTTTGTGTTGTTTGAGCTTTGTATGTGGAATGCACTCGCTAATTTTTGTATAATTTTATCTTTTGCTTATTTTGTTTGTGTTGTTTGAGCTTTGAATGTAATGTATAAAATGAATGTTTTTACACCCAACGAAATGTATCCCGATTACACAAAGATATACAGTTGATATTGCTCGAGCGACCACGTCTATTAAGGTGGGACGTTACAGTTTTGGGGAGACAACTCGCCTAGAAAAAAAAATTGTGAGGGGGCATTGTTAAAATCAACTTTATATGAAGTTGTGCGTGCACAGTGGAAGGCTTTTTTTTCAAACAATCGTAATTTTATCAACCTACACGCAGGATTGTCCTGAATTCAAAATAAAAACGTTCACGAAACATTTCAGAAACATTCGACTGCTAAGAAAGGTTCACTTTGTAAACGTTTGCAAATGTTTTTGCATCCTGAACTGCAGGGTTTGGCAATTATTACGAGGGACAAAATGAAATCCGGTCATGCGTTCAGAATAACGAATCACAAACGATCATCCGAAAAACGGTAGTCTGCATTACCGTGTAAAGTATATCTAATGAGTGTTTCACACTTGTGCTTCGTTATTCCAACGAAGTACGGGCGACGTTGATAGACCTATCACAAGCCATGCATTCAGGATGACAAAATGGAGCAAACATTTTTGCTATTTATACCCTGCATTGCTAGCATGTGCATGAGCTAAACGTTTACTTCGCTTTGTTGTCCTGAATGAATGCAGAGCTGTCACGTTCTCTTCATCACCGAAAGGGAATGTTTGAGTTCGGGTCATATTGTTGTAAGTATAAAACTATCATATAATGGATGCTTATAAAAGGTAGTCACCTTTCAGTTATTTGAACATTGCTTGAAAAGGAGAGAAAAAATATGTTTTTTTATTTACGACTTCGGTAAAAACTGATACGGGATGACGAATCATATCCCAAAATAATAAGATTTTGCCACTTGGATGCGATTTCTCTTCTTTTCAGTTTACTTTTCTGCACTGTTAACTGTCTGTTCGTTTTTCACTATACTTTTCATAAATTTTCAAAATGATATGTTACTTTTGCCTATAAAGATCCCATTCATTACGTATGTTACACGTTGTTAAAACGGAAAAGGAGACAACGTAGAAAAAGGACAATTTCAACCTTTTAAAAAATCATTTCTTCTCTCTAAATTTCCATCTTTATTTGATTCCGTTTATGTGTGTTTGTAAGAGTGAAAACGATAATTTGATAACAATTATTAATATTCCATCAATAACTTTGCCAACATTGAATATTTCAATAAGCAATGATTTCAAAAAGCTTTCGTATTATTCGAAGAGCATATGTATTCGAGAGTTACTGCGTCTGCTCCTTGACCAAGAAGTCCCTAGATCGGGTATAAAAAAGATAAATTAGGTTAAAATTATCAACATAATCACAGAATTCTAAAATCTTTAAAATCAATAGAAAGTCATGTTTTCTTTCTTTTTTGTTTCAATGGAGTAAAAAAATCATCTTATCTTCCGTGGCAACTGAAATGACATATTATTTCTATATGTAATTGCCTCATATAGAAAATGAGTTCATGGAGGAAAACCTCGTGTTTTGATCAGGATAATGGCTGTGCATGTGGCGGATCCAGAGGGAATGGGGTATTCAGTCTTTCACTGGGTAATTCGGCAAAACTTTGGTAATGATGTGAAATAAGTACCCCTCACCCCCCCCCCCCCTTAATTGTAGTTTAAACCCCGTTACAGAAATCCTAGAACTGCAATAGGCATTACCAAGTGCATCAAAATTACAAATGGTTTTTATTGTTGATTGGGAAATCAGGGGACGTAACAATGCCTGGACAAAATCAAATTAGAGTAGTAAATTATGGGGGGTACTGTATTTCAAACTTATGAAATTGACTAAAAGTGCCTGGATACATATACTTTTCTGTATTAATTTCAGTTGTACGATAGTTGGGCTAATTTTCTATTGACATATTTCCAGTTTATTTAATATAAGTGTTTGCTCTTTTTGCCTTCAAAAAAAATATTCACTTTTTATCTTTGAGGAGCATTTGAAGCAAAATATCCACTTGTCACTTATTTATGCCCTTACTAGAAAGTTTATTATATTTTTATGTTTTCCATATCTATGGCTATAAATATATGTTAATTTAGCACACCAGCATTGTGATTGGTCGGTGTAACAAACAGTTTTCTTTGATATTTTCGAAAACATGGCCACCTTAAGAAAAAAGTAAATATTTTCAAAATATGCGTGGAAAGCTATGTTGATATTTTCAATATATCTGTGCATATGAATGCTCTAAAACATACATATGTTTCGCGGATATCTGGAAATCCCCCGAAACTGTAACGGCCCTCCTTAAGTGACCGATTTAATTAAACGACCATAATAAAAAGTCCATTAAACGAAGCAAAATCTTTTGAAAAGGTGGGCATTTTGTTACGAACAGTTGTTTATTATTGAAAATTATGTTGTTCAAACCCATTTGAATCGTCTCAATGATATAATTCAGCAAGACTTACCCGACAATCTAATTATGCTATCAAAAAGACCGGTTTTATTTGTCATGAAATATTGTATTGAGCGATCATTCCCAGAAGCGGCCACTTGTTGGTGGTCCTGAAAGTGGTTGCTTAACACAAGATTTACTGTATCTACCATATGGATATGTAAGATAGCGCCGCGATGATTCTTCGTCAAAATTTGGATCGTATTGGAATGATTAGCTTTGTGACTGTGGGGCAAGAACGTTGCAAATACGGACCCGGGTACAATCGTATAAAGAACGTGGTGGAAACGCCAAAAGCTGACAAATATCGAAGCATAGATGACAGTAGTTGTATATGGTATACATACTGTTAGGGTCAAAAGTCTACTGAAAGTCACACAAAATGTTTGTGTACATAATTTTTAAGGTGCACGTCCGTATTATGAGGGTACTTTCTTATCTCTAGAGGCCATATCCAAAACCATTGACGCACATCTTTCTTATTTGACAATCTCATTTCCATAACAAGAGGGCCATAGTGGCCCTTAATCGCTCACCTGAATGAACTGTCTAAATTTTTCAAAAGAAGTATGAGAAATAGAATGATGAATGACTAAGCTAAACAAAGCTGTTGCTTCTATACAACTTGAGAATCCTTTTTTACAATTCTAAGGTTGACTAACAAGGATTTTAATAATTGATTTCGTGACCTAGTTTTTGACCACAGATGACCCAAGTTCGATCTCATCCGAGATTTCATCTAGACAATCATTCTGACCAAATTTCAGGTTGATCGGTCAATAAAAGTGGCAACTAGAGTGCCTACAAGGTTTTTCTAAGATTTGACCCTGTGACCTTGTCTTTGACCCAAGTTGACCCAATTTCAAAGTCATTCGAGATTTTACCAAGACAATCATTCTGACCAAATTTCAGGTTGAACGGGCAAAAAATGTGGCCTCTAGAGTGCATACAAGGTTTTTCTTAGATTTGACCCCGTGACCTAGTTTTTGACCCAAGTTGACCCAATTTCGAACTCGACTGAGATTTCATCAAGACAATAATTCTGACCAAAATTCAGGTTGAACGGGCAATAAATGTGGCTTCTAGAGTGCATACAAGGTTTTTCTAAGATTTGACCCTATGACCTAGTTTTTGACCCCAGTTGACCGAATTTTAAACTCGTCTGAGATTTTATCAAGACAATCATTCTGACCAAATTTCAGGTTGATCGGGCAAAAAATGTGGCCTCTAGAGTGCATACAAGGTTTTTCTTAGATTTGACCCCTTGACCTTGTTTTTGACCCCAGTTGACCGAATTTTAAACTCGTCTGAGATTTTATCAAGACAATCATTCTAACCAAAATTCATGTTGAACGGGCAAAAAATGTGGCCTCGAGAGTGCATACAAAGATTTTCTAAGATTTGACCCTATGACCTAGTTTTTGACCCCAGTTGACCGAATTTTAAACTCGTCTGAGATTTTATCAAGACAATCATTCTGACCAAAATTCAGGTTGATCGGTCAATAAAAGTGGCAACTAGAGTGCCTACAAGGTTTTTCTAAGATTTGACCCTGTGACCTTGTCTTTGACCCAAGTTGACCCAATTTCAAACTCATCCGAGATTTTACAAAGACAATCATTCTGACCAAATTTCAGGTTGAACGGGCAAAAAATGTGGCCTCTAGAGTGCATACAAGGTTTTTCTTAGATTTGACCCCGTGACCTAGTTTTTGACCCAAGTTGACCCAATTTCGAACTAGACTGAGATTTCATCAAGACAATAATTCTGACCAAAATTCAGGTTGATCGGGCAAAAAATGTGGCCTCTAGAGTGCATACAAGGTTTTTCTTAGATTTGACCCCTTGACCTTGTTTTTGACCCCAGTTGACCGAATTTTAAATTCGTCTGAGATTTTATCAAGACAATCATTCTAACCAAAATTCATGTTGAACGGGCAAAAAATGTGGCCTCAAGAGTGCATACAAAGATTTTCTAAGATTTGACCCTATGACCTAGTTTTTGACCCCAGTTGACCGAATTTTAAACTCGTCTGAGATTTTATCAAGACAATCATTCTGACCAAAATTCAGGTTGATCGGTCAATAAAAGTGGCAACTAGAGTGCCTACAAGGTTTTTCTAAGATTTGACCCTGTGACCTTGTCTTTGACCCAAGTTGACCCAATTTCAAACTCATCCGAGATTTTACAAAGGCAATCATTCTGACCAAATTTCAGGTTGAACGGGCAAAAAATGTGGCCTCTAGAGTGCATACAAGGTTTTTCTTAGATTTGACCCCGTGACCTAGTTTTTGACCCAAGTTGACCCAATTTCGAACTCGACTGAGATTTCATCAAGACAATAATTCTGACCAAAATTCAGGTTGAACGGGCAATAAATGTGGCTTCTAGAGTGCATACAAGGTTTTTCTAAGATTTGACCCTATGACCTAGTTTTTGACCCCAGTTGACCGAATTTTAAACTCGTCTGAGATTTTATCAAGACAATCATTCTGACCGAATTTCAGGTTGATCGGGCAAAAAATGTGGCCTCTAGAGTGCATACAAGGTTTTTCTTAGATTTGACCCCTTGACCTTGTTTTTGACCCCAGTTGAACGAATTTTAAACTCGTCTGAGATTTTATCAAGACAATCATTCTGACCAAAATTCATGTTGAACGGGCAAAAAATGTGGCCTCGAGAGTGCATACAAAGATTTTCCCAAGATTTGACCCTATGACCTAGTTTTTGACCCCAGTTGACCCAATTTCAAACTCGACCCAGATATCATCAAGACAATCATTCTGACCAAAATTCAGGTTGATCGGGCAATAAATGTGGCTTCTAGAGTGCATACAAGGTTTTTCTAAGATTTGACCCTATGACCTAGTTTTTGACCCCAGTTGACCGAATTTTAAACTCGTCTGAGATTTTATCAAGACAATCATTCTGACCCAATTTTAGGTTGATCAGGCAAAAAATGTGGCTTCTAGAGTGCATACAAGGTTTTTCTAAGATTTGACCCTATGACCTAGTTTTTGACCCCAGTTGACCGAATTTTAAACTCGTCTGAGATTTTATCAAGACAATCATTCTGACCAAATTTCAGGTTGATCGGGCAAAAAATGTGGCCTCTAGAGTGCACACAAGGTTTTTCTTAGATTTGACCCCTTGACCTTGTTTTTGACCCCAGTTGACCGAATTTTAAACTCGTCTGAGATTTTATCAAGACAATCATTCTGACCAAAATTCATGTTGAACGGGCAAAAAATGTGGCATTGAGAGTGCATACAAAGATTTTCTAAGATTTGACCCTATGACCTAGTTTTTGACCCCAGTTGACCCAATTTCGAACTCGACCGAGATATCATCAAGACAATCATTCTGACCAAAATTCAGGTTGATCGGGCAATAAATGTGGCTTCTAGAGTGCATACAAGGTTTTTCTAAGATTTGACCCTATGACCTAGTTTTTGACCCCAGTTGACCAAATTTTAAACTCGTCTGAGATTTTATCAAGACAATTATTCTAACCCAATTTTAGGTTGATCGGGCAAAAAATGTGGCTTCTAGAGTGCATACAAGGTTTTTCTAAGATTTGACCCTATGACCTAGTTTTTGACCCCAGTTGACCAAATTTTAAACTCGTCTGAGATTTTATCAAGACAATCATTCTGACCAAATTTCAGGTTGATCGGGCAAAAAATGTGGCCTCTAGAGTGCATACAAGGTTTTTCTTAGATTTGACCCCTTGACCTTGTTTTTGACCCCAGTTGACCGAATTTTAAACTCGTCTGAGATTTTATCAAGACAATCATTCTGACCAAAATTCATGTTGAACGGGCAAAAAATGTGGCCTCGAGAGTGCATACAAAGATTTTCTAAGATTTGACCCTATGACCTAGTTTTTGACCCCAGTTGACCCAATTTCGAACTCGACCGAGATATCATCAAGACAATCATTCTGACCAAAATTCAGGTTGATCGGGCAAAAAATGTGGCTTCTAGAGTGCATACAAGGTTTTTCTAAGATTTGACCCTATGACCTAGTTTTTGACCCCAGTTGACCCAATTTCAAAGTCGTCCGAGATTTTATCAAGACAATCATTCTGACCCAATTTTAGATTGATCGGGCAAAAAATGTGGCTTCTAGAGTGCATACAAGGTTTTTCTAAGATTTGGCCCTGTGACCTAGTTTTTGACCCCAGTTGACCCAATTTCGAACTCGTCCAAGATTTTATCAAGACAATCATTCTGACCAAATTTCAGGTTGATCGGGCAAAAAATGTGGCCTCTAGAGTGCATACAAGGTAAATGTTGACGACACACGACGGACGACGGACGACGAACGACGGACGACGGACATCCACCTAACCCCAAAAGCTCACCTTGAGCACTTCGTGCTCAGGTGAGCTGAAAATGAATGAGTGTATCCTCCTTAAATTTAACGCGCACATCCTAATTTTGAGACGCGCGCCCGTAAAATTTAGTTCTACATGCTCAACTTTATATGAACAGGCCTAAATGAAGATTTTCAACCAATTTAGTGCACCGTACTTGTAAGTCCGATACAATTGCCTTCAACGTAAGGACATCGTTGTGCAAACTTCTAGAGATTGGAGACATTAGTCTTGAACGTCGGAGCGGTACCGAGGTACAAAAGCATTAGATTCGGAGGCTTGTCGGCTGACCAACTAAAGGTTACAATAATAAGATCAATAGCAAACAGCCGGTCTACAATATCTAGAGTTCGGTGGAGATGACAAAAAATATTGTTTCAAAATTGGATTGTATTGATTGATTAAATGAGGATTTAAGCCGCTTTTATCAGTTTGTCAGCCAAATCGGCAAGGCTTGAGTATCAAACTATGGATTCCTTACATTTATCACACCAGTACTTCCATTGCATACATTCCTCGCCCCAATCTGCTATTCCAGCGATTAACTACCCATTGGTGGGAGACAAATGTCAGAAAGGACATGTTCCGCCGCGGGAATCGATACCGTGACCAAGTGTTGGAAAATTTTGAGTCTGGTGGGTACCCGTGATTTTACCTTTCTGGCAGTGTTTTCAAAAGCTGTTTTCATTCAGGTTGTTGGCATGCAAGAAAGTGTGATTGGTAATGGATCAATGAAAACTTATTTTTAGCCTATTGATTTGAACTAAGACTAAGGATTGGTTTAAACCTATTTATTTTACATTGATTGGGAAACAAGTTCTTACAATCTCTCTCGATTCTACTTCCAGGAAAATTCACCAGTACTCGAGCTGAATGTGTGGGTCAATGAAAGAACCAAGATCGATAGCCACTCCTGGGAATCAAACTCAGGACCTTTGGGTCAAGAGGCCGACGCTCTACCTCTAGACCTCTGACACCAAACCAAGAATTGATGGTCCAAAGTGTTAATGGTTGACCTAGGTGGGCTCGGCTTTAACTAGGCCAATGTTATGACTGAGGCTATATGTGAGTTTGAGCGGTTTGCCAAAACTATAGTGATACCTCTAAATAAATACATGCATAGGCACCTAAAACAGTTTTACACTAAGTCCTTAAATTAAGTTTGTGGTTTGAATACAAAATATTTAAGTCTTTAATTTCATTTCCATTTCTTTATTTCAAAACTATTTTATGAACCATCTGACAATAAAATTGTTTTACAAAGCATTACTTACATGAACAGTTGTTCAAAATGAAATTATGTATCATGATAAGTATTTACAGTAGACATTAAATGTCTATGATTCTTACTCGAAATGAATGGCTTTTACCCATCTATCTATCTTGAAACATAGCAAAGAAAATGAATCAAGCCTTGGAACACACATAATCTAAACTTGCAATCTATTAGAACACAAAAAGACAGAGTAGCACTGAGTAACAATCAGTTATTGGCTTTCTCAGTGTTTTCTGTCATATTCAATAATTTTAATAATTTCATAAATGTTGTCTCCAAACTCGTTGAAAATGGACCATGTTATTATTTCTTGGACATCAAGTTAAATCACATAAGAGTATGTGCATGACATTTACAACAATTTGAAATGTGTGTAAGATGCAAGCATTGAGAAGCATAACAAGAGGACCCTGAGGGCCCTAAATCGCTCACCTGATACTTCAAGTAAATTATCATTAAGACTCCATTTCCTATGATATGGCATGAACCTTCCCATTTTCAACAGAGTTCATTCTTGTGACCTGGCAAACATTTTGATCAAGTTTCATGAAGATTGGACTATATTTGTGGCGTTTGGAGCTCTTACGAGAAAATTGTCATTAAGGCCCCTTTTCCCTTGATATGGCATGTATACTTCCCATTCTCAAATGAGTTCATCCTCATGACCTAACAAACATTCTGACATAGTGTCATGATGATTGGACCATATTTGTTGTTTTAGAGAGTAAACAAAATAATTGTCATTAAGACGCCTTTTCCTGTGATATGGCACAGATCCTTCCCATTTTCAATAGACTTCATCCTCATGACCTAACAAACATTCTGACCAAGTTTCATGAAGATTGGACCATATTTGTGGCTTCTAGAGTGAAAACAAGAAATTTGTCATTAAGGCCCCTTTTCCCGTGATATGGCACGGATCCTTTCCATTTGAGCAATTTTCATAAGGGACCAACCAAGGAATATTTCTGCGAAGTTTGGTTGATTTTGACCCATAAGTTTAGGAGGAGATGTCGTTTAAAGATATTGTTGACAAAATTGTCATTAAGGCACCTTTTTCTGTGAAATGGCACGGATCCTTCCCATTTTCGATAGACTTCATCCTCATGACCTAACAAACATTCTGACTAAGTTTCATGAAGATTGGACCATTGGACTGTGAAATGGCACGGATCCTTCCCATTTTCAATAGGAGGAGATGTCGTTTAAAGAAAAAGTTGACGCCGTGACGGACAGATTGACAGACGGACGCCGGACAACGATCGATCACAATAGCTCCCTTGAGCACTTCGTGCTCAGGTGAGCTAAAAAGCCACATAGTTTCAATCCAAATTAACCTGGTTGTCTATAGATACCTTATCTAGCTTCCAAATGCAAAATGAAAATGCTTATCAGACTGTGTGGATGCACATGCTGGTCAGAGTCTTTGCTTTGCGCATATTTGGAATTGATGGAAATCTCTTTTTTTATAGAAAATCTCATGCACATGCTCATTTAACGGTTCTGCAAATTGTGTTAAATAAAGTTGCCCAACCATGATAGATATACCGGTAATTAACAACAATATTGAATCAATATACTGATCAATAATCAATATCCCCTATACTTGATCAATAATATTGAATCAATTTACTGATCAATAATCAATATCCCCTATCCTTGATCAATAATATTGAATCAATTTACTGATCAATAATCAATATCCCCTATACTTGCTCAATAATATTGAATCAATTTACTGATTAATCATCAATATCCCCTACACTAGATCAAAAATATTGAATCAATTTACTGATTAATCATCAATATCCCCTATACTTTATCCATAATATTGTCAATATCATAGATAAACATTATCATGGATCATGTATAGCTGATATCGAAGATGAATTCATTATCATTGTCAATGTAACTGATTGTATAAAGCATCTCTATTGAGTTTTCTTTTTTGCCAATATCAGTCAATCAGAAAATTCTGAAACTCCTTCCAGAAAGTATATTTATATCTTTAAGATAAAATCAAAGAATTTTTGGATTTTTCCTCTTAGTTTAAACTCTCAAATCTGCCAAAAAGCAATACTCCCATACCTGTAATATTTGCAATAGATTGAACACATAAAATCAAGAGAATCCTATACTTTTGGTATTCAACACAATCCAATCTTTTCCAGAACCCTCAAGAAAAAGAATTATAACAAGATGGTGTAAAATGCATATATGAAATAATAAAAAATTAAATACAACTTTATTTGAAAAAAAATCAAATGTCATGTGTTCTGTGCTCAGATAGCTCCGCCCATTTTATACTCCATGTCATCTTTAGCACAAACGTTGATTCTTTTGACCTCATATAAACCACATGTTAAATGATGCACTTTGCTTTCTTTAAAATTCTCTGAACACCAATATCATTACATTTTCATTAATTTTATATCCAGAAATTTTTTTAATACTATTTACACCCAGAAGCGAATAAAAACTAATTTTGGAATAGTAATTGTGTTACAAGAGATATAACTTCATTTTAGCGTTGATGTGTCCATGAATAAAGTCTGGTGGGGTAAGAGTTTTACGCAAAGTAAAAATGAAATTATTTCATAAGTAAAGAAAAGTGGATTCATACACGTGTGCAGTTAGGTTTTAAGTTTCATTCCTCCATGAAATCACCAAATACTCTCTTCATATCTTATAATTTAATATTTTGAAGCAAAAAATATAAAGATTTGCCAACGATTAATAGATTTCTTACTTTTTGCGGATGCCTTCAAAATAAATGCGTACTCAAAATTGTTTTCATTTGGAAATAAAACTATTTTTTCAGCCAATCAGAATGCACAAAAATTGATGGAATCATCTAAAATTAAATCATTAGTTATTGTAATACAGTATATAACAAGATGTACATGTGTTTGTGAACATGTATGCTCCCGCCCCTGTCATACAGTTGTTTGATACAATACAATAATCTACCTTCAGGTAGTGGATCAGTAATAGTTCCGCAACATTTTGGAACACATGATCTTTCACAATGTTAACCGAGGTTTCCTAATCAAAATCTTAAGGAAACCTCGGTTAACACTGTTAAAGTGATTACTTCCCAAAAGTTGTGGAACTATTAAGGGTCCACTACCTTAATTCATTTCTGTAATACATTGCAATACTTAATCAAATGTGCAAAACTTAATTCAATTCTGTAATCCATGGTAACACTTAATTCTATGTGCAGCCCCATTTCCACATATTTGACCTTGAAAAATTTGACCTTGACCTTGACCAATGACCTTGATACCAACAGAAAGGTTTTGTCCCAAGCAATCATCATGTGAAATATGAACTTCATCATTTACCATTCACAAGTTATGGCCAATGTTAAAGTTGTTTTTGACAAACAAGGTAACAGATGAATGGGCAAACAGACAGGGCAAAAACAATATGTCACTGGTTTATCAATGCAGAGGCATAATGAAATTAGCTTTTTAATGAGGAAAGGCATCAGTTCAGGGTTATGGAATTCCCATGCCCGACTTGTCCGACACAAGCTTTTCCACTTGCCGTCAAGTACATTTTTCTAGGTTATTTGCCCATGGACAAGTAAATACCAGAGCAAATCTTGGAACAGTACTTAAAATATCAAGAACAAAAGTCCTCCTAATGTTGGTATCATTGGGTAGAAAACATTGTTTTTAATGAAGAAAATGCTGAGTTACAGCATTTTCTTCATTAAAAAAAATGTTTTCTCAATATTTGCCATTCCATTTTTGTGTGGACAAGTTCGTTTTGATCCAGGACAGGTGAGAAATCAACTTTTACTTGTGTGAAGACAATGGAGAAAATTCATATTTCCACACCCCTGCATCAGTTGCAACAATTTTTCGGATAAAACAATGCATTTTCTGTCTTCGGAGCATTGTTGTATCCAGTGTTTACTGTATCATATATAATACTTGGTTTTTGAAGCAGGACAACAGATTAATAGAGATTCAATTATTTTGACAACTTCAACATAGACTTTATAGCTCTTGCCCTCATTTCTAGCTCCAGCAGTTCCATTTGATTTTTAGTCAGTGATGGTGCCTCTGCTTGGGCAGGCGGTATGACAACTCTCTGAGGTGGTTTGGTTGAATTTCCATTTGATGCCTCCTTGTTTGAATCTTTATTTGCTTCTTTCATACCAGTCTCTTCTTGTTTTTTACTTACATTTTTTACACTAGATTTATTTCTAACATCTTTGCTTCCTTTTGCACCAGATGTTACATTTTCAGTACTAGTGCTAGGAATGTCTGCATCAATTCTATCATCTTTACCTATACTCAATTCAAGCACATCTTCTTTACTAACAGATAACTCAATGGCATCATCATCTTTATTATCAAGTTTTTTCTCTTCAGTTTTAACGACTGACTGATTGCTTTCAAGTGGGGGATTAGTAGTGTCTTTGGCAGAAATAGAAGTTTCATTTGTTTCTTTTATTATGTCACTTGTTTTCTCTGTAACATCCTCTTGATTAACATTCTCTTTCAAATCTTTAACTTGAGTACTTTCAACTGATGTTGTGCTTTCATCTACTTTCACAGTATCAGAAATATCATTTCCACCATTATCTATTTCTTTAATCACCTCAGAGGAACTCTTAGATTCATTAACCATATCAGGAGCACTGGCTTCTGAATTTTCTTTCTGGTCTATATCTACTTCGACATCTGGATTTTTCATTAGAACTATCCTACGTGTATCATTATTATCAGTCTGGCCTTTTTCAGTAACATTTTCATCACTTTCTCCTCTTGGTTCATTATCTCTATCAACACCATCAATGACTCCATCTGTATGTTTATTTTCATTCAAACGTTCAATTTCCCCACTTGTATCATCTATTTGTTTACTTTGCTGATCAACGCTTTCTTCAATTTGTCCACTTTTGTTATCTTCAATTTTATTAGATTGATTAATCTCTTCTGGCATTTTGTTCACCTCCTCCTCAGCCTTCTCTCCTGGATCACCTGATACCTTATCATCTTCAATCTGAGCTTTCTCTGCATCACCAACTGTCTCTGAAGCAACAATTTGTTCAATTTCAGGTTTCTGGATTTGATCAGTTACCACTGTTCTTTCACTAGTCTCCAATTTACCATCCTCACCAGGTAGGTCTGCAGGTTTTTCTGCAGCATCTTTGTCAGTATCATCAGTTTTAGTTTCAGTCTCATCCTTCACCTCGCCCTCCTCCTCATCCTCATCATCAAACACTTCACCTTCCTCTGCCTCTTCTGTGTCCTTTCTTAACCTTTTAGGTACCAGTATTGTTGGCTTCACCACTGTTGGTGGAAGTACTATCCTCTGGTTTGAACTTTCATACTCCATCTTCTGATATTCTCTGTCTCTATATCGGTCCTCATAGTATCTCCTGTCTTTGTATCTCTTTGGTCTGTCTTTATACCTCCCATCATCATATGTGTTGTATCCATACTGGAAGAAGATATAAAATTTGTGAATGATAAATTATCATTTTACTTATTTCTTTAATGTGAAGGGACAAATAAACAAAGCAAACCAAGTACAAAATCTAAGCATTCTAATTTGCTGGTGTAAGGTTCTGAGTTATTTTCTTTTTAAACTCTGGAAATAACTAGAGCTGTCACAAAGTGGACTAATACCCCCAAAAGTGCTTTTTCCAAATATAAGTGCTATTAGTGAAGAATGTGTTTGTAACCAAAATTGAGAATTCAAGTTATATGCCTGTGATTGATTCTAGGTCACTTGGTTCTTTAGTTAGCGTCTTGAAATGAAAAAGTCTAACAAGATCTATATACATATGGTGAAACCAATATAGTCCCCTCTAGTTCGTAGGTGGGGGGGGGGTAAAAACGGATGACAAAGTTCAGTCATTATCATCCTTTAAGCAGATTAATATGAAAAGAAAGTAAATGAATTGTAGAAAACATTGTGGAAAGTATTGTTAAGGTAGTGAACCCATAATAATTGTGCAACATTTCGAATATCATAAATTTAAACAGTGTTTACTGAGGTTTCCTAATGATTTCACTAGGAAACATACATTAATATTGTGAAAGATCATGAGTTCCGAAATGTTAAAGAGCTATTACGGGTCCACTATCTTTATAAAAAGTGTTTTCCGTTAGCGATCTGCACACTACTTAATATGAGATTATTTTGACAATTAAATTTGTTGTCTGGAAATGGTTTGACTTATTGAAAAAGCATAAATATTACCACTGCTCTTTTAAATTCAGGATCGCTGGATGAATAGGATCTGGATCTTGATCTACTTCTGGATCTACTCCTTGATCTTGACCTTGAACTTCTATATGACCTTGACCTCGACTTTGATCTAGATCTTGACCTTGAGCTAGATGACCTAGAACTTCTTGATGACCTTGAACTCTTGGATGACCTTGAACTTGGAGGCCTTTCAACACTGCCATCATCTTTGTCATTACTGTCTACTTGAACTTCAGTTTCTAGTTCTCTGCAAAGAAAATTAAGGTACACTGAATGTAAATGGTAAAATATTTCAAGGGTATTATAACCCTTGGGACCATTTTACTAATCTTCTTACGCAAAAACTAATCGTAAGTCAAAGTCACAAATCGTGCATGATGTTTTAATCTATTGTTAAATTCTGCCTTGCAATATCTCATTGCAATCGTCATTAGAAAACAATTCCAATGAGATAATGCATTGCAGAATTCCAAATTTAGTTACTTCTAGAGAGGCAACTTTAATTTTTGACTTATGAAAAATATGATCGTAAGATGTTTAGTAAAATGGGGCCCTGACCTGGAATGTTCCTGATTTGGAAGAAGGACACAAAATCATCTTAGTTAACACTCCTGTTTGTCACTGACTTTTCTGACAATACTTTTTATTTTCATAGACATTAAATGTTCCACATCCCATCAAATACAGACAAGATGTTAATGAAAGAATATTGTTGCTGTAATCTTCAGTCACTGAATTTTACATCCTTGTGATATCATATACTTGAGGAGATATTGTTGAAAAAGATAAGCTTGAGACAAGCAGATTCTCCCTTTCCTGCAATGCTTTCTAAGACATAGGAAAGTTCAATTTCAAATTTCATCACATATCATTGTCTCCTGCAATTTTTAATTTGTACAAGTCTAAAATTATGACTGAGTTTAGGTCTTCAAGTGCTTGTCAATAATGAAACATCATTTTCAATCAAAGGGCCATTACTCTGTCAAAAGACAATGGATGGTAACCAAAATTTTTCTTTCACATCACTGCCTGATACAGATCACATCTGTAAAGTTTCAATGAAATCTGCCCATTAATTGCTGAGAAAAACTTCCGGACAAACAATCTACAGATTGGATGGACAGACCGACAAGCTGATTCTTATATACCCCTCCTATATAGTTGGAGGGAAGGGTGTTTTAATTAAACACTATGCAATTACCTATCAGAAATTCCAAGAGCCTGTGAGGTAGAATCCACTAGCATGGCCTCCTGACTTTCAAGGTCAAGGTCATCTATCATGTCCTCTGTCACATTGTCTCCTTCTTCTACATTATCTATTGGTTCTGAAACATAATTATACATTATAATTAGCTGGGCCTGATCTTCAACATCAAAATAAAGGTCATCCATCATCTCCTCTTTCACATTGTCTCCTTCATCAATCTAAATTTTTCTTCTGAAACATACATTTGATAGGATCAAAATTGTTGCTAGGCCTCTTCATGTAGTTAAAACATTGCAAAATGGCTATGCTATCATCCTCCATATACTATGATATGAGCCAGTGTGTGACATTTCCAACAATTTCACTGGTGTTCAAGGTTCAAACATTAAGCAGCATAGACAACGACACATTGCAATAATAATATATGCTGACTGCCAGAGGAACTATTAAGACCTCATCTCTTATGAAGTGCATGGTGAAGAATCTGGTCATACTGTGCAGCTGCACAGGATGGCCAGAAGCTTTGATTTATGCACAAAAGAAATTATTGGAAATGTCATGCACAGGCTCATATCTTATTTTCATCTTTCATACAAACTATTAAATTGTTGGCTGTAAAGACAAGTCCATTTTTGTTTTCAAAAACATTGTCTATAAGAAAACCATCAAACCAAGGCAGTTAGTGACCAAAACACGGGAAGTAATGCCCGTAGTCAATAGAAGATGACTGGTTATTTCCCTTTGACCATACACCAGTGTATACTGTCTAGAGACCTATTCTCGCCGCATACCAGTTCTCACCAACAGACCCGATTCACAAAGACAAAATATTATTTCAAGCAAGTTTTTTCTGGAATAAAGGAAGATTACGTCTGGGGAAGGTTTCTTTTCCATCTTCACCATAAAATAGTTTCAATTGGGAGAACTGGTACTCGGTGAAAACTGGTCTTCAACCAGTGAAGCCCTCATTTGATTCCACATTCATTTTCCTGGAGGGCCCAAATATTCAACCCACATGATTTTTTTACTTGAGAAAATTTTGAAAAAGAAGGCATTATCTGAAACAAGACATTTCTCTTTTCCAAAAACATTTCCTTCCCCATTTCAAATGATAATAACAAATATACAATATCTTCTGCAACTTTTATTAATTTGGACTAGTCTAAAATTTGCAAAACCGGGGAAAAGGTTAACACACTCTTCTCCTACGTTCTTTGTAAATAATAATAAGATTTCAGCAACCTAAAATTCCACTTCATCCCTTAGTGTCATACATATTCTGTAAGATAAACACGAATCCATTATCAACCTGCACCTATGTGCAGTCTGGCCTAAATCTACACCACCTGATAGACTCTTTTGAGCAAGTTGAAAACAGCATGCTGTATCAGGTACTTTGCATAGATTTCATTTGTGCTTTTTGGTGGATTAACGAGAAATAAAGGTTGATTTTGACTTGATAATCTCACTGCAGTGATATTATCACAAAATGTGCTTTTGTTCATTTTGCATATTTAAGGTAATCTAAGCAGGTTCCAATAAACAAATGATGTCATGATGTTGCAAAGTATTCACAAGCAAAATAGGGCTCTCAGTAAATTTGTCCCATAAATTTCACATTTCGTCCAGTTTTTTAATTTAAGAAATAGAATAGTTGTGTGTTTTTTCATGTACTCAGATTGGAAAACCTTTCATTTTTGCTTTGCCACTCATGAGAATATAGCTTTTGTTGTTTACTCAATGAAAGATACATTAATATTACATTCAAACAAAGATTATTAAAAAACAAGGAGAAATTGCTTCTCCTTTACCTGCTGTGTTCTAAGATAACTGAAGGTCTCAATGTATAATGTTGAAGGGCCTGTAATTTAATTGTAACAAGTAATTTCTTTTTTTTATCACAATATTATTTTACTATTTAAATTACAACCATTTTAAATTGTCACCTGTAACCTCTTCTGATTATGGTCAAGTCTAAAATGCACTTTTCAACTACAATAATTCACTATTTCAGACAAAAAAACGAGCTCTATTTTTTCCATACATAGTTATCTCCCTTTGACCAGAAATGTCATTTCCTGAGCTTCAGCATGACTGTTCCAATAATTTCATGAAAAGAAAGTACAATTACTGTACAGCAGGGGTGTGGAATTACGGAAGTTCTCCACTTGTCCCTGGACAAGTAAAACCCAATTTCTCACTTGTCCAGGATCAAAATGAACTTGTCCACAATAAAGTAGGTATATAAATATTGAGAAAACATTATTTTCAATGAAGAAAATTCTGTTATCCAGCATTTTCTTCATTTAAACAATGACTTCTATCATTTGATACAAATATAAGAATAACTATTCTCCTAAAACTATTTAGTATTTCAAAGATTTTCTCTGGTATTTACTTATCTACAGTCAAAGGACCTGGAAAAATGTACTTGTCTGCAAGTTGAAAAGCCCATGTTGTACATGTCGGGCATGGGAATTCCACACCCCTAACAGCAATCTGAATAGCCACAGTACCGTTTTTAAAAATCTTTCAGTCATATTGCAACATCTGGAGTACCTTACAAAGATTCTTGGTATTTCTCAAATCAGTAGTATCCCTCAAAGTTGCTTACAATCCCAAATTGGTCTATGATAATCAACCCATGCTTTTTCTAACAGTCGCCCTTCCTTTGATATTTATAGGTATTATCCTCTAAATTGAGACTTATATTTTCAAATGATTGTTTAGACAATATACAGGTACTTCTCAATTAAAAGGAAAATTCAGGCAAAGTATTCATTTACTAAATTATCGATCTGAAGAATTTAGTACAAAGTAAAGACTCATGCCTAGGCTTTCCAGGCACTGTATGGATGATTTATTTGGAGAAGAACAGTAATTACCAATTCAAGGGGTTGGCGCAACACTATTGTAAGTGCCTATATATATGCACTTACAATAGTGTTTCACTCACCCCTCCAATTAAAGGATTATAACTGTTTTATAGCAAACAAGTACATGTAATAGACTTTATGCAATTATAAACATTAGATGTATCTAACAAATTTGAGTGGTTCCTTCATTAATTTCCACAAAAATTTTTGACAATTTGCTAAAGTTCCATAATGGGTTAAATTGTTTTCAAAGTTGATAATAATTTGATAAGTAGGCGCAAAATTATTTTAAGTGCCTATTCTTTTGAACTTACAATAGTTTGACGCTGCCCCCTCATTTTGCTCGAATGAAACGGTTGAAACAGATTCAGTTTTTCAAAGCATTTGTTTTAACCCTTTCCTGTTTAATCCCTGCTTTTTACGTGCCTGTGATTTTATGATTGGGAAAACATTGTAAAAAAAGAAGAAATTGCTTCTGACAAGCAATTTCTTCTTTTTCCACACTATTTTCTACCCTACTGAATTGTTATTTTTCAAATTAAAAACACTTTAAATTTTCGTCTGCAAAACCTTTGAATTTGGCCAGGTCCAAAATTTTGTAAAACGGGAAAGTGTTAATATCAAGATCCATTAATATACAAGAATGGAATGGTAGGACTTTGTAAAACAATTCTTAATATACTTAACGTGAGGGAAAAGCCATTCCACAATTTCTCTAGGAAATTCAAGGCTCTTTAAAGCATCTCAACTCTCAAAATCGATAGCCTGTCGTCACTAATTCTACAAAGCGGCTATTTTTCCATTAAGCAGTGGTCATATACAAAATTGACCATTCCTGACCAGTTTTCAATATCTCTTGTAAAATTGGCTGGCCAAGTCGTAATTCAATTCAGAAATTGATTTTAGACCAGAATCTATTATTCATGCCATGTTCCCCAAAGACAAGTATAGGGAGGTATTGAAAACAATAAATCCATCCTTTTGAAGTCCATAAAAGGCTACTGTTTCAAGACCCCTTACTTTTGCCAAAAGTCAGAAATCATTCCCACAATATAATGAAAGGAAAAATTCAGAGTTTTAAGGACTGATTCATTTTCAAATTCAACACTAGCGGCTAAGAATGACTATTTTAAAAACATGCAAACACAAAATAAAATGAGTCTTTGTGTGGGATTCCCAAATATTTCAAATAACCTCGAAGCAAAGACTCTGACCAGTCTGTGCATCCGCACAGTCTGACCAGAGTCTTCACTGTGCGTTTAGTAGATAGATTAGGTCTCTAAGTGTCTGTAGACAATCAGGTAACTTTATATTTACAGTATGTGGCTGACTAAACTACTCAATGTTTGCACCTCATGCACATTTCAAATTCTTGGAAATGTCATGCACAGGCTCAAACATTGTTATCTTTTACCAATGATGAGTCTTTATAGTCTGTTCTCAATAAATTTACTTCAATTCAAAAACTACTGCAAGTGCCTATGTGTCTGTGCAAAGCTATGGTTAGTTCATTTGGGACTTTGCAGAACTATCATTAGTTCCTTTAAGACTGTACAAAACTATCAATGACTCTTATAGGTCTGAAAAATTACTGCAACTTTCTACAGGTTTGAGCCAATAACTGGAGGTTCTAAAGAGGATGTGCAATACTACTGCAAGTGCTTATGGGTCTGTGCAAAACTGCTGCTAGTTTTCTAGTGATGTGCAGAACTACTGCCTCCTGTAGGCTAATTTGCAATGTTACTGCAAGTTTTTAAAGATCTGTGCAAAACTACTGCAAGTACTCATAGGTCTGTGCAAAACAAGTTCTTCTAGGTTACATTGCAAAGCTACTGCAAGTTCTATTAGCTTTGTGTGCAAAACTACTGCAAGTTGTAATGGATCTGTGCAAAACTACTGCAAGTTCTAATTGATCTGTGCAAAACTACTACAAGTTTTTAACGATCTGTGCAAACTTTTGCAAATTCTTATAGGTCTGTGCAGAATTACCATGAGTTCTTATATGTTTGGGCAAAAGTATTGCAAATTCTTAAAGGTTACTCAGCAAAGCTACCGCAAATTCTTAAAGGTTGCTGTGCAAAGCTAGTGCAAGTTCTTTTGAATCTGTGCAAAACTCCTGCAATTTCTAAAAGGCTACCATGCAAAATTAATTCAAGTTCATTAGGTTCCTGTGCAAAAGTCCTGCAATTTTCTATGGGTATGTGTAAAACTACTAAAAATATTGTGGTCTGTGTAAAACCGCTGTAAGTTTGTATAGATCTTTGTAAAACTACTGCAACTTATATGTCTGTGCAAAACAACCGCAAGTTCTCATAATTTAGCAAAACTACTGCAATTCCCTATAGGTCAGTGCAAAACTACTGCAAGTTCTTGTGGTTTACTGCAAAACTGCAGCAATTTCTTAAGGATTACTGTGCAAAACTCCTGCAATTTTTAAAAGGTCACTATGCAAAACTACTTTAAGTTCATTTAGGTAACTGTGCAAAACAATCGCCAATTCTGATGAGTCTGTGTAAAAATACTGCAAGTTCTTACAGGTGACTGTGTGCAACTGCAAATTTCTGAATGTTTCAATGCAAACTACTGCAAATTCTTATGAGTCTGTGCACCACCACTGCAATTTCTAAATATAGGCTTCAATGCAAAACCACTTCCAAATAGTTCCAAGCTCCAATAGCTGATAGGTTTGTGCAAAATTACTGTCAGTTATAATTGATCTGTGCAAAATTACTGCCAGTTCTAATGGATCTGTGCTACACTATGGTAAGCTCCTATCTGTCTTAGACCAAAAATATCATAAAACTTGTAATTCCTGATTGGTCTGCACCAAACTATTGCATGTACCAAGAATTTGTGTAAAGCTACTGCAAAAGCCCAATGGGAATCCCCATAACTATTGCAATAGATCTTGGCAATATTATTGCAAGTGCCTTTAGACTTTACTGGACCTGTGAAAGTTTTGCGCTGCACAATGCCTCAAATTATTGTTTTGGTCTCATATTATAAAAGCTAATAAATACATTTAAGAGAAAACTGCATCATGAACTGAGTTTCAATTCATTGTATAAAACAACATGTCACCTAAACCCCGATCAATACTACAGCCTCAGAAACACTATATATTTTTTCAACTTATTCAGAAAAGTTATGAAAAAGAGAGATTGATTGTAATTCTGTAAATTGTTAAAAGATTGATTGTTTGCCAACCTGTTGCCTAGAGGCTTGTATGGGACCTCCTGCCATATATTACTGTTACCATGACAACCATTTTTAAATTGAAATTAGAAATATGATTGATATGTGAAACAGATGAATACAGCAAACATAAAAACTTTTGCAATTCAAACAAAAATGGTAGATTTATTGCTAATCCTACCAGATGTTACATTTACTTTATCCTTACGTAAATTGACGGCTCAGCGTGAAACAGTCGTAACTCCCTATAAGCATATAGGGAGTTACAACTGTTTTGCGCTGAGCCTTCGAAATGATCTCAAATACAATTGGACAATTCAAGAGAAAATTTTGTTGAAATCATAAATAAATTATATAACAATAAAGATCTTTCTTTTTCTCTCTCTCTCTAATTTACAAAACTATAGTTGGTGCTATTGGCTTATTCAGACCTTTTAAAACAAAATTAGAACTCCGGTGCTAAATCAACAATTAATTTAGACAAATTTGCAACATGGAGGTTTTGTAGATTGCAAATTAATTATGTTCAAACTTGAAAATTGCCTTGTCCATCCAATTGCATATATATTATGACAATTTGATAGACAAGTTACAAAGATCCTTTCCAAAGCTTGAAAAGAAAGTATGCAATATTCTCAGCACATATAATTTTCTTGGCAAAATAATGAGCATATTTGCTGTAAAAGTTCTTACTATAAAGAAGTAAATATACTAATAAGTATGCAGTAAAATGTTCTTACTATAAAGAAGTAAATATACTAATAAGTATTTATGTATATTTGATGACCTGTGTTAGATTATAAAATATTTGCAAATAATCATTACGTTTCACCCCAATCTGTCATAATAATTCAGACAATTGGTCAGTTATGACTTTACATTATAAAACCTTCAGACCTATATTCTCCTCTCTCTCTTGCTTTCAATGTAAGCTTTTAGAGTGAAATGAATCCACTTAATTAGTTAAAATCTGCATTACTTAACCCTTGTCATGCTGAATTAAAATTTTGGCCAAGTTACGCTCAAATCAAAGTGCTGAAAGCTCTGAAAGACGAAATTGTATGCCAATATGTCTCTAAAAAAATTTCAAGTCCTTCCCCAATTCTTGGTGAAGCAAGATAAACAGATGGTGTAGATTTAGATCAGACTGCACTATTGTGCAGAGCAAAACAGTTGTAAGTGCCTATAAATATTAATTAATTGTCAATTGTTATTGACCATAATATTCACATTGCCAAAAGGAAGTGTCTGTAAAAAAACATGAATGTCCCCAAAACTGCAAAGATTAATTAAATCTTTAGAAGGATTAGGGTAGCATTATAAGAGCGTATATTTTTCATTTTCTAAACTACCAATTAGGAATTACATCATGTAATAAATAAGCAAACATTGATTCAACAATGCAAAATTATGAAGCAATATACCGAAAACAATCTCTCAATTTTTACGAGTTTATTTCATGATCGGTATATTTTCATCCAATTTTATTTCCTCCTAAATTAAGACAATCCATTAGAAGGGTCAGTTTATTTTGTAGTGGTCATCAAGCATTTTGACTGGAAAACTTGACACATCTCATAAAACAATGCTGTAAAATGCAAATGATTTATCTGTTTATCATGCAAATAAAATGTATTTTTTATCATAATTATATGCTGATTTGACCTCTTTAATATGGTCACAGTTTGACCATATTTTACACTTATCATAATTTGTTATTTAAAGTTGTCAAAATCCAGATCATCAATTTTATGGAGAAAGTTTTCAATTTCCATTTCTAATATATTATTTATTAATATTTCCATTATTTGTGGGGAAATGGAGGAAAGAAGTAATGAGACTCCGCACAATCCATTTTGATCTAAATTAAATTAGAATTTAATTTTCATAATTATCAAAATTTCAAATTATTGACCAATGGAAGATGAAAATATGACCCAGTTCATTATAATTGGCAACATTTATCAAGACAAATTGCAAGCTAACAATGCTATTTAATGCCAAGGTTTTTGAAAGGTTACATTTAAAACTTAAATTATCTCTTAAGTTTCCTCTTCCACAGTATCCAAATATTAAAACAAGACTTAAAAGTTCATTACTAGAGAATATATAGAGGATAATCGTTTGTTTCAGTGTAAGATCGATTTATATTTCATTGAGTGAACAACAAAAGCTATATTTTCACCAGTGGTGGAGCCACGAGTGAAAATATAGCTTTTGTTGTTCACGAAATGAAATATTAATCGTATACACGAAAAACAAACGATTATTCTATTTCTTTAATGCAAAAATGAGACAAAATGTGAATTTCTAGGACATATTTTCGTAAAGCGCGTCATTTTGCGCGTGATTGCTATGCAACGTTCATTGTGACATCACTTATTTCGCCCTGCATAGATGACGTCAGATAGGATGAAATGCACAAAAGCAGGGTATAAGTTTTTGCTAATTTCACTGCTTTTGCGTTGAGATTATCAAGTGATAATCTACTGTTATGTCTCGATAAACCAACGAAAAGCATTAAAGAAAATATTTCTAGCATTAATTTGCATTTTAGTGGACAAGATATGCTTAAACTGATTTAAACTGAAGTGTGAACTAACCACCGTGACCTTGGAAGTGGCATAAAAAACACTGGACATTGTAAAAAATACAAAATTGATTGATGGGGCTGTCAAAACGGAGTCATTCATTCTGACAACTTTAAGTGACCATTAAAATAGCTTTATGTTAACTGACCACCAGGTTAAGTTGGCCATAAAATATTACATGAAAAAGTTCACAAAACACCTGTATATGGTCATTTCTAACATATACCATCATACCAATTAATTGGTGATGAGTTAATTAACCCCATACAATGGTGGATAAATTCCCCTGTGAAAAAGTTTACGAATTGGTTCCAGAATGTCCTAGAATGTTAAATGGCTGTTCAAGAACTCCAATTTCTATAACTGGTTCAAGAACTAGTTATTAAACTTCTAGAACTAGTTCTTGAACCAGTCCTCAAACTAAAGTTCTTGAACTCTCATTCAAGGTTCTTGAAATTGATTACTCAAACTAAGAGTTCTTAAACTGCCATTAAATGTTCTAGAATGTTCAAAGATCAGTTCTTGAACTTTTTGCACAGAGGCAATTCCCTAAAACCAAAATGCCAATATCACATAGGGCCTTTGGATCAGTAATTTTTTTTCATTTGAATTGATGTTGGCATAAGCAGGAAAAGAAATTATGTAGACTAAGATCAGACAGCCCATATATGTAGGCTGATGTTTATCTTTGCCTACTGCTAAAAAAAAATAATACAATATAGTTGTAAGGTCTGATCTCTGTTTTTAGTCTCCAAATATTTTCTTATCTTCATATAAATTTATTTTAGTATACTAAATCTAATTCCATTCGTAAGGATATCTAAAATTTGTTTGAACTGGTTAAAAAGTTTTAAATGAATTAGAAACATTTCTTCCCCCTCCACTTCTTTTTGATAAGAACATGCTTCTGCATTGTAGAAATTTCCTGCCAACTTTTTAATGATTGATTGATTGAATGGGGTTTTACACCGCTTTCAACATTATTTCAGTTATATTGCGGCGGCTGGAGCACCTAACAATGGATTCCTGGTATTTCTCACGCCAGTACTACCATTACATCCTTTCCTAGCCTCCAGCTGCTATCTCACATGGGTCTACGATTATTGACCCATTGGTGAGAGCCAAATAGTCGGAAAGAATGAGTGCTGCTGTCGGGGATTGAACCCGTGACCTCTAGTTTGACAGTCCGACGCGCTACCAACTGCGCTGTGACGGCGGCTGCCAACTTTTTAAATACAACAAATTATTACACTGTGTGTATATCCATGACTATGTGCTATATGCTTATAGGCAGTTACAACTGTTTCCCACAGAGCCATCGATATCAAATACACAGTACACAAATCTATAATTGGTGAAAGAGATAACATAGTTATATACTGAAAGCCCCTCATTCTGCGTCTCCCAATCAACCCCAGTTACTTACAATGGAGGCGACATTCAAACTGAAATTAAACACCAAAATGACGGCCTGCGAGACAAAATGTCTCTCAATTCGGCCTTAAATGAGCAAAAGTCATGCAGCCTACAATAGTAATGTGGTAGAAATTCCAACCAATCAACAGTTACAAAACATGGAATTAAACTAACCGCAACCCCTGAATGTGTGCCAGCCATTTTCAATCAAAGGAAATGGAAATGTCGTAATTTTATAACTTTTCTTTGCTCTTTGCCATGATATCCTCTTTTCTCAATAATACATAACCTCTTTTCTCAATAATACAATCAATTACCACACAATTTCAGGCATTTTTAACCTCATCCTTATCATTTTAAATTCTGTTTCAATTCTCAAGACATTGACAGCCTGGCTGCACAGCTGTGCAATCTGAACTTAGTCTATACTGTCTGACAAAGATTTGTAAAACAAGGACATATGCCATTTATGTTCAATTTCAGGCCATAGCTCTGTCAAAAGTCAATGGACTGTAACCAAAATAGGACATGCACATCTCTGCTTAATACTGATCACAACTGTAGAGTTTTAGTGAAATCAGTCCATTAATTGCTAAGAAATTGAGTGGACACCCAAAGGCCATATATGGACAGACAGACTGACAGACTGACCGACATCAGCTGACTCCAATTAACCTACTTACATTTTTTTTGGGTTCATTTATTACTTGCAGCACAATCAATAAATCTAAGGCACTTACAATAGTTTTGCGCACACAAACAAATGTACAAAAGTAATATTTGAACCTGCATGAAGTACATCAAAATGAGAAAAAAAGAAGATAATTATTTTTTTCCATCTGATATTATGACCAAGGCAATTCAAAGCAATCAAATCAGTCTGGAGCAATTCAATCTAATTAACATATTACATTTGCAAAACAAATCATGGAAATTTGATGAAAACTATCCAAGCCAGAAACAAGAAATAAGGACTAACCAAACTTAACCCCTGTCATGCTGAATAAAGTTCATTTCAATCAAAGTGCTGTAAAGATAGAAGGCACTAAGTTTGAGTCAGCACTAATTTTGAAAGTAAAATTTTCATCCTTTTCTGTTTTGAACCCTTGTCATGCTGAATAAAAAATGTTTGCAAAATTGCAACACAATCAAAGTGGTCAAAACACTGGATGCACTAAATGCAAGTAGGTATTATTTTTGAAAATTAAGATTTTAAACTTTTTCTGTTTCAGCAAAGGAAAAACAGGTGGTATAGACAAAGATAAGACTGCACATATGTACCGGCTGATGTTTTTCTATAGCTTCTGTCAGGGCAGGAATATTCTGGGATCAGCATGACAAGGATTAAGAAATAAATCAGGTGCTATAGACAAGAGATCAGACTACACATAATCACATACCACATGTTCAGACTGATCTTTGTCTTTACATTATCTGTCAAAGCAGGAATATTTCAGCTTCAGCATGACAAGGCAGGGCTTGTGCTAGTGTTTGAAGTTGAGGAGTCATTGACTCCTAAACCATGATATACTGGGGGTCAAAACTCCATCTTTAAGGGGTCAAAACAAAATAAAAGGCCAATTGTATCTGTAAATTCATAGGTTTCGGAGTGAATTGGCTTTTTGTTGTAATAATATACAGGGAAAAATTATTCAGTAGTATTCTAAATATTATACAAGATACGTAATTAAAATTTTGAGTGATAAAACTCAGTTTTGACCCTATGACTTTTCTCTCAAGGGGGTCAAAATGACCTCCTTTGGAATATTGGAATAATTCCTAAGGGTCTAAATAGGATATTTTCAGAGTTTTGGGGGGTGAAAACCCTGGTTTCAGGGTCAAACACGAGCCCTGAAAAGGATTAACAAGAGCAATGTTATACATGGCCATCCCCCACCATCAAAGCTTGATAGTAAACTGAAGGCTTAATGAAAGGGCAATAACTCCAAAATTGTGCATGCAAGAGTTGTGTTTCTTGTGCACTGCACTTCTCCTCAATGAGATCTATCAACCTATTAAGTTTCAAGTTGAAAGCTTTTATACTTTAGGAGATATGCTCTGGACAAGTTAAGTGATGGAATAACGAAATGATGGAATGATGGATGGAGACCATTACTATATCCCCTTTGCTGAACGGTGGGGGATAATATGAATACATCAAGTGGATGCAATGCTCAGCTAAAGATGCAGAACAAGGCAATATTAATCAACATTAAATTTTGTCCAACCATTTATAGTACTAATGCCGCCACCACTGACAGTCTAATGGTGATCCACATTATCGCAAGCTTACTATTGGTTCCAAAAACAAACGAGATTTAAATTCTACTTGGTTTTGTATATAACTATACTATCATTTAAGCTGAATCCATATATCAATGGCTCAGTGTGAATCAGTTGTTACTGCCTAGATGTTTATAGGCAGTTACATTTGTTTTGGGCTGAGTCATGGATATTGAAACTCTGGAAAAAAAAGTTTGCCAAGTGTCTGATATACATCTTTAGTTCTGCAAATGCCCATTTACATAGACAAATCTCACAGCAGACATTAGGTACACAAAGATGATACTAATTTGTGACAGACAGTCCAAAAATTTACATCATTGATATAGCCGGTTTTTACACTTTACGCGCAAAAAGCTAAGAGCATTAGCTCTCTCTCGCACACCTAGAAAAAACATCATTCCACTCTGACCACACTGTCTATCCTTTGTTTGGTGTTAATAATTTCAAAAATCTAATTTCAATCCTACATCTACCGAATTTCTCTACTAAGGTAGTGGAACCATAATAGTTCTGCAACATACTGGAACTCATGATCTTTCACAATGTTAACCAAGGTTTCCTCATGAAAATCATTAGGAAACCTTGGTTTACATTTTCATCAAAGTTCATTGCTCCTGAAACGTTGCGGACCTATTAGGGGTCCTCTACCTTGTAACAAATCTAGGCTTTGCTCAAGTGTTGTTTTTTTTTATACAGTTGAATTCTTGAACATTAGAATTATGAATTCAGTCAACGCCTTAAAATTTGTAGCAAAGTTTATCTCTAAAGTATTTTCTCCTTTTAGTGCAATATTTACCAAAGTCATTTTATTTCAATCAGTAAAAATTCAGGATTTTGGCATAATGAAGTCATTTTTCTATCAGTTTCTTGAAAATTTATTTAACACAATTTTTACCACCAAGTTAATGTGCAATAGAATTTACGATTACATGTTTTTGAAAAGTGGTTTGAAAATGTCACATAAAATAAGGATTTTTACCAGTTTTCAAGCATAATTAAGACCAACATGCAAACACAAATCAAACTTTCCAATTGCATTAGGCTTCTGAACAGTCAAAAGATTTTAGACTTAAACTTTTCAAAGGAAACAGCACTTTAACACTTTCTTAAAGTTGGGGAAAAAATGCATCTAGTGCATTCATTATATATGGGCTTTTTTACATGGTATTCCCTTGTATTGTGCTCAGGAAAGAAAAGGGTTACAGATGCCTTTAATTGCCCTCCTGAGTTGATAGTCTTAATCAATCTATGTATGTTGAGATATGATCTTTAAGTAACCTTACATTAGGTTACTTAATTTTTAAACATTTTAAACATTCTGACAATTTTTCAGATTAATAGGCTTGAAATGTAATACATTGTCAGTGGGCAATCTAAACCTTGTAACTCCAGCTGATTCAAGCTAAAGTTACGAGATTTTGATGGCCCACTGGTGTTATTCCATTGTATCAATAAGCCACTTTTTAAGAATTCAACTTTTTTTTTAATATAGATAACACAATTATTGGACAATAACCACTGAAAGGTTTTATCTTAAGCAATAACAAAATGAATATGAAGGTTAAACCTTGTCATGCTGGATCCGGAATATTCCTGCTTTGGCAGGAGCTATGGACAAACATCAGCCAGAAGATATGTGCAGTCTGATGTTAGTCTACACCACCAGTTTCTCTCTTTCAATCCAGAACTGTCAACAGGTTTAATTTTTCAAATAAAAATTGACCTACAGTTGGTACTATCAGTGCTTTTCGCCCTTTGATTTTGATGAAAATTTTTAGCCAAAATTTATTCAACATGACAAGGGTTAACCAATTAAAAATTATAGCAAATATTAAAGTTTTTATGTCAAAAATTAGTGACCTTCAAAAACTGACCTTGACCTTTACTATGACTTTAATATACATGGACAGATCTTTCCACAAACAATACACATGTTAAACATGAAAGCTCTTTAAATTAGCAATCTAGAATTACAGCCAATGTTAATGTTTTAATTTTTCATAAATTTGACCTTGTCATACAACCTTGAAGATTGGATAATTGGAAAGGTCTTGTTCCAAGCAACCATTTTGTGGAATATGAATGCTCTATCACTAATCAATCAAAAGTTATGGCCTACAATGCTTAAGTTTTTATGTTGAAAATATTTGATCTTAAAACAAGAGGACCACAATGGTCCTAGATCGCTCACCTGAGTCTCTTTGACTCCTGGGACATCACATTAATTAAATAGGCAGATGTCAACAAGGAGATAACTTCTACATAAGGTCAATACCATGGAATGTTTTCAGCCAGGAGCAAGAAAAATATACCTTTTCACTCTTTGATTTTAATAATATAACAAGAGCTTCGCAGAGCGGCGCATATACGCCCGATGGGGCTTGTCAGTAACCTTGGCTTGTCAGTAACATGAGCTTGAATGATAGCTAAAAATATTTCAAACAGACAGACAGACAACTGGTGCCATAACATAGTATGACCTTTTGAATGTAAATTGAAAATGATTTTATGCACAACTATATGCCAAACAGTTATCTTGCAAGTTTCAGTTCATTCCAATTCAAAGTGTGACGAGTTGCTCACAAAAGAAAAATAGTGAATTTCAATCAATTCAAGGGCAGATAATACAAGACAAGAGGACCCTGAGGGCCCTAAATCGCTCACCTGATATTTCAAGTAAATTATCATTAAGACTCCATTTCCTATGATATGGCATGAACCTTCCCATTTTCAACAGAGTTCATTCTTGTGACCTGGCAAACATTTTGATCAAGTTTCATGAAGATTGGACTATATTTGTGGCGTTTGGAGCTCTTACGAGAAAATTGTCATTAAGGCCCCTTTTCCCGTGATATGGCACGTATACTTCCCATTTTCAAATGAGTTCATCCTCATGACATAACAAACATTCTGACAAAGTTTCATGATGATTGGACCATTTTTGTGGCTTCTAGAGAGTAAACAAAAAAATTGTCATTAAGGCGCCTTTTCCTGTGATATGGCATGGATACTTCCCATTTTCAATAGACTTCATCCTCATGACCTAACAAACATTCTGTCCAAGTTTCATGAAAATTGGACCATATTTGTGGCTTCTAGAGTGAAAACAAGAAATTTGTCATTAAGGCCCCTTTTCCAGTAATATGGCACAGATCCTTTTCATTTGAGCAATTTTCATAATGGAACAACCCAAGGAATATTTCTGCCAAGTTTGGTTGATTTTGACCCATAAGTTTAGGAGGAGATGTCGTTTAAAGATATTCTTGACAAAATTGTCATTAAGGCGGCTTTTTCTGTGATATGGCATGGATCCTTCCCATTTTCAATAGACTTCATCCTCATGACCTAACAAATATTCTGACCAAGTTTCATGAAGATTGGACCATATTTGTGGCTTCTAGAGTGTAAACAAGAAATTTGTCATTAAGGCCCCTTTTCCCATGATATGGCACGGATCCTTTCCATTTGAGCAATTTTCATAAGGGACCAACCAAGGAATATTTCTGCCAAGTTTGGTTGATTTTGACCAATCAGTTTAGGAGGAGATGTCGTTTAAAGATATTGTTGACAAAATTGTCATTAAGGCGCCTTTTTCTGTGATATGGCATGGATCCTTGCCATTTTCAATAGACTCCATCCTCATGACCTAACAAACATTCTGACCAAGTTTCATGAAGATTGGACCATACTTGTGGCTTCTAGAGTGTAAACAAGAAATTTGTCATTAAGGCCCCTTTTCCCATGATATGGTACAGATCTTTTCCATTTGAGCAATTTTCATAAGGGACCACTCAAGGAATATTTCTGCCAAGTTTGGTTGATTTCAACCCATAAGTGTAGGAGGAGATGTTGTTTAAAGATATTCTAGACAAAAGTGTCATTAAGGCGCCTTTTTCTGTGAAATGGCACGGATCCTTCCCATTTTCAAAAGACTTCATCCTCATGACCTAACAAACATTCTGACCAAGTTTCATGAAGATTCGGCCGTATTTGTGGCTTCTAGAGTGAAAACAAAAAAAATTGTCATTAAGGCCCCTTTTCCCATGATATGGCACGGATCCTTTCCATTTGAGCAATTTTCATACGGGACCACCCAAGGAATATTTCTGCCAAGTTTGGTTGATTTCAACCCATAAGTCAGGGGTGTGGAAATACGAGTTTTCTCCACTTGTCCCTGGACAAGTAAAAGCCGATTTTCTACTCGTCCAGGTCAAAATGAGCTTGTCCGCTAAAGAGTAAATAGAAAAATTTGAAGAAAAATTGCCTTTAAATGAAGAAAATGCTGGAATCCAGCATTTTCTTCATTAAAAACAATGTTTTCCACCCTATGATATAAACATTAGGATGATTTCTCTCTTAATTCTTTTAAGTAACATTCCAAGATTTGCCCTGGTATTTACTTGTCCTTGGACAAGTGGCTTAAAAAAATTTACTTGTCCTCAAGTACAAAAGCCCAAGTCGGACAAGTCGGGCATGGGAATTCCACACCCCTGCATAAGTGTAGGAGGAGATGTCGTTTAAAGATATTCTAGACAAAATTGTCATTAAGGCGCCATTTTCTGTGAAATGGCACAGATCCTTCCCATTTTCAAAAGACTTCATCCTCATGACCTAACAAACATTCTGACCAAGTTTCATGAAGATTGGACCGTATTTGTGGCTTCTAGAGTGAAAACAAAAAAAATTGTCATTAAGGCCCCTTTTCCCATGATATGGCACGGATCCTTTCCATTTGAGCAATTTTCATACGGGACCACCCAAGGAATATTTCTGCCAAGTTTGGTTGATTTCAACCCATAAGTGTAGGAGGAGATGTCGTTTAAAGATATTCTTGACAAAATTGTCATTAAGGCGGCATTTTCTGTGAAATGGCACGGATCCTTCCCATTTTCAATAGACTTCATCCTCATGACCTAACAAACATTCTGACCAAGTTTCATGAAGATTGGACCGTATTTGTGGCTTCTAGAGTGAAAACAAGAAATTTGTCATTAAGGCCCCTTTTCCTGTGATATGGCACGGATCCTTTCCATTTGAGCAATTTTCATAAGGGACCACCCAAGGAATATTTCTGCCAGGTTTGGTTGATTTTAACCCATAACTTTAGGAGGAGATGTCGTTTAAAGAAAAAGTTGACAAAATTTTCATTAAGGCGCTTTTTTCTGTGAAATGGCACGGATCCTTCCCATTTTCAATAGACTTCATCCTCATGACCTAACAAACACTCTGACCAAGTTTCATGAAGATTGGACCATATTTGTGGCTTCTAGAGTGAAAACAAGAAATTTGTCATTAAGGCCCCTTTTCCCGTGATATGGCACGGATGCTTTCCATTTGAGCAATTTTCATAAGGGACCACCCAAGGAATATTTCTGCCAAGTTTGGTTGATTTTGACCCATAAGTTTGGGAGGAGATGTCGTTTAAAGAAAAGGTTGACGCCATGACGGACAGACGGACAGACGGACAGACGGACGCCGGACAACGATCGATCACAATAGATCCCTTGAGCACTTCGTGCTCAGGTGAGCTAAAAAACCCAAGCTTTTTGAATTTATGAAGTCTCATGCTTAACCAAATATCAGGGTTACATTATGGCAAGATTTATTTCAATCCAATTAAATTTGTAGGAGTTGTGCACACACACGCACCAAAAAAATCTGTAAATTCAAATTATTTTGTGAAGTAAAGGGCAGATAAATCTGGAACTACTTTAAATATGAAAATATATTTAGTCCTAAGCACAAATAGACAACCTACAGAGTCATTATTGCAAGTTTCCTTTAATTCCCATCCAAACTGTAGGAGAAAATGAGCTGACAAGAAATTTTGTTTTTCATCAACTAAAGGGCAGATAATACAAGATAACTCAAGAATGATTGGAGCATTTTGAATTGAAAAGTCTTATGCAAAACTAGACATCATAGAGAGTAATTGTGTCTAGTTTCAGCTCATTTCAATTGATAGTGAAGGAGGAGTTGCACACAAAATATAGTGATTTTCGTTTAATTCAAGGGCAGATAATTCAAGATTTCTCAGGAATGACTGGAGCAATTTGAATTTCAAAGGTGTTATGCACAACTAGATATCATAGGGAGTAATTGTGTCTAGTTTCAGCATATTCCCATTGATGGATTAGGAGGAGTTGCGCACACAAAAAATAGTGATGTTCGTTAAATTCAAGGGCAGATAATTCAAGATTTCTCAGGAATGACTGGAGGGATTTGAATTTCAAAAGTCTTATGCACAACTAGACATCACAGAGAGTAATTGTGTGTAGTTTCAGCTCATTCCCATTGATAGTTTAGGAGGAGTTGCGCACACAAACTAGAAAGCCATGAATGGCTTGAGTCGCTCCACAAATTCTTGTAAAGCAATAATAGTTTTGACTAGATTTTTAGATATTTTGGATTCTACTGATGTTGAAAATGATGTTCAATGTTTCAACTAAATAACATATAGAAAATGACATCTGCCCATAAAATGCATATTTGCATCCGATCACAATAATTTTTGGTAGACTGAAAGAGGGTCACTCAAGGATCATTCATATAAAATTTCATTGGTATCCATCATTTGGATTCTGAGAATTTGATTTTCAAAGTTTCCATTATATAACACATAGAGAAATGACCTCCGCCCATAAAATACATATTTTTCATCCGATCACAATAATTTTTGGTAGACTGAAAGAGGGTCACTCAAGAATTATTCCAGAGAAATTTGGTTGATATCCATCATTTAGATTCTGAGAAAATGATTTCCAAAGTTTCCACTTTATAACATATAGAGAAATGACCTCCGCCCATAAAATACATTCTTTTCATCCGTTCACTATTGTTTTTGGAGCATTGATAAAGGCTCAATCAAGGATCATTCCAGTGAAATTTGGTTGATATCCATCATTTACTTTCTGAGATAATGATTTTGAAAGTTTCCACTATATAACATATAGAGAAATGACCTCTGCCCATAAAATGCATATTTTTCATTGGATTTCAATAATCTTTTGTAGACTGATAAAGGGTCACACAAGGATCATTCATGTAAAATTTCATTGGTATCCATCAATTAGAATCTGAGAAAACTCACTTTTTACCATATTTGGAAATAAGCCACGCCCATTAAATCCATGTTTTTCATTGGATCAAAATTTCTTGAACAACTTTGAAAGAGGGTCACCCAAGGATCATTCCTGTGAAGTTTTGTTGAAATTCATCAATTAGTTTCTAAGGAAAAGATTTTTAAAGAAAAGTTTACGGACGCATGTACGCACTGACGCACGGACGGAGGCACGATGGACACAACGCCATGACAATAGCCCCAGTGGCTTTCAGCCAGTGGAGCTAAAAACAAGTGATTTTGGTTATATACAAGGGCAGACAATTCAAAATTTCTCAGGAATGACTGGAGTGATTTGAATTTCAAAGGTCTTATGCACAACTAGACATCATAGGGAGTAATTGAGCCAAGTATCATTTCATTCCCATTGATAGTTTAGGAGGAGTTGCGCACACACAAAAATTGCTAATGGACGGAGACGGACGGACAGACGAAAGGACAGACGACCGAGGCCATAACATAATACGACCCTTTGGGCGTATAAAAAGGGATGCACATCGGTGGAGCCAAAATGGGACCCCAGGGTCTTGAAATGATAAAACTTGGTAGAGGTCCACAAGATGATGTTACATACTAAAGATAAAAGCTGTCTGCCTTCTGGTTTCAGAGAAGACGGTTTCTGAAGATTTTCCTATATACACCTATTGTGCTCAGCTGAGCTAAAAGGGATGTGCCCTGGTGGAGCCCAAATATACCCCCAGGGTCTTGATATGAACAATATTGGTAGAGGTCCACTAGACGAAGCTACAAACCAAATATGAAAGCTGTCTGCCATCTGGTTTCAGAGAAGAAGATTTTCCTATTTTCACCCATCTTGCTCAGATGAGCTAAACAGAATGTGACTGGCTGGAGCCAAAATATGATCCCAGGGTGTTGATATGAACGAACTTTATAGAGGTCCACTAGATGATGCTACATACCAAATATGAAAGCTGTCTGCCTGCTGGTTTTAGAGGAGGAGATTTTTGAAGGTTTACCTTTTGTTACCCTTCATTCTCAGAAGAGCTAAAAGGGATGCGCCCAGGCAAACCCCAAATATGTTTCAGAAAAGAAGATTTTTAAAGACTTTTGCTCTTTGATTCTATGTAAAAATGGTTGCACCTGGGCAAAGCCCAAATCGATGGCTCAGCGCGAAACAGTTGTAACTAAAAACATATAGGGAGTTACAACTGTTTCACGCTGAGCCATGGAAATGTGAACCCAGGGTCTTGATAAGTACAAACTTGGTAGAGGTCCACTAGCTGATGCTACATACCAAATATGAAAGCATTCTGCCTTCTGGTTTCAGAGAAGAAGATTTTTAAAAATTTTCCTATTTACATCCTTTTTGTTAAGGGTAAAGGGAAAGTTAAGGGTGGATTTCATTTATTTGAACAACTTTAGTAGAGCTTGACCCAAGGAACATCCCTGCCAAGTTTCATCAAGATTCAGGCTAACTGGTTAGGAGGAGAAGATGTTTAAAGAAATTGTGGATGACGGATGACAGATGAAGCACGACACACAACGGACAACTGACGACAGACATTGTACAATCACAATAGCTCACCTTGAGCACTTCATGACCTTGACTGATGAATGATTAAAGTATTCATGGAAAGGTTTCGTCACAAGTAAAGCACATATGAAACATCAAAGCTTTATCACTTACCATTCCAATTTTAAAGTTTTAATTGTACACTTATTTCATCTTGAAAAATGACATTGACTGTTGACCTTGAACTTTGGTAACCAACAGAAAGGTTTTGTCCCAAGCAATCATCATGTGAAATATGAAGGCTCTATCACTTACCATTCAAAAGTTATGGCCAACCTTAAAGTTTTTTTAGAGGGACAATTACAGAGTAACAGACAGACAGGGCAAAACAATATACCCCCAAACTATCAAGGGGGGGGGGGGGCTTAAAAACCAAGATAGTATGAGAATTGGCTAAACAAACTTTGTTTAGTCAATTCTCATACTATCCTGACCAATCAACTATCTAAATAAATCAGTAACACAGTTGGCTGTCAATCCTTGGATACTGGGTTTGAATCCTGGCTCAGCCAAATTTCATATGACATTTGACGAATGTCATTATGACAAGAATCATTTGTCGCTCACCAATTTCCGCTAAGTAGTATGCTTAAGTGAGATGAGTACCTATATCTCTGATAAAAAGTATTTAATGTGCCATATTTCTCCTAGTAAATGCTCCCGGGAGCTATACATAGCATGGTCCTGGAGCTTTTATTGAGCATACATTTTCTGATTTAGGCCTTTCATCCCTTAATTTGAGTTGTTTTTTTATCATATAACATATTATCAAACAATCATATAAATGATTATTCAATTTCTCTCATTTGGGATGAATTTCTGCTTATCATTTATATGATTGTTTATGTTTAGAGGAAATCCAACTCAAATTAGAGAACAAGAGGACCATGATGGTCCTATATCGCTCCCCTGAGTAAGTCACTCATAACTTGTCAACCATGTTATGAATACCAGTATTTGTTTGATATACATTAAGGTTGGTTAAATTTCATCCTACTGCAACTTGTTTTTTTTTAATTTTCGTTAATTTCAACTTTTCTCTTACCATGGAGTATTCTTTTAACAACTTTAGTAACCCTACATGTTAAGAATATCCGTGCTAAGTTTAAAACTGATTGGCCTCGTGGTTAAGGAGGAAAAGAATTTGTTCTAAGATTTTTGGCAATTTATGCAATTTTTCAGTCTTTCTGTAACCAGGGAAACAAGAGTCTTTTAAGAAATTAAATTCTTTTAACAACTTTTGAAGAGCTTCACCAAAAGATCATCCCTGCAAAATTTTAGCATGATTGGCTCCGTGGTTTGGGAGGAAAAGAATTTTTTCTAATATTTTCAGCCATTTTCGACCATTTTTTAGACTTTCCGGAACCATGGAAACAAGAGTTTTTGATGAAATTAAATTCTTTTATCAAGTTTTGAGGACCTTCACCCAAGGAACATCCCTGCCAAGTTTCAGCTTGATTGACCCAGTGGTTTTAGGAAGAGAAAAAATTTTTCTATTATTTTCAGCCATTTTTGGCCATTTTTCAGACTTTCCGGAACCATGGAAACAAGAGTTTTTGATGAAATTAAATTCTTTTCACAACTTTTGAAAAGCTACACCCAAGGAACATCTCTGCCAAGTTTCAGCTCGATTGGCCCAGTGGTTTTAGAAAGAGAAGAATTTTTTCTAATATTTTCAGCCATTTTCGGCCATTTTTCAGACTTTACGTTACCATGGAAACAAGAGTTTCTAATGAAATTAAATTCTTTTAACAACTTTTAAAGAGCTTCACCAAAGGAACATCCCTGCCAAGTTTCAGCTTGATTGGCCCAGTGGTTTAGGAGGAGAAGAATTTTTTCTAATATTTTCAGGCTTTTTCGGCCATTTTTCAGACTTTCAGTTACCATGGCAACCAGAGTTTTTGATGAAATTAAATTCTTTTAACAACTTTTGAAGAGGTTGACCCAAGAAACATCCCTGCCAAGTTTCAGCTTGATTGGCCCAGTGGTTTAGGAGGAGAAGAATTTTTTCTAATATTTTCGGCCATTTTGGCCTATTATGTAACCATGGCAACCAGAGTTTTTGATGAAATTAAATTCTTTTAACAACTTTTTAAGAGCTTCACCCAAGGAACATCCCTGCCAAGTTTCAGCTTGATTGGCCCAGTGGTTTATGAGGAGAAGATGTTTAAAGAAATTGTTGACGGACGGACGGACAGACGGACGGACAGACGGACGGACGGACAGACGGACGGACGATGGACGGACGACGAGTGATCACAATAGCTCACCATGAGCACTTTGTGCTCAGGTGAGCTAAAAAGTCACAAAAGTCCCTTAAATTTTGGCCTTTGAAGTGGGATTTCTTAATAAAAATATAGGGGTGTTATTATTAGGGAGGGCGCTTATAATTATTAATGGAAATAGGGTACTTGTGTGAGAAAAAAACAGTTAAAGCCACGGATAGGTGCATCAGCCAATGGGATATAACTACAATAATGTTGAAAGTGATATTCAACTCCAAAGAATCAATCAATGAAATTTAATGATCTTTTATTACAGTCACTTCTTTCTATATGGATGTTGTCTAGCAATGAGACAGACTGGTTAATTGAAATGCTTCAGAAATACTAGAAAGCCATGAATGGCTTGAGTCGCTCCACAGGCTTGAAATTCTTGTAAAAGCAATAAAAGTTTTGACTAGATTTTTACATATTTTGGGTTCTACTGATGTTGAAAATGATTTTCAAAGTTTCAACTATATAACATATAGAGAAATGACCTCTGCCAATAGAATACATATTTTCCATCCAATCACAATAATTTTTGGTAGACTGATAAAGGGTCACTCAAGGAAGATTCAAGTGAAATTTGGTTGATATCCAAAAATAAGATTCTGAGAAAATGATACTCAAAGTTTCCACTATATAGCATATAGAGAAATGACCTCCGCCCATAAAATGCATATTTTCCATCTGATCAAAATGATTTTTGGTAGACTGATAAAGGGTCACTCAAGGATCATCCCAGTGAAATTTGGTTGATATCCAAACAATAGATTCTGAGAAAATGATTTTCAAAGTTTCCACTATATAACATATAGAGAAATGACCTCCGCCCATAAAATGCAAATTTTCCATCTGATCACAATGATTTATTGTAGACTGATAAAGGGTCACTCAAGGATCATTCCAGTGAAATTTGGTTGATATCCATCAATTACATTCTGAGAAAATGATTTTCAAAGTTTCCACTATATAACATATAGAGAAATGACCTCCGCCCATAAAATGCATATTTTCCATCCGATCACAATGATTTTTTGTAGACTGATAAAGGGTCACCCAAGGATCATTCAAGTAAAATTTAATTGGTATCCATTGATTAGAATCTGAGAAAATTCACTTTTTACCATATTTGGAAATTAGCCACGCCCATTAAATCCATGTTTTTCATTGGATCAAAATTTCTTGAACAACTTTGAAAGAGGGTCACCCAAGGATCATTCCTGTGAAGTTTGGTTGAAATTCATCCAGTAGTTTCTGAGGAGAAGATTTTTAAAGAAAAAGTTTACGACCGGACGCACGGACGCACGGACGGACGCACGACGGACACAACGCCATGACAATAGCCCCAGTGGCTTTCAGCCAGTGGAGCTAAAAACTACGAAAGTGAAGTTTTTCCCTGAAAATTCATCTGTCTAGCTGGGTGTAAATTGACAGTGTAAAAGGCATTGTTTTCCTGTGACAAGGTTTAAATGATTTTAAAGAGAATATTGTCAACTGGCGGTTGGGTGAAATTGTTTTCGCAGTAATGTGGTTTTTGGTTTCCTTCGATTTGTTAGTTGGCTGGTTAGGTTTCAAATTAATTCTGACAGGGACTTTGAAATCGGGTAAAAGAAGAAGTTTAATGATTCAATAGACCGGTCAATAAAAATACTGACTTTCCGAACCAATCATATTTAAATGGCAATCAGTCTGTAATTGAAAAAGACATTTAGACAAGTGACATGTACCGAAGTCAATTTTGAATGATTGGTCTTTATTGATACATCTCAATTTCCATCTGGTTTCGAAATTTTATCAACTACCTTAAATCTTTCAGTTAACAGAATATTTCAATAACTTTAAATCATGATCTTTTTAGATAAATGCACATCCAGGATCAGAGCAAAAATATTATATACTTATATTTTGTTTGAATGGGGTTGAATCCTGCTTTCAACAGTCTTTCAATTTTATCAACTTGAGCACCTAACAATGGATTCCTAGTATTTGTTACACTAGTACCAACATCATAACTTTCTTAGCCACCAGCTGCTATTCCACATGGGTCTAAGATTATCAACCCATTGGTGGAAGTCAAATAGTCAGATAAAATGAGTGCTGCTATCGGGTTTTGAACCCAGGTTTTATCAATGTTAGTCTGATATGCTTCAAACTGCACTATAACAGCGGCTTGTATACTTATTTTGCATTAATTGACCCCTAAATATTCAGGGTCAAGTTTGTGAGCATATTTGACTAATTTTACAATTGACCTTCATTCTAAATTCAAGAATACAAATAGAGGTGGACAAGGTTTTCAAAAGCAATGGCTTAAAGCCTGGACCGTTAACAAAAGCATCATCTACAGCTACCTTCTGTGCACACAGCTGTTGAGTACTGGATAGTGGCCAAACAAAAGTGGAACAAGATGTGTTTGTGAAACACGAATGCCCCTAAAACAGCTCTTTTTTTTTAACTTTGACTTTAAATATGACTTTGACCTTGGTATCTATACCATTCAGATCTTTCAAACCAAATATCAGCATTGTATCTTAAATAGGCTTGAAGTAATTGGAAATGTTGAGGGATTTTTTTTTTTTTTGCTAAGTTTTGCAAACAGACAGACTAACCCCCCCGGTCTCACAGATCCCGATTTAATGCGGATTTCGAAAATTTCAAAATCGGCGCGAAAAAGGCTAGCTTCGGGAGAGTCGAAGTGCCTTCTGGCTCAAATCGGCATCAATTCGGGATCAAAAATAAATCGGGACAAAAATTTCAACATGCGCAAATTTTTCTCCCGATTTCAAAAATCGTACCGAAATCGGCGTATCTCGGTGTACCTCTTCTAAGTCGTCGCTGTTCGTAGTAAGCAAATCGGCGTTATTCGGTAACAGAATCGGTCCTATTTCGGCGTACCTACCTCGGCGATTAACCCCGAATAACGCCGATCCCATACGAGTAACTCCCGATTCTCGCCGGTGAAGTACGACGAGATACGCGACTAGCAACCCGAGCTACACCGACCTACACCGAATAACTACGAACTGCTAAGATATCATCCCGTAATACTACAAAGTACCCCGATTTCCGAGGTGTATATTAAGGCGAATCAACTTTGTAAACAATTCATCACTTCAAAACCTTTGAACGAGACGCTTCCCTATACTTCGATTGGTGGTCATTGGCAGGTAATTCACACTGCAATAGCTGATGAAATTGTCCAGTGTTTTGCCTCCTCTCTTTGGTAACCAAGGCCGTAACCACCATCACCTTTATTTCCTATGCTTAGGCTGTATCTGGCATTGTTTATACTCAAGCTCTTCAAGACTCTTTTCAGCTGGAGCATTTTCCCTTTCCTTAAGTTGAATATAGAGGTAACACGAGATTGCAAATATAACGTCGTCTGTTGTTGTTGGCATGTTGTCACTCTAATATCCATATGATAACTGATTTTTTTTGCTGTTAAATCACGTTTTTTTTTTACCCAATGTACGAAATCGAGGTATAATCCTGAAAAAAGATATGAAACTCGTAGTCGATCCAGAACTGTCAGCGTATGTCGCAGTATATCTTTGTGCATCATAGTCCATCGTAGTAAGAAATCGGGATATATACTAAGTCGGTCTAGATCGTACTGGTTCGTAGTAACTCGGCTCTTAAACTCGGGGTACTTCAGAATGAAATCGGGGCAAAAGCGTAGTAAATCGTATCGAATCGTAGTTTTTCGCAGCCCATCGGGAACACACAGCATGTATGTCTACAAATACGCCCCGTCCGAGGGTGATCGGAGAAAAACGGCTCGAATTCGTGGTAAATCGCAGAAAATGCGTTCTCCTGAAGCACTACGATTATTTTGGAAATCGGGGTCTGTGAGACGGTGGGGTAACCGACAGACAGAGGGACAACAGTAAAACAATAACCCCCTGATCTTTTGATGCCTGGCCATTGAAAAGTGGCATAACTTGCACAAAATAATAATACTTCTACATTTTTTTTCTTTCCATACACCTCAAAGGCTGTATAATAATAATAATAATAATAATAATAACGACTTTATTTAAAGAGGCTACATATTTGGTTTCCCAATCTTCCATATGGGCCTCAAAATATCACATTTACAGAGATTACACAGATATTTACACAATGTTATACACAAATGAAAATTTGTTAACCCGTTTCAAAAAACAATCCATCTTTATGATGTCCCTGAAGTAAAAAGCTTTCAAAAACATTGAGGAATTTGAAGAAATTGCTTGTTATTAGCAGTTCATTCATTGTCCATAATGTTTTCTTTCCATGGAGACAAAGATTTTTAAAGTTTCATTAAATTTAATTTGTCATAAGCAGCATCCTTTGATCTAGACCATTCTAAATTTTGTGTTGTCTTGTATAGGGTTAATTGAATTACACATGATATATCGATTATAAGGGCTTAGATTATAAAAATTAATAGAAAAAAACAATTAAACATTTTGTTGTGGCCTTATTTAATATACCTTTTTAGAGTGACATAACAACGGCTTGATGTTATACTTGAAATAAAGATTTTCTATTTCAATAATGGAAAACAATGTAGTAAGATAAGAAAGATGATGTCACCAACAGTTTCTAGTTTTACCATTTTGTTTTCATATAGTTGGACAGAGGGAAATGATTAAGACTGGTTCAAGTTATTAGTACTTTAAAGTGCTAAAAGTAACAAAATATAAATGTAATTCAATACTCATATATATATATATATAGATGTACCCATATACAAATATATGTATACATATACCTATATCCATACATGCTGAATATTTGTTTAATAAATCAAATAGCTGTTACAGAAATAATTCTTTTCTTTAAAATTAATATTAATATTGAGGGTCAGTTTTACATTTAAATGTTTAACAGAATAAAATGTAGAGAAAGAGACATTAAACATTCTGAAAGATTAGTAGCTTAAATGCTCTACCTAGAATTATCTTAATTGATACATAAACAAAGAATTTAAACAAGGAAAGTAAATAGCTTATATACACACAACATAGTAACTTTTGACAATAACATAAGTCCTGTAGACTGATTAGGGTGATTATCTAAGGAACAAATATATAAGTAAGATTGGTAAACAAATGCTTGTCTTAGGCTTTATGCCAATTACTCTTAAAGATTTACAATGTACTAGCCAGTAATTTACATCATTAGAAACCTAACTTATGTCTTATGAATGCCTTGAGGATATTTCCAACGTATGTAGTTGGATTTGAATTCCCTTTTTGAATCAGACTCTCTTACTGATTGAGGTAGAGTATTCCATAGCTTAGGACCTGAATATTGAAAAGATTTTCGAAAAATTTCCAACTTTGGCATAGGCACTTTCAAATCATTGTTTGATGATGATCTTAGTCTTTTGTCCCTTGTATCAGATATTTGGATACACTTTGATTTAAGATATTTTGGACCATTATCATCATTTATAATTTTGTACATCAGAAAACCTTTTTTATAATTGATTCTGTCACTAAATTTCATCCACCCTAACCTTTGGAAAAGCTCTTCTGATGGAGTTTCAATTGGTTCATTTAAAATTATGCGAGCTGCACGTTTTTGGAACTTAATAATATTGTCAAGTAGCTCTTTGGTACAGTTACTCCATATGGTACAACAATAGTCAAGGTGAGGTAATATATATGCATTGAAGTATAGCTTGCGAACATCAAGACTTAAACATTTTCTGATTCGCAATAGAAGATATAATAAAGAGTTACATTTTTTAATTGTATTCTGGACTTGCACTTTCCAATTTAACATACTGTCTACATGAATGCCCAGTAATTTTTCTGTATCTGTATACTGAATGATTTGTCCATTCAGTTGTATTTGCAGATCTGATCTATTTTGTAGCTTCATTTGAGAATTTTGTGATGGAGATATATACATATGTTTAATTTTATCACTATTAATTATCATAGTATTCTGTTCACACCAAGTCTGTATCAAGTTGAGTTCAGACTGGAGTAAAGAATGTACATCATTAAAGGTTTTCCCAATAACTGTTATGGAGGTGTCATCAGCAAACATGTCAGCATTTGCGGTTTTCAAATGCAAAGGTAGATCATTTATATATATGACAAAGAGGAGAGGACCAAGAACGGAACCTTGAGGAACACCTGATGAGATGTTCCGAGGATCAGACAATTCTCCTGAAATACATACTTTTTGTGTTCTATTTGTAAGATATGACTTAAACCATGACACAGCATGATCAGACAACTTATAACATTGGAGCTTTTCAATTAAGACAGTATGATTTACTAGATCAAAAGCTTTAGTAAGGTCAAGAAAAATTGTTCCAACCAATTTCCTGTCATTAATTGCAGATATCCAGTTATCAACTATGGCTGTAAGGGCGGTTTCACATGAATGATTACTCCTAAAGCCTGATTGATTTGTAAACATGAGATGATTAGTTTCAAAATAATGTTTCAAACTATCTGAGACATGTTTTTCAAAGATTTTCGATAAGATTGGTAAGATTGATATTGGTCTGTAATTGTTCTTATCATGTTTTAATCCCTTTTTGTGAATTGGTGTTACTTTTGCTAATTTGAATTGTGTGGGGAACTTACATTTGGTTATACTTAGATTAAAGATTTTAGTAAGTGGCTTTGAAATAATGTCTGAACTAATCTTCAGAAATCTAGGGCTAAGGCCATCAAGTCCAGTACTTTTTGAGGCATCAATGCCATCTAGTTGTTTATTCATTTCATGTTCTGTCAGAAGAGGAATTTGAAAGCATGTTTTATTATTGAGTATTGAACTGACATGGTTGTTAATTGCACTTTTGCAACTTTCATTTAGACTATCTACAGGTGAAACTTTGGTAAAAATATTTGCAAACAAGTTGTTGAAACTGTCTGCTGCATTTTTAGGGTCCAATATTGGAGAATTGTTTTCATCATTTATTAATGGTGTATCTGAAAATTTCTTTTTTGCTGATAGGTCCTTTAGGTTTTGCCAAAGTTTTTTAGGGTTTCTTTTATTATCATTTATTGTTTCAGAGTAAAAGTTCTTTTTTGCAATCATTATTCTAGACTTTACTTCTTGTCTCCAGTATTTGTATTGAACAGTATTATTATTTTTCTTAGCTTTATTTCTCATACAGATGGCTGAGGAGATACTCTCACAGAACCAGTCTGGTTGATTTGAATATTTAACTCTTCTCTGCTTGAAAGGTGCATGAGAATCTAGCACTTTCAAAAACATTTGCGTAAAAGCATTGATAGCATCATCTGGGTCATCAAACATGTCAAGATCAGACCAGGGCTCCTTCTCTAGATCAGAGATAAATGCATCTGCATTAAATTTCTTAAGGTTGCGATAAGTGATACTAGAATGTACCGGACCCTTCTTTTCTTTAAAGTTTGATATTCTTGAAAATATAGGTAAGTGCAGGATGACCTTTGTCTAACCCTCCTGCCAAAGTAGGAACATTCCTTGTTCAGCATGACAATCATTAGCCCTTGTCATCATGAACCAAGAATATTTCAACTTTTGCAGAAGGTAGAGACAAAGATCAGCCCTGGAAAATGGGGAAAAAACATACTAAGTTTCAGTAAAAGATATGATAGTTACATTTCATTGTACTAAAAGCCCATATGTCTACACTACTAAAGTTACATTTATTTGGTTAAAATAAGCGGACCTAAGACATGATGTATGAAGCAAAAACAAAATAATATCATATAGAACTGATCATCTAAACCAAGTTGACGCTATGTTGGAATTGAACAGTCATTCTTCATAATTCAAGTCAACACAAAGTAAAATTCAAGTTTGAATTAAAAACAAATTTCTCCTGAGAAAGCAACAGAAACCCGTATTGTTTGTAAAGCATCTCTCATCATTCTGTATTTAAGGGCTCAAGTTTCAGGACATAAACCTCAAACGGAAATATTTTACATTTTTCTCTGCCAAATTTGGAAAAGACAGATAAATTTTCACATGAATCAATTAGCTTGCCCATCAATCAAAGCCAAGCCATTATCATATAACCTTAATAGATAAAATAAACAATTTGTAATTCCGATAGACAATCAATATCTTTTCATCTGACCCCCAATCCTATTAAATAAGGAGACTGGCTTATTATGGGTTTTAGTATTCAGTGACAGAACTCTTCAAGTTTCATTTTCTTTTTTCATTTATGTCCAGGGATCGACACAAGCACTTGTCCTGGGGTCCGAGACCTGTGGATTTGAGGGAGGACTGGTCACTGGTAGATGTAACCATACTACAGGTCCTTTAGGCCTATAGTAAATGGCAGTACTCAGATTTTCAAATCTGCCGTGTTTTGAAAAATAATTGCCTTTCAAGTTCTAGAATTTGCATAACCAATTGGAAAACATAGTAGGAAAAAAGAAATTGCTTATCATAAGCGATTTCTTCTTTTCCAACAATGTTTTCCTAGCAATTTATCCCCTATATGACTAACAAATCAGACATAGTTTTCATGAAGGACTTGTTATCAGGGAGGACTTGTACTATGTTTAGCCAACAGGTCCTTCAGGCTGGTGGCAAAAAGTTGTTAGTGTCAATTAAACCCTGATGTTTGTGAATTTTTTTTAAAAGAATATCAGCAAAATGATTTCTTTTTGTTTTGTTTTAGAAATTGTGTTTAGAAACGCTTTTAATAATCTTTCAAAAATACAAGGACATAAATCACTAAAGAATTAGATTGCATTCAAGTTGACAATTGAATTTAAATTCAACTTGTAATACTAAGAAGAAAAAACATTTAGAGAGGTCCAAATAGAAAGAAGTTGAAGATGTTTTAAGTTTAATTCCTTAGCTTCTATTGGTTAAATGCCAATTTCAACATAGTTGTATTTATATCCTTGAAGTTGTTGGATTTATCAAAGGATTGCTGTCTTTTTGGTCATACCAGTACAACCACTTTTCATTCACTAACAAGCATTTGCTCATCCCACTGAGAACTAAATTCCACATTGTTTTTCGACAAATGTCAGATGAAAGTTGGCAAAGCATGGAGCAATTACACGAGACCAGGATTGACAGCCCTAAAAATAACACACTGAGCTTTCTTGGCTTGGCTGGACAAGATGCAGCCTGTATTGAGCTGGAACCCAGAGCTTTAGACAAAAAGGAGGGTGGGGGGGAGGTCTGGATTTCAGATCAAAACATTCCAATAATTATAGCACAAACCCTTTGCTGTTAGTACTCATTGGAATTGTCTCATCAAGACAATTCCAATGAGTACTCACAACTTAGGGTTTAATTTAAAAATATAACTAGAAAGCCATGAATGGCTTGAGTCGCTCCACAGGCTTGAAATTCTTGTAAAAGCAAATAAATTTTTGACTAGATTTTTAGATATTTGGGGTTCTACTGATGTTGAAAATGATTTTCAAAGTTTCAACTATATAACAGATAGAGAAATGACCTCCGCTCTTAAAAGACATATTTTTCATCAAATCAAAATAATTGTTGGCTGCATGATAATGGGTCAGCCAAAGATCATACCAAAATGGTTTGATTGATATCCATCAGTTACATTCTGAGAAAATGATTTTCATAGATTCTACTATTTAACATATTGAGAAATGACCTCTGCCCATAAAATGCATATTTTTCATCCAATCAAAATAATTTTTGGAACACTGATAAAGGGTCACTCAAGGATCATTCCAGTGAAATTTGGTTCATATCCAAAAATTAGATTCCAAGAAAATGATTTGCATATTTTCCACTATTTAACATATTGGGAAATGACCTCTGCCCATAAAATGCATATTTTTCATCCAATCACAATGATTTTTTGTAGACTGATAAAGGGTCACTCAAGGATCATTCCAGTGAAATTTGGTTGATATCCAACAGTTACATTCTGAGAAAATGATTTTCAAAGTTTCAACTATATAACATATAGAGAAATGACCTCCGTCCATAAAATGCATATTTTCCATCCGATCACAATGATTTTTTGTAGACTGATAAGGGATCACTTAAGGAACATTCCAGTGAAATTTGGTTGATATCCAACAATTACATTCTGAGAAAATGATTTTCAAAGTTTCCACTATATAACAGATAGAGAAATAACCTCCGCCTATAAAATGCATATTTTCCATCCAATCACAATGATTTTTTGTAGACTGATAAAGGGTCACCCAAGGATCATGCATATTAAATTTAATGGGTATCCATTGATTAGAATCTGAGAAAACTCACTTTTTACCATATTTGGAAATTAGCCACGCCCATTAAATCCATGTTTTTCATTGGATCAAAATTTCTTGAACAACTTTGAAAGAGGGTCACCCAAGGATCATTCCTGTGAAGTTTGGTTTAAATCCATCCAGTAGTTTCTGAGGAGAAGATTTTTAAAGAAAAAGTTTACGACCGGACGGACGCACGGACGGACGGACGCACGACGGACACAACGCCATGACAATAGCCCCAGTGGCTTTCAGCCAGTGGAGCTAAAAAATAAAGATATTAGACTTGCTTTAACCCCTCTTATCTGTTCCTCTGCTGGAACCTATCGTTGACCATTCACTTTTGAGGCTGTAAAATCTGAGTAAAAAAGGGGCATAATTTGCACATAATGCGTCAAAAGTTAAGTTTCTTGACACTACAGGTTGTTCTTTTTGATAGTGAAATGTGTGCAAAGTTGGAAGTGAATGCCTTTAGTAATACCAGAGATATCATAAAATGTTTGCACAATGACAAAATTAATGACAACACCAAAGTTATAGCAATACCTCGGGTTTTCTTCGAAAACAGCTGAACTAAAAATCTTTCGTAATTTGGGTCAAAATTCAAGTTGTGTACAATGAGCAATTTCTTCATTTGACAAAGATTTTCTTCATAGGTTTCTAAAAGCAGAATTGTATGTGAAAAGTTTAACTTGAATTTCATGATCATAATTATAGTATGCTGCTACTTTCAATGCAATGAAAATATCTCAATTTCTTGTATCTTGGGTTTTGGTGTAAAGCCTTACAGCTTTGAAAATTTCAATTTTCTATTTTAATTTTCCACAGTAAGAAAAGGCTCAATCCACTTGTACTTATATAATGGCTTCACAAATAGCTGTTTCTTTACAAAGCCTTTCTCCAGAGACAAAATTAAAACGCTTCAAAACAGCTAATCAAAACTGTTTGAAATTCAAGACGGCAAAAATTCAATACATCTTTTAAACTATTCATCATTCTAGATATAATTATATCTATGTAATACCCAAGAAAAAAAATCATCTCAGAAAATGATCGCTCCCTAATGGTGTTTTGAACTGATCAATTGGACTGGCCATGAAAATTTAATCTCTTTTCAGGCATTGTCAGAATATAAAACATCCCCTGATCAAGTAAAATTAATTTGTGTCTGACATTTACTTCCTAATCAAACTGGAAGTGTGTAACCCTTGCCTGATGAATATTATAAATAATGACCTTTAACCCCTTCCTGTTATACAAAATTTTGGACCTGTCCAAATTCAAAGGTTTTGCAGACGAAAATTTAAAGTGGATTTAATTTGAGAAAATAAGCATTCAGTAGGGTAGAAAATTGTGTGGAAATGTTTTCTCAATCATGAAATCATAGGCACGTAAAAAGCAGGGATTAAACAGTAAAGGGTTAAGAACATTGCAAGAGTACATATTTGTCAATACATTGCAAAGATGAGTGCTTTTCTTAAAGAGAGTCTAATGTACATTGGAGATTTTGTTCATGGTTGTTCAAATTTCACAAAATGCTGGTAAACAACCAAAAGGCTGTTACCACAAAATTTTACATCATCCAGAGGCATTGCGAAAGGTATTTCACAAACAGGTTGATGACTCAGTGTGAAACAGTTGTAACTGCCTATAAACATATAGGCAGTTAAAACTGTTTTGCGCTCAGCCATTTAATTGTTTGTTAGCAACTGAAACACTGGAATTACAGTTTTGTACAAGATTTAAGTTGGCCACAGATATTGCAAATTGAAATGTGCAACTGTAAAAGAATTTTTTGAAAAGCATTTCTTGCATGTAATTAGAAAGGCTTCCAAGCGCAAACTGCTTTCAATCGCTTACGTTACAAAGTGTCTATCAGTCTTGCTCATCTCAAGCTGGCTTAACAAAAAATATTTGTATTCTAATTTATTTGTCGGCAAAGTGCTCTAGCTGTTTTTAAGGTTAAAGTACCATGATGCTATCAGTTTTTATGATGATATTTAGATTAAGATATACTATGAGATATTGTTTATACTAATGTCCCACAGGAGTTCTCTCATTTGACAACTTCTGACAACTTCTGACACACTTACTTCTACATGGTTATGTTGCATCTCTATAACTTAAACAACTAGAATGTCCTTCAATTAACTATCAATGGCTCAGCACGAAACATCTGTAACTGCCTATAAATATATAGGCAGTTACAAGTGTTTCATGCTGAGCAATGGATCCACATACACTGCCACAAGGATGCAGCTATTAGGGTGTTCTTATTTGTATATGACCTAAAAATGAATTCTTTGAAAATTTCTACCCAACATATCAAGTTACGATGGTGGAGTGTTATGCACAAGAAGGGTTTGTTTGTTAGAGTGGGATTTTACACCACTTTCAACAATTTGGGATTTTAAACTTTCTCAACAATCTATCAATATTTTTGCTCAGCTGGAGCACCTAACAATGGATTCCTGGTATCTCTCACACAAGTACTACCATTACATCCTTTCTTTAGTAGCCTCCAGCTGCTATCCCACATAGGTCTATGATTATCAATCTATTGGTGGGGGACAAATAGTCTCAAAGATGAGTGCCCCATTGGGAATTGAACCCAGGACCTCTTGATTGACAGTCCGATGCGCTACCAACTCCACAAGAAGTTCATCAGCCAATCAGGGAGTCCTTTCTTAAAATATACTGAAAGAAACAAAAAGGTGTTTTTCAGAAACAATTGTTTGATACATGAAAATGGATTATCACTTTCCAATTCAAAGAAATTGACCTTATTACATTTGACCTTTAAAAAATGACCTTAACCTTGACTAATAAACTTGTAGTTGGTACCAAGAGAAAGATCTTGTTACAAGCAATTTACAAGTGATCTCCATCTTTTATCATTCAAAAGTTACGGCCAATGAAAAAGTTATATGTAGAAATTAAGTTACCTTGAAAATATGACCTTGACTGATGGCCTTGACTTTGGTATCCACTAAAAGGTATTGTCTTAAACAATACACATGTGAAATAAGAAGAATATACCAAATAAGGTTCTAAAGTAATAATTAATGTAAAAGTTTAACTTTACACACATTTGACCTTGACAAATGATCTTGACCTTGACTGATGCCCTTGAAGTTGGTACCAACAGAGAGGTCTTGTCACAAGCAATACATTATGTGAATTGATTGATTTATTGAATGGAGTTTAACATTGCTTTTAACATTTTTTTTCAGTTACATTGCGGCGGCTGGAGCACCTAACAATGGATTCCTGGTATTTCTCTCACCAGTACAACCACCATATCCTTTCCTAGCCTCTAGCTACTATCTCACATAGACATAATGTGAAATATGAAGTGTCTATCACTTATCATTCAAAAGTGATGACCAATGTTAAAGTTCTTAATTAGAAATTAAAAGACCTTGAAAATATGACCTTGACACTGACTGATATAATTGACTTTGAAATCCACTGAAAAGTCTTGTCGTAAGCAATATACAAGTGAAATATGAAAGGTCTTGTCGTAAGCAATTTACAAGTGAAATATGAAGATTCTACCACAAAACCAGGGGTGTGGAAATATGGGTTTTCTCTACTTGTCTCTGTACAAATGCAAGAGGATTTTCTACTTGTCCAGATTCACTATGAACTTGTTCCCGAAAAGAGAATACATGAATATTGAGAAAACATTGTCTTAAATGAAGAAAATGCTGGAAACCGACATTTTCTTCATTAAAAACAAAGTTTGCTACCATATGATACAAACATCAGGCTAGTTAATCTATTAAATCTACTCAGTACCATTCCTCTATTTTCTCTGGTATTTGCTTGTCTATTGACAATTTGATTTGATTTGAATTGGGGTTTTACGTCGCTTTCAACAATCTCTCAGTTATATCGCGACAACTGGAGCACCTAACGATGGATTCCTGGTATTTCTCACACCAGTACTACCACCACATCCCTTTCCTGGCCTCCAGTTGCTATTCCACATAGGTTTACGATTATCTACCCATTGGTGGAAGACAAATGTTGGAAAGGATAAGTGCCGCAGCCGGGGATCAAACCCGTGCGAATATAGACCCCTGGATTAGAAGTCTGGCGCGCTACCAACTGCGCTATTGCCGCGGCACTTGTCTATTGACAAAAGGCCTTGTAAATGTACCTGTCCACATATAGAAAAGCCCGTCTAGGACAAGTCAGGCATTTGAATTCAACACCCTGACATAACATTGTTTTTGTCTATCTGAATGGGGTATAATGCTTTAACCAACTTATAACCAGTATAGAAAGTTTGGGTATAGTTAAGGATTGTAACTACAAGGGGATCCATGTAGGACCTACCTTGTTCCTCTTCTTCTTCAGTTGTATCATCCTCTGTGCCAGATGAAGATATGGAACCAGGATCATCTCCTGAAATACAGATTTAACACAGTCAGACATTGTCTCCCGAAATACAGATTTAACACAGTCAGACATTGTCTCCTAAAATATTGATTTAACACAGTCGCACATCGTCTCCTGAAATACAGATTTAACACAGTCAGACATCGTCTCCTGAAATGCAGATTTAACACAGTCAGACATTGTCTCCTGAAATACAGATTTAACACAGTCGGACATCACCTCCTGAAATATAGATTTAACACAGTCAGACATTGTCTCCTGAAATACAGATTTAACACAGTCAGACATTGTCTCCTAACATACAGATTTAACACAGTCAGACATTGTCTTCTTTAATACAGATTTAACACAGTCAGACATCATCTCCTGAAATACAGATTTAACACAGTCAGACATCATCTCCTGAAATACAGATTTAACACAGTCAGACATCATCTCCTGAAATACTGATTTAACACAGTCAGACATTGTCTCCTGAAATACAGATTTAACACAGTCAGACATTGTCTTCTTAAATACAGATTTAACATAGCCAGACATTGTCTCCTGAAATACAGATTTAACACAGTCAGACATTGTCTTCTTTAATACAGATTTTACATTGCCAGACATTGTCTCCTTACATACAGATTTAACATAGCCAGACATTGACTCCTTACATACAGATTTAACACAGTCAGACATTGTCTCCTTAAAAACATATTTAACATAGTCAGACATCATCTCCTGAAATACAGATTTAACACAGTCAGACATTGTCTCCTTAAATACAGATTTAACATAGTCTGAAATTGTCTCCCAAATTACAGATTTAACACAGTCAGACATTATCTGCTGAAATACAAATTAAACAAGGTCAGACAAAAGACCTTTTGGTATTTAACTAGTGTTTTTAATGGTCTTTGTATGAATGGGGTTTAATGCCCTTTTAACAATCTTTCAGATACATTGTGACAGCTGGAGCACCTAACAATTGCTTCCTGGTGTTTCTTATACCAATACTACCATCACATCTTTTCCTAGCCTCCAGTTGCTTTTCCACATAGCTCTATGATTATTAACCCATTGGTGAGAGACAAACAGTCGGAAAGGATGAGTGCCACCATCGGGAATCAAACCCAGGACCTATTGAATGATAGTCTGATGTACTCCAACTAGGCTGTGAAGACGGCTGTGCAGTCTTGTAACCATTTCTTTGATCAACACAATGTTAAGTTTTAAAATCTTGTAACCATATTTTTAATTTTCAAAATATATTGCTACTTTGTACAATCTTGTGCCAAACTCTTGAATCTAAAAAATGCATAGACTGACCTCTTGAATTGCCTCAGAAAAGTATGCTTGTCACTTTGAGATGAACTTAAGCTTCTTCTTCAGAAGTATTTGCTGGGAATAGAAGCCTAAAGTACAGAAAGAAGGCGAAATTTTATTTTAGATTCAAATATTTCTCGAAAACTGCCAACTCTTAGAGGAAATTCCAACAAGTTTCTACAATATAGGCTTTCATTAGGAAAAAATGATTTTAAAACAGCATTATCCCCTTTTTCTGACATTTACCTTGAAGCTGAAAGGGGGGGGGGGGAAGGGGGATTGTTTCATAGAAATACATTCTGATTAAATTCCTGCATGAAAATGATATGATTGGGCTAAAGATGGGGGTTCATTGAAAATCTTTCTGGATCCACTGCTGACAGTTTGTATTTCATGTCACTAAGATTTTGTTTTTTTCAAATGGTTAAGAGTTATGTTTGTCTGAGACAAAGTTTTCTATTAAGTCATAAAATATTACAACATAATCTCAACTGACCCTATAAATGTCTTTATAGATTTTAACTCAAAGATCAGATAACGCCTTAGTTATCTTCATAAAAATCAATTATGTCTGAGCCAGTTTATGTTAAACTGGGAAATTATGTCTGTATACTAGAAACTTTGGGGTCAGTTTTTACCATCAACCAAGAAAAACTATGATCAGGGCCCAAGGTTATAAGACTTTTCTCGGGCTCAACTGAGAATTTTCTCAAATCTTAAATTTAGATAATTGTATGATTATAAAAGATAATATTAATAAGTTGTTAATTATAACAACTTATTCATATTAATATTATCTTTCATGTTGATTCATTAAAATTAGTACTAAAACAGAATTACAGCTTTAATCTCAAATTGAAATTTGAGAAAATTTTGAATTGGGAATGAGAAAAGTTTCATAACCTCGGGCCCAGATGCTCATTGAATATACAGCTATCTAAAACAAAAGTCTTTACCTCCATCAAGATTTCATATGCAAACCAGACAAACTTATAATTAGCAATTTTTCAAATGTATCAGTAAGAAATGATTTGGGACCCCCCCCCCCCCCCCCCCCCATTTGATGAGCCAAGTCATGACTTGAGTTATGATGATCATAGTTCCTGAGAAAAGGTCAGCAAAATATTTCCATGTTATTATGTCATGTCAGAAATAAACTACATGTATGTTGCTCACATTTTATATGTGTTTGTGAACTTATCAAAAATCATTAAGTATCCAGTCTAATCAAAAGTAACAGAAGATGCACTCTGTTTTGCTGACCCTCACTCGTTGTTCAATCGGAACACTTTTTGATTGCATTTATTTCTGAAAAATTATTGAGGAAAAAAAGAAATTGCTTGTAACAAGCAATTCTTTTTTTTTTCACAATGATTTCCTCAATATGAAAATTTGGACTCCTTATCATAAGTTTAGACTCCACTGATTTCATAAATTGGGAGTCCGCTTGACTTAACACTGACAGAAGTTAAAGGGCCAAACTTTAAACTTAATGGGTGGATAGTTCTCATGGAGGAGAAGTGCAGTGCACAAGAACTACAACTCTTGTTTGCATAATTTTGGAGTTATTGCCGTTTATTATTTTTAATATTTAGATATTGTCAGGAGAATATCTCCTAAAGTATAATAGCTATCAACTTGATACTTTATGGGTGGATAGATCTCATGGAGGAGAAGTGCAGTGTACAAGAAGTACAACTCTTGTTTGCATACTTATGGAGTTATTGCCCTTTGTTATTTTTGATACTTAGATTTTGTCAATAGCATATCTCCTAAAGTATAATAGCTATCAATTTGAAACTTTATGGATGGATAGACCTCAGAACTACAAGTCTTGCTTGTTGAGACTTACTGAGGACTTTAGCATGAAAAAGCAAACATGATAAAATCAAGCGATTTTCTTTTTCCTTTATTTCTGCCTACTATTTCAAAGTCTCTTTTTTTTTTTATTTTACTTTCATATTAAAGATGAATGGTTTTAGTCTAAATAGTGATCAAACAACCTTAAGAATTAACCTAAATACATAGAGAATGGAAATAATTAAATTTAATAAACCTCCAAAGGGTTAACAGGTTTGAAATATTTTCTTGGGGTCCAGATATTGAAAAGAATAATCAACAAATATGTCATTCTATCTCTTAATACTTTCCTTAATCACTTTAACCTCCATTGTGGGTTAATATTTTCTTTTTTTCCAAAGTATACTCTCATTCTACAAAATTAAATTAAAGAAAATCTTTTGAATTTGTGAATTGGTCAAAAATATCTGAGGCTTTCTATTTGATCAGCAACAGAATTTTGAATTGGCAATAAACTTTAAAGAAGTATTATTAGCTCACATGATCCTGTGAAAATTACACCTATGGGTTTAAATAATTCCACTTCACTTTGAAAATCTCTTCATTTCAGAATTGAATGATTTCTTCCCAAGATTTTCACGCTGTGAATTAAGCTTAGGTCTAAAGAAAAGATTAAGCTAAGAATTTGGTTTAAAATTTCTCAACTCGCCCATTTGGAATAATCTTACCAGTTTTTCTTGTTAACCTTAATCCTTTCACAAATTAGCAGATAACATAGTGAGTTTTTATTTAAGTAAATACATATATACATATATATTTTAAGGGGATTTATTATTACTGGAGTTACATAAATTTTATCAAAATAAAACAATGAAATAACACAAAGGCATAAAAAGCTTTTAAATATTTCAATGGTATTTTGAGGAAATGAATGAAAATCAACCTTTATAAACACCTAACTCTAGGTTCACACTATGTTCTTGTGTCCCGTAGAATTTGGAAAATTTTGACTTGGCATTAAAGTTATGTTTGGTTGCTTTACATTTTCACACAATCTATCAAGGAATCAATAACAAAACATGGGTAGAAACAAGCCGCTTAACCCAGTGATCTAACAGCACTTTAAGTTTTAACCTTGTTAAGTTCTAATCAAGGTTTCTCAGGTTTATCAAGTTCTGCAAGTAGATCTAAGATTAACTGTGAGTGCCAGGAAGTTGAGGTACAAAAAGCTGGGCTTTATTAATAAGTGGTTTCTGAACTTTTGATGAGAAAACATAAATGTGCAATCAGGTCAGCGGCAGAACCGAGCCCTTCTTCATCTAGCAGTAGTGATGGACCAGGATCCTCAGGCTGAGGCTGCTATGGCCCCTAGACTTGTTGGGCCTGCATGGGGGCGAGATCCTTTACATGCATACCTTGCCTACATTGGTGGTACTGCAAATCATTTTCCGGTATAATCTACACATTTCAATGTTTGCAACTCAAATGAAGCTTATATTCTGCAATGTAAGACCTTTTATGCTTTCTGTGTGACTGCCCATACCTTGTTTGAAACAAACGGTAAGAAGCGGAAATGTACCAGACAGACTGACAGACAGACAGACAACGGTAAAGCAATATGCCCCAGATCTTTCAATGTGGGGGCAAAAAACGTTCTTCTATTTCTATTTTTTGTGTTTATGGTTAAGGTCAATTGTTTGTTCAGGTGCTTTGCTAACTTAAAGATTAAATATTTGAAACATCTTTTTTATTAGAACATATTTTACTTCAAATAGCTTAAAGCACATTAACTCTATGATATTGAATATTTCTTATTTAGCCATGTTAAGCGCTGACTTAGTATTTCTATTGACTGGGCAACAAATTTCATTATCTATTAGCCAACCTTATGATCTCTATAGAATAAATCTAATTTCATCTTTAAATACCCAGCACACAGAGTAAAGGTTTTAATGTAGATTTTTGATCTTTTTATTATTGACTTCTGGAAAAACCTTCAAACTGTTTCCAAGGAAACTATTCAGTTAAAAGGATTTATTCTAAATCAAGATCTGACTGTTTTAATTTTCTAATGTCTGTGTAAATACTTTGTTATAATTGAGCTTGCGCGTGACATTTCCAACAATTTGGAATGTGCGGAAGGTGCAAACATTGAGCAACATAAAAAGCCACATAGTTTTTAAAAATACAAAGTAACCTGATGGTCTACAGATACTTTAAGACCTTATCTAGCTACTAAAAGCACAGTGAAGACTCTGATCAGACTGTGCGGATGCACAGGCTAGTCAGAGTTTTTGCTTTAGGCATATTTCGAATTGTTTTAAATCTCATGCACTGGCTTTGTTCAACAGACCAGATACAGTTTTTGTCCTTACAGACCAAATAACCCTTTCATCAATTAGTTGTTGATCAAGGCTCTGCCCCATTAATTCTTTTCTATTCATTTTTTTAAAATTGCTTAAACAGCAATATAACAAACATTTCAAGAAATAAAACAAGAGCACTGCCTATGTTTACCTATGCTCAGCTGATGAGTCCTGGATGTTGGAAAAAAAGTCTAATCGAAAAAGGGGCAAAATTTGCACAAAATGCATCTAGAGTTATCCCCCTTGAAAGTACAGGTTTTTCTTTTGATGGTGAACATGTGTGTCAAGTTTAAAGTGAATGCCTTCAGCAGAACTAGAGATATCACAAAATGTAAAAGTTTTGCACGACGAGGACAACAACAACAGCGACAACGACACCAAGGCTATAGCAATACCTTGAGTTTTCTCTGAAAACAGCCAATGTAATAAACACCTAAAATCACAGCAGCCTGTGGGTGCCTAGGCCAAGTTTGACTCTTGGAACATTTTGGAATAAAAATCTAAGTCAAACAAAATGTGTTTGTGAAACACAGATGTCCCCAAAACGGCATTTTTTTTATAACTTTAACCTTGACAGATGACCTTGGTATCTGTAGAAAAGCACCATCAAGATCTATCGTCATACCACACATAAGCATTGTATCTTGAATAGATTTGAAGTATTTGGCCATGTTAAATCTTTTGATTAAGTTTTGCAGGCAGGCAGACAGTCAGAAGGTCAATATTGAAACAGTATGTCCTCTATGCTTTGATGCAGGGGCATAAATTGTATAAAATGTATCTTGATTTAGTTGTACCCATTGACAGTTTATGTTACTCTTTCAATAGTATGAGTTCCATTGATTGATTGATTGAATGGAGTTTAACTCCACTTTCAACATTTTTTCAGTTATGTCACGGCGGCTGGCGCATCTTACAATGGATTCCTGGTATTTCTCTCACCAGTACAACCATCACATCCTTTCCTAGCCTCCAGCTGCTATCTCACATAGGTCTACAATTATCAACCCATTGGTAAGAGACAAATAGTCGGAAAAGATGAGTGCCACCGTTGGGGATGGAACCCTGGACCTCTAGATTAACAGTCTGACATGCCTTCAAATGCACTATGACGGCAGCAGTATGAGTTCCAAGTTTCAAGCAAATGCCTTGAGTAATACAAGAAATATCACAAAATCTCATAATTTTTCCTCAATAACAACACCAAGCTATATATTGCAAGACCTATGTGTTTTTTTCCGAAGAACGGCCAAGTTTAAAGTATCTAAATGTAAATATCCTCTTTTAAAGCTCTGAGAAAAAGGTTAGAGGTCTATCGTCAATTTCCGATTTCCGTAACAGCTTGAATGATGACAAGTTTTTCTCATTGTTCAAATAAATAAGTATCAAATTTTGAATAACTTAGTTCTGATTTATTTCCAGTCATGTTCCACTTGACCATAGGTTCCAAAATCTGGCAGAAATAAAGATGTTGATTACTGTTTACTCAGTAGGTCAAAAGGCCAGGAATTTCAACTAATCACCACAGCACACTCTAACCACTTGAAATTACCTGGAAATGTTTGTTTTCAAAAATCATCGAAAATATGTTTAAAATGAAATGTTTAGATTAAACTGGGAGCATCCTTGAAGCCTGGCAAGATGTTAAACTTAAATTAAGATAAATGTGAATTCCATCTTGGCCATTTCAAGAACTTCTGGTATGACCTTTGGTAATTGATGGATTTTCAAATAACCATGAGATTTGAAGAGCTCAGTGCCCCAATACACAATATAACAGTTCAAAGATTTTAGACAGTTCATCAGATTTGATAATTATCTTCATTTTTTATGCCCCCACCCCTCGATGGATTAGATGAATATTACTTTTGCCCTGTTTGGTTTTCTGTTTGTCTGTTAACACTTTCCTGTTTTACAAAATTTTGGACCTGTCCAAATTCAAAGGTTTTGCAGACGAAAGTTTAAAGTGGATTTAATTTGAAATATAACCATTCAGTACGGTAGAAAATAGTGTGGAAAAAGAAGAAATTGCTTGTCAGAAGCAATTTCTTCTTTTTTCACAATGTTTTCTCAATTAAAAAATCACAGGTACGTAAAAAGCAGGGATTTAACAGCAAAGGGTTAAATAGTAAGTTGAAAGTTAGTGTATGTCCACTAAAAATCTTAAAATTGGCCATGACTTTGGAGTGATACTAATAAAATTTTACAAGAAAATTGCTTGTGACAAAACCTTTGTAGGTATAAATTTTAAGGTCATTATTCAAGGTCAACGCTGTTTTCAAAGTTCATGTTACATGAAATAGGTAATTTGTCCAATGTGTTTGAAAATAAAATGTGTTTGAAAATAAAACGCAAGTCCCATGTAAAATTTGGAATGAATAGCGAAAGGGCTTTCATATTTCACATATGTATTGTCTGTGACAAGACACTTGTGGAATTCGTTGTTTTGTAATGGGTTTAATGCCACTTTCAAAATCAACCTTTCATTGAAAAAAATGTCAATTTTCAATGTCAAGGGCATGTTTCTAAAAGATATTCTATATTGGCCATATATTTTGAATTGTAAGTAGTAACAGACTTGATATTTCATGTGATTTTTTGTTTCTGTTGGAATATAAATTTCATGGTCACCAATCTTCTAGGTCAAGGTAATTTTTAAAGGTCCAATTTGTGTACAATTTTCTGGTTCCTTTACTTTTCAGGATGCGATATTTACCTGCCAGAATCCTTCTTATTCTCTTCTTGGACATAACTTCTAGTTCTTCTAAACATCTTCTCTTCAAATCTTCTAGAGGAAGTTCCTGAAAAAGAAGTGATAAGCTCTTGATATATAACTTAAAATCTTTTCCATGCAACATAGAATACAAACTGTCAAATGACCTCATCACATGCACTATGATGTCATTTTAACACCAGAGAGAAAGTGAAGCTTTACCCTCTGAGCTCATTTACAAAGTGATCATGATTTCACTAGAGTTATAACACCTTAAGTAAGTTTATACTAATTTAGCACAGTGCTACCCAATTTTACAGCTGGGTGATCTGGGGATGGCTATTAAGTGTTTTGCCCTTTGAAATACCAAAAATAATGTAATTTCACTCTTGCAGTATTATGCCATATTGTAAAGGTATTCATTAGAGAATGGACATTTCTAAGAACTTTTATGGTATAGAAGCACATCATAAAAGGCTTATTCAAATAACCATCTGAGAACACCTTTGGTATTCAATTTAGCCAAACAGCAACATTCTTGTGTGTAAACAAACAGGTTTTATCCAACAGTGTACAAAACCAAAACTCAATAAAGTAAAACAATGCTTTTCTATCTTTTGGAAAAAAAAATGGTAAGCAAAAATCAATGTAAACTATTATTTATTATGTGGCCAAGGGCATGGACAGGCAAAAGTCAATTACTTCCCATGGTCTGAACCACAATTTTATTACACTTTGGTTGCCTTGGAGGACCTTAAAAGCAATTTTTCGCTCTTCTTGCAGCCAATGTGTTTAACAACTCTATATTTTTATTTCTTTGCCGCTTTGAATAATTTACAGGATTTTTAGTTTACAGAGTGTACTTGGAAGCTATTATGTCAGGTCTAATTCCTTCAAATTACTGTAGTCCATTTGTCTCATTCCGAAAACTTATACAACAAAGTTTGTGTAGAAACATATTTCAATTTCTCTGCCATGAAAAGTAATTTGCAGTGAGACTTTTTGCCTGTCATAAACAATGATGATTTGTTATTTGTTTTTATGGGGTTTGACACCACTTTCAACATTATTTCAGAGACTTGTGGTCCAATCAATGGTTTCCTGTTGTTACTCACACCAGGGCCCAAGGTTATTAACATTTTCCCATTCTCAGTTCAAATTATCTCAAATTTCAATTTGAGATTAAAGCTGTTACATTCTGTTTTAATACTCATTTTTACGTATTGGCATAAAAGATAATATTAACTTGTTATAAATAACAACTTATTAATATTATCTTTATTTTTATACAATGATTCAAATTCAGAATTTGAGAAGATTCTCATTTGAGTCTGAGAAAAGTTTTAACACCACAGGCCCTGAACTTCCAAAATGTTAAATCTTAGCCACTATATAGCTGCTAATACTGTTAATCATTTTATGTGTATAGGTTAGAGATAATTGATTTGTGTCACAATGGCCTACATTAAATGTGAGATGAAAGTTTGCCTAAAAAAAATTCAGTTGGAAAAAGGGGTTTAGTCCTTACAATAATACTTTCAGTTATTCCCCTTGATAGTCTGGATAGCCCTTGTGGTTGGGTACACGCATGCCATGTTTCAAAAATGTAGATTGAATAACAACAGAGTAGTGAGTGTGTGTGTGTGTGTGAGAGACAAACTTTCCCCTTGGTCATACCTATATGATCAACGGGTGCGGCATGTTAACGCCAATGCCAACACCAACACCAAGGTGATGACAATAGCCTGACTTTTTGTTCCAAAACAGTCAAGCTTATAATGGTTTCTAATACATTGCTGAACCCTCTCTTTTAGAGCCCTATTCTGAAAGGTTGTATATATGATAGAAAATCTATGAACTATATAATTCTTGAAAATATCGCCAAGTTAAGGACGTTAATTTAGATATAGCTGTTATGCCACTTCAATGGACAGTCAGAATGGATGATTTCTTTTGTTAAATTTCCGAGACATTTTTTATTCTCTCCTCGCTATCTATACATGTGATCAACTTATATATGAAATAATCATGACAATGGTGAAATGATACATGACTGTCGGTTCCCAACTGGGACTTTTAATGCTTTACATTAAATGTCCCAGAGCATTCACACTCGACTCTTTAAAAACTCAGAAATGTGTAATACTTTTGACTATAATTTTGATAATAACATTCAATCAATCTTCCATCATACTTGATTGATAATTTGCCAATTTATAGATTGCAAATTTTATTGATCATTGCAAAAGGGCAATACTGAAGATTGATTTTTATATTATCGACAATTTCATTGGCAAATAGCTTTCAAAATTTACTCTTTGAATGTGACTGCAACAGGTTCCTATTTTTTTTTTTTTTTTACAGACTTTTTTTTTTGGGGAATTTAGATCTAAGTATCTCAATCATAGTAGTATTAAACCTATGCTGTTGGTACTCATTGTAATTGTCTTGTAAAGATGATTCAAATGAGTACCAACAACATAGGGATTAGAATATAGAGGAAGCGCTTCGGCCTCTTGATCACACATTCGGCAATTGTACTTGTGAATTTTCCAGGAAGCAGAATTTAGAGGGATTAATCTAAGTTGTTCAAACTTGTTTCCCAATTGATGTAAAATAAATAGGTTTAAACCAACATATAGTTTTGAAGAGAAATGAAGATTTTAGATTGGCTTTACCCCTTTTATCTATAACTCTGTTTTGACCAATACTTCAATCCTACAGATTGGCAATATTATTGATCATGTATAGAAAACATCCAAAATTGATCTTATATTATTGTCAATATTATTATCAATATATTAGATTTTGTTGGAGCCATTTGAAAGGTTTGCATTTTATTTTCTATTTTAGTTGTTGTTTTAATGGGGTTTTACACCTTTTGATAATCTTTTTGTTATAATTCTTGAAGGCTAGAGAACCTAACAATAGATTCCTGGTATTTCCCACACCAGTATAACCAGTTCATCCTTTCCTAGCCTTCAGCTGCCATCCCTTATAGTTCTAGGATTTATCAAACCATTGGTGGGAGATGAATAGTCTGAATGGATGAGCCCTGCCGTTCTGGATCGACCCAGGGACCTTTAGATTAACAGTCTGACATGCTACCAACTGGGCTATGACGATGGCTTTTGCATTTAATTGCCCAGAGCTCTCACGCTTTTAACTTACAAATGAAAAGGTACACAACAAGTTCTTGATCTGCTATGACCATTGCGCACAAAACCAAGGCTGTTTTAGGTCTGTCTGTTTCGCACAGCTAGCCATGGGAGTTTAGTGTCAACAACTTTCCTTTTGAAATTCAACAATAACAGATAGCTTCTCTGAATGATAAATTGGGAATAAACTGCAGTTACAGTTCTGAAAATTTAAGTTCATGAACACTTACTAATTGAACTACAATTTTGTTATTCATGAATCCTCTTTATCAGTTTATGGATTTTTTGTTTGTTTGAATGGAGTTTACGCAGCATTCAAAATCTTTCAGTTGTATCGCAGTGGCTGGAGCATCTCCTGGTATTTCCAAAACCATTACATCCTTTCCTCATCTCCATCTGCTATTCCACATAGGTCTACAGATATCAACCCATTAGTGAGAGACAAATAGTAGGAAAGGATGGTTGCCGCCATTGGGAATTGAACCTGGGACCTTTTAATTGATAGTCTAACTTGCTACCACTGTCCATGACGGTGGCTTTGATCAGTTCATGGATTATTCTCTTAACCCTTTGCTGTTTAATCCCTGCTTTTTACGTGCCTGTGATTTTATGATTGAGAAAACATTGTGGAAAAAAAGAAGAAATTGCTTCTGACAAGCAATTTCTTCTTATTCCACACTATTTTCTACCCTACTAAATGGTTATTTTTCAAATTAAATCCACTTTAAATTTTCGTCTGCAAAACCTTTGAATTTGGACAGGTACAAAATTTGGAAAACTAGAAAGTGTTAATTGTTCATGATTGAGGATTTTCTTTACCAGGGAACCTGACCAGATAGTCTATTTTGAATAGAAATAAGTTAAGTATTTTAAAACTGAAATCAATCTTGTCACTTCAAACAAAACATTAAAGGACAGACATTTCTCAATTGAGACTTTTTTGTCAGAACTTGCCAGCATCAATCTAACATAATTACCGTATGTCAAATTTCTAAATAAGGATAATTTGATTTCTATGACTTTGAAAAAAAAGAAAAAAAACTTTTCAAGAGGTAAAATGCCCATTGTTCTTTATGAGGAAAATACATTTTATGTTCAGTCCTTATAGAAAGAAAATGTGACTTATCAAGAGATAAACATCTGGGAACACTGTAAAATAAACTTTTGAAAAAAAACTTGATCCTAGAACAAGTGAACCAGAGGTCGCATTTCAAATATATTTTCAGAGAAGGGTAGGTTTTGACCTTAGTCCGTCTGCGCAATATGCGCAGTCTGACCAGGGTCAACACTTCAAACACTACACAGGTCACTTCTTGCGCGTTGGACGGGTCAAAAATAATTCTTACTCAACTCTCTATTCGTTCTCTTATCGCGCTAAATTTAAATTCAGTTTAATACAAATTGTAATTTTTTTTGGATATTTTAACCCGAGTCTGGCTCAGAATTTTCTAACGTCATTAATTCTAAACATTTTTTTTGTCTCCTGAAAAAGAGTTGAGTTATCCCATTGCTTATCCCAAGGCTTTTAGGTCCCTGTTATTTTACACCCTAGAAAATATTGTGACAAAAAAAAAAGAAATAGCTCGTAACACAATATGTGTTCTTAAATATTGGAGACTTATTAAATCTTTTCAAATTGCTCCAATTTTTAATCATCATCTGCAACCTTTTTTGAATTTGGACAGGTTCAAAGTTTCTAAAAACAGCTATAAGAAAGGGTCAATTATCATCTAAGAGAAGGGTTGGATGATGCACCAAAACAGTTCGATAATGAACTCCATCACAGTTTAATTGATCTTGAAATAAATGAAATTTTATTAAAGCACTCCCTTTATGAAGATGTAAAACCGATTCCACTGGTAATTTAACCCTATACTTCAAAAAATCGTTTTTCTCTTCACAACCCTCAATTTTCAGAAAATTGTAACTCTCAAATGTGGCCAAGTGATCAATATATTATTGGCAATACAATTGAACAAATCTTCAATATTTCTCATACATTGCCATAAAAAGCAGCATGATCATTACTTGCATATATTATAAATATTTTTGACAATGAAAGTATATGAACTATCGATACTATCCATATGTTGATGGCTCAGCGCGAACCAGCTGTTACTGCCTATATGTTTATTGGCAGTTTCAACTGTTTCGTAATGAGCCATAGATGTGATCTCAATATTGTCAATCTCTTAAATAGATGGGAAATATTATTGACCACATATTAGAGTATTGAAATGTATGGGCCTGTAATAGTAATTGAATTTTCAATACCTCCCACACATGATCATGAATTATTGACCATAATAGTTATTGTATTTTCAATACCTCCGGCACATGATCATGTATTATTGACAATAATAGTAATTGAATTTTCAGTATTTTCCATACATGATCAAGTACTATTGACAATAATAGTAATTGAATCTTCAATATTTCATGTACATGATCAAGTATTATTGACAATAATAGTTATTGAATCTTCAATATTTCATGTACATGGTCAAGTATTATTGACAATTATAGTTATTTAATCTTCAATATTTCATGTACATGATCAAGTATTATTGACAATTATAGAAATTGAATTTTCAATATTTCATGTACATGATCAAGTATTATTGACAATTATAAAAATTGAATCTTCAATATTTCATGTACATGATTGAGTATTATTGACAATATCAGTAATAATTTTAAATGAACTTTCAAAACTATCCATACATGATCTAAATATAGTCAATTTCTTAGATATGTAAACCATTTTTTTTACATTGATTAAGATACATGTTCCTAAACTTATATTAATCCCTCTCCATTCAGCTTCCTTGGAAATTTATCAGTTCTCATGCTAAATGCTCAGGGCAATAAAAGAACCAAAATCAATCACCGGAATTGAACTCGGGACCTCTTGGTCAAGAGGCTGAAGCTCTTCTTGATAATATTATTGATCACATATTGCAATACTAATGACATGATAAATGTATATTGACAATATAATTGATCATTTTTGGCAATACTAACTGTTGTTGTAATATTATTGCCAATATCATCAATATTGTATGGCCCTTTTTAATATCAATTGTGGGTCAATTTACTACTGCTTACAATTCTGAAAGTATGTTGCAGAATTTTCTCTCCACTAACTAAATGCTACCTTGGAGCATTAACCAATCTGATTCATTTTTTTTCACTGACTCAGTACATAATAGGCAGAGTAAGATAAGATCAGACTGCACATTAGTGCAGACAGGTTTTAGTCTTTACTGTCTGCATAAGCTTTGTGTACAGCAAACAAGAGCAGAGTTAAAATTTCTCCAAATACTTAGAGTTTATATCCACATTTGAGGAAGAGTTTAATAACTATGAAAACCACAAAACTATAGGGAATGGGTGATACATAGAAGGAACTCTGTTTCAAAGAATATTAATAATTGTATTATATTGTTCAAAAAAATTTAATAACTTTTTGATTTCAAATCCCTCGAGTCGCTACAAACAATCCAACACAGAGGTTACCCAGGGCACAAGGATGCAAAAAACAAAGGGTGAATCAAAATCAATGCGTATTTCATAAAAATGAATGAAAATCAATCAGATATTTTATTAGAGATTTTATACTACAGAATTCTATTGATCTTATTAATGATACTCCATCAACAGTACAAAGAAAAAATTATGATCTTGTTTTTCAAACACTTGCCATATATGGGCTTCTTTTTAAATTCAATTAAGTCTTTTATCGATAGTTTATGAGTTAGACAAACAACCATTCAACCTTTATTTCTTAGACAAATTTTCTTGGAAAGTATTTCGAGTTTTTAATTGAAAAGTGGGTGACAGCTGCTTGCGGGAGGAGCCATCAGCAACGTTTGCTGCAGTCAGTGTGAAGGGCCTGGCTCCTGATCCTGGGGTCCTATGTTCAATCCATGACTCGGCAAACTTTCATCTAACATAAGGAGAGGACCATAATGGTCCTATATCGCTCACCTTCGTATCTTTGTCTCATTTAATGATCATCAAATTTTCCAGCAAAGGAATGATTTGGCCTCTAAGACTGTAAAAAAGACAATTGTCATTAAGGCCCCTTTTACCGTGATATGGCACGGATCCTTCCCATTTTCAAAAGGGTTCATCCTTGTGACCTGACATATATGACCAAGCTTCATGAAGATTGGACAATATTTGGGGCCTCTAGAGTGTAAGCACTTTAATTGTTGACTTCTGACGACACAGGACAGATGACAAGACCACGAACATTTAATTATCACAAAAGCTTACCTTGTGCATGATGTGCTCAGTTGAGCTAAAGAGATTGAAATTGTGACATCAAGCAGTCCCTTTTTCCCACCAATGGGGTAGGAAGCTGTTGGCTTGGTTGAAATATTGTGCAAGGTCGTGACTACCATTACGCTCATTACACTGGTGTGTAAAAGAAATAAATCCTCTGTTGAAAAAAGTTTTTGATAAATGATCATTAAACGTTAAAAGTGCAGCTTATTCAAGCTGTAGTTATGATTTTTTGATTATTCACCAATGCTCAAATCATAGAACAGGGAAGCGAACCGAGGATATTCTTCTTCGTCACAGTCCACATATTGCCTCTATTCTATATAAACTCTTTGTTCGTCGCGTTCTGAGTGTGTATAAATTTCAAAATCCTAGTTATGCCTATGTTGTGGTAGTTTTGGTATCAGAAACAACAGAAAACTTTGAGTAGGTTCACCTGCTACTGTAATATTACTGAAATAATGTTGAAAGCAGTGTTAAAACTCGTATGACTGATGTAGGATTGATTAATTGATTGAATGCAGTTTAACGCAGCTTTCAACATTTTTTCCAGGTAAATTGCGGAAGCTGGGGCACCTATCAATGGATTCCTGGTATTTCTCTCACCAGTACAACCGTCACATCCTTTCCTAGTCTCCAGCTGCTATCTCACATAGGTCTTGGATTATCGACCCATTGGTGAGAGACAAATTGTCGGAAAGAATGAGTGCCGCCATCAGGGATCGAACCTGGGACCTCTAGATTGACATCCCAATGTGCTACCAACTGCGCTATGACGGAGGCAACCCATATAGGAAGGGCTGCCAATTTCCCATGACTATAGGTAAACCATGCTATTCGAATGGTTATAAACATACTTTCGAAAAGTTAATATAGGTTAATTGGGACCAACGATTTTTTTTACTGTAACGGTCTCTAACTATACTGGAAGATCACAGAAACGCAAAACTACTGGCATATTAACCATCCTTTGAATTACATCTGTAAACGTCATGTGTCATAGTGTAAAAGTAACATGCTTTTGAAACCGAGAGTGTTTTCTTGTTGAGTTTCTTTACTCTATCAGTAAAGAGGTGAATTCCTTTGTAATTAAGTAATAGTTAAACGCTAATAATTGAAAATTAAACGATTTAAACAGCCGAAAGGAGGGAGCGAAGCGACCGACTGAGGCTGTTTAAAGCGTTTAATTTTCAATTATTAGCGTTTAACTGACTTAGTCTTTTTCCCGCGCCTTATGTTTTTGGCAGCATATTGCACGATTTAAACGGAATAAGCCGGATACATTTATTACAATTAAACGCCCCTTTCTTTCCAAATATGGAGGTGTTGAAATATGCACGTGAATATCGAGGCTTTTTAAGGAGCCATTACAGATGATAAAATATAAAGTATAGTTTGGCTTTATTGAGCTGTCAATGACCTCCGTTCTTTATATGAACGAAAATCTGATAATTTTCGACTCTTTATTACACGTGCTACCAAAACATGTCTGATTTTATGAGAGGTCAAGTCTCGTCAAACCTCGTCTCGATAGTATATGGAATACAAACCATCAAATAAATTCGAATTCGTGCCTTCTGATTGGATGAAAAGTAGGACAAAGACTTAATCGTGTAATTTTCAATTATAAGCGTTTAACTTAGTCTTTTTTACCGCGCTTAATATAATTGACAGCATATGGCACGATTAACACGGAAAAAGCCGGTTATATTTATTACAAAGTGAGCTCCCGCTCTTTCCAAATACGGTGTTGTAATATGCACGTAGATACCGAGGCTTTCTAATGAGCTATTACCGATGATAAATAATGCAGTATTAATTGTTTTTATTGACTTGACAATGACCTCCGAACTATATATCGGAACAAAAATATGTATACAAGGACAGATGAACTTAACCTTACAAAACAACAACTCAAATTTGGTCATTGCCAGAGAACGGCTTACTAACGTTAGTAAACTAAACTGTTTAGCCATAGACAAAGACAATTTAAAATTGAATTGATAAAAAGTTTTTCGATACACACAGAAACACATCAGTACATAAATGTTTAGTTACCAAACCAACTAAGGGTAGGTGCACCAGCCATTGAGATGTAACTGCAATAATTTTGAAATCGGGGTTAAACCACATGCAAACAAATGGACAGACCATGTCACGCACAGCCGCCAAGATAGCGCAGTTGGTAAGGCATTAGACTTCCATTCTGGAAGTCGTGGGTTCGATCCCCGGTGGCGGCAAATATCCTTTCCGACGTTTGTCTCTCACCAATTGGTAGATAATCGTAAACCTATGTGAGATGGCGGTCGGAGGCTAGGAAAGGGTGTAATGGTAGTACAGGTGAAAGAAATACCAGGAATCCATTGTTAGGTGCTCCGACCGCCGCGATATAACTGTAAAATTGTTGAAAGCGGCGTTAAACCCATTCAAACAAGCAAACAAATGTCGTGCACAACCAGGTCCAAATCAGAGAAGAATATGGGTAATGCAACACGTGTATCACGATTTTCCCCTTTACTTTTCACGTGCTCGTTGCATATTCATGAGGGGGTAGAGTTTAGTATGTAGGCATGCGTAGAATAACAAATAAACCTTGACGTTTAAATGAAATAATGATCAAAATAAACCTCAGCTGGTTAGTTTATGGAAAATAAACCATCAGAAATTTTAAAAATCCAGCATTCTGATTGGATGATTAAGTAGGACAAAGACTAAGTACCGTTATCTCACGCTTGTTAAATTTCTGTTCAGTCCACCCCTTCTCCTGGCTATACCACATTTTCCCGCGTTTTCGAATACCCCGGTTGGACTATAGTCATATGAACAACAAACAAACATTGGGGAAGGGCTGCCAATTTCTCATTACTACACTTATGTTTTATTGATTGCCTTTTTCGATCTGGTAGGGTGTAGTGTTATCACGAAACAATGTCGCAATTTTACTTTCCAATACATTGTAATTAAATTAAGGTCTCTGTGGAAGGTAAATGCAATTTTTTTAAAGGATCCACAAGTACCATAACTGTATCACACAAATGCTTAAAACACAGTAATTCTCATAATAAATGCTCTCTGGGAGTCTGGGCTGTACATAACTTGGTCAAGGAGCTTTTATTTAGTATGCATTTTCTGATTTAAAAAATCATTAAAATTGATGTCTTTTAATCCCTTTTAATTTGAGATGAATTTCCTCTAAACAATCATAGAAATGATTGTTTGGAGGAAATTCATCTCAAATTAGAGAAGAAGTCTCAAAAAGTTCCTAAAATTTAGGCATTTGAAGTGGATTTTTCTTAATAAAAATGTAGGGGTGCTACTATTAGGGACAGCGCTTTTATTAGAGGATACAGTAAGAGAATATATTTTCTCATTGTGTTACCACAACCTCTTTGCTTCAAGGTGAATTTTCAAAATAGTTTCCTAAATCCTTGCCTGAATTCAGGATGGTAAAATGTTTGCAAATGTTTAGAAATATTTTGATCAGGTTTTGCATGTGCACACATATTAAATAGGGAAAACATTTCTCACACTTTTTGCCAATGTTTTCAACTTGAATGCAGAGTTGGATTCAAACTCACAAGTGGATGATTGAAAACTATAAACAAGACAAACCAAGTACTGCCAATTATGGTCATAGCTAAACCAAACCAATTCTATTTAATTACCCAGACTTCAAACATCCCCCAATTTTCCCAATTGCATAACTGAAGGAAATATTACACAATCATCATTCACACTCGGAGACCAATATGTCAGCATTAATGGGCCCTGTTTGAAGGTGGTCGATTTCAGACAAATTAAACTCTGAACTATTTCAAACCCATTACTTGAAGGACGCTGGGCAAACAGAACAGGGCTGTTTGGTGCACTCAGTCTTGGCCAAAATACTTTCAAGTGGACCTTATGGAATACTATCTATAAATTTTTACATGGCAGGGTGAAGCTGAATAAACAGGTCCTTATAATTTAAGTGCTTACAATTAATAGATAGTTGACATAGTAAAATTCAGAAGTTTGATCATTTGTTTTTTTTAAATCACATTTATCAATCCATTTAGTTATATCATACTTTCATACTAACACACAATAACAATCGTTTCTCATTTAATTTTGATAGAAGCCAATATTTTGATAAATCAACTTGTAAATTTTTTTATGTCACAAAGGCCAAGCCTCAAATCACCTTGACAGGTCAATAATAACCTACAATACAATGCAGTCAAACAATTTGGCCTGTTTTAGAAGGTGTCTCAAGCTTTTTAAAGTCCGTAAGAAGGCTTGGTAAACAATGAGGGATGTTCTGCTTTTAACCCTTGTCATGCTGAATAAATTTTGGCTCAAATTTTTCATCAAAACCAAAGGGCAAAAAGCACTGAAAGTACCAACTGTAGGTAAATTTTTCTTTAAAATACTAAATATATTGACTATTCTGGTTTGAAAGTGAGAAACAGGTGGTGTAGACTAACATCAGACAGTGCACATATGTGCAAGCTGATGTTTGTCTATAGCTCCTGCCAAAGCAGGAATATTCTGGGTTCAGCATGACAAGGGTTAATAACTCTTAAACAAGAGGGCCGTTGGCCCTGGGTGCGCTCACCTGAGAAAAAAGCTTCATTACCTTGGTATGTCCATGCAACCACAGAAAAAGAGATTTTCACTTATTCAATCAGATAACATTTGAAATAATCCTTCCCCCCCTCTGCTCCTCCCCTGGTCATTATTTATCTAAGTTTTTTCATAAAAGGTCTGTGATCAGCTAATCTAGGCTGAGTCTGAGACTTTTAAAGTTTTCTTTAATGAGTTGATCAAATCATGTCAAATATAAAGGCTGTAGGGATTCAAAATTCTCAACCAAGCACTCCCCCCTCCCCCAAGATGCTCTGCACCTGGTTAATCTACAGTCATGATTTTAGCTAATTCAATTAATGTCCATATGCTGATCATCCATACAATTTTCACAAAAGTACTACCCCTCCCCCCTGGTGCTCCGCACCTGGTGGCCCAACAGATATGATTTTAGCTATTTTTATTAAGGTCTATGAGCTGATCCTCCATGCCAAATTTGAAGGCTATAGGGCTTCTTATTCAGAAGAAGAAGAAGGTTAAAGATTACAAAATTTACCCACAGTACTACCCCCTCCCCCCTGGTGCTCCGCACCTGGTGGCCCAACAGATATGATTTTAGCTATTTTTATTAAGGTCTATGAGCTGATCATCCATGCCAAATTACAAGGATGTAGGGCTGCTTGTTCAGAAGAAGAAGAATTTTAAAGATTTTCTTAAATTTTTAACTTTTGTTGCCATAGCAACCAGAGTTTTTCACCGATTTCAATTCTTTTAGCAATTCCTAAAGGGGATCACCTTAGGAACATTTCTGCCAAGTTTGGTTAAAATTGGCCAAGTAGTTTAGGAGGAGATGTCATTTAAAGAAATTGTTGACGGACGACGAACGACTGACGACGGACGACAGACGATGGACGACTGACGATGGACGACAGACGGACGCCGGACAAAAGGTGATCACAATAGCTCACTTGAGCACGTTGTGCTCAGGTGAGCTAAAAATAATGGAGTTGTTTCCCTTACTACATTATGCAGATAAACATGCAGTCAATTGACTGTTCATGTCCTGATACTTAACAGAAAATTTCGTGAAGGCTTCCTTTAAAGATAAAATATTATTGAAAATAATAATAACAATAATAATATTGAATCTTTATATTGATCAATCTTTAATGTAACATCTACCCACATTATCACTAAAATTGTCAATTCCTGTCGATTGACAATAAAAGTGATCATGGGTTTGGCGAACTTCAATACTTTTGTAACTATGCTACTAGTCATGCATTGTATTGGCCATTCAATTGACAATTCATTGAAATTTTGAATATTTTGTGGAGATATGCAAACATAAAGGCACCTGAAATTTGATAATGGAATTAATTTTTATAATTTGGTATTAATAATGGTAGGGTGTGGGTTTCAATAATATTCCAGTGCTAAGCTTATTAGAAATATCTTTAGCAGGAGCCTACACTTTGAAAATATTAATGTCAATAGAGTTGAATCTATATTAATCACAATTGCCGCTGCCGTCATATCGCAGTTGGTAACGCATCAGACTTTCAATCTAGAGGTCCCAGGTTCGTACATGATGGCGGCTTTCATGCTTTCCAACTATTTGTCTCTTACCAATGGGTTGATAGCCGTAGACCTATGTGGGGTAGCAGCTGAAGGCTAGGCAAGGATGTAATGGTAGTACTGGTATCAGGAATCCTTTGTCAGGTGCTCCAGCCTCCGCGATATAACTTAAACATTGTTGAAAGCGGCGTAAAACCCCATTTAAACAAATCACAATTGCCAAGACAATATAAGCTTTAATGTAAATCTTGTAGATTGACAATATTATAGATTGCAGGGCAGCAATTAATAGGTTTACTAGAACTTCGCAGAGTGGACTAATACCCCCCACAAGCGCTTTGTCAGAATGCAAGTGCTTTTAGTGCAGGATGTGTTTGTACTTAATATTGAGGTCATATGTAGCATTTGCATGAAGTTTCATGATTCTAGGTCGCTTGGTTTTTGAGTTAAGAGTCCAAAAATGCAAATTGAACAAAAATTGACTGTGACCTTGACCTTTGACTTATATGACCCAAAAACAATAGGGCACTTCCTTGGATCATAGGCAACATTTGCATAAAGTTTCATGCTTGTAGGTCACTTGGTTCTCGAGTTAGAGTCTGGAAACGAAAATTGAACAAAAATTTACTGTGACCTTGACCTTTGACTTATTTAACCAAAAAAAAAAAAAAAAAATAGGGCACTTCCTTGGGCCATAAGGAACATTTGCATAAAGTTTCATGATTGTAGGCCACTTGGTTCTTGAGTTAGAGTCCGGAAACGAAAATTGAACAAAGGCTGACTGTGACCTTGACCTTTGACCTACATGACCCAAAAACAATAGGGCACTTCCTTGGGTCATAAGGAACATTTGTATAAAGTTTCATGATTGTAGGTCATTTGGTTCTTGAGTTAGAGCCCGGAAACAAAAAGGTCTACGGACAGACGGATGGACGGACGGACAGACAGGCAGACATGGTGAAACCAATATACCCCCCTCTACTTCGTAGGTGGGGGGTATGATAAATCAAATGTCAAAGCAGAGGTAGTAAATACCAACAATAATTGTTGTCAATCCTTCCCTGTTCTTCACAGCAAATATGCTTTACAAGAATAAAATAAAGACACAGTTTAGCCTGCACAGATATGCAGTCTGATCTTCAGTCTACACTGCTTGTTTTTCTACTGACCGTATTTCCTCTAATAATAGTGCGCCCCCTAATTCCTAACTTTTTTTGCTAAGAAATCCCACTTCAAATGCCAGACTCCTTCTCTAATTTTATATGAATTTCCTCTAAACAATTGTATCATTGTTTAGAGGACATTCACCTCAAATTAAAGCAAAAATGGCCTAAAAGACATCAATTTTAATGACTTTCTAAATCAGAAAATGCATACTCAATAAAAGCTCCCTGACCATGTTATGTATAGCTCCAAGGAGCGTTATAAGGAGAAATACAGCAATTGTTAAGAGTAAACCATGTGCTAATAAGAGTTGTTGAAATGTCCAAAAAGTTTAGCATTTGAATGAAATGAAATTAAAATTCAACAGGATAAGGGTTAAGTGACATTTTCATTGTCTGGGTCATGCAATACAGCAATCTGTTCTGGGAGGAAAAGTCACAAAACTTTCTACTACAGTCTTAATTAAAAACATTTGAAACATGCAAAAAGGTAGCTAAAGTATATATGGCCTGATAGATGGATGTCTTTTTTAATATTATTTCGGTCAAACAAGGAGACTTAATGTATGGTATTAGATGCTACTTTCAAAATTATTTCCATCATACTATGGTGGATAGAGCACTAGCCCTGATCCTGATGCAAGTGCAGGCAAGTGTATGTACAAAGCGGGGTACACAGTTTGCAATGTTTCATCATCCTGAACGCAGGTCAGGTAACCTTGCCTTTCTTTTGTTTCCAGATATCAAAGATGCTCATCCGACTTAGAGTAATAAAATGCACAATGGTCAATATCAACTAGATCTGCTGCAAAGTGGACTTTTTTCCCACATTAGTGTTTTTGCCAAGTTCCATAAACAGTTTTGGACAAAGTTCAATTGTATCTTTGTTCTTTGAGACCCCAAAACAAAGGGAACTTTCTTGGGTCATATGTAACATCTGCACAATTAGAGTCCCCAAATAAAAAGTTCTACAGAAAAACAGATGGAAACAAATATAACACCCTCTATTTTGTATGTGTGTGTGTGTGTGTGTGGGGGGGGTGTATTATTATGTTATAAAAAAATATCAATTAGCCATCAATGCCAATTGAACTAACAATCTAGTGATTTGCAGTCCAACTTCATAGGTGATTACAGGACCTTAAGGTAGAGACTTGTAATAGTTCCACTTTACTTTTCATAAGTCATGAACTTTCACAGTGTTAACCGATGGTTTCCTAATTACTTCATTAGGAAACATGTGCACAGTTAACATTGTGAAAGGTCACAAGTTCCGAAATGTTGCGGAACATTTACGAGTCCACTAATATAAACGCATGCAACTAACAAGCAAATTCCTTGAATTAATATCCCCCGCCGAACATATTTTCATTGTCAATGGATTTAATATCAAACTTAGGTACAGGTTATCTTTTATATACATCAACCTATAGTTTTCAAGAAATAGCACGGAAACGAATATCACTTTGTATGTATATGGCTTAAACAGTCAGGGGCAGTAACTCTAAATTCGACAGTCGAACCAGGTAACCCCAATGATATGCGCATGTCCTTTTTGTAGTGAAGCTGTGTGCCAAGTTTCATTGAAATCCAGTTTATAGTTTTCAAGAAATAGCACGGAAACGAATATCACTTTAAATGTATATGGCTTAAACAGTCAGGGGCAGTAACTCTAAATTCGACAGTCGAACCAGGTAACCCCAATGACATGCGCATGTCCTTTTTGTAGTGAAGCTGTGTGCCAAGTTTCATTGAAATCCAGTTTATAGTTTTCAAGAAATAGCACGGAAACGAATATCACTTTAAATGTATATGGATTAAACAGTCAGGGGCAGTAACTCTAAATTCGGCAATCGAACCAAGTAACCCTGACAATATGCCCATGTCCTTTTTGTAGTGAAGCTGTGTGCCAAGTTTCATTAAAATCGGGTCTACAGTTTTTAAGAAATAGCACGGAAACGAATATCACTATGTATGTATATGGCTTAAACAGTCAGGGGCAGTAACTCTAAATTCGACAGTCGAACCAGGTAACCCCAATGATATGCGCATGTCCTTTTTGTAGTGAAGCTGTGTGCCTAGTTTCATTAAAATCCAGTCTATAGTTTTCAAGAAATAGCACGGAAACGAATATCACTTTATATGTATATGGCTTAATCAGTCAGGGGCAGTAACTCTAAATTCGGCAATCGAACCAAGTAACCCTGACGATATACCCATGTCCTTTTTGTAGTGAAGCTGTGTGCCAAGTTTCATTAAAATCGGGTCTACAGTTTTCAAGAAATAGCGCGGAAATGAATATCACTCTGTATGTATATGGCTTAAACAGTCAGGGGCAGTAACGCTAAATTCGACAATCAACCTGGTAACCCCGACGATATGCGCATGTCCTCATTGTAGTGAAGATGTGTGCCAAGGTTCATTGAAATCCGGTCTATAGTTTTCAAGATATAGCGTGGAAACGAATAACACTCTGTATGTATGGCTTCAACAGTCAGGGGCAGTAACTCTAAATTCCACGGTCGAACCTGGTAACCCCTACGATATGCGCATATCCTCATTGTTGTGAAGCTGTGTGCCAAGTTTCATTGAAATCCGGTCTATAGTTTTTAAGAAATAGCGCGGAAATGAATATCACTATGTATGTATATGGCTTAAACAGTCATCGGCAGTAACTCTAAATTCGACGGTCGAACCAGGTAACCCCGACAATATGTACAGGTCCTCATTGTAGTGAAGCTGTGTGCCAAGTTTCATTGAAAACTGGTCTATAGTTTTCAAGAAATAGCGCGGAAATGAATATCACTCTGTATGTATATGGCTTAAACAGTCAGGGGCAGTAACTCTTAATTTGACATTCGAACCAGGTAACCCCAAAGATATGCGCATGTCCTCATTGTAGTGAAGCTGTGTGCCAAATTTCATTGAATTCCGGTCTATAGTTTTCAAGAAATAGCGCGGAAACGAATGTCGGACAGACGGACAGATGGACGGAAGGACAGATGGACACGGCAAAAACAATATCCCCCCTGATGATTTCATCGGCGGGGGATAATAACAGGGAGTATGTGACTCTAGTCTAAAATATTCAATTCTCATCAAAACCCATTATCATGGCTAAGCATTGGAAGTAGTTGGAAAAAGATTCCGAAGATTTCCCACAATGTATGGTTTGCAGCATGAACTGTTTCAATATATCCTATCATGAAACACAATTTACTCGCTCTTTCTGCAGCCTTGTATATTGCTGATCAAACTTGCTTGTGCATATATCTGTTTATTTATCATTACTTCTGATATGCCTATGATGAGAGACGCCCCCAGAAGACAGTTAGCCATTACGTGGGATAGTGCAAGGTTACATGACGAAACTATTGCTGAGATCTGCCATGGTTCTTAAACGTGCTAAATGTAAAGCACCATCACATGTGACCTTGGTTTAACCTCTCATCCGAAAGACAAATGGTTCTGTTAGTGAGCCAGCCTGGGAAACAAACTTACATGCATATAGCCCCTTTTTAAAATGTAGATCTTTGTTTTTTAATTAGCCCTCATTTCTACCTTGTGGACACGCTCAAACTCCTAGAAAACACAATGTTAAATGTAATAATACTTAACTTGGAAATGATCAAACAAAATGACTTCCAATGCCTATTAGGTTAGCAATTTTCTTGTGTACATTTAATTAGATATTGAAAATCAAGTCTCCTTCTCTCTAGAACAAAATAGATTAGACCATGTAAAAGGTTATTTGAGTGTACAGCTTTTGATTGGTGCCAAATCAAGCTATCTTTATAGTCTTCATAGGAATCAACTTTAGCCAAAGAACTCCAAGGATTCAAAATGAAAAAGTTATAAGTAGAACACAATTCCATGTTCGAGTTATAACTTTGTTAATGCCCCCCCCCCTCCCCTGTCACACTTTGATTCTTATTAAGTTGGTTTTTTGTCTTTACTATGCCCCTGCTAGGATGTCATTGGGTCTAATACGTCCCAGCTAAGTTTAGTTTCACGTTTGATAAGATACGCAACACGTTCTTTACATTTTGATTACGTTATTTCCAAGACCTTCAGATCGCACCTTGCAACTACTGCAGGTTTACTAAGTTCACTATGCCCTTGATGATCTTACAAAACAAAGTCAAAGCAATCTCCATTCTCTTTCGTTTTCTGGAACGCAGTCCATTATTTTCAGTCCATACCAGGTCTGTAATTCATCAACAAAGACCATATAGAGGGTTCAGTGTAATACAGTTGTAAGTGCCTATATATCTATAGGCACTTACAATAGTATTGCACTGACCCCTTGATTATTAAGTCCTGATTCAATCAGGTCCTCGCTACATTTTTCTTTATTTGCTCCAAATTCAGCCATGCCCTTTCAACTTTTAAAAATTGGCTGTTATTTTACCAATCAACAAAATCAATTCAACAAAACATCCATTTAAATAATTTGATAACAATGTGGCAAACTGTCACAAGTTACGCCCCTTACACTTCTGGATCTCCAAATCTGTAAAATTACGAAGGAAAATAACTAAAACATTAAGCTAGGTAGTGTCACAGTTCTTGTATATTGCACTCCATTATCATGAGAGGAACCTAACTGCCAAGTTACAAGTCAATCAGACATGTCGAAGTGACAGAGTTAAGTTCCGTACAAAGAAGTGGACGCCGTCGGCCCAGATGCCCCAAGTGATCACATAATATGTCCCACCTTTTGACGGGTATATTAAAACTTGATGGAAAAGAATATCGTCGGTATTCTGCTAAAATCTTGAAATGACAGCTTGTTTAAAGCTGTAGTTTCAAGGTTTCGGTAGAAAATCAACTATATGAAGAAAACTTCACAGCAAATGATTTTCCCAATTGCTTAAAACTCCCTAATATAAATTGCTGTTTTGAATGGAAAAAATCCTGCCGCAAACTAATAAAAAATATCTTGGAAGTCCCTTGCTATTTGTAATTGGGTTTGAAGCAATGGGATTCTCTTTTATCATGGAGTATCATGGTCGTTATGTCACCGAGTCATGTCTGTATCAACTAGATAATTACTTCAACAGTTAGTTACCCTAATACCTCATGATGTAAATTGACAACACAATAGTGGGAAAAGGAGAAATTGCCAGAATTAATTCCTAATCAGAGGTACAGATGATTAAAGAGACGGTATCTCCAGTCTCAAATTTTAATTTCACATTAAAAGCCTTTATTGTGTGTATTCAGCCTATATTCATAAGAATTGTCTTGACAAGACGATTCCAATGAGGACCCACAATATAGGATTTGCTCAAGTATAATTGAAACTAGAACTGTCGCAAGGCAGACTTATACCCCCACAAGCGCTTTGTTTGAATGCAAGTGCTATTAGTGCAGGATGTGTTTGTAACAAATTTTGAGGTCATATGCACTATTTGCATGAGTTTCATGATTCTAGATCACATGGTTTTTGAGTTAGAGTCCACAAATGAAAATTGAACAAAAATTGACTATGACCTTGACCTTTGACCTATATGACCCCCCCAAAAATAGGGCCTTTTCTTGGATCATAGGCAACATTTGCATAAACTTTCATGCTTGTAGGTCACTTGGTTCTCGAGTTAGAGACCGGAAACGAAAATTGAACAAAGGCCGACTGTGACCTTGACCTTTGACCTATGTGACCCAAAAACAATAGGGCACTTCCATGGGTCATAATAAACATTTGTATAAAGTTTCATGATTGTAGGTCATTTGGTTCTTGAGTTAGTCCGGAAACGAAATGGTCTACGGACATACGGACGGACAGATGGACAGTCATGGTGAAACCAATATACCCCCCTCTTCTTCGAAGGTGGGGGGTATAATAATTTAGCGAAAAAGTTTCATGTAAATCACTCAGTGAATGAAGGGGGAGCAACAACAACAAATTATACATTAAAGACACCTTTTCCATGATCCAGCTTATTATCACCAAACCCTGTTGATAAGCACATGATTAAATTTCAAGACACATTCTGTAAACATTTCATGAAAATCTGTCCATGTAAAATTAAGGAAATGTATTACTATGAAATGGACAAGAGAAGAATATACCAAAATAATTGTGACCTGTCTCGCAAAAAGGGACCTCTAGGTTGTGTGTAAGGTGTCGACCATAGTCTGACTTGGCTGAATGCGCTGACTGACTTGGGTTGAAACTTTTCACATTTTACTAATTTTCTGAATCTAGAATAACCAATCTACCTTCCCGTGTAAGAATATTTTAAAAGGGACCCCTGTTTAGTCTATTTAACCAATCTCTTTTTTCAAATATTTATGTTATGGAGTTCCAAGATGGTCCCTTTTTGCATGACAGGTCACATATTAATCATTTCGTTCACCTTTGGTTGCATTTAAAAACCTCTTTACCCTGAGAAAAGGTTAAACTATTTACAGTTAACAAAATATACAGATTTTAAGTCTGAAAATAAATTGAAAATTTGGAGGCATTTAAGAGATAGGAAATCCCATTGACATTACCAAGATCTCTACAATTCAATTTTAGCATAAGCAGTTTAAGTGAAATCTGATTTTAATGTCAGATATTTAAACAAATGCCCCAAATTCGAGAGATCCACTTTATCAAAATTTCATGCATTTGTCATTGTTATAATGTCATCCTAAGCCAAGTCTATGCTATGTATTATTCATTATTTTTGGACTGGTAAGGCACCACAAGCCAATGCTTTAGTAGTGGACCAGTAAAAGTTCCGCAAAGTTTCGGAAGTTTAACAGTGTTAACAGAGGTTTCCTTGTGATTTAATTAGGAAACCTCAGTTGATATTGTGAAAGATCATGATTTCCACAATGTTGTGGAACTATTACCGGTCCACTACCCTAATTGGACAATGGTGCATGATTGTGAAAAGGGGTAACATTCTTAAGAAATGAGCATAGAATTATTAATGGAGCCGCCCTCACAGCGCAGTTGGTAGCATATCTGACTGTCAATCTAAAGGTCCTGGCTTTGATCCTCATCAATGCCACTCATTCTTTCCAATTATTTATCCACCAATGGGTTGATTATTGTAGACCTATGTGGGATAGTAGCTGGCAGCCAAGAATGGGTGTAGAGGTAGTACTGCTCTGAGAAATACCAGTAATCCATTAGTAGGTGCTCCAGTCGCCACGATGTAAGTGAAAGATTGTTGAAAGTGTTGTAAAACTCCATTCAAACTTAACAAATTTTAAATGGAGAAAACACTAACTTTGTTCCTTTAGAAATATTTAGTCAGATATAGCAGTTTTAAGTTTGCCACACCCCTAACGCCTACACTTACAGCATTAGGGTGAATATGGCACTACTGAATACCATATTTCCCCTAATAATAGCTCCCTCCCTAAAAGTAGTACCCCTACATTTTTTATAAAGTAACCCACTTCAAATGCCTAAATTTTAGGCACTTTTTGAGACTTTTTCTCTAATTTGAGATGAATTTCCTCTAAACAATCATTTATATGATTGTTTTGAAAAGAAATTCACCTCAAATTAAAGGGAAAAGGGCCTTAAAGACATCAATTTTAATGATTACTTAAACCAGAAAATGCATACTAAACAAGAGCCATGTTGGACATGGGCATAAGTCCCCTACCGGCTTTGTTTGTCTCAATGTTTTCCCATGCCAATTCTATCAGGGACGTCAAAACCAGGTCTTGTTAAAGGGTTAAACAAGACTTACGTGAGTTGTTGTCTCTGCTGTGCCCACTATACAATTCATGGAAGCAATAGACAGATGCAAGAAATAGTATCAATAACAGTTACCTTGTCTGATCCAACATGTTTTTCTTCCGTCTTGTTGGTAAGAAATGAGAACTTTCACTGGAGGTGATTAATACTGCTGCATCACCACCCTGACTAACATGGCTTATAATTTTTCTTACATTTTAAAACAGGTTTCATCAAGTTAGCTTGCTTAGTTATTAAATTATTGCAGGATCCATTTTTTGCCATATTTTCACTATTTCTGTTACCATAGCAACCGCACTTTTTGTCAAAGAACAAAGATAAAATGATGTGCATAATCTACACATTGCCATCTAGTCATATACCAAGTCTCATCAAATTAGCTTGCTTACTTATTAACTTATCGCAGGATCCAATATTTTTTGCCATATTTTCACTATTTCCGTAACCATAGCAACAACAATTTTAGTCTAAAAACAAAAATAAAATGATGTGCATAATCTACACATTGCCATATAGTCATATACCAAGTCTCATCAAACTAGCTTGCTTAGTTATAATCTTATCGCAGGATCCCATTTTTGGCCATATTTTCACTATTTCTGTAACCATAGCAACCTCAATTTAAGTCGAAAAACAAAAATAAAATGATGTGCATAATCTACACATTGCCATCTAGGTATATACCAACTTTCATCAAAAACGCTTGCTTAGTTATTAAGTTATCGCGGGATCAAGATTTGAGCGGACAGACGGACGGACGGACGGACAGACGGACGGACGGACGGACGGACGGACGGACAGACGGACGGACAGACGGACGGACAGACGGAGGGCAAACCTATAGTCCCCTCCGGTGTGAACACCGGTAGGGGACTAATAAAAGCTCCCTGACCATGTTATGTCCAGGGAGTGTTTAAAAGAAGAAATACAGTAAATGTTTTTTTCCAGAAACTGATGAGCTAAAAGCTTAAAACAAAATTCAACAGAACGACAAACTTTGAAATGTATTTGAGAGACTGGTCTCTCTAGTTCCCTCTGTGACATTGATTAATTAAGTTTGAAGCCTCGACTTGCTTAAAACTTTCTCCCTGGCATGTTCAATATTAAACAATTGACAGTTTAATGAATTTTAAATATCCTACAAAATGTCACAAATGGGACAGACATGTGATCAGAGAAATGCACAAAGCATGCTATACAATATTAGCATGTCTTGTCTTTCTATTATAATCGAATTCGAGACGATAGACTTAAACGACAGACAATTTGTCAAGTTGGTTTACCCTTTTTATTTCAATTACAAATTCACAGCCATAAAATATTTAATCTATTGGGTGGGCTACCAAAATCTTGTAGCTGCAACTTAAACAACACTGCAGATAGGATACTCTGGCCACCAACAATAGATGACAGCATAAATCTATGTAATCTATTCTTGCAGATGAAAATTAATGCAGATTAAAAATATTAATGACTTTTTTATGAAATATGACATACCTGAAACTATATTAATTTTGATACTTTTACAGAAAGAATTAAATTAAAATATGTTAGTTCCATAGCCTGCTTGGAGATACAAAATATGGTTCTTTGAAGATGAAATATGTTTCAAATTTCAGATCGATGCCTACATTTAAAGGCAGAGAAATGATAATGTTTCCAATGACAATGCAACTATCACTTTAACACCAAATCATATGGCTCAAGTATGCATCAAAAATATCCTCACATTGCCAAGAAATGAAGTTCCAAGAAAAACTAATGAATCTGAAGGGTTAACATAACAGATCCATTCTTTGACAGATATAGATGAGAGGAAATTTGATAGAAGTATAAATAAAATTTTAGAAAGGCAAGACCATTTGAAATGAGCATTACAAGTAAATTTGATCCCATCACCTGCCAACTACTGATGTTGAGAATGGATCGCAGAATTTGTCCAGTATCAAATGTGCATCTTGTCATGCAAAATGCATCCTTACCAATTGAAGATAAAAATTCAACCCTTAGCTTAACAACTTTACAAAGAAATTATGTGTTGTGAAACAGAATTTTTTTTCCAAATGTTTGACAATGATAGATAACCATATTTCATGACCATGGTATTGATAGATGTGTATCAATGAGATCTTTATCATGCCAAATATGAGTAATGGATCTTAAATAGACTGAGAGTAATTGGCAATTAAAAGTTTTGAGGGACAGACAGACAAACAGTAAACAATTTCCCCCCTTCCTTATCTTGGGCATAAGAATTTGACTAATTGGTGATGGGTTTACTCATTCAATCAACTATTTCTTGAACTAATTCCAAAACTATTTCTTGAACTATTTCTGAAATAGTTTTAGAACTGATTCAAGAACTAGTTCTAGAAATTCAAGAAATAGTTCTAAAAATTCAAGAACTAGTTCTAGATTTGATTTTAAATTGGGTTTTATGCCATTTTCAACAATCTTTGAATTATATATGAGCTGTTTGAGTACCTTACAACAGATTCCTGGTATTTCTCACACCAGTACTAACATAACATCCTTTCCTTATCCCACATAGGTCTATGATTATCAACCCATCAGTGAGATACTAATAGTAGGAAAGGATGAGTGCTGCCATTGGGAGTCAAACCTGTGACCTTTTGAACGATAGTCCAAGTTACACGCTACCATTGCGCTTTGACAACGGCCCTCATAACTAGTTCTAGAAGTTTTTCATGGGGGTTGGCTTGTGACTATGATCTTTTACCTATCTGGAAAATTTCTTGTCAAATAGACAACTTCTCAAAATAGAAAGCCACTTGTGTGTTAATTATTTTAAAACTCACCAGCTTGATTTGGCACAGAAAAGCTCAATTTGAGCATTTCATCTTCACCTTGAAGCGACCATAAATGTTTCAAATAAGACAACAAAAAATGATATTGAACAATTGTGCCAAGTTTTTATTCAAATAAAGTTTGAAATCAGCAGCTGCTGTTGTATCTACCGGTATATTGAGTGACTTAATTTTGGTCGCCCAATAACAATTAATTACCTCAGAGGTACAGATTGATTGATTGGATGGAGTTTAACACCGCTTTTAACCAATTTCAGTTATATCGCGGAGGCTGGAGCACCTAACAATGTATTCCTGGAATTTCTCTCACCAGTACAACCATCACATCCTCTCCTGGCGTCCAGCTGCTTTCTCAAATAGGTCTACGATTATCAACCCATTGGTGAGAGACAGATAAGAGGGGGTAACTCTAGTCTAAAATCTTTATTTCTAAATATAACCCTGTATTGTGGTGTTCATTGGTTTCTTCTTCATGAGACGAAACCAATGAGTACCCACAACACAGGGTTTGAGCAGGGAGAAGTGATTAAAAATTTTAATTTGAAAAAGAAAATATGCCCTCTACCTGTATCTCTATTACTTTGCCTATAAATATAGAACTGACCTTCAAAAGCAACTCAGTATAAATTCATTAAAGGGCACGGGTTCAAAAATTGTTTTCCAGAAAAAAAAAAAAAAAAACTTAATACAACAATGCATCTAAGCAGTGACCTTTATTTCCCCATCAATAACGAGGATGATTTCCATTCTAATCAGGGAAAGAGCTGTCAATATTTTACTGAAGGAAAAACTTCAACGGAGAAACTGACCATTATTCTCAGGCCAAACGAGGGAAAATCGATAACTTGCAAATTTCATCCAGTTTTCTTATATTGCCTAGTGAATTTTAATCTTGACCAGTTTTCCCTCGATGGGACTGGCCGTTCTAATGATATCCGAAAGATTGCTGCGGACGAAAATCAATAGCCTTATTTCAAGTTTAATAATATCAAGACTAATGTTGTTGACATAGAGAATTCCATCCAATTTTCAATTCTTTATTCCCCCTGTTTATGAATTTCAACTCGTTGCCAGGGAACAATTTTTAGACTGGTCCTTATTACACAAAATTGCAGAACAGGAAAATATGTGTTAAATGACCATTTGGGGACCTACCCATGGTACAATTGGTCACTTATTGGATTGGTCTCTTAAAACAGTAATTCTGATAAATAAGACAGGTTATTTTGATAGCATATTAATAGCTCAGCACAAAACAGTTGTAACTGCCTATTATGTTATAGGCAGTTACAACTGTTTCGCGCTGAGCCATGCATATATGGATTGAATTCTTTGATTTTGAACCCATTTCCAACAACACAAGATTCAATAACATACAATTTTTATTTTTTTTTTTGAGAAAACATTGTGGATAATGAAGAAATTGCTTGTTTACAATTTTTCTACTTCCCATAATATTTTCTATGAAATAGGATGGTTTTCTTCCAAACAAATTTGCATCGGTTTGTCAAAATTTCTGTTCTTTTTCAATGGACTTAGTTCAAAAATTTTTACAACAAAATCTCTGGTTTAAACATAGTTAATTTGTTTGTTTGTTTGAATGGTTAACACCAATTTTAACAATCATTTAAGTCATATTTCAGCAGCTGGAGCACCTTACAATGGATTGCTGGTATTCTTCACATCTATTGTTGTAACAATAAAAACTTTCTGTTTCCAGCTATCTAAAATAGCACATTTGTTTATTCCAGTTAAACAAGGGAAGATTAGGTTTCCAGACTTTTTTTTCCTTTTCCACAAATTTTTCCCATAACTGCTGAACAAATTATTTTCATTTTTTATTTTCTTTTTCATTTTATAAACTTTGTAATTCATCTTTATGTGTTATCTTAAGCTCATATCTGTTTCAATTAAGACCAGTCTAATACGTAAAACCACTAAGCCAGTCTATTACAAATTGTCAGTGGGAGTTTTCTCCCCTGGATTATCAGCAAGCTTGTACTGAAATGTCAAATAAGTCAATGAGGTCCAAAGGAGATGCAAAGGCTTCTTAAGAATAACAAAACTGTGAATGGCCTTTTTTTTCTAATCTGCTTCCACAATTTTCAATTTTAGTCCTACTTGTGCTGTTCATAGCTGATCTTCCTCCCATAAACAGTGCTATGAAAAGATCAGCCTGCACCGATATGAAGGCTGATTTTAGCCCATACTGCCTTATTCAAGAAAAACTTGAGCTAGAGCTAAACATAATAAATATTCAGCATGACAAGGGTTAAAAGCAAAGAAGCTGAAAGCAAACTTATTTGTGACTCATCACACGAAAAGGGACCATGCATCTGGGAACTTTGCAAAATAAATATTTGAAATATTTGAAAAAGAGATTGTTTCTAGAACAAGCCAAGCAGAGATCAGATTCAAAAATTATTTCACGGAAAGGTAGATTGATCATTCTAGATTCAGAAAATAAGCAAAATGGGGTAAGTTTTCAACCCTGGTCAGTCTGCGCAATCCACGCAGTCTGACAAGGGTCGACAATTTACACACTACCCAGATGGTCCCTTTTGGCATGACGGGTCACAATTAGACAGACAGCAAAATCAAACCATCTGAGAAGGGAGTTTAATCACATTTAGCTTTTACTTTTTAGAATTAATAAGCAACAACTGACTTTCGATACTCCCTAAGACTTGCGATACAACAAGAGATGTTTCCGCGCTACAAAGATTTGCTTTCTTACAGTTTTGACTTAGAAGCTTAAACTGCGAAAAAGCTAGGTTCAAGAACTTTTTAATTAAAATTCAGAAGAAAATTTGTTACAAGATCTTAAAACAAATTTTCTTCTGAATTTACTGCAGTAGAGAGGAGCATTTATTTTGTCTGTTTTATTTTTTCTCTCTCGCTCTATTTTAAAAGACGAATCACAGAATTGTACCAGAAAAGGTTTTAATTCCACTGTTTCTTTTTCAGAACCGAGGTTACCATAGAAATGTTGTAAATTATCTGGAAAATAATCTAAAAGTGAAATTGAAACAAACAAAACAGGATTGTGGAGTGCAGAATAATAGTTATTGGCATTTTTGTGATTTATTTTCATGGAGGTCAGTTGTTACCATGGCAACCAGATAGTGGCTAGCAAGAGGGCCTGAGAGGTCATAAAATTTGCCTGTTGAAGGAATAGCCACATATTAACTTAATCACAAGTTTTCTGAAACGGCTTAAATTTTCCCGATAGCAGGACCCGAACTGCTGCAGCTGTTTTATTTTAATTTTCCAATTCTCCTCGTTCCTTATCAGAGAGAATTGCCTGTCCAAATAATTATACACAGAATTTAGTGGAGAAAATCTTCATAAAATAGACAAAACCTGGGGTTGGAATTAGAAAATAACTAAAACTATTTGAACAGTATGTTTTTCAGGTGTTTTGTTTCAAGAAAGAATTTTAGGAACAAGAAATGTTTTTGTTAAATACAGAATTTCAGGGGTTACAGGGAAATTGTGTGTATGTGCCAATGATGAAGTAATACAATAACTATTATGATTGTTTTGAGATTTTCCTTTAATTATGTAGTGAGTTAGTATTCTTTTTTTTTTTAATTTGCGTTGTAAACTGCTGTAAGAAGAAATTCAGAAACAAGCTCACCGCTACTGCAAAAAATCCTAGAATGTGAAAAAGTTCATGAACTGATTCTAAGAAATTCTAGAGTCTGCACACCGTATAAAATGGGTTTGAGGCATTTGAAAATATAAATCTTCTCTTGCTGTTCATGACTCATGTTTCCTGCTATGAACAAAGCTTTGACTGGCAGTATAGACTAAAATCAGCCTGCATGGACCTGCAGTCAATTGTGACCCTGGCAAATTTTAAAGGAAGCAAGATTAGGGTGCAATTGAGAGTCAAAATTACTAAGAGCCTGTAACAGACATGGACAAATTCTTAATGTGTTCTAGAATGATTTTTCCTGGACATATAATTTGCATATGTAATCAGGTACATATGAGTACCGTATTTCATCTAATGATAGCATCTTTTGAGACTTCTTTTCTAATTTGAGTTGAATTTCCTCTAAACAATCATTTATATGAAATTCAAGTCAAATTAAAGGGAAAGGGTTTAAAAGACATTAATTTTATTATCTTATGAAAAATCAGAAAATGCTTACTAAATAAAAGCTTCCTGACCATGACTTGCTATGTATAGCCGGGAATGTTTATTCCGAGAAATATGGTATATCAATTCAATATTGAATATTAAATTAAAATCCCCCTCCTCTATTTCTTGAACTCAGAATCAGAGAGTTTTAAACAGCTGTTGCCATTACCAGCTGTTCTATTAATCTTATTTTACAACTTACATAAAGTCCAAAGATTTCAATAATAAATATTATATACTCTAAGAGTTCAAAAGATGACATTAAAAGATAAGAATGCATGCTTTTCAATTCTTCATCATTTTCAAACACACTTGCAGTGGGAGGGACGCTTATCCCAACAACAGCTTTTATATATTGCTTTAGTGCATTCGTTTGTCTGCAAGTCCATCGATCAAGATTGTCCAGACAATTAATACTGAAATAATTATCAAATGTAAAAATTCAGCTAGTCAGGAGCATAGTTCATGGATGGATCTCAAAATAACTTTGCACAATATTATTGTTCTCCATGAGTAGAACTGATGAGCTATTTGAAATGAATTTTCAGATATCTAAAGGGTCAAGGTCACAGGTCAATGTCAAACTTTGAAGACTTAACAGCAGTTGTCCAGGGACAGCAATCTATAGTTATAAAAGCTTGGGAGATAGCAAGGGCATTACTGCCATTACACAAGTGTGTACTAGAAATAAATCCTCTTCGAAAAAATATCGTCGATGAATGATCATAACATCGAAACTAAAGCTGAATCAAGCTGTTAATTGTTACGATATTTTGATAATTCAATAGCTCAAAACGCTCAGTCATAGAAATGGGGAGGGGACGATGGATATTCATCTTTTGTCACAGTCTACAAATCGCCTCTATCCTATGTGTTCCATGTTGGTCGCCTTCTGAGTGTGTATAAATTTCAAAATCCATTAAGCCCATGAGTAGATTAGCTTCTGTCACACAGATCATAAGTAAACTAATTGTTGAATTGAGTAAAGTTTTGATATAATTTTATTTTTAATGAATTAATTCAAGTACCGGTAGATTGATAATATTATTAACCCTGATTAGGTAATATGGAATCATGGGCTCTTTAGTATGCAAATGAGGCTTTTGTCGAATACAACAAATCTGCACATATTTCAAGAGCACAATTTTATGTATGTCAAATATAAGTTTAAATTACGTTTTATGTTTAAAATTGGTCAATACTCTTGAGATTTCACAACATGCCACTGTTTATATCTAACGTAAGCTATTGAAGTTATGAAGTACTGAAAACCATATGTTTCTCGGAATTACCCTAATAAACATCAAAGATATTGGATATTTAAATTCTTAACAAAGATCAGAAAAGCATTTAATTTCTGTGTCTATTCATCTGTTTAAAACATCAAAATTCCCGCGGCTTTATGGACCTCAAACAAAATTTAATGCTTAAACATTCTTTACTTTAAAATATAAATATACTTCATATGCCCTTAGAGACTGGTTTGCTTAGAAGCACTCAAAAGCCTTTGACGTAATTTTAACCCTTTGCTGTTTCATCCCTGCTTTTTACGTGCCTGTGATTTTATGATTGAGAAAACATTGTGAAAAAACAAGAAATTGCTTCTGACAAGCAATTTCTTCTTTTTCCACACTATTTTCTACCCTACTGAATGGTTATTTTTCAAATTAAATCCACTTTAAATTTTCGTCTGCAAAACCTTTGAATTTGGACAGGTCCAAAATTTTGTAAAACAGGAAGGGGTTAAGAGACTTATGAAACAGATAAAGGATCTTTTACATGTAGTATCTGTTTTTCTTTAACCCTTTCCTGTTTTTCAAAATTTTGGACGTGTCCAAATTCAAAGGTTTTGCAGACGAAAATTAAAAGTCAATTTAATTTGAAAAATAACCATTCAGTAGGGTAGAAAATAGTGTGGAAAAAGAAGAAATTGCTTGTCAGAAGCAAGTTCTTCTTTTTTCACAATGTTTTCTCAATCATAAAATCACAGGCACATAAAAGCAGGGATTAAACAGCAAAGGGTTAAAGTTCCCGTTCTGAAAAAACTTCAATTGATTTGGGAAATATTACCAGGGAAATCATAAAGACAAATTTAAATGATAGATCAATGTACTTCAGTTCTAATTTGTTTGTAAAATCAACTTTCAGGCTTTCAATATAAAGTATAGGTTTTTGGAAGATGGAGGATGAAAACTTTACAAGATAGAGACCTAGGGCTTTTTATTCCACAACTTCATAAGTAACAATTTTTCAAGCAATTAAAGGGCTATAACTCTATGATGTTTAACTAAAGACATTTATTCGGGGATAAACATATAGAGAATTAGGTCTGTTTCCTGCTGAGCCATCAATATGGTTTTCAACATTAACCCAGGGGTGTGGAATTCCCATGCCCGACACAGGCTTTTCTACCTGCGGACAAGTACATTTTGCAAGTCCACTTGTCCAAGGACAAGTAAATACCAGGGCAAATCTTGGTACAGCCCTATATAGATCAAAGAGATTAATAAGCTTAATGTTTGTACCAAAGAGTAGAAAACACTGTCTTTAATGAAACCAGCATTTTCTTCTCTAAAAACGATGTTTTCTCAAAATCTCTCTATTCTGTTGTTTTGCGGACAGTAATTTTTAATCCATGGACAAATCACACTTTACTTGTCCATGGACAAGTAGAGAGAATCCGTATTTCCACACTCCTGATTAACCTTTCAAAGATAGTGACAAGGTTGAGGAGACTGAGTCTAGGAAAACAATGGATGCCTTTAAAAACTAATCACAAGATTATTATCTGGAGAAAGGCAAATCTTACATCCAGGCCTGAAGTAATTTCCTGGTCAATATGTTTCCACTTTAGACCTGTAATATATCATATTGATTGGATATAATTACCGGACAAATGAAGTTTACAGGCTGACCAATGGTCAGTGAGGGACGGTCTAAAGTTTTACAATGATGAGCACTAATATTCTATTGTTAATTATCCATGGTAATGAAAAGCACCTTTTAAACTTTCTAACCCTTATACCTTCAGATGGTGGTAAGGTTTGGTCCAAATAGTGTACAATTTCAATGAATACCAGAGATTGATTTGATGTACACTTAGGATGGCTTTGAGAGAAACAAACTTTAATTTAATCCTATTGAATTTGATATATATTTTCTTTTTTTGGGGGGTCATTTTTCTGCCTTTCTGTTACCATGACAAACAGTGCTGTTGGTAGAGCTTTACCCAAAGAACATCTCTGCCAAGTTTCAACTTGATTGCCCCAGTGGTTTAGGAGAAGAATTGTTTGTTAGATTTCCATCAATTTTTATGGACTTCCTGTTACCGTGGCAATCAAAGTTTTGAGTGGAATCAAATTTTTTTAACAACTTTGGTAGAGTTTCATCCAAGGAACACCCCTGCCTAGTGATTGGCTCAGTGGTTTAGGAAGAGAAGATTGTTGACAAAATGACAGACAGATGGATAAACAGATGGACAATGGATGGTCGAAAGACAGTGAGTGATAAGAATAGCTCACCTTGAGCACTTTGTTCTCAGGTGAGCTAAAAAGTTAAAACTGGTATAATATGCTATGGGAAAGCATTTCAAACTATCAACAAGAGTGCCATCGTCACAAAATACGCCGCCACATTGCTGCTGTTTCACAGAAATAATTGTAGACACTACTTATTTTGACAGAACCAAATTGAAAATGACCAAGTTTCATTTAAATCAAGACAAAAAGTTAGGAGGAGTTGCCTTCACATGGATGCAATTTCAATAAGCCCCAGGCACTAAGTTTTAAGGGGGCATAATTCAGGGAAATAAATGAGCCATAAAATCCTTGATCCATGTACATCTTCAAATTATGGTGATGACATTGACCAAGTTTCATTTAAATAAAGACAAAAAGTAAGGAGGATTTGTGTTCAAAAGGCTGCAATTTCAATGAGCCCTAGATACTAAGTTTTTAAGGGGCATAACTCAGGCAAAAATCAACAAACCATAAAATCCTTCCTTCATGCACATCTACCAATTGAGGTGATAACATTGACCAAGTTTCAAGAAGATCCAGCCGGAAACTTAGGAGGAGTTGCGTTGACAAGAAAAGTGGACCCAGAGACTAAGTTTTAAGGGGCATAACTTAGGCAAAAATCAATGAACCGTAAAATCCTTCCTTCATGAACATCTACCAATTGAGGTGATTACATAGACCAAGTTTCAAAAAGATCCAGCCAGAAACTTAGGAGGCGTTGCGTTGACAAGAAAAGTGGACCCAGAGACTAAGTTATCAAGGGGCATAACTCAGGCAAAAATTAACGAACCATAAAATCCTTCCTTCATGCACATCTACCAATTGAGGTGATAACATCGACCAAGTTTCAAAAAGATCCAGCCAGAAACTTAGGAGGAGTTGCGTTGACAAGAAAAGTGGACCCAGAGACTAAGTTATCAAGGGGCATAACTCAGGCAAAAATCAATGAACCGTAAAATCCTTCCTTCATGCACATCTACCAATTGAGGTGATTACATTGACCAAGTTTCAAGAAGATCCAGCCAGAAACTTAGGAGGAGTTGCGTTGACAAGAAAAGTGGACCCAGAGACTAAGTTATCAAGGGGCATAACTCAGGCAAAAATCAACGAACCGTAAAATCCTTCCTTCATGCACATCTACCAATTGGGGCATAACTCAGGCAAAAATCAATGAACCGTAAAATCCTTCCTTCATGCACATCTACCAATTGAGGTGATTACATTGACCAAGTTTCAAGAAGATCCAGCCAGAAACTTAGGAGGAGTTGCGTTGACAAGAAAAGTGGACCCAGAGACTAAGTTATCAAGGGGCATAACTCAGGCAAAAATCAACGAACCGTAAAATCCTTCCTTCATGCACATCTACCAATTGAGGTGATAATATTGACCAAGTTTCAAGAAGATCCAGCCAGTAGTTTAGGAGGAGTTGCGTTGACAAGAAAAGTGGACGGACGTACGGACGGACGGATGGACGGACGGATGGACGGACGGATGGACGGACGGATGGACGGACGGACAGACGGAGAAGATGACGCCAATATACGTCCGCCTCCGGCGGCGTATAATAAAAAGTCATTTTCAAACCTTTAATTATGCAATTCATCATTAAATGTTCATTAAATCCTTATTTAATTACCGTTTTCTAGTCAATATTTTAATTTGCATAATTTGGCCATTTTAATGGTATTTCAAGTAAATTTCAATGGAATTTTACCATTTCTAACATTGTTCAATTATTTTCTTGATTTTTTTTCAAGTTTCTGCTATTAAGTCACTAACACAAAATCAAAATACTTAAAGTTTGACAGCAGTATGATTCAATTGTTTCATTACTCATGCTGACAAAAGTCTTAAAGAGTTGCTGCCCTGTGTCTATACAACTGCTTATAATCCACAGATTTTGATTTAAATAGTCTAACACATAACTATTTTAATGAATTATTTTTTAGTAAGCAATTAATTAATTTGTCCCTTATCTTAAGATAGGATGGCTAAAATAATTCTGGATTTTTTTTCCTCAAAAATGTTTAATAACTTCCTTTATGAGTAGCCTCCAGCCCTCAGCTTGAAGTTCTCTCAAATTATTTAGCATTTCCAGGTTCAGCACAAGACTGTATACTAAGTGTTGATACATTATATAGACGCTTAAGACAGTTTTGTGCTAAACACTGGATTAAGTAATTTAGATTCAATTGTTGTAATAATGCTGAACAAAAAACTCTTCAAAATTTCTCTAAAATCAGAGTGCTGTAAGCACTGGATGACTTAATTCAAAGGAAGTATCTATTTTAAAATGTGTATTATAAGCAACTACTTACTGCCACCATCAAAAAAGAAAATGGTTGCTTAGTACATGTTTTGCTTATTACAAACATTATTTTGATTGAATATGTATTTTAAATTGTTGGAAATTTCTCAATAATCCTGTTGTTAAAATTAAAAAGAAACTTCTCATTAAGACAATTCTAATGGGTTTTAACAACAATTAGGCTTTGTTTTGGATTATTTTTAGACCATTTATATCTACTTTCTATTATATTTTGACTTTAAGAAGGGGATTTTAGAAATGAGTCCCTTAATAAAAATGGTCGCTTAAGCAAGATTTACTGTTTTCTAAAAGTATGATATTTAACCATCTTTATTGAAAACTAAATTCAGGTGGTTTATGTACAGGCTGCAGCATGATCTTTGTAATATACCTCATGCCAAAGCAGGAATATTCCAGGTTCAGCATGACAAGAGTTAAATTCAATATCCTAGATCGCAATTTTGGACATCCTTATTTCGAAGTAGTAATTAAACATGGCTGTTTTTTGTTTTTCGTGTAAACAACGGAGCTGTCAAACCAGAGAGTGACCACACGAATGTGTCCAATATTATTGATGAGTTTTGGGGAAAATTTGAAATGGTCATCATTAATCGTGACTGGTTTTCAGGATTTAATTCATTTTTTATGCTCATATATAAGTAGGTATGAGAACAAGACGGCAAACCTCTCCCCGATATTGAAATGAATTATGAAACTTTTTCATGCCTTCAGGATTTCGGATTGCAAAGACAAATGGAATATAGATTGATTGATTGAATGGAGTTTAACGTCGCTTTCAAGATTTTTTCAGTTATACCGCAATACCTAGCAATGGATTCCTGATATTTCTCTCACCAGTACAACTATCACATCCTTTCCTAGCCTCCAGCTGCTATCTCACATAGGTCTATGATTATCAACTCATTGGTGAGAGACAAAATAGAATTTAGAGGATGAATTCCATGATTAAACTTCATAATATTACTGGGTCCACGCAACACTATTGTAAGTGCCTATATAACTATAGGCACTTACAATAGTGTTGCGCTGACCCCTCAAATTATTTTCTCATTCTTAGACTTTTCCATGTGCCTGAAAATTGTATTAGTAGATGCAACAAAAGCACCCCTACAACTGCCAGTGCTGTATAATGCAAAAGGTCTAAGTCAAACTAGATGTGTTTGTGAAACACAAATGCGCCTTAAAACAGCCAATCTTGTTTGACCTGTACAGGTGACCTTGGCCTTGTCACATGACCTTGACCTTGTCACATGACCTTGACACATGACCTTGGTCATTAGATGCATATCATTGAGATCTATCATCATACCAAATATGAGAATTGTTAAAATAGGCTAGTAGTAATTGCCATTGTTTAGGTTTGTAGACAGACAGACTGTTGAAAGTTTAAGCAAACAGTATAGGCCAAGATCAAATTGCACATTTCTGCAAGCTGATCTTGGTCTATAATGAATCTTTAGTAAAACTTTGTGAACAGTAGGGATGTGTCATGAAATCCATCCAAATAATGTTAGGGACTTTGCTCCAGACACGCTCAACTTGAATATAAGTTGACCTTGAGCTGTGGCCTTCAGCTTGGTGCTATCCATCCACTGAGGGGAACAACTGTATGAATATAAATTGACATCCATCAATACATGTAGTAGTTAAGGCTTGGACAAATTGGAACAGACAAAAACACATACAAACACACATACACCCAGTTGATGTTCACTCATACACACACACACTCAGTTGATGTACACACAAACACACATACACTCACAAACACCCAGTTCATGTCGCTTCTTAATATGTCTGACTCACAGCAAGTGGGCTCAATAACATACAAAGATAGTTGGTAGTGGCTCAACCTTTTGACCATAGACACAACATCACTAGCAGAGCTACAGATAGAGGTGAAATTTTGTATTTAAGATGAAATTTTTCAATGATAAAAGCATAAATCCAATGTTGTTGGCACTCACTTGAATCACCTCATCGAGACAACTCAAATGAGTACCCACAACATAGGATTTCATTTAGAAATAAAGATTTTATACATGTACTGGCTTTACCCTCTCTTATCTGTTCCTCTATTTAGTTATCCTCAGTAAGGAAAAATCATTTTTTCAAATACTTATTTTAAGAATTTCCAAGATGGTCCTTTTTTGCATGATGGGTAATAAATTGTCTGTTTTATTCATAGATTCTGCACTTCATGTCTGAGGCAGAAATTGCTACAATATATAGAAGGCCTATGTCGGCCTTTACAGCATAAGTCATTTCAAACCGCCGATCTCCAGGGAGGCACAAATATTCATTACATCTCATTTGAATTTTTTTCTATAGAAATATGAAACCAGTCCAATAGAAAAATGAAAAGAAATTATGATTGATTGAAAACCATTCCAGGGAAATAGCTTAGGGAAGGCCATTAGAGAAATTCTAAACAACTGCCTTTATCCTATTTCAATTAATGCACCGTTTTAACCCCGATTTCAAAACTAAATTAACTTAAAGTTATTGATTGGGGTTTTGATTAATTCTCTTACTCGAATTTACATCTAAATAACTTGCCCATCGCTGTAATATAGTAAATATCCATTAAAACCTTAATGGGCATCTTGCCCTGGAAATATCACATGTGGCATCAGAAAATACACCATTCTATGAAAGAATATCTTCTGTAGATTTTTGGGAATTCATTATTTTTCTATGTCAATACCACAGCATTTGCTCATATTAGCAACATATAGGGCTGAGTGGTGTCTGTGGACAGGAGGTTTTAGACCAAGAGGTCCCAAGTTCAATTCCTTACAACCAAGCTTGGTTCTTTCTTTGGCCCACACATTCGTAGTGAGTACTGGTTCGTATTGAAGAAGCAGAATGGAGAGTGCTGAATCCACATTGTAAGAACTTGTTCCCCAATCTATGTAAAACAAGAGCCGTCAGAGACGGATTATGCTCCCCGAATAAGGCATTGTCACAAAAACAAGAGCCATGTTGGACATGGACATCCCCCGCCACAAAAGCTTGATAGTAAACTGAAGCCTATTAGATTAAAGATTCTTTTGTACTGTCAGAGATTTACCTCCTATTAAATATATTAAAAATAACAAAGGGCAATAACTCCAAAATTATGCAAGCAAGAGTTATAGTTCTGGTGTATTGCACTTCTTCTCAATGAGATCTATCCACCCATAAAGTTTCAAGTTGATAGCTATCATACTTAAGGAGATATGCTCCAGACAAAATCTAAGTATCAAAAATAACAAAGGGCCATTACTGCAAAATTATGCAAGTAAGAGTTGTAGTTCTTGTGCACTGCACTTCTCCTCCATGAGATCTATCCACCCATGAATGTTCAAGATGATAGCTATTATACTTTAGGAGATATGCTCCAGATATAATCTAAGTATCAAAAATAACAAAGGGCAGTAACTCCAAAATTATGCAAGCAAGAGTTAAAGTCCTTGTGCATAGCACTTCTCCTCCATGAGATCTATCCACCCATAAAGTTTCAAGTTGATAGCTATTTAACTTTAGGAGATATGCTCCAGACATAATCTAAGTATCAAAAATAACAAAGGGCAATAACTCCAAAATTATGCAAGCAAGAGTTGTAGTTCTTGTGCACTGCACTTCTCCACAACATAAGGTCTATCCACCCATAAAGTTTCAAGTTGATAGCTATTATACTTTAGGAGATATGCACTGTGGTCAAATTTCAAAGACTCAAATAAGCTGTTATCTTATACAGCTTACATAAAGGTTGACAAACATTAAACCCCCTTTTTGCATGACATATTTTAAGACACAAATGTCAAATAATTTAGGGTAAAGAGCATCTGATTTGCTACTCAAATGTGAAATTTCATCAAATTCTGAGCATAAGACTAGGAGAAATGAAAGAATAACTGTAATTTACGCGCTCACGTAAAGGTAACAAACATTAAGGCCCCTATTTCCATGATATATTTTTTTTTACGTTAATTTCAAATTGTTTATAGTAAAAGGCATCTGATTTGCTACACAAATATGAAATTTCACCAAATTCTGAGCATAAGACTAGGAGAAATGAAAGAATAACTGTAATTTACGCGCTTACGTAAAGGTAACAAACATTAAGGCCCCTTTTTCCATGATATATTTTTTTTTTACGTTAATTTCAAATTGTTTATAGTAAAAGGCATCTGATTTGCTACACAAATATGAAATTTCACTAAATTCTGACATTTAGACTAGGAGAAATTTGGGAAAAACTGTTTTTTACCCTAAGTCCCCTTTTCCCGTGATGAGGCCTCAAATCCAAAAACTGTCACAGAAGCATCATCACTATATCATAGGGAGTTCACATGGTAAGTTTCATTCAATTTGGCCCAAGGGTTATGGAGATATAGGTGGGGACGGACGGATGGACAGCGGACGGAATTACGGACGTACGGACGGACAGACAAAGCGGCGGCTATATGCTCTCCCTTCGGGGAGCATAATAAATGGGTTTTAATCAAACATGGGGCCTACAGATGAGACCTGAGAGAGATTACACTCCTAATCTGTTATTTCTCATCCAAAGCCTATATTGTGGGTACTTTTCAGACGATTCCAAATAGTGCCTTCAAAATAGGGTTTGAATCAAGGATAATGATTTTTCCCATTTTGAAAATGAAATCACTCTGACTTTCTAACAAGCTCTGAGCACACTCAGGAGAGGATGTTCTGTAACAACCAAGGTCACAGCCTGCAATCATGCACAGGGTTTCGCAAAACCCACCTATTTCTTTGAATTTGAACCTCCACCTTTTGAAAATGAGCCCCAAAAATTGCTTAAGTAACCTTCTATATATAGTTTGAAGTAGTCATATAGTGGCAGTTTTGAAAGCAGAGGGTAAATCCTTGAGCCTGATTTGCTAATAGATGCTCCGTAATGTAACACATCTTCACATGGGGATGACTGGCACTGCACAGCTCAAGGATTCAAACCCATCATCTCAAAGTTAGGAGAAGATCTTACTTCACAAACTTGGCGAAAACTGGGTAAATCAAGCTGAAAATTGAGAATTCAAATTAACACAATATGAAATTATATTAAACAAGGTGGCAAATTGTCTAAAAAAAAAGCCTATTTTGCTTCTTGATATCAAAGTACGAAAAACAACAAAAGAAAATAACTTTTGAAAAAGTTTTTCCAATAAATTTTCAAAATATCTAACCTTGAAAAATGACCTTGACCATAAAAGAGGTACAAACAGAAAAGTCTTGTCAAAAGCAATATTCATGTGTAATATTAATTAAGACTCTATCCCTGACCATAACAACTTCTTTCTAAGTGTGACCTGTCATGCCAAAAGGGACCACCTGGGTTGTGCCTAAAGTGACGACCCTAGTCAGACTGCACAGACTGCGCAGTCTGACTAGGGTCTTAACTTTTCGCTTTTCGCTTATTTTCTGAATCTAGAATGATCAATCTACCTTCCAGTGAAGAATCTTTTTGATGCGACCTCATTGACCTATGCTGGACCCAATCTCTTTTTCAAATATTCCTTTTCAAGAGTTCTTAGATGGTCCCTTTCGCATGACAGGTCCTTATTTTTTTTTAATTTTTTTTTTCATTTTTTGTATGTTTTCAACCATTCTTTCCAAGTATTGTGAAAACAATTCATGGTACAGTATGTTTGTTTGTTTTGGGTTTAACGCTGCTTTCAACAATCTCAGTCATATCGCGGCGGTCGGAGCACCTAACAATTGATTCTTGGTATTTCTTTCACCTGTACTACCATTACACCCTTTCCTAGCCTCCGACTGCTATCTCACATAGGTTTACAATTATCTACCCATTGGTGAGAGTCAAACGTCGGAAAGGATATTTGCCGCCACAGGGGAATGAACCCATGACTTCAAGATTGGAAGTCTTATGCCTAACCAACTGTGCTATGGTGGAGTATGTAAGTCTATAAACAGATTAAGTACTTATTTGTGAACCAAATTGAAATTCCCACAGGGCTAATTTCAAAATGACATGTCACAGCTTTAAGCTTATCAAATTTAAGCAAATTCAGAAATACCAAACATTTGCATTCAGAATAAGTTCGGGGAATAAAATAATAATTGTCTACGTTTCCATATGACATCATACATATTTGATGCATAAAATTCACTACTGAGATACAATCTTTCAATTTATATGTAAAATTCTCAACTCAAAAGTCGTTCTTTTAAATCCATTTCAAGTAAGTTTATGGCAGAAAATACGGAACTTTCATGACGAGTTTCTTGATAAAATATGACACGGAGTCTGATGAACGGAATACATTATTCAAAATATGTCGATTTAAACAGTTTTTCTGTCAGGTTTTGTCAAATGTCAAACTTGTTCCTCGGAAGGATATGTTCAAGACATGAAAGAAAATGGAAAATTTGACATTTAAATAGCATGCAAAATAAAGTACTGTACGAAATAATTTAAATCACAAAGGAATCACAGATTTTAACCCTTAATCCTTCACCAAATGACAAAATTATAAGACTCCATTGTTGGTTAATGTTGGCAAATGAGGCAAAAATTATCTTACAGCAAAATTTTAGATATCACTGACTATTTTAATAGTTTCGTTGTTGTAGTTGTTGTTTTTGTTTAATATCCAAATGGAAGTCTGAGAAATATTTCATCATTGCTAATTATGGGTAGTTTACATTAATTTCAGCAAGTTACAAATCATTAACTGATTTTATATAATTTCATCCATTTAGTTTTACAAAACCAGCAATAATCATTTATTGCTGCATTGTAATGGTGTTTAATAAGGGAAAATCATCTAAAATAACCCTGTTTTATATGTATGACAGTATTACAAATATTGAACAGCATTGAAAATATGAAACTTTTATCAGATCTCAAATAATTGTCTTGAAAATGGTGAAGTTCATTTCAGTAGATTTTTTTTTGCTTTGTTCAGTCATATGTTGTAAATATCCCATTCTGTTACATTAAAACAAGATTGCGACATGAAAAGGAACTAAACTGTCAAGCTTTTTATGGGTTTAAGTTTTGTATAGTTAAACCTCAAAAGGTTGTCCACGCAAAGACAGCTAGTATAACCTGCCCACATGAATTTGACTTTCAACTTTAGAGCTATCTACAAAGCCAATTTAAACAAACATCTTTTTTATAATTGAAAAAGTTACAGTGTCAAGGTATTTATAGAAATCCATCCATACATATTAGTGAAAGGACCTGTAATAGTTCAATTTTAGAAAATGACCTTAACTCATGACCTTTACCTTTGAGCTGTCTGAAAATTTGTTTCATACAGCACATCATTTTATTGAGAAGATTGATTGAATGGAGATTACCACCCTTTCAACATTTTTCCAGTTATATCGCTGAGGCTGGAGCACCTAACAATGGATTCCTTGTATTTCTCTTACTAGTACAACCATCACATCTTTTCCTAGCCTCCAGCTTCTATCTCACATAGGTCTACAATTATCAACCCATGGGTGAGAGACAAATAGCCGTAAAGAATGAGTGCTGCTGTTGGGGATCGAACCCGGGACCTCTAGATTGACAGTCTGACGCTCTATCAACTGCGCTATGACGACAGCCTTATTAAGAAGAACAATTGTGCAAATTCAAACTAAAAGCCATCTATAAATATAGCAACTATTACACGAACAAGCTTAATTGTAGCATTTCGCTGGCTCAGCGTGAAACAGTTGAAACTGCCTATATGTCTATAGGCAGTTACAACTGTTTTGTACTAAGCCATAGATTTGCCATTGGACCGAGACCTTGACCTTGGAGATTTGTGAATATCAATTTCAAATAGGAAAGGGGTTAGCACAAGACTATTGTTAGTGCTTATGAATATTATACAATAGCATTGCACAGACCCCTCATCTACTCGTGGTGGACAACAGATGGGTCAAGTTATTTTGAAACCCAATCTAGCAATCACAGACATACATATTAAGGGAATGTGTGACTTTCCAAGACATGCAGACTTTTGTGCAAGTTCATCTTATCTGAAATATGTTACACTCCCCATTAAGTAATTGTTGGCTCTTTTTTATAATCTGAAAACACCAACACAAACTGCTGCAATAAACCCCTTGTTTACCATCCAAAACAGCCAAGTTTAATACTAGCTAAAAGGTCTGGCCACACAGAAATTGTTATATTTCATAATTACCATGGTAATAAAGGTTGAATCAGATTTTCCAGTTTTTCCTATTGAAAGCAATGATTTATAATGATGAATCCTTCACAGGATATTTCAGTTATTTTTCCAAATATGGTAATTCCCTGTCTGCAGTGATAATTGTAAAGTCATTCCTGCATGAAGAGGGAAAGTAAAATTGACACTGCAGATCGATGCCTGCATGTCTATGTAGTCAATTTTATTTCAAAGAAACTTGAGTTGTAGTTTAATTAACTATAATCAGACTTCATTCTAATTGTGAGCCTTAAGCTTATAAGGTAGTGGACCCATAATAGTTCCACAACGTTTCGGAAGTCATCAACTTTAACAGTGTTAACCGAGGTTTTCTAATGATTTCATTAGGAAACCTCGGTCAACATTGTGTAAAATCATGAGTTCTGAAGTATGCGGAACTATTACGGAACCACTTCCTTATATGGAACCACTTCCTTAAACATTATAAACTTCATGGAATACAGTAAGAGTGGACAAGTGGGCATAGCTTTTTTGTAAGCCTGAAGTGATCACTGAAGAAAGACTCAATTCAACCGTAAAACCTTTCTAATAAATAGAAGAAGTTACTTTTAACCTTTCAGCTTGAGAGGAAGTTTGGAAACACCATATTCATAGTTTTGCTTCATGATTTAATGAGCTTGATAAAATAAGCTGGCTGAAATGTTTGCTTTTTTTTTTTAATTTATGCTTTGCAAAAATTTCAAATAATGCAACCTGTGTTAAGCTATGGTAATATTACTACATGTTATCCAAACAACGCAGCTTTTCGCCTTTTTTGTGTTTGTCAATAAGGCTGTTGCTGGATGTAATATTTCAGAACTGGCGAGATTTAAGCTTAGTTTACTTGTGTCCTTGCAATCATTGTTTCGTAAGTATCCTATAGATGCCAGGGGTGTGGAAATATGACTTTTCTCCACTTGTCCATGGAATAGTAAAAGTTGATTTCCCACTTGTCCAGGATCAAAACAAACTTGCCCACATAAATGAATTGATTAATATTCAGAAAAACATTGTTTTTTAATGAAGAAAATGCTGTAATCCAGCATTTTCTTCATTAAAGACAATATTTTCCTATCTTTGTACAAACAATAGGATGACTTTTCTCCTAGATCCTTCTAGTACTGTATCAAGATTAGTTCTTGTATTCACTTGTCTACAGACAACGGGCGTTGTAAAATGTACTCGCCTTTGGGTGGAAAAGCCCATGCCGGACAAGTCAGGCATGGGAATTCCACACCTCGTAAAGCCAAGGAAGTACAAGATTTAGTGAGCACTCACAGGTCACCTTTGCATTTTAGACAAGGTTGACCTGTGATCATTCATTGACATTTGTCCCATCTGCAAAAGAATAATTCCTAATATGCAAGAAAATAAACATCACGTAACACTCTGCTTTAAGTTTTAGACAACTATATAGAAATAAGCTCTACAGGCCTTCCACTTTGTCTCTTTCTATTCTTTTCTTTCTAATCTCTGCAAACAATAACCCTCTTTACATGCTTTTCTTTCATAAAGTATTTCAGATTAATCGTTAATACTGGAAAATCTCTTTTCTAAGACAGAACTATTCACAATTGAATTCTCCGACTTTTTCATCTTCTCATATTTTGAGCTCTCAACATCAAACATGTTTAACATGTGATTATCAAGCACTGGTACATATGGTTTGGGATTAATGTCTAATACCTATTAGATTTTTACCAAATGTACAAAGAGTGATCTATTTTAATTACCAATCACAAGGGAGGGCCACATACCAACTCTTTACAACTGAATGGAAATATTTGTGACCCGTCACACTAAAAGGGATCATCTGGGAAGTGCGTAAAAAATAGAACCTAGTCAGATTGTGCGGATTGGGCAGACTAACTGAGGGTCAAAATTTTTCCCAATTTTACTAATTTTCTAAATCTGGAAATTGATCAATCAACCTTCATGTGAAAGAATTTTTGAAATGCTACTTCTGGTTGACCTGTACTAAGAATCAACCTCTTTTTCAAATATCTATTTTACAGAATTCTCAGATGGTCCCTTTTTGCATGAAAAGTTGCATTTTCTCTTTTTTCTTTTACCAACAACATCATGAGAAAGATATTTCAAGTATGTAAGCATAAGCCAATTATCTATTTTTTTTTTTTCATTCATTTTCATGCATTTCTTTCTTTTTTTATGTAATTAGATCTATTCAAAATCTTGTAGACCTAATCTCCTTGGGCTGACTTTTGTTCTATTGTTGGCAGATATATAATGTATTCTTCAAATTTTGGAATTACATTAAAGGATTTTTCAAGAGTTTCAAGCAATTTTAAGGCTTTAACAGGCACAACAATTTGACATTGTTTGAGGCGCAAACATTCAGCAGCCCAAACAGCTGCACTGTGTGACAAGAGGCCTGACCATCTACTAATACTTTAGGACCTTATCTTTCTATAAAGTGCAAAGTGAATACTCTCAGGCTGTGTGGAGGCACAGACTGGACAGCGCCTTTGCTTTATGTATGTTTCATATATGTTGGAAATGTCACCCACAGGCTCATTTTTAAGGGTTTTGCAAGACTACAATCAGCAAAGCCTGAAAATACAATATTCTTCATTATAAAACATTTTTTTCTTTTTTTGTGACATTGTCAACCCTTTAATTAAAAGGTATCTCAAGAAAGGGTTAATAACTAAAACTCTACTAATCACCAGTTTTTGTAATGAGCCTAAAGTATGCCCATGTGGTTTTCAAGTTGGCCCTGAACTATATTACCTGTTTTAATGTTGTTTATATGAACATTTCTCTATTTTAAACAAAGTGTTTGATTTATTACGGCCTATAAATTTTGTCTTGAAGTTACAGACAATAGAATTGATTTTATTTTCCAAGTTATGATATTGGTTGTAGAACTTGAGTGCCACAAATAACTGCGGGTTTTTATGGCGACTTTTAATGTGTTAGACATTACAGGTAGAGGGCAAAGTAACCAAATTATTTTGTTAGATCTTTAGAATGACACTTTACCGTTACAAAAGTAATTGTATTAGGAATATCAGCTAATTCTTTGAAACATGTTGATGGCTCAACACGAAACACTTGTAACTGCCTAAATATACATATAGGCAGTTACAACTGTTTGCTTTGAGTGATTGATGTGGTGATTTATAAGACTTGTTTTTTCAATAAGATTGAAAGCAAGATGTGCTTGTGAAACACAGGTATCCTCAAAACTGCAATTCATTTCACAGGTTTGACCTTGATAGATGACCTTGACCTTTTTAGATGACATTGTCATGGGTATTAGCATACAATCAATGAATTCTATAAATATCATCATACCATGCCAAATATGGGTATTGTATCTGACATAATTTTGGGCTTTAAGTTTTGGCAATCAGCAGACAGATAGACCATGGTAAAATAGTATGCCCCCCCCGATCTAATCAATGTAGGAGTATAAAAGTATCAGTCACTCTAGATGAAAACATTGAAGAAAATATTATGTTTTCTTCACATCTAAAGTACATAGAATTAAGAAATTAAAATTTTCATTGAGTTAGCGTGAACAGCACTTCAAAATACAAGATTCAATCAGAATTCCAACTTAAAATCCCTGATTAAAATGATACTAGTAATTTGATTTATTTTTAATTATACAGCACTTATAAATTCTATCAGAATCTAAAAGTACTCCAAGCCAACAATCCCTTTCTTCATGAAAATAAAATATTCTTCAATGAAATCTAGGGCTTAAATAGACAGTTCTTTGGGACAGCTCCATCCAAGTTTCAGCAAATCCATTCATAAATGTAATAGAAGTTGTCTTGATAAGCAATTTCACATGTAAGCTCCTTTTTCCATGACATATTACCATGGAGTCAAATAGACACATTTAGCCCATCGATGGGTCAGTGATAAAAAATGATAAATGCATACCAACTAACAATAGTTTTACACATACCCCTAAAATGGTCATATAACACAGAGTGTTGTTTGAAAATTTCAGGAAAATCAATCCATAAATGCATGTAGAAAGATTCAAGGTTACACAATTTTACATGAAGGCTCCTTTTTCCTTGACAAAGATTGAAATCACCAAACACCAATAATGTGAGCATGGTCACACCATGAGTAACATATTGTTGCAATCATCATCTTTTTTAACCCTTGTCATGCTAAATAGAAACCTTTGAAAAAAAAAAATGTTTAAATCAAAGGGCTTACAGCGTGAGTGTGAGTCAGTATTTATATCAAGAATATAATTATTATACCTTTTTCTGGTTTTAAAAATGCAGAACAGGGGGTATGGACTAAGATCAGACTGCACATATGTGCAGGCTGATCTTTGTCTATAGCTCCTTCCAAAGCAGGAATATTCCAGACTCAGCATGACAAGGATTAAGTATATAAAATGCAATTGGTCTAGTTTCACAAACAACTCAAAATAATGTTCAAGTTGGATTTTTCATTTTTTGCCCCCTCGTGGTATGGTACCAAAATTCAAAGTCTACCAATTCAAAGAAGAATTAATTTCCAATGGCAAACCCCGAGTTTTGACATGATAAAAACTAGATACAAATACCTAATTAAGCCTATTCCGACCTTATTTGGCCGAGTAAAACTACTTGTGTTACAAGCTTAGCGACCTTTTGTAGGGCCCAAGGGACACAATTCTCTTTAAACTGATGAAAAGGTCTGGTTACTTTATCAATTTTTCATGTGAACTTTAAACCTAAGAACACTCAAAATGGACCCAGAAGCCTTGCCACAAGTTAGGTTTAGTCTTGATTAATTAACTCTTTTCAAGCTGAATATGGAAATTCTAATTTTTGCAGAAGGCATGGAAAAAGATCAACATGCATTTATGTTCTGTCTGATCTTAGTCTACGCTACCTTTTCTTCAATTTGAAATATTACTATTTAGCAGGAGGTAAAGACAAAGATCAGCCTGCACATATGTGCACTCTGATCTTATTCTACACCTCCTGTTCACATTTTAAACCTAGATTTTTTTTCTATAATTGATTTTCAAGACAATTACAGACTAATTAGTCCTTTCTTACATCCATTCAATTTATGTAATTTGTTTTTCTAAAGGATTTTCTTTTAAGAATGATAATTTCTGGACATTTTAGGGATGTTAACTTTCTGGACAGTCACTTGCCTACTTTCTGTACTGCAAATTGGCTAGGACCTGTATATACAAATGCTATGTTACTCCATAGAGTCAACACCCTTATTCTCTTTAGTTAAATTTTCATTTCAATCAAATTCCCAATTTTTTTTTACATTATAACCAGGCTTGCTCAACTTTTCCTACAATAGTTACATATAGAGCAGATGGTATAGGCAGATATTAGACTGCACATCTGTGCAGGCTGATCCTAGTCTATATTGTTTGCCACAGATAAATGTACAGCAGAAATATGCTATGATTAGCAGGACAAGGGTTAAATCTTCATGACAGAACTCTTGAAGATGTTTGTGTGTGTATTTCTATTAATTTATCCTCGCTACCGTAGTACATGCTCATATGAGCAATGCCCCCAGAAGACTGTTAGTTGTTATGTGTTATAGTGCAAGGATCCATGAAGAAACTACTACTAAGATCCACCATGGTTCTTTAACTTGCTCAGTGTAAAGCGCTGTCTCACATTACCTCGGTTTAACATCTCATTCGTAAGACAATAAATTTGTTTGTGTGCCAGCCCAGGAATCAAACCCACACTGTAAAACTTCAATGGTTTTGAAGTACTGTGCTCTACCAACTGAGCTAATCAGGCTGACTCTTGAAGATATTGACAATATTAAAATCTTTTAAGAAAGTATAAATTCTTACCTTAAGCACATCAGGCAGGTTTCTGTCTAGGCTGGCCCCTTTAACACAGTGAAACAGCTGCCCTAACAACGCCTCCCTGTCCTTGACATACGCACCAATGGGCTTCATCTCATTCTCAAGGTCAAGGTCAGATTCATCATATTCCTCTTCAATTACTTTCTTCTTGCTCTGAAATATATTAAATGAAATCATGTATAACATTTCCAAGAAATTTTAAATTCACAAAATGCTATACTTGAGAAGCCTTAATCCTTCTCGTCGGACTTTCAATCTAGATGTCCCAGGTTCGATCCCCGATGGCGGCACTCATTCATTCGGACTATTTTTCTCTCACCAAAGGGTTGAAAATCATAGACCTATGTGAGACAGCAGCCGGAGGTTATGAAAGGATGTGATGGTAGTACTAGTGAGAGAGATACCAGGAATCCATTGTTAGGTACTCTAACTGAAAACAAGAGGGCCATAGTGGCCCTAAATCGCTCACCTGAATGAACTGTCGAAAATAGTTTAAAGTAGATTTAGAAAGGATGAAGAATTCTTACCAAATTTCAGATCGATTGGGCAAAAATGATGCCTCTACACTGCTTACAAGGTTTTTCTAAGATTTGACCCCGTGACCTCATTTTTGACCCCACTTGACCCAATTTCAAAATTGACCAATTGACCAATTTTCAGGTTGATCAGACAAAAAATATGGCTTCTAAAGTGTCTACAAGGTTTTTCCAATATTTGACCCTGTGACCTCATTTTTGACCCTACTTGACCCAATTTCAAACTTGTCCGAGATTTCATCAAGACAATCATTCTGACCAAATTTCAGGTTGATTGGGCACAAAATATGGCTTCTAGAGTGTCTACAAGGTTTTTCTAAGATTTGACCTCTTGACCTCATTTTTGACCCCACTTGACCCAATTTCGAACTTGTGCGAGATTTCATCAAAACAATAATTCTGACCAAATTTCAGGTTGATTGGGCAAAAAAATATGGCTTCTAGAGTGTCTACAAGGTTTTTCTAAAATTTGACCCCGTGACCTCATTTTTGACCCCACTTGACCCAATTTCGAACTTGTGCGAGATTTTATCAAGATAATCATTCTGACCAAATTTCAGGTTGATTGGGCAAAAAAAATGGCCTCTAGAGTGTCTACAAGGTTTTTCTTAGAATTGACCCTGTGACCTCATTTTTGACCCCAATTGAGCCAATTTCGAACTTGTCCGAGATTTCATCAAGACAATCATTCTGACCAAATTTCAGGTTGATTGGACACAAAATAAGGCTTCTAGAGTGTTTACAAGGTTTTTCTAAGATTTGACCCCGTGACCTCATTTTTGACCCCACTTGACCCAATTTCGAACTTGTCTGAGATTTTATCAAGACAATCACTCTGACCAAATTTCAGGCTGATTGGGCAAAAAATGTGGCCTCTTGAGTGTCTACAAGGTTTTTCTAAGAATTGACCCTGTGACCTCATTTTTGACCCCACTTGACCTAATTTCGAACTTGTCCGAGATTTTATCAAGACAATCATTCTGACCGAATTTCAGGTTGATTGGGCAAAAAATATGGCTTCTAGAGTGTCTACAAGGTTTTTCTAAGATTTGACCCCGTGACCTCATTTTTGACCCCACTTGACCCAATTTCGAACTTGTCTGTGATTTCATCGAGATTATCATTCTGACCAAATTTCAGGTTGATTGGGCACAAAATATGGCTTCTAAAGTGTCTACAAGGTTTTTCTAAGATTTGACCCAGTGACCTCATTTTTGACCCCACTTGACCCAATTTCGAACTTGAGATTTCATCAAGACAATCATTCTGACCAAATTTCAGGTTGATTGGGCAAAAAATGTGGCCTCTAGAGTGTCTACAAGGTAAATGTTGATGACACACGACGCACGACGGACATCACGCGACCACAAAAGCTCACCTTGAGCACTTCGTGCTCAGGTGAGCTAAAAATTTGAAAGCAGCGTAAAACTCCATTCAATCAGTAAATCATTAATCCTTCTCATATTGATCTCAATCTATTTCTTTTGCAGACAATTTAAGGTTTACGATAAGCCTGCACAGATATGCAGTCTGATCGTAGTCTACACTAACTACATTCTCATTAATTCTTATGGCTATAATGTGCTTTAGCAGGGATGTGCAATCTAAATAAAGCAGACTAGTAACAATAAGCTTTTACTGTTTTTTTTCTTTTTTAATACACTCAACCCTGATGTTTTCCATGTACCTGAGAGAGATAGTAGCTTAATTTTGATGGCTCAGTGTGAAACAGTTGTAACTGCCTATAAAACTATAGGCAGTTACAACTGTTTCGCACTAAGCCGTTGATTTAAACCAACTGCTTCCCAATCCTACAGCGGGATTGACTCAAGGGCTGGCTATAAAATGTTTTGCCCTTAAAAACACTGATGGTAGTGATGGTTGTCCTTGAACCATTGACCATAAGGTCACAAGTCAAGTACCTATACTGCTTGGCTGTCAACCAGGATAGCTTTTTCAAAATCTCTATGAGAAGAGAAACCCAGTTTTATTTTCTGTAAACATGTTAAGCTTATTTATGTTGTTAGTTTCTTGGAAGTATTACTGATATAAACATTGAAACAGAAAATGGTTTCAATTTACTTTAAACATTACCTCTGGGGCACACATAGGTTAAACTCATTAGATATTTAGATTTACTTGAGAAGAAGCCCAACTAATGAGGGGATGATCATATTGTCTTCTATCGGATTCTGTGATTAATCAAACAAACTTTTGACTTGGTCAATTTCAAGGAAGTTGCTGACTACAAATTTAAACTATTGAAATTTTCGAATCTTGGGGGGGGGGGGGGGGGGGGGGGGAGGGGGGAGGGGGGAGGGGGGGGATTATCTGAATTATGTTTCAACTTTCATATAATTGAACAATGCCCTCTGATTCAAATTTATCTTATCTTAATTTTTCACATCTTTCAAAAGGAAGACTCTTTGACAGATTGAGAATAAATCTGTATGCAAATTAAAAATCTGGCACAAGCCATCGGGTCACTTCCTCGTTATTTTCACAACATCTCATTTGAAGCAATTTTCACGTAATTACAATCATCCCTGCATTGTCCGAATTTGATGCATTCAAATTGTTCAATATAACAAAACATTCATTATCCTTCACACCTTCAAACATGGGGTTGTTTCCATAGACACTAGCTATAGTACAACCACGGTATTCGAAAACGCGGGAAAATGTGGTATAGCCAGGAGTAGGGGTGGACTGAACTGAAATTTAACAAGTGTGAGATAACGGTACTTTAATTACAAATGTTATCACCTATATACTGATAGAGTAAAGAAACTCATCAAGAGAAACTTTTTTCTCCAAATCGATATTCAATACTCTTTGTCGTTTCAATTTTAGTTTCTTCATGGTGAAGTTGGTTTCGAAAGCATGTTACTTTTACGCTATGACACACAACGTTTACAGATGTTATTCAAAGGATGGTTAAATTACCAGTAGTTTTGTGTTTCTGTGATCCTTCAGTATAGTTAAAAGACCGTGACAGCAAAATTTCGTCGGTCCCCATTTCTCTATATTCAACTCATCTAAAGGCTGTTTATAAACATTCAGATAGCATGGTATACCTATACTAAATAACTGATTCCTGGGACCTATTTTTGCTTCAAAATGAAAATGCATTATAGATCTTACTTACAACTAAATAAATTACCTGATTTTATGTTGAATTTTTCAATAAATAATTTCGAGATTGTATTCAATCTAATAACTGTAAATTTCACATAAGGAAGTTATAAATTACACACCAAAGTAACACTGTGGTATCATCAAGACAGCATTGTATGTATTTTTAAAAACATTATAAGAGAATGCATAGAAATGAAAACAATACATTATGCTTTCAGTATTTTTTTCTAAATGAATAAAATTTATTATCATTCTGATACATTTTTCATCAATTTAGCATTTTAACTAGAGGATATTTTCAAACGCTCTCAATGAGAGACACATTAACTACTCTCCTATGTGTCTGTCGCTACTTAGCTACCCCAGTAAAGGGTCATTAGCTCAGGGGTTAAATAGGGACATGACTTCTGCAGTCCCCCCACTGACCTAACTGTTATGCAAATCAGTCAAAACAATTGAACAATTCCATTTTAGGCTTGTGAATGGATTTTATGGGCTGCCGAAGAAATTCAATCTTGACCCTCGTTTCAGTTTAGAACTGCGTAATTCTAGGTTAGGCGATTTTTGTGGACAAGCCTCCCGATGTAAAATATCACTGGAAGACAATGATTGAGTTTCTTTTGTGGGATTATGGACTAGCAGGCTTCCTATCATTACTGAAGATAAACTATTAGATTGGTGACGTCTAGAAATGGGGTGTTTCATTTACTTTAACCCTTTCCTGTTTTACAAAATTTTGGACCTGTCCAAATTCAAAGGTTTTGCAGACGAAAATTAAAAGTGGCTTTAATTTGAGAAATAACCATTCAGTAGGGTAGAAAATAGTGTGGAAAAAGAAGAAATTGTTTGTCAGAGGCAATTTCTTCTTTTTTCACATTTTTTTCTCAATCATAAAATCACAGGCACGTAAAAAGCAGGGATTAAACAGGAAAGGGTTAAATGAGTTTCAAAACTTAATTAAGCCTAAGATAGCTAGATTATTATGTATAACCCTTGTCATGCTGAACCCGGATTATTCCTGCTTTGGCAGGAGCTATAGACAAACATCAGCCTGCACATATGTGCAGTCTGATGTTAGTCTACACCACCTGTTTCTCACTTTCAAACCAAAATAGTCAATAGATTTAGTTTTTCAAATAAAAATTGGCCTACAGTTGGTAATTTCAGTGCTTTTTGCCCTTTGATTTTGATGATAATTTTTAGCCAAAATTTATTCAGCATGACAAGGGTTAATTAAGACTGAAAATATCAAAAATGTGATGTGATACAACTCCCCAAATATATTCTTCATTGAATACAACTTCAACCAAATCTAAAATATTTATAACTGACTTTACAACTAGATGTAATCATTTTTCAATGCATCAACTTTGCAATAAAGGGAGGGAATTTACAACAAAATATGAATTGTACCTGTTTCCATTAAATTTTCATTAGTGCCAAACTTTTAAACAGATTTGAGATAGCCTTTTTACAATGTCTTGGTGCCATAAATAGCATATTAAGAAAATTTTGAGACAACTGAGTTCAGGCAGTACTGAAAAATGTGATTATCTTAATTCAAAATTTTAAAAGGGAGATAATCAAATCATTTCCAGTTAACTGGTTATAAACTTTGCTTATGATTCAGTCAGGCATGATGTATGATTTGTCTAGGTAGCACTTTACTTGTACAACATGTTTTTCAGGTTTAGGTTTTATTTTCTTTTTATTCATTACTTTTTCTAAAATGAAAAGATTTTAAATACAATGCACAAGGTATGATTTTGAGACGCCATGTCCAGCCATTTTCTCCCATCTTTCATGGACACTGGACACTGCGTAATCTGTCAAGCCCGTAAAATACAAATCTATTGTATGGCTGAATTAAAAGAAGATAATTTAATGTCGACATAAAACCCATATTATTCTTGATTTTCCACATGAATCTGGCTGAAGCCGAGACTTTTTTATGAAGGGGATATTTTATAGGACTTCTTTCTATTTCCCATTTTACTTATTCGCCTTTAAACCTTGAACTATTTATATTATCTTAATACTCAGTTTTTGGAAAATTAATATTTCAAGATTTTTGCCCTGGCAGGGCGGAGATTAAGTATTGGCACCATGCATTTAAGGTTAAGGTATATAAGCTTTTATCTATAATTACTCAGTTTCATAGGTGGTAAACATACTCTTAATCGTACAATGGTAGCCAAACCCTCGTAACTTCAGCTTGGACAAGCTGAAGTTACGAGGATTTAGTAATCCAATGTTGAAATGTGTTCACTTTTGCTTAGCACGCTTATCCTTTTTGTTTTGAGATACATTTATTTACACGCATTCACGACAATTGTCCACTAACTTTTGAAAGTGCCCAAGATATTAATAAAATAAATACATCACTGCTAAGCCACACCCTGCCAGGTAAATAATAACGCAGAATAATAATGCCTTATCTTATGCCAAGAAAATGCTTTTAAGGCACCTTGTTTCACCATAAGCACTGCTTACGGGTGCCAACGCTTGGCTGTTGGGTGCTGGATAGTGGATTATAAATGTAAGTCAAAAAAGGGACATAATTCACACAAAATACATCAAGAGTTATCCCCCTTGATAGTAAAGATTGCTCTTTTGATAGTGAGCATTAGTTCCAACTTTCAAATGAATGCCTTCAGTAGAACCAGATATATCACAAAATGTCAAAGTTTTGATAGCAGTACGACATCAGCAACAACAAAGCCAAGGCTTTAAAGCAATAACTCAGGTTTTCTCTTAAAACTATCTTAAAACTGGGCTTAAAAAGCATTGGCATTTTAAAAATTTTCATTACTGTAGAACAAGATACTGATAAAACACACATCATAAAATAAATTACATTATTTATTTAATAGTTTAATTAGTTTTCCTCCAAATTGAAGTGACACGTAAAAGGGGAGTGGTCAGTTTATATTCACAACTAGTCTGTTGATATCAGTCAAATTATCTGTATAAACATAAAATAATTGTACGACTCAGACATACTCTGATAAGACAGGGTATTCCAGCTAAGAAAAACATAATTTCTCATTGAAACCCTATGTTGTGGGTACTCATTTGAATTGGCTCACTGAGACAATTCCAAAGGCTATCCACAATATAGAATTTATGCAAGTATTGATGTCATGATTTAATTTCAAATCCAAATACACCCCCCCCCCCTTTCCCCTCTGTTAGAATAGAATTGGTGGCATTTTTGAAATCTAAGTTTCAGGGCTATTTTTTGTTGCAAGTGACTATAAATTGAGCTATAAATACTGGCACTAAAAAATGTTTTGCACTGACCCCTCAAAAATATATATTGAGGGCTTTGTGCAAAAACATAGTATGTGTCTATACAATGAATAGACATACTAATTGAGCCTATGCATGACATTTCCAACAATTTGAATTGTTTGTGAGATTCGAACATTTAGTAGCATAGAAAGCCACAAACTTTAGCTTTAAGATACCTTACAGTCTACAGATACTTTAAGAACTTGTCTATTTACTTAACGCATAGTAAAGACTCTAGTCAGACTGTGCGGACGCACAGACTGGTCAGAGTCTTTGCTTTGTGCATATTTGAAATTGTTGGAAATCTCATGCACAGGCTCAATTATTTTAACTTTAAAGCTTTGATATATAGGCACTAACAAAAGTTTAGCACTAGCCCCTATTAAAAACCCTAGCACTTATGTCTCACTATTTCAAGGCCAAGATGGCAGAGCATTATCCTTGACTTTTGACAAACAGATGTGATAACACATTTAAGACTTGTCATGGTAACAATGCTGTAATATGATGCAGGCTTTATGCACCATACTGGACAGAAAAACCTTTGTCATCAAACTATCCATTGTCCAAAACATGAATCTCATCAGCTACAATTTCTGTTATACTCAGATATCAAAATCTGTATGCTATCTCAAACAGGGTCCAAAGAATCCACTCGTCCGCTCGTATTTACGAGTAAGAAATCTCGGAGGACGAGTGGAAATTCAAAGGCAGTTTTCCTCCCTGATGAGTGAAGAATGAATGGCATTTTATCATTATGTCTAGTGTCAGGATAAAATTGGATGAAATACAAAAAAGACGCTTCGAAAAAGTTTGCGGTGATAAAAGTTTGCAACACCTTGAACTGTAAACAGTCATGTACTTTGATTTCTAAATATAAAACTTCCAGTTTTTCGCTTGATATAACCCGGTACCCGCACTTCGTAAAAACAAAACGATCTCATGATCAAAGAAAGTATCGAAATAGAAATAAATTTTCTCCTGTTTTGTTCATTTCTTACTACTTCTTTTGTTGCTTATAGCCACAAACATTGAAATTTACCCGAAAAATCCATGGTATTGTATGTTTGCAAATGATAAAATGATTTTACTTGTCCCGATCTTTTTACCGATATTTATTGCCCGGAATCTAATGTTTTTGAATGTCGTAAAAATTGTACTTTCGTTTCGTCTGCACTTCAAAATAACGTTTCCAGATACAAAACATGGTCATTAACAATCCCTAGGCCTATTGAAGGGCAAGTGACAATCAAACCATGAGGAGTTACTTTTTCAAGTCACTTGCCCTGCATGACGAGTGCCTTTTTCTGAATTCTTTGGACCCTGTCAAACTGGTAGATCTTCCTTCATCATGCAGCGCCTACTATACAGGGCAGTGGACTGTGGATCACAGGGTCAGAGGTTCAAACCTGCTGTGGGCGGCATTCTTTCAGACATATCATTGGTCTATCTGACCACATTGGACAGAAAAACCTTTGTCATCAGACTCACTATCCATTGTCCACAACAAGTAACTCATCAGCTACTATCAAGTTGTCAGCTCAAATCTATAGTAAGTGCCTATAAATATATAGGCACTTACTATAGATTTGCACTGACCTCTCATACTACTTTTGAATCCATTCCAGACATTAAAATCTATATTAGTTCAAATTTATAGCAGTCTTTTTATCAGCATGTTCAGTTGTAGGACGGTGAACTGTGGATCAGAGGGTTAGAGATGCAAACCTTTCTGTGACCAGCACTCTTTCAGACATTTAACATATAGTCAGTAGGCGGTCAAAACCACGTAACTCCAGCTTATTCAAGCTGTAGTTACTAGGTTTTGGTTGCCCTTCGAGGATATAGTCATTTGTCTCTTTGACCAATGGATAAACAATTCCCCTAGTAGGAGGAGCAGCTGGAGGCAAGCTTGGTTAGGATATTTTGACAGTACTGATGTTAGGAATTCCAGGATTCCATGGTTAGGTCCTCCAGCTACTGGAATAGATAGAATACACTTTCAAACATTTTGACATGACGAGTTGAATTCACAAAAGCATTTCTAAATCCATCCATAAATGTAGAATAATGCTCTGGACAAGCTTGGATGGACTGACAGACATGCTGACAGAAGGATGAACAGACGTAGAAAAAATGCCTGGAGAACAATATATGTGCCTGTCTGCCAGTATAAGATGGAATTGCAATTATCAGGGGTGCAATTAAGTGAAATACATTGTTTTGCCAACTAAATCATTTCTTCCAGATCACAAAATTAAAGGCTCATGGTCTAATTTCAAACTAGACTGTCTCAAAGTGGACTCCTACCCCCCTACAAGTGCTTGTCAATAATGAAAAGGCATTTTCCATCTAAGGGCCATAACTCTGTCAAAGGTCAATGGATAGAAACCAAAATTTCACTTGCACTTCTGCTTGATACTGATCACATCACCTGATAAAGTGTGAGTTTCTGGCAAATCTGATCTTGACCTTCTTACAGGGTATTCAAATTCAAGAAAAGGTTTTGTGTGACAATTCACACCATTCAAGAACTTCTGAAATCTTAGTATTGAAATTACAGAAAATGGTTCACATCACAATTCACAGTAATCTTGACCTTCCTAAATTCAAGTATTGGAATTACAGAAAACATTTTGCATGATCATCCACAGCGTTTCAAGGTCAAAACTAGACTTTTGCAAAGCGGACTAATACTCCCCTACAAGTGCTTGTCAATAATGAAAAGCAATTTTCCATAAAGGGCCATAACTCTGTTTAAAGTCAATGGATTGTGACTCAGTAAAATTTCACATCTCTGCTTGATACTGATCAGATCTCGGTGGCATATCCAGGCAGTTACAATGGTTTCGTGCTGATCAATCAATCTGTAAAGTTTGAATGAAATCTGCCTATTAGTTGCTGCGAAATTGAGCACACAGAAAAAAGCAATGGTTGGACAGATAGACCAATGGATGGACAGACCTACCGACCAACAATCTGACTCCTATATACCCCCAAAACATAGTTTTAGGGATTATAATAATATAATGTCTTAATAATAGATGTGTGACCCATCACAAGAAAATTTAAGGTATTACGAAGGGGTTTTAGCCTATCCGTAATGTAGAGATTTCGGTGGTTGTTGTTGTAGTTCATGATGCTATTTGGTAAGGTAGAAAGGCTCAAGTTGGAAGGTGAATGTCAAGAGGGAAAGGTGTCAATTTTGTGATATTTAATAAAACATATAATATAGCATTTAGTCACATAGATATACAAGTTCTAAAACGTTCTAAAGAGTCACAAAGACAGATTTGAATTATCTTAATTTCAGAAACACAAAGTCCAAATTTCACAAAGAAGAGTATAAATGTTTTCAGCACACAGTCTTTAACACAGAAAAATAAAGTCCTAAATTTAGTTGTTTAAGTTGTCTGACACAAAGTCATTCCACACAGTTAGTGTTCTTATGTTCTTGAGTTCTTGTGCGCCTATTTATATGTTCTTATAAGGAAATGAGTGCAAATGACTAAGCCTTAATAAAAACATATTACAGGAAATATAGATTGTATGACTGCTAAACCATCAGGATTATAACACGTGCTAAGTACGTGTTTTACCACAGCTGATTGCTATAATCCATTGGTTTGTCTTGCAAACACCTAATATGCACAAAACACAAAAGAAGGTTTTAACACTCTTCTTAATACAGATTAATTCTGCTTCTCAAGAAACAAATTACATTTTTGATAATCAACAAAGAATTTAACCCTTAATTATTGGCACAATAACTTCCCTGGTCTTCGAAGACTTTGGACCCCAAAGTTTGATTTCTATATAGTTCTTATAATATAGCGATAGTCAGATATTAATCCAGTTTTGTCCTCAAGTTTTTCAAGAATATTGGTAGTTTTTCTACTAATTTCAGGATAGAATCTCTGGAAAGGCTCTTTAGCACCACATGTCAAAATCAAATGATTATCTTTCTCACAAAGCCTACACTTATGATTGTTTGCCAAGCACTTACTTCTACCAGCATGAGAAGTCAAACCACATCTTCTACACAACTTATGTAGCCCGTTTTTGTTCAATTCACATGTAACTGATTCAAATTCCTTTCTAGCCTCACACACAGTCATGAAAAGTTGTTGTCGGCCATCATCAACACGCACCAAGTATTCATACAGCGATGTCAGCTGATCATTAAGGCTGTTGACGGTTTTTTCAGCATTTTCACTGGCTAACTTCAGTGATTCTTTCTCTGAACACAGGTCTTTGAGCTTGTCACTTAACACATTATTTTCATGCTTAAGAGTATCATTCTCAACCTGGAACCGCTTGATGGTCGAATTCGACTTTTTCACACTTTCAGTAAGTGAATTTACTTTTGATTCAAGAGTCTCATTTTTCAATTTTAAATGTTCATTGGTGGAGATTAGTTCATTTTTTATTTCATAAGTTAATTTTGATGAAAGATTGTCCAACTTGCCTTCAACACAAGAAAGTTTGCTTGTAAGTTGTTTGATACTATGTTCAAGATCCACACTAGCAATACAAATTTTAGTTTCTGTTTGAGCTTTTGGATTTGAGGAGCGACACAAGGAAGCATAGTGTCCATACCTTTTACATGAGTAGCACTTCCTACCTTGAGCCGGGCACACATGAAAGTCCTGGAATAAATTTCCGCACTTGTAGCAACAACGAAATCCATTTAAATCCATCTTATTCACACAGTTCAAATTTGTCACAGGGGAAAAGTAACTTGACTCGCTTGAATAGTACTGTGGAGGTAACCGGGGGTATGGTACCGCGGAATTCTGCACCATTTTATTACGAAGGTGTTTTGGCCTATCCGTAATGTAGAGATTTCGGTGGTTGTTGTTGTAGTTCATGATGCTATTTGGTAAGGTAGAAAGGCTCAAGTTGGAAGGTGAATGTCAAGAGGGAAAGGTGTCAATTTTGTGATATTTAATAAAACATATAATATAGCATTTAGTCACATAGATATACAAGTTCTAAAACGTTCTAAAGAGTCACAAAGACAGATTTGAATTATCTTAATTTCAGAAACACAAAGTCCAAATTTCACAAAGAAGAGTATAAATGTTTTCAGCACACAGTCTTTAACACAGAAAAATAAAGTCCTAAATTTAGATGTTTAAGTTGTCTGACACAAAGTCATTCCACACAGTTAGTGTTCTTATGTTCTTGAGTTCTTGTGCGCCTATTTATATGTTCTTATAAGGAAATGAGTGCAAATGACTAAGCCTTAATAAAAACATATTACAGGAAATATAGATTGTATGACTGCTAAACCATCAGGATTATAACACGTGCTAAGTACGTGTTTTACCACAGCTGATTGCTATAATCCATTGGTTTGTCTTGCAAACACCTAATATGCACAAAACACAAAAGAAGGTTTTAACACTCTTCTTAATACAGATTAATTCTGCTTCTCAAGAAACAAATTACATTTTTGATAATCAACAAAGAATTTAACCCTTAATTATTGGCACAATAAAGGAACCATTTGGGTAGTGAGTAAAGTGGCACCATAGGCAGACTGTGTGGACTGCGCAGACTGAGTGGGAACTTGATACTTTACACACATTGCTTATTTTCTCAATTTAAACTACCTGTGAAAATATTTTTAACAAGAGGGCCATGGTGGCCCTAAATCGCTCACCTGAATGAACTGTCAAAAATTGTTTAACATAGATTAAGAAAGGATGAATGAATCTGACCAAATTTCAGGTTGATTTGGCAAAAAATGATGCCTCTACACTGCTTACAAGGTTTTTCTAAGATTTGATCCCATTACCTAGGTTTTGACCCAACTTGACCCAATTTCAAACTTGACCTAGATTTCATCAAGATGATCATTCTGACCAATTTTCAGGATGATTGGGCAAAAAATATGGCTTCTAGAGTGTCTACAAGGTTTTTCTAATATTTGACCCTGTGACCTCATTTTTTGACCCCACTTGACCCAATTTTAAACTTGTCCGAGCTTTCATCAAGACAATCATTCTGACCAAATTTCAGGTTGAATAGGCAAAATATGTGGCGTCTAGAGTGTCTACAAGGTAACTGTTGATGACAACGCCACACGACGGACGACGGACATCACTTGACCACAAAAGCTCACCTTGAGCACTTTGTGCTCAGGTGAGCTAATAAGAAATCTCTGATTGACCTATGATGCAATTACTTTTTCAAATATTCATTTTGCTGAGAAATCAGATGGTCTATTTTGCTCCGATGGGTCACTTACAAAACATGTGATATAAGCAGTCCAAAAAAGTAATATTACCAAGTAAACAAAAAAATCAAATTTAAAGAAAATTTCATTGACCTAAAACATCATGAAAGGACAATATTGTACTTATGGACAATTTTCTATTTATGGGATAAGTGGTATTCATGTTTGTTTATTGGGTTTCATCAGTACTTTTTCCAGTTTTTTTTTTTTTTTTTTTTTTCAGTCAAATCATGTGGCTTAAGCAGATATCTATTGATTTACACAAAGAGAGAAGCATATTACGGGTTCAAACCTCTGACTTTATGATAATTGAAAGGCCACTGAGCTGAAGCTACACATGAGAGTCACACTAAAAGGGACCAGCTGGGGGCTCAATAAAATAAATGTTTGAACAAAGGATGGTTAGTCTTCGCAAATAACACTTCCCAGATATTCCTTTTCTGCATGACAGTTCACAAATACAAAGAGCTGATCAGTCCCTGTCAGTGGGCACATGCCTAGCTTAAACAGCTAAAGTAAAGAATAGATCAGCATGAAACAGTTGTAACTGCCCATGTGTTTATAGGCAGTTACAACTGTTTCATGCTGAGCCATTAACATAAGAGCTAACTGAAAATATAGAGAGAGGGAGTCATTTTAGAATTCAAGAACAAATAATTTGAAATTATCTTAACAAACTTTATGCTGTTGGTATTCATTGGATTTATCTTGTTGAGACTTGTTATTCTTCAAATATTATGAGTACTTACAATATAGAGTTTCATTGAGAACTTAAGATTTTAGACTGCCACTATCTCAATTCTAATCTATGCCTTAGAGGAATATTATTAGAAAGCATCCCCCATTTTCTGGGCAAGTAATTAAGATTCCAAATTGCTGTCACATATTTTAATGATGAATATGTCCAGTGCAGAATTCTTTACGGTCAAATTTGGTCAAATATGGTCATTGTTGCAAGATTTAACGGCCCCTCCGGACAAGTAATCGCCTGGCACATGCATTTTGCAGGCACTTTTCACACAAAAGAGTGTTAAAGCCTTGACTACAAAAGACAAGCTTTGACCCAAGGGAATAAAAGACTTTTACAATATTTGCAAAGCCCTTTACATGTGCAAATTTAAACAAATTTGTCAATCTCTTTCCATTTTCAAAAGAAATAAATTATAACCTTGTAGAAATGAAATTTACCTTGAAAATCAATCAAAATTATCAAAAGAATGTTATGTAATAAGATAGTTAATTAAGTATAGGTCATTTATTAAAAATTGAAATCATCTAGGCTATTTAATTCTTCTAATTAATGCAATTCACACCATATTTCTGCTGTACATAAAAAGATTTGGAAGATAGAATAGACTTAGATCAGTCTGCACATCTGTTCAGGCTGATCTTAGCCTACCCTACCTGCTTTCTGTTTGAATATGGATTTAAAAAAAATGAGCCCAGCTGGCAAAAATTGTCTGAAGAATTACCAGCAATTTCTTTGAAATCAAACTTCAAATTCCGCAGGATAAGGGTTCAGTGCAAAGAATTCAATGGCCTAGCCCAAACAGCTATTACTGCCTATAAACATATAGGCAGTTACAACTGTCTCACACTGAACCATCAAGATGTCGTTTTTTTGAAAACAAAAGTTTTGAAAACAAAAGGATTGCATGTCAAACCTTATAACACTTGCATATTTCAACTTTTGACCACTGTCCACATGACTCATTCCAGGGTCATTGATTTTCTGTAAATTTTATGGAATTACCACGCCATTGGTCTCCCAGATTAAAACTGAAATTGGAAAAATTATTTCTTTCCACATAAAAATGCTGCATCCATTCATCAGCCAGAACAATGACCCATCATTAACCCTTTTATGGACATTGGAATTTCAAGACAAAAATATCAAGACGCTCCCTAATTTCAAGATGAAAACCTTCACAAAAAGTTTTAGAAATTGATGTCCAACTTTGCTCATGTACTTGCGCACAAACAGAGCTGGTTTAATATTTCTAACAGTTTGCAAACGTTTTTGCATCTAGAGGGCAAGTCTCAGGTTTAATGGAAAAGAAAAATGCCTTGTAAACATTCAATGATTTAAACAAAATCTTTTGAAATAATGACCTAGCTTAAAGCAACTTGATAATAAATAATTTGATTTAAATTGAACTCTTTCATAATAAGTTGATGCAAAATCATTTTTATTTAAAAGCAAGTCTCATGGGCTTTTCAGCATAATCAATCAAATAATCAACCCTCAATCTGTTTGCAATTTGATGCCATTTCATGGGATCATCCTATAATGTATAAAAAAATATTGTAGGAAAAGAAGCAATTGCTTGTTACAAAATATTCTCACAAGTATATCAAGGGGTCAGCGCAATGCTATTGTAAGTGCCTATAAATTCAAAGGCAAAAATAGTCATGTGCTGAACTCAATCACAGGGATGCATAAACCCAAATTTCTTTATGTACAGGAAAGTTGTTTTTGTTTAATTCAGCTTTCATTAATTTTAATGAAATTTGAAAATTTAACCATTTTATTTAGGCCTTGTTTTTGAATTGAGAGGCTAATTTAATTAAGAGGCCAATTACATTATGAGTTACAGATATTGAATTCAAATATTTTTGAATTAGGACGATAAGTGCAATTTAAGAGTAAATAATGAAATAAAAGAATTCAAAAATTGATTTTATGAAGCAATATCTCCTTTTCCTGGAATGTTTTTGACAGCTTTTCATTTTCTCCAGCACGTTAAAATTGAGATTGAGTTGATATTTTGTAAACCCTTTCTTACATAGTCCCTCTCTTTGAGGCACCTCAAGAAAAGAGAGTTATGAAAACATTGTGGAAAATGAAGAAATTAAAAGCAATTACTACAATTACTGCATTTTTCAATTTTTTTTGTACCAAAAATGACATAACAAATAAAAGAATTGGGTTGAGTTATAATGGGTTAATTAATACAAAAGAAAAACTCAAGAGACCCTACACATAACAGCTGCAATAGCTTAAACATTCCCCTTGAAACCTTTTAATTTGCGAAATTCTAGTAAATTAATTTGTTTAAGTTATGACTGATAAAATTCAAGTTAATCTCAAGTTTTAACAATTGTCTGACACACACCCAATCCCTTTATAATTTACAAACTTTTCATTTGAATTCATTGTGCTTGTTCTCAATATTTTTTAAAAGAGCAATAATTCAAGTCACTGAAGTTGCAAATTTACCTAGAAGACTCCCTTTGTTGCATTGAATATCTGTATACCATTGTGAGAAAAGAAATAATACTAGCCATCAGCATTTATTTTGTTTTTTTCTGTTTTTCACTTTTTTTTTAATCTCACTTATTATTTTCTTACTATTTGGTAAAGTTAGCCCAGCAAAAAAGTTCAAAATTGGTTCTTGAACATTCTAGCAGTCATTAAATGGCAGTTCAAGAACTCCAGTAATTGAACTTAGTTCTTGAACTCCTATTCAAGATTCTTGAACTTAGGACTGCTAGTGTTGGTTCAAGAACTAGTTCAAGAACTAGTTATTGAATTAGTTCTAGAACTAGTTATTGAATTTGTTCTGGAACTAGGAGTTCTTGAACTGACATTTAATCTTCTAGAACACCAGTTCTTGAAATTTTTCACAGGGGTTGTTCAAGAAGAACCCAATATAAATATTGATGCATGCTTATTATTGAAAATCAAGGGTTCCCTATAAAACTCTTAAAACAGCCAATATAAAGACTTCTGTTGAAAGATAAGCCCAGATATGAATCTTGAAGCCCTATTCATTTTGAAACCCTAATCAACATCATAAAAGAAGCTGAGATAATCTGATCCAAGATCTGGTCAGACTGACCACTCCAGTCATAACTGACCACTCCATATTAATTAGGCCTATCACACATTATCTATGCTAACTGGCACCAAGGCCAATATCGCCTGCTATGATACAATCTCAAATTATTCATACATTTCTCTCTCATCTTGTGTTTTCAAATTAGAACTGACCGCTGACTACAGATTCTGGCAAAAGATAGAACCTTCGGGTTACAATGCTAAATTGGCTTGGTCATACAAAAACTGATCTTAAATATGTTTATTTTGTTTGATTAGTTTGTTTGTTTTTTGAATGGGGTTTTACGCCACTTTCAACAATCAGTTATATTGTGGCGTCTGGAACACCAAACAATTGATTCCTGGTATTTCTCACACCAGTACTTAGACTACCATTACATCCTTTCCTAGAATCAAGCTGCTATCCCATATAAGTCTATGATTATCAACCCATTGGTGAGAGACATCATTTTGTTTGAATTATTGACAACCTTACAGAAACTGATACAAAAAAAAAGTTCATTTGGTTTGAATTATTTACAAATTTTCAATAAGATTTTCAGCTTCTGAAAAATGTATTTGATGGATCAGCGCTAAACAGTTGTAACTGCCTATATGTTAATAGGCAGTTATACTGCTTTTTGCTTAGCCATTGATATCAGCTTTGACAGAAGAGCACTATCACATTTACAAATTCAGGAGAAATCTAGGTTAGGCGCTTTAACACAGGCCAAAGAATAAGACGCCATGAAAGTAACCAAATACAATGGCATGCCTGTATTTTTACAGGTATGTACAATATCAATGACTCAGCACAAAACAGTTGTAACTGCCTATATGTTTATAGGCAGTTACAACTGTTTCGCGCTGAGCGATCAATATGTGTTTGGTTCTGGCCCTCCAAATTGTTACTGTGACAAAACTAACTTTTGACACAACATTCTTGGAAATAATTCAAAATGTTGCCTTTATGAATGCCCCAGCTAAAATATCAATTCATTTTCTGGAAACTGACCACATGGTATTAGTGATGAGAAATATTCAACCCTTTTGTCTATTCAGTATTCACTTCAGCAAATTATACTCTGAAACACAAATTCCTGCCAGGCTGACCTTTGTTATTGACCTTGATCTTATCAGATGACCTTGACTTTTCCAATGTGTAAAACTGAAGCATAAATCAACCCACATTAAAAGTACAGCATTGTATATAGTAAATCTATATTTTCATTTATATCGATCAAATACAATATGCATTGGTGAAAAATGCATTCCCCCTCCAGCAAGTACTTGATTTTTACCCTTGACCTATATTTGACCGTGATCTTGACTTTGGGTATATCATAACAAACTGTTCACATATTACTAGTACTCACCAAGGGAAACAACTTTGCCAAGTCATAATTTGAAATTCACCCAATCATGTAAAAGTAAATCAAGTCACAAATAACCCCTACACCCATAGAGGTAATAAACTGTATATGCATGCCCATTGCAATTTCATGGCAGGGGCATAAACAAGAGCTGTCGGAGGACAGCGAAGCTCGACTATTCCTAGTGCTGGATAGTAACAGCAAATCAATATCGACATTGGAAATTCAATAAAATGAAAGTCAAGAGAAAAGAATCTTTGTCTAGAGGCTGATATTATGGTCACAGAAGCATGTGCAGAGTTTCAAAGCAATAGCTTTAGTAGGAACAGATATACAACTAACATAAAACATTTGCACGTAAAAACTTAACCAAGATTTTCTAAGGCCAAAAAGGGTTAAAATTCCACTAAATTAAATAACAGAGTAATGAATCTTTTTCTGTGTGCTAATATTATGGTCAAAGAAGCATGTGTAAAGTTTCCAAGCAACAGCTGTAGTAGAAATAGAGATATTACACAAATACATTTGCACGTAAAAACTTAACCAAGAATTTTTAAGTCCATAAAGGGTTATAAATCCACTTAATTCTATACCAGAGAATTGAATCTTTATAAAAAGGCTGTTGTAATGAACATTGAAGCATGTGCAAAGTTTTAAAGCAATAGCTTTAATAGAATTAGAGATATAACTGATGTACAACATTTGCACGTAAAAACTTAACCAAGAATTTCTGAGTCTGAAAAAGGTTAAAATTCCACTAAATTCAATATCAGAGTAATAAATCTTTGTCAAGAGGGTGATATCATGGTAACAGAAGCATGTGTAGAGTTTCCAAGCAAAAGCCTATGTAGAAATAGAGCTATAACTGATGTACAACATTTGCACGTAAAAACTTAACCAAGATTTCTAAGTCCGAAAAAGGGTTAAAATTCCACTTAATTCAAAATGAGAGTATTGAATCTTTGTCTAGAGGCTGATATTATGGTCACAGAAGCATGTGCAAAGTTTCAAAGCAATGGCTTTAGTAGAAATAGAGATATTACAGAAATACATTTGCACGTAAAAACTTAACCAAGATTTTCTAAGTCTGAAAAGGGTTAAAATTCCACTAAATTAAATAACAGAGTAATGAATCTTTGTCAAGAGGCTGATATTATGGTCACAGAAGCATGTGTAAAGTTGCAAAGCAATAGCTTTAATAGAAACAGAAATATTACAGATAGACAACATTTGCACGTAAAAACTTAACCAAGATTTCTAAGTCCGAAAGGGTTAAAATTCCACTAAATTCAATATCAGAGTAATGAATCTTTGTCTAGATGCTGATATTATGGTCACAGAAGCATGTGCAAAGTTTCAAAGCAATAGCTTTAATAGAAACAGAGATTTTAAACACTTGCACGTAAAAACTTAACCAAAGCATTACGCTGACGCCGATGCTGACGCCGACGCCAGGGTGACTGGAATAGCCCCCCTATTCTTCGAATAGTCGAGCTAAAAAGCCTTGAAATTCTAACAAATAGTTAAATGTAACAACATATCAAGTAAAAGTTAAATGCAGCAATTGTGAAATTCATTAATTACATCTTCTTGATATTAGAGGTTATTACCTTATGCTATATTACCTCCCTTTAAAATAAATTTAAATCAACCATTGAAACAAAGACAATGACTGACAAATTTCAAAGAAGACTCATTTTTTCGTGTCATTTGTTCCAAAAACTAATTCACACATTTCTCAGAAGGGAGAGAGAAAAAAAATCAAATTTCAAATCAAACTGTCAGTTTTCAAATCTGTAATTTATCAAATTTGAATTTCAGTCCAATATGATGACTAAAATTTCTAATTCAGGGGATTTATCATTATAACAGGATATTTTCTATTCAAAATTTTAATTAAAAATCCTGCCATTTTCTCCCATTTCTAAGCTGGAGACACCTCTAGGTCAAGATTGCTCGGAATTTGGGACAGTAAACAATTAATCTATTTCCATGTGTTATGAAACATTCAAAATTAAATTTCACAAACAAAAGAGAGAAAACTGGAATTAGAATTCCTCCCACAATGATTTCTAAAAACATATTCCACATCAGTCTGTTACAGATAAAGTATTTATCTGCAGAAAACAATTTAAAGTTTGATGAGTGTATGAAAATGTGTGTGTGTGTGGGGGGGGGGGGGGGGGGGAATTGTGAGGACAGATAAAAATTGCTAAACCTGAGCTACACTTACAACTAGTAATGGACATATTAAACGATTGTTATGGATAATTAGTTGGCTAAGGCATTTGATTGTGATAATCAAATAAGAAAATTTGATAGTCGATTAATCAATTCCTACTGAAAGCCATTTGACATTGTTTTCAAAACAGACATCAGTTTGATGGCTCTGACAGCATGAAACAGTTGGAACTGCCTATATATTTATAGGCAGTTAAAACTGTTTCAGGCTAAGACATAAAGCTGAAAAATCTGCAGAAAGAGTCTTTAGGTCATGAGTTTCACATTCTTTTATTCAAAGGACCACACTGTATTTTAAAATTTCTAAGAAAACAATTGTACCATCGATCATTAGTTGATTTAGTCTTGAAACTAAAAACTGATTATCGATTCTGATTTGAAACCAATTGCCCAACACTACTTACAACGGAGGCAAAGGAGTCTTAATAGCACTGCAACCCACTTAAATAGCTGTGTGAACCAGAGCTCTGCCTGCAAGGAGCCACAACCCACCTCAAGTGAGACTCAAATCAACAACCATCCAATTATTGCTAGTTATCCACTTGAGCAGAATAAACCAGGAAAAATCTATCCATGTAAAAGATATTGTGTGAAAAAAATAACAAGTGCATGTCGTATTGCGATGCAATACAGGAGTCCCCCACCGGATAACAAAAAATCCTCTCTTATAATATACCTCCTACTTAATAGATCTATAACTGTAAAAGTTTAAAGTTGCAAGCACTTATAGTTTAGGAGATATGATCGGGACAAGAATGTAAGACTAAAAAACAACAAAGGGCAATAACTCTAAAAAGTGACATGGCAGAGAAACAGTTCTTCTACATGACACTTGTCCTTGATAAGATCTATCAGTGTACTAAGTTTGAAGTTGCTAGCACTTATGGTTTAGAAGATATGATCCGGACAAAAATGTAAGGGTAAAGACAACAAAGGGCAATAACTCAAAATTTGGGCGTGGCAGAATAACAGTTCTTGAACATGACCATTGTCCTCAACAAGATCTATCACTGTAAAAAGTTTGAAGTTGCTAGCACTTATAGTTTAGGAGATATGATCCTGACAAGAATGTAAGGGTAAAGACAACAAAGGGCAATAACTCAAAAAGTGGGTGTGGCTGAGTTACGGATCTTGAACATGACACTTTGCCTCAATGACATCTATAAGCGTACAAAGTTTGAAGTTGCTAGCACTTATAGTTTAGGAGATATGATCCTGACAAGAATGTAAGGGTAAAAACAACAAAGGGCAATAACTCAAAAAGTGGGCTTGGCAGAGTAACAGTTCTTTAACATGACACTTCTCCTCAATGAGATCTATAAGTGTACAAAGTTTGAAGTTGCTAGCACTTATAGTTTAGGAGATATGTTCTGGACAAGAATGTAAGGGTAAAAACAACAAAGGGCAATAACTCAAAAAGTGGGCGTGGCAGAGTAACGGTTCTTAAACATGACACTTCTCCTCAATGAGATCTATAAGTGTACAAAGTTTGAAGTTGCTAGCACTTATAGTTTAGGAGATATGTTCCGGACAAGAATGTAAGGGTAAAAACAACAAAGGGCAATAACTCAAAAAGTGGGCGTGGCAGAGTTATGGATCTTGAACATGACACTTCTCCTCAATGAGATCTATAAGTGTACAAAGTTTGAAGTTGCTAGCACTTATACTTTAGGAGATATGATCCGGACAAGAATGTAAGGGTAAAAACAACAAAGGGCAATAACTCAAAAAGTGGGCGTGGCAGAGTAACGGTTCTTGAACATGACACTTCTCCTCAATGAGATCTATAAGTGTACAAAGTTTGAAATTGCTAGCACTTATACTTTAGGAGATATGATCCGGACAAGAATGTAAGGGTAAAAACAACAAAGGGCAATAACTCAAAAAGTGGGTGTGGCAGAGTAACGGTTCTTGAACATGACACTGCTCCTCAATGAGATCTATAAGTGTACCAAGTTTGAAGTTGCTAGCACATATGGTTTAGAAGATATAGCCCGGACAAAAGCGTGACGGACAGACGGACAGACGGACGGACGGACAGACGGACGGACGGACGGACGGACGGACAGACAGACGGAATCGAGCAAACCTATAGTCCCCCAACCGGTAACCGGTGGGGGACTAATAATCTCTTCTTTTATGATCTGCCATGTTACTTTCTTCTTTAGGAACACTGAAAAATATTGTGACAGAAGGAGTTGACGATGTTACTGATCTAAAGAAATATAGTAGGAAATTAGTTAATTTTCCTTTTTATCACCAATACTGAATTCCAAATGCAAATGCCAAACACAGTGAAGGATTTGCTAATGCAAAACTTGGCCAATCATTGAGGTTTAAAAAATAAGATTGTTGTATCCTACCATTCAAGCCTATGAACATTAAAAAGTCTTTTTCCATTCACCTCCCAAGTACAATGCACATCAGAATTGTAAAATATATTACCGTAAATTCAGCAGTGAGCTCAATTCATCATACACTTGCATAATTACATTTGCTGCGATCTATGCATTTGATAAGGATGTGCGATTTTTTGCCGCAAAACAATGGTAGAAACATCAGCTGATGTCTTTCATCACTGCCATCTTGAATCAGTTAAAACTTGCGGTGATCTATTTTAAAGCTGTTACAGTTGCAATACATGGACAGTCTATTGTCTCGTAACAGACGCAAAAAATTTAAATCTACAACTCTAAGCCGGATGACAAAATATTTACAGACAAATTTAAGTTTGAAAAGTGAACTGAAGAATTACAGAAAATGATTATCAGATAATAAAGAAAATATTTCATGGCCGATAGTAAAAACTGCAAACATTAAAAGGATGTGAAATATGGTAAACCATGGTGACACTGCGCTGGTTGTACAGTCTGCCCAAGATCATTTTTGTCTCTTCTTTCAGATATAAATTTAGCCTGTGCACAACATTTCCAACATTTTGACAAGTGCATAAGATGAACATATTGAGTAGCCATCACAGTCACATATTAGTGCAATTAGAAAATTGTTGTCTTTCAGAGGATACTCTGAGACCTTATCTATAAAAAGAGCCCAAAGAGAAGACTCTGGTCAAACTGTGGGGATGCACAGGCTGGTCAGAGTCTTTGCCTTGTGCATATTTGATATTGTCAGAAATCTCAAGCACAGGCTCAGTTGGTATTGAGGTCAAACATTATAATTTTACATCTATTGGGAGTTCTTACAACTTAGACTATTCCCCCTAAATTCTGCTTATTGGAGAATGATTCAGTAGTCGCGCCAAATGTGGGCCAAGGACTTTGGACCTATTGATCAAGACACTGATGCTATACCTCTAGACCAGGGACACCAATCATAAATATACAAAGAGCCTGTGCGTGACATTTCCAACAATTTCAAATGTATGTCAACCAAAGACTCTGGCGAGTCTCTGCATCTGCAAAGTCTGACCAGCGTCTCCACTTTTGTGCTTTATAGAAAGGTAGGGTCCAAAAGTTTCTTAAGAAAGATAGTTTGTTTGATTTTTGATTGAATGGGTTTAACGCCGCTTTCAACAATCTCGCAGTTATATCGCGGCGGCCGGAGCACCTAACAATGGATTCCTGGTATTTCTTTCACCTGCACTACCATTACACCCTTTCCTAGCCTCCGACTGCTATTTCAAATAGGTTTACGATTATCTACCCATTGGTGAAAGACAAAGGTCGGAAAGGATATTTGCCGCCAACGGGGATCGAACCCACGACTTCCAGATTGAAAGTCTTATGCCTAACCAACTGCGCTATGGTGGCGGCCTTTAGAAAGGTAGGAAAAACTTCTTATTATATTGCCCTTCATGTACATGTCAAATTGTTGGAAATATTTCGCACAGGCTCAAATAGGTTCTTTTATCCCCTGATTTCACATATTTACATCCCCTGGTGTTTATTTCACATATCAGCACTTGAAACCTTAAGCACTGGAATTGAAGAAAAATACAGTAAATCAGCCTGTCCAAAATTCATAACAGTGCATTTTTTTGTGTATCTGTATGTGTTGATTGTACTGGTGTGAGAAATACCAGGAAATCATCGTTAGGTGCACCAGCAGCCCCGATATAACTGAAAACATGTTGAAAGCGGCGTTAAACTCCATTCAATCAATCAATCAACCCAGTACGCATTAAAGACTGAGATCAGACTTCAGTGCTGCACAAGCTGATCTGAAACATGATGTGTTGTTGATGGAAATAAGGACTGTATATAATAATTTAATAAATTCAGAGCTCGGAAGGAAATTAACTTTCATCAATAAAAAGACACAATTTTATCATTATTGATTATTGATTTAACTACATGTTACTTTAATGCATGGTCAGATTATTCAATCTAATCACTTGAAGAATTGATTGTAGCTTTAAAATTGTCATTAAATACCTTCCATTAAATTAGACAGAAACATGTTTTAGAACAGCATGCTTCAAACCCTTCCACCCTAATAAAACCAAATGCACAAGAATAATTTTACATTATTGCCGAATATAGCATAACATTAAATTAGAAAGCAATTGAGAAACATTTGTAGTTAATTTAGATCAGTATTAATTTATGTTATCAGGTAATGAGTTAAGCCTTGTCATACTGATCACAGAAAATTACCTTGTATTAGAATCATTTCAGATTTTGATCTACTAGTTTTGATTTGACATCAATTTTTCAACTTTTCTTTTGAAACAATTTGTCATACATCCTAGTCAAACTGGAACAGATAATGCCTAACAAATCTCTTATTGCAATGATTATGTATCCAACCTGGAGAATATGACCCCTGTAGATCCATCAAATTTTGACAGATAGATACATTTTCTTTTAACATCCAAAGCATACCAATGTCCATGAAGGAATCCACTCTGTTTACCCTCAACATGCCTTGCAGAACCTGACGAAAATAAAACCTTAATCTTCAGGATTTATATTCCTTTTACTATAAAGTTTCAGATAAATTTAAGTCTTAGCATTAAAATGCTAATGGAAATGGTCTAATGGCAAAGATATAGTTAGTATTAAAGGTCAATTGCCAAGAATAAATCAAAGGGGTCAAATACATACTCGGATAAAAGTAATCAAAAAAAAAATGGTCAAATGCTGTGCAATTCAAAGACATTGCTCAAATGTGAAGAATAAATCAAAGTAGCCAAATGCATACTCGGATGAAAGCATAGTCAAATGTTAAAATGCAAAGATATTTTGTCTTAAATTTCAAGAATAATTAGTGGTCAAATGCATATTCGGATAAATGTGGTCAAATGCTGAAATTTGTTGAAAATGGTCAAAAGCTTTAATTCAAAGATATTGGTCAAATGCCAAGACTAAATTTATCTTTAATACTTTTTCATCACAAAGAAGATTGTGAAATTGAACAGTAGTGATCAAATGCCACAGAGTGAAATTTTTAAAGGAGGTAATCATATTGCAAGATTCAAGAGAAGTCATATGGCACTGGTCAAATGCTTTGACTATGACAGGAATGGTCAACTGCCAATTTTTTATCAAATAACTAAATACAAAACTAATCTACAATGAACAATTCAAGCTTTCAACATACTGATTTTAACCCTTGTCATGCTGAACCCTGAATATTCCTGCTTTGACAGGAGGTAAAGACAAAGATCAGCCTCCACATGTGCAGTCTGATCTTAGTTCATACCACCCGAATTTCATTTTTAAACCAGAAAGATGTAAAACAATGCATTTCCAAAATCAATACTCATTCACATTTGGTAACTTTCAGTGCCTTTTGCACTTTGATTTTACATTTATTTCCGGAATATTCCTGCTTTTCCAAGGATTTTAATCAGCATGTCAAAGGTATAAAGACGATAAATTAAAGGTAAATGGGTAAGAATTAAAGAATCCATTCAATAATCTAAACCACAGACCTATAATGCATTTTGGAATTTAGCAGTAGTTATTAATTTGATATGTATGGAATTAATGTAATTGAAAATCCATCCATTAACATTTTTCTAATCTTGTCCAGGATAGATCTTTCAGGTTTAATCTAACCCAAACATTTTAAAACAGGTGCTCTCTCCTCCCACTCTTACTAACCCTTAGCTAGACAAAATAATTTTAGACTAATAATAATTGAGCCTGTGTGTGACATTTCCAACAATTACAAACATGTGCAAAGCAAAGACTTTGGACAGTCTGAGGAAATGCCACGTGAATTGTACGCACAGGCTCAATTTTGAATTTGAAAAGATACATTACTCAAACCATATTCACACATGAGTGCAATAACCAACGAAAATGAGTAGAAAACATTGAAAGTAAAGAAGTAGTTGCTTATAATTTACTTTATCCCTCCATCCTTCCTTAACCTTGTTTTGCTGAATAAATACCTTGTTAAGGCAGTGTAACCGTATTAGTTTGGCAACATTTCAAAACTCATGATCTTTTACAATGTTGACCTAGGTTTACTAATGAAAATCATTAGGGAACCTTGGCTACCACTGTTAAAGTTTATTACTCCCAAAATGTTGCAGAACATTACGGTTTCACTACCTTATAATTGCAATAAATTCAAACGTGGATACAATAATCAAGTGAAATTGTTTTCAACATATAGGCAGGATGTTCTTTGGTTATACCTATTGCAAATGCAAAAATATTCTTAGATCAGCATGACAAGGGCAAAGGGGGCAAAGGAAAAAGCCTACAACCTCGAAACAAAGTTTCTGATTTCCAATTTGAGAAAGGTATGCATTGCAAAACATCTAAACAGAGAAAGGATTCCACCATATATCATATAATCAAGGTTTTATCTTGATTATAATACCATTTAGATTTTTACCTGAAGAATAACAATGTTGGGATATTCAAGATATTTTCAGCTCTCTTACCAATAGAAAAGGCTTTCCCTGTGTGTGTAATCTATTAACTGCTAGAATTGCTCATCTCATTGCCAATATTATCAAATTTTTAATTGATTTACTGATTAAATGGCTTTTAACACCGCTTTCAACATTTTTTTAGTTAAATCGCAGCGGATGGAGCACCTAACAATGGTTTCTTGGTATTTCTCTCACCAGTACAACCACCACATCATTTCCTAGCCTCCAGCTGCTATCTCACATAGGTCTACGGTTATCATGCAACCCATTGGTGAGAGACAAATACTCCGCAAAAATGAGTGCCGGCGTCGGGGATCGAACACGGGACCGAAGTTTTAATTGATAAATAACTGATAGCACAAGTGGGGAAAAGACTAGACCGATAAATATGTTCCTAGTAAAATAATCATTGATACAATAGATTTGAACTCAAATGCCAAGATTCAAGTAAATAGCTTCAATTATAGGAAAAAAGCCAATAATTACCTCCACTCGGTTGTTACTTAAGGTAGTGGACCCGTTATAGTTTCGCAACAATTCAGTATGGTATAAACTTTCACAATGTTGACCAAGGTTTCCTAATGAAAATCATTAGGAAACCTTGGTTAACACTGTTAAAGTTTATTACTATCAAAACGTACAGAACTACGTTACGGGTCCACTACCTTTAGTTGGGTCATAAATTGAAAACTTATCAATTTTATTGATAAAATTGTTTGTGGGCAACCAAAATATTGCATCTAGAGCTAAAATTATTCAAACTGTAGATACTAACATTTTAGTCTATACGATGTACTCAAACAAATGATCAAAACAAAACTTCACCTGTTAGGCAAGGAGAAAATTAAATTCTGCGTGGTGAAAAATCAAAAAAATTCAAACCATATGTTTTAAGTTTTTACAGTCTTTTAACAGTGAAAAAAAGTTATTAATGAGGTTGATACACACTTGTTGAAAACACTAGTTTCAACACACAAATCATCAAATTAAAAGATATATTACCTTTCCATCTTGTTTTGTTTACATGCTTTTGTAAACTTTTGGGGCGGGAGAAGTCAGGAGAAACTTGTAGTTAAAAGATTTATTTGAAAGCTTTTGGAAGTCTTAACTTCAGAATCTTTTTATTTTTTATAATAAGCCCAGCACTTTTTTTTGTATCAAAGATACATTCTGTTTCAATTAACATGCCATGAAAGTAAACCGATAAAACAAATAATGTTGGCTCAGCATGAATCGGTTGTAACTGCCTATAAACATATAAGCAGTTACAACTGTTTTGTGCTGAGCAATCAAAAAAAGTTTTGAGAAAAACTTTCTTTTCTACCATACAACAATTAAGATATGTTTGTGAAACACCAAGGACTTAAAAAAAGGCATTTCTAATCAGTCTGACCTCGACCTTGTCATATGACCTTGGTATAAGTAGATGCATATTGATGAGATCTATAAACATATTTCCACAATTCTTCTTTTCAACATTTTTTTCTTAACCCTTATGCTGAAACCAGAATATTCCTGCTTTAGCAAGAGCTATAGACAAACATCAGCCTGCACATATGTGCAGTTTAATGTTAGTCTACTCAACCTGTTTCTCACTTTCAAACCAGAATTGTCAATAGATTAAGTATTTCAAATAAAAGTTGACCTACAGTTGGTTCTTACAGTGCTTTTTGCCCTTTGATTTTGATGAAAATTTTAGCCAAAATTTATTCAGCATGACAAGGGTTAATGACAAGGACATAAAATCCCAGGACTACCAGTACAGAAAAAGAGTTTATTTGCAACTATGTTTGCCAGGTATTACTATTCTCCCCTGAATTACTATTTTGTAGACTTGCGATTCCTGTAATGTATACTAACTAAAAATACTGCATAAATTCAACAATAACGATATATTGGTCCAACATTTCTTCTTTTCCCAACACTATTTCCTCATTTTGCATTTGACTGACAAACAAGGTGGCAAAAATTTACACTGATGGATTGTCCAAGTATGAAAAATAAGAGAAATAACTCAAAAATTAAGCTTAGTAGAGTTTCTGTTCTTGTGCAATGCACTCTTTAATCATGAGAGGAACATGAATGCAAAGTTTCAAGTCAATCGGTCATAAGGTGACAGAGTAATATTCTGGACAAAGAAGTGGACACCGATGACCCACCCACCAAACAAGGATGATCACATAATACATCTAGTCTTTCAATGGGGCATATAATAAATCCTACATTTACATCAAAGTAATTTATGGTGTTAAAACTGCTTGAAAAGGAGGACATTCAATCATGAAGAAGTTAACAGTGTTATTTAGAATCAAATGGTCCTTGCACCCTGTTGCATAGAAGAGTTAATGTCAAACCCTAGTGGTTGGTAACCATAATGATCTCAATCATGAGGTCCATGGTTTGATACCTTGTCCGAACCAAATATCCTTTAAGCCATTTGCCTACTACCTATAGGTACATAATTGCAAATAATGAATGTAGGATAAGCAGCTGGAGGCTTGGAGATGATTTCAAGTAACTGGTGTGAGAATTACCAGGAATCCATGGTTAGAAGCTCTAGATGCTGTGATATTACTGAAATACCGTTTAAAGTGATATTTACCAGTATCAGACTGTTCAAAGAATTCCAGTGATACACAGTTTTGACAAACAGTTAAGACAAAGATCAGCCTGCACAGACGTGCAGACTGATCTTAGCTTATACTGCCTGCATCCTACTTTTATTATTGTGGTAAGAACTTAAGCTTGGCGAATTGAAATGTCTTAAAATTTGGCAATTTGTTATAAACAAAATTTTAACTTAACATGATAAGGGCTAAACCCCATTCAATTTACAAGATAATGCTTGTTTTACGAAAAAACTTGAAAATTGTGAAGTAAAAGGTTCGATATTTTTTGCCTCTGTCTGGACAGTACTTTTCTATGGAGACATTTCCTTTCAAAAGAAATCTCGCAGACAGTTACACGATCTCATAATCTACAAGACAAAATTGACATTCCGGCTATAGAAATGCTAAATCCAATATGTCCAAAATCAACTTCTCCTAATTTTTTTCGTGGACAATGGAAAAAATTTCTCAATCTTCTCTCTGATAAGGATTCATGATAAATCCGACCATCTTGCCTTTAATTATCCAGTGATCTATCAAGCCTTCGATTATCAAAATCATTCTTCATCATGAGAGGAATTACAAATATGAAATTGCGAAATAAAACAACTATAACGTAAATTTACATAAATTCATTCTAGATAATTGAATTTCCATTCAAATGTCCAGAGCCCTGCCTGGTAATGGAAAAAGTGACCAGGTCCAAAGATCAGATTATGGGCAACAAACTGTGTCACAAAGCAATATGGATTACATCTGTGGATGGCAGACAAGAAAATGAAAGGCGACAGACCCTATTGCCTTTTGACAGGTACCTTCTTCAAGTGACAGGACAAAATGTCTGCAAGAAAAAAGTACTATGGTAGTCAAGATATCATTTTGGCTTTTTGTTTTATCTTCTTTAAGTTTTTTTAATATATTTTCACTAATTAGAAAATACTCAATTATATACTGTGAAGATTTTTTCTCTCTTTCTTAAGAACTAACCCATGATTTTCATGAAATTTCAACACATTTTAGTAAACTGCTGTTATAAAATACTCATTGTTTTTTGAGCATGTATCACTAAGGTATTCATCGTTTCTTCTTATTTGTAACCCAATTTATTTGTGTATGCAATAATTGACATACTACAAGAAGCTAATATCCTACAGCCAACTAGGAACATGGGCTTAGAGGAAAATTAACTTTTGACCATTATATGATGACGAGCAGTTACTAAAGACTAAGGTCCTACTGCACATGAGCAGTCTGATTTTTGTTTACACTGCCTGAAAAAGCTGCAGTTAAACATACCATATTTCTCCTAATAAACGCTCCCGGGAGCTAAACATGAGGGAGCTTTTATTAAGCATGCATTTGCTGATTATAAAAAAATTATTAAATTTGATGTCATTTAGGCCCTTTTCCCTTTAACTGGAGGTGAATTTCCTCTAAACAATCATAATAAATGATTGTTTATAGGAAATTCATCACAAATTATAGAAGAAGTCTCAAAAAGTTTCTAAAATTTAGGCATTTGAAATGGGTTTTCTTAGTAAAAATTGTAGGGGCGCTACTATTAGGGAGGGTGCTATTATTAGAGGAAATATGGTAATACTTTCAGTGTATGTGAGAGTGACATGTTGGTTTTATGGCTTTTCACTCTATCAGTGTGTCATCAGCCACCAACAGCCTGACTAATTACAAAGCACTCTCAAACCGAAATACACTAAAACAAAAGGCCCAAGAGGGCCTGTTTTGCTCCACTGGCTTTAACATCCTTAGACATTCATTAAAAAAAGCTTACTCTAAATGAAAACAACACTTTGAAATATCTTAAGACCTATTTTATAATAATTAACTGAGTCTGGCCCACATTACACCAAAATACTCAATCACCATGAACCTGCATCCATTTACCCATCTTGCCTATCTTTCAAAGATACAGAGCTCAAAATAAGCCCCGCTCTGCCACACCCATATATATGGGCCAATAAAGATTTTGCAAGAATATTTGGAAAGGGCCACCCAAGGAATATTCTGGTAAAGTTTCATTGAATTCAGCCCAAAAGGTTCAGGAGGAGATGTCGCTCAAATATTTTGGGCTAAATTAAGCCCCGCCCTGCCACACATATTTATGGGTCAATCAAAATTTCTTGAACAATTTAAGAAGAGGGTCATCTATGCAACATCCATGCCAAAGTTCATTGCAATTGGCCCAATGGTTTGGGAGAAGATTTTTAAAGATTTCAAAGAGAACAAGAGCCATGTCCGACATGGCCATCCCCCGCCGAGAAAGCTTGATAGTAAACTGAAGCCTAATAGATTAAGGGTTCTACTTTAAGAAATTAAGCCCCCACAAAATCTAAGTCTTTAAAATAACAAAGGGCAATAACTCCAAAATTATGCAAGCCAGAGTTATAGTTCTTGTGCACTGCACTCCTCTTCCATGAGATCTATCCACCCATAAAGTTTCAACTTGATAGCTATAATACTTTAGGAGATATGCTCCGGACAAAATCTAAGTCTCAAAAATAACGAAGGGCAATAACTCCAAAATTATGCAAGCAAGAGTTGTAGTTAATGTGCACTGCACTTCTCCTCCATGAGATCTATCCACCTATAAAGTTTCAAGTTGATAGCTATTATACTTTAGGAGATATGCTCCGGACAAAATCTAAGTCTTAAAAATAACAAAGGGCAATAACTCCAAAATTATGCAAGCAAGAGTTGTAGTTAATGTGCACTGCACTTCTCCTCCATGAGATCTATACACCTATAAAGTTTCAAGTTGATAGCTATTATACTTTAGGAGATATGCTCCGGACACGTTTAGTGATGGAACCTCGGAAGGACAGAATGATGGACGGAGAGCATTACTTTATCCCCTATCGCCTAAAACGGCGGGGGATAAAAAAAGCCCCGCCCAGCCACGCCCATATTTCAGGGTGAATCAAAATTTCTTTAACAATTTTTGAAGAGGGTCACCCAAGGAATATTTTTACCAAGTTTCATGAAAATTGGTCCATTGGTTTTGAAGAATGAGATTTTTAAAGAAAAAGTTTACGACCAGACGCACTGACAGACACAACGCCATGATAATAGCCCCAGTGGCATTCAGCCAGTGGAGCTAAAAATAACACCTTCAATCAAGTTGAAAAGTTTTCATGGTTTGATTTTCATGATTTAAGAAATGGAGATCTATGATTGTGCTTGTGATTGCACTTTTCACAATGGATAGCTTAGAGACCTACGTGAAGTTTAATGTTCTGCAAAAAATCTTTATGCAGAGATATTCACAAATTAAAAGAAGAGAGTAAAGAATATTCATGATACCTTTTTCTCTCCAAGCTTCTTCTTTTTGACTTTCTTTTTCACAACAGTTTTCTTTCTTTTCCTTGTTTTCTCTGGTAAGTCTGACTGTGTCGAATCTGCCAACATTTTAGCTGCGGTGGACATCCTGGGTCTTTTGAGATGGCCCTTTATCTAGGCAACTGAAAATATATTTATGTTCTAGTAAGTGCACATAATTTCTTTATCAGTATTCCCTTTTTTTGTTTAGTTTTTTTTTTTTTGTTTTTTATTTTTAATTTGGAAAATTTTGACTCTTAGAAATTATCACATAAAATGATTCTAGAATAAGACCATCAAACAAGGTTGCTAATTGTCACAAGACACACCTGTTGGATGTTCAAGTATGAAAAACAACAAAGGGAAATAACTCAAACATTAAGCTAGGTAGAGTTACAGTTTTTGAGCACTGCACTCCATAATCATGAAAGGAACATAAATGCCAAGTTTCAAGTCTATCCCACAAAAGTTGACAGAATTATGCTCCACACACAGATGTGCATGCTGCCTGCCCTCTGGACACCACAGGTGAGCACATAATACGACTTGCCTTATGAAAGTAGATTAAAGCATGATCCTAATCTTTCAATGAGTGTGTAAGTGGTGGTGGTGGTTGGTAGTTGGGTTGGGGGGTATTTCTAAGTTTCTTAACGACTTCATTTGACATTTTTAAGGACATTTTTTACATTTTGTTGGAGCAAAGAAAATTCTGAAAGATGTGGATGTAACAAAAGCACTACAATTCTATGTGACACTCTGCTGCAGATGCTGGTGTGTTTAAAGTCTTTGTCGAAAATATAGCATAATTCTTTCGAAAACAAGGTCTGACCACAATAACTTATCATTTTGTTCGAAAAAACCCAACCTATACTATGATGTTCTGTAAAACAGACAGATCCCTGGCTCAGCGCAAAACAGTTGTAACTGCCTATAAACATTGGGCAGTTACTACTGTTTTGCGCTGAGCCTGCCAGATGAATGATGTTCAAGGTCTTGCCATATTCTACCTTTGAACTTCTTTGAGATAGAAAAGCTTAAAACAAGAGCACTCCATACAGGTGTTAACACTGGGCAGCAGGTGCTAGATAATGCAAAAAATCTAAGTTGAAAAAGGAGCATAACTCTTACAAAAACACTATCAGAGTTATCTCCCAAAATAGTCTGGATAGCTCTATGATGGTGAACAAAACATGCCAAGTTTCATGATTTAGGGGTATTACCAATGTTAAAGTTTGTCACGCCAACGCCAACACCAACACCTATGTGAATGAAGCTAAGGTAATCTAATTAACTCAGGTTGTCTCCCAAAACAGCCGAGCTAATAAATGAAATTCATCAAAGTTCTTATTGTCACATAACCAAAGAACAGCAATGGCTGTCAAGGGTTTAAATAATTCTGAAATTTTTTCAAGAACAGCCATGAAGATCTCATCAGTTGGAATCTAAATTAATTCTATGAAATTAATTTCGAGAAGAAATCTTTTCATAAAAATTCAATGCAATTCCGTTTGTCTGTGGAGTGGTTATTAAAATTATGGATTTTTTCCAGACAAGAAAAAAAATCTGGTTGTCCAGTCTATTCAAGTGAAAGTCACATGGACTGGTCTAGAAAATTCTGGCCAAAGCTTCAAACACAAAGAGCTGCAGACAATGGGTGTGAATTTTGTTTAAGATTTACAAAATCCCCACTATTATTCAACAAAACCTTATGTTGTTGGTACTCATTTGAATTGCCTCGATGAGACAATTCAATGAGTACCCACAATACAAAATTTAAGCAAGAAATAATGATTTTAAAATTTCATTACCCCTTTCTTATCAAGACGTGGACAGAATTTCTTGAAATGGAATCAAAGGTCAGACGAACCAATACCATTACAATATTGTCTGGCAAAAATAACATGACCGACAAGATCAAGTCTGAGCAAAAAAAGGAAACTTTTTACTTTATTTGGAATTTAATCATTCCTTTTTTTCTGACCAGAAATTATTTTTCAAGGTTTTTTTTTTCCATTCTGTTATATCAAATTAAGCTTTCCCAAATAAGTGGATATACGGTTCTAAAACTAAACTTTTAGGTGTATACAATTTTCAAAATTCTTATCATACTCAAGCAATCTTCATATTAGTTCTTTACAAATTGATCATACCTTGAAATAAAAAAAATCTTTTCTAAAGGATTCTTTTATGAAATAAGAAGGTCTTTTGTCTGATTTTATTTCATTTTTTTCTTTGTTGCATGTGTGTGACACATAGACAGATAGACAAACCCATAGGAAATATTTGATTATGAACATTTGCCTTGTTCTTTCAGCACAGCAAGTACTTAACCCTTGTCATGCTGAACAAATTTTGGCTAAAAATTTTCATCAAAATCAAAGGGCAAAAAGCACTAAAAGTACAAACTGTAGATCAATTTTTATTTGAAAAACTAAACCTATTTACAATTCTGGTTTGAAAGTGAGAAACCGGTGGTGAAGACTAACCCACGTATGTGCAGGCTGATGTTGGTCTATATGTGCAGTCTGATGTTGGTCTATAGCTCCTGCCAAAGTCGTAATATTCCGGGTTCAGCATGACAAGGGTTAATCTGATAAGTGTCCAGGTTTTTTGCAGAACTTTATCCCTGCAAAAAAATACAAGAACTGGTTCTTGACAGTTCTAGACTGCTAAATACTTAATAAAGAACTTCTAGAACTAGTTTATGAACATCTAGAGGTAGTTCTTGAACCAGTTCTTGAACTTTATGTCTTCAACTCCCATTCCAGGTTCTTGAACTTGAAAAATTTCTTGAACTGGTTTAAGAACTAGTTCTTGAAGTTCAAGAAATAAATCAAGAAGTTCTAGAAGGTCAAGAACTTGTTCTTGAACCAGTTCTAGTACTTTTTCACAGAGGGCTTAGTCTCTTTTTCAACAACAAGTCACATTTTTTTTCCATATTGTAAAGTACTTCTGCCTTTCATCTGATATTTTGTGGCCTGCACATAGACAAGCTGCAGATGTTATTTCTTAATGCATTGTATTTGAAATAAGAATTCAAACAATAGACACTTAACCCTTTCCTGTTATACAAAATTTTGGACCTGTCCAAATTCAAAGGTTTTGCAGACGAAAATTTAAAGTGGATTTAATTTGAAAAATAACCATTCTGTCGGGTAGAAAATAGTGTGGAAAAAGAAGAAATTGCTTGTCAGAAGCAATTTCTTCATTTTTCACAATGTGTTCTTAATCATAAAATCACAGACAAGTAAAAAGCAGGGATTAAACAGCAAAGGGTTAAACCCTTTCTCCCCCTCAAAAAAAAACAAAACAATACTTTTATCAACCATTTTTAGGCTGAACACTATTTTCCTGTTTAGGTAGAAAGTATGGACAAAGATCAGACTACACTTAATAATTATATGCAGTCTAATCTTAGTCTGTACCACTAGTTTATTCCCATAATAACTGAGAAATGTCTATAAATTTACTTTCACAAGAAATATTTAGCCCCTGAATTGACTTTCCAGTTTCTACTCCCTTGAAAATATGCGATTCCTTACTACCCAAAGACTTTGGGCTAGTGTTTTAGAAAATACTGAGGAATAGGAATAAGTAACTTTTATAATATGACTTACGTCGCGGGAGTGAAATAAGCCCGTTGAATATTTTTGATATTACACGGGTGTTATTACACTAGTTGAATAACTATGCAAATGAGCTCAGAGCGAATGGAAACGCTATTTCGTGACTGCGAAAATGACATCATAATGTATTTATTGTGACGTCAGTTTTAAACGGCATAATGTTTGGCGGGAAATTGAAATGTTAAACTTCAAGAATTTTGACGATTTTTTCCAAAAATTGTGGTCATATTATAAATAGAATACAAAATTTGTGCTCATAAAATACAGAATTTATTAAACTCGTCATCTAGAAACAGATAAAAACTCGGCACAGCCTCGTTTTTATCTGTTTATAGATGACTTGTTTAATAAATTCTGTATTCCATGACCACTCATTCAATATCCTCTATTTCATACACCGATATTTCCCTTTAATTTTAAGCTAACAAGCTTTGAAACAAATTTTTCAGTAAGACCCACCCAACCGTATTACTCACAAGTTCTTTGAATTTGTACTAATCTGAAATTTGTCCTCAGGTGAAGAGTGAGAATATTTTGGCTCCAAAGCATAGACATTAATTATTCTACTTCACAAAGTTTAAGTTTTGTAGGAAAGTGGGCGTGACATTCATTAAACGATCTCTTTGAGTACTTAATCATCAAAAGTAATCAAAAAGCTTTATCATATTTATACAGTTAATAATCTAGTGAAACAAAGTACAAAAGTTGATTTTGAAATAACACACTTGACATCTGAAGGTTACATTAGATTGTATGGTTGTTCTTGGACAATTTGTTGGAGAGGTGCTGGGGACAATTGCTGGGGACCAAAAACAGGACCTCATAAATGTGAGTTGAGTGCAACCACCTGTGCTTAGTCAGACTTCCAAGCTTACTTTGGTTTAATATATATTACCGATAAATAATTTGATAAATCTTTGCACTGTGATGAAATTTGATTGTGCAAAATTTTTTTGAAATCCTGCAATGACTTTTTAAAGTGTAACATTCTGATGGCTAAGCATGAAACAGTTGTAACATCCTATATGTTTATATAGACATTAACATATAAGCAGTTTCAACTTTTTCGTGCTGAGCTATTGATATGCTTTGGACATCTTTGAGTCCATGATTTTTCACTTGCCATTATCTGCATAAGCAGCTATGAACTGCAAGCCCATAGAAGCAAGGATCTGAGGAATTGGAACCAAGTCTCTGAACTATCTCAAGATACTTAACCCTTGTCATGCTGAATAAAAACCCTTGCAAATTTCAGCTTAATCAAAGTACTCAAAGCACTAGAATCCAAGCCTATGGGGCAATCTTTCTTTGATATTCAATTTTGTAAACAACTCTGCCTTGAAAGGGGACAAAAAGGTAATAAAGACTAAGATCAGACTGCACATAAGTGTAGGCTGATCTTTGTCTATATCACCTTATTATACAGGAATCTTCCGGGTTCAGCATGACAAGGGTTTACATTTTCAGCAGTCACCCCATCCACCTCTCACTTTTCTGAAAGCACTAAATTAGGCGGTATTGTAACATTTCGGGGTTGTCAAATTATGGTCAAATAATGTAAAGTATTTTGTTTTTAACGCTTGTCATGCAGCCTGATGTTAGTCTACACCAGCTGTTTCACACTTTCAAACCAGAATTGCCAATAGTTTTAGTTTTTCAAATAAAAATTGACCTACAGTAGGTACTTTCAGTGCTTTTTGCCCTTTGATTTTGATGATAATCTTTAGCCAAAATTTATTCAGCATGACAAGGGCTAAGCTTTCTAATTTCTATCAATTTGCATTTTGAGGGGATGGTGCAAAACCATTGTAAGTGCCTATATTTTTTAGACACTTACATTAATTTTGCATTGAACCAATTGACATATCCTCTTAGTTGATTGATGGGGTTTGTTGCCACTTTCAACACTATTTCAGTCTTATCACATCAGCCTTATTACCATATAGTCCAAGAAATCCTAGCATTTTCCACACCAGTACTACCACACCATATCCTTCCTGAGGCTCAAACTGCCCATCCAACTTAGGTTAACAATTATCCAGTCATTAATAACTGGCATTTGTTGGACAAGATATATGAGGCAGCCATGGAACAAACCTATGACCATACAAAAAAGAATGAAACATGCTACCAACTGAGCTAAGGCTATGATAACAAAATATATCCTCTTGAGATCAAAGTTGATATATTTCCCATTAAAAGGTTTTTTACAAAAATCTGACTTCTAAGTAAAGTTCATTCTCTTTTTCAAGTCACAGTGAAAAAAAGGGTCAAGAACTCAAGCATATCTTTGACAGGGAATACAGTCTTGGAAAATGGACTTTTTATCCACAAGGATTAAAAATCAATTTCTCTTTAAATTGGTCTCCGAGGAAGGATCAACATTTGTTCAAGAGCCCAGTGTTTTAACCGATAAGGAGACAAATAAACTCTGTAAATATCAACTTTAACATCCGAGATGCCCTGCAGAAAATGTGGACGTCTGTTATTGAAGTCTTTAGTAGACAACGCATTTCAAATTACTTCTAATTCTAGAGAAAGAATTGATTTGTTTGTTTGAATGGAGCTTTAATGCCGTCTGATCAATCTCTCAGTTTTAATTATTACGACAAAGCTAGTGCACATGTCACTGTGCTTCTGGTCCTTAATAGGCTGCAGGTCTGAAATGTCTTGCAAAATTTAGGACAAACTGATGGCTCAGCGCGAAACCAGATGTAACTGCCTATATCTTTATAGGCATATGCAATTTTTGTGCTTCACCACCTTTCAAGTTGGAGTCAGTATTGGTCTTAGAAATGACAAATTTCAAACCTTTCTGACTTAAAAATGAAAATCAAATGGTTAAGACGAAGATCATACTGCACATAATAATATGTGCATATAATATGGGCTGATTGACCCATTAATGTTCTGAATTTTCAATACTATGGCCTTGACCTATCAACCAAACAAGCCTACATAATTTTTCACATGTTTTAGATTCTAAGACTTGGTTTGTTTTTTTACTTTTTCTTTTACTTTTCCCCTTCCCCATCAATAATTGATTGGATATAAGTTTTTCTGTCTATTATGGTAATTTATTGGGTCTGATTTGTTTGGAAGGTTCTGGTTTTATCCCTACAAGCCAATAAACTTTATCAATATGAACTTTAATTAAACCCATCCTTATCTTGTCCATTACTTTTCAGATTATCGGGTTTGTTTGCTTGTTCCAGAATTGCTTCACCCTTTACACTTTTTAATAGAAAATTATAAAGTGGTTGCAGATGCACAGGCTGGCCAGAGTCTTTGCTTTGCACGTTTTTGAAATTGTTGGAAATGTCACACACAGGCTCAAATTATGTTTGATACTAGAAAGCCATGAATGGCTTGTGTCGCTCCACAGGCTTGGAATTCTTGTAAAAACGAATAAATGTTTTGACTAGTTTTTAAATATTTGGGGTTCTACTGATGTTGAAAATGATTTTCAAAGTTCCCACTATATAACAAATAGAGAAATGACCTTCACTCTTAAAAGACATATTTTTCATCAAATCAAAATAAATATTGGCTGCATGATAATGGGTCACCCAAAGATCATGCCAAAAATGTTTGATTGATACCCATCAGTTACATTCTGAGAAAATGATTTTCATAGTTTCCACTATTTAACATATCAAGAAATGACCTCCACCCATAAAATACATATTTTTCATCAAATCAAAACAATTTTGGTACACTGATAAAGGGTCACTCAATGATCATTCCAGTGAAATTTGGTTGATATCCATCAATTACATTCTGAGAAAATGATTTTCAAAGTTTCCACTATATAACATATAGAGAAATGACCTCTGCCCATAAAATGCATATTTTTCATCCGATCACAGTGATTTTTTGTAGACTGATAAAGGGTCACTCAAGGATCATTCCAGTGAAATTTGGTTGATATCCATCATTTACATTCTGAGAAAATGATTTTCAAAGTTTCCATAATATAACATATAGAGAATTGACCTCCGCCCATAAAATGCATATTTTCCCTCCAATCACAATGATTTTTTGTAGACTGACAAAGGGTCACTCAAGGATCATTCCAGTGAAATTTGGTTGATATCCATCAATTACATCCTGAGAAAATGATTTTCAAAGTTTCCACTATATAACATATAGAGAATTGACCTCCGCCCATAAAATGTATATTTTCCATCCAATCACAATGATTTTTGGTAGACTGATAAAAATCAAAGGCCTGAAAGGCCTGAATGCAGTCAGGACGGAACAATATTTGAGTATTGAAATATTTTAATTATAACAAATTTTCTAAAATCTAAGGCTAAAATCTACACTTCAGATCTTTGGCCTTCTATTCTGAACTTTCATTCCAAAATATTGCCTTAATCATGCTTAAAGCCCTTGCTTTTGATGAAAAGAGCACTTCTTGGAGGGCCAATGCTTTACTACAAGGTCAGTATAATAATATAACAAGAGGACCAAGATGGTCCTAGATCGCTCACCTGAGTCTCTATGACCCCTGGGACATCACATTAAATAGATAGGCAGATGTCAAAAAGAAGATAATTGCCTAAGATCAATACCATGGAACGTTTTGAGCGAAGAGCAAGACAGATATGCCTTTTTGCTCTTTGATTCTATGTAAAAAGGGATGCACCCGGGTGGACCCCAAAAGTGACCCCAGGGTCTTGATATGAACAAACTTTGAAGAGGTCCATAAGATGATGCTACATTCTAAATATGAAAGCTGTCTGCATTCTACTTTCAGAGAAGAAGATTTTTGAAGGTTTTCCCATTTTCACCCATCCTGCTCAGATGAGCTGAAAGGGATGCGCCCGGGTGGAGCCCAAATATGACCAAAGGGTCTTGATATGAACAAACTTGGTAGGGGCCCACAAGATGATGCTACATACCAAAAATGAAAGCAGTGTGCCCTCTGGTTTCGATTAAAGAAGCTTTTAAAAGATTTTCGCTCTTTGATTCTATGTAAAAAGGGTTGCACCCGGGTGGAGCCCCAATATGATCCTAGGGTCTTGATATGAACAAACTTGATAGAGATCCACTAGATGATGCTACATATCAAATATGAAATCTGTCTGCCGTCTGGTTTCATAGAAGAAGATTTTTGAAGATTTTCATTTTTTTACCCTTTGTGCTCATAAGAGATAAAGGGATGCACCCGTGCAAAGCCCAAATATGACCCAAGGGTCTTGATATGAACAAACTTGGTAGAGGCCCACTAGGTGATGCTACACACCAAATTTTAAAGCTGTCTACCATCTGATTACAGAGAAGAAGATTTCTCAAGATTTTCGCTCTTTGATTCTATGTAAAAAGGGTTGGGCCTGGGCAAAGCCCAAACATGACCCCAGGGTCTTGATATGAACAAACTTGGTAGAGGTCCACTAGATGATGCTACATACCAAATATGTAAGCTGTCTGCCTTCTGGTTTCATAGAAGAAGATTTTTGAAGATTTTCATTTTTTTACCCTTTGTGCTCATAAGAGATAAAGGGATGCACCCGTGCAAAGCCCAAATATGACCCAAGGGACTTGTTATTAACAAACTTTGTAGAGGCCCACTAGGTGATGCTACACACCAAATATTTAAGCTGTCTGCCATCTGGTTACAGAGAAGAAGATTTTTAAAGATTTTTGCTCTTTGATTCTATGTAAAAAGGGTTGGGCCCGGGCAAAGCCCAAATATGACCCCAGGGTCTTGATATGAACAAACTTGGTAGAGGTCCTCTAGATGATGCTACATACCAAATATGAAAGCTGTCTGCCTTCTGGTTTCAGAGAAGAAGATTTTTAAAGATTTTCATATTTTCACCCTTTTTGTTAAGGGTAAAGGGAAAGTTAAGGGTGGATTTCATTTATTTGAACAACTTTGGTAGAGCTTGACCCAAGGAACATCCCTGCCAAGTTTCATCAAGATTGGCCCACTGGTTTAGGAGGAGAAGATGTTTAAAGAAATTGTGGACGACGGACGACGCACGACTGACGACGGACGACGCACGACTGACGACGGACATTCTACGATCCCAATAGCTCACCTTGAGCACTTCGTGCTCAGGTGAGCTAAAAATAATAAGGGCTTAATTCTTATATCTTCCATCGTCATCCACCTTGATAATAGGGATAGCTCCTGGTATGGCTAATACTCATGCCGAGTTAACAGAAAATAGCTACAGACATAAAACCACACCAAAAATTGCACTTGAGTCAACAAATCAACATAATATTGTTAACTATCTAACTCTGCTATTCTCTTTTTTTTATTCACAATGAACATGTCATAACGTTTGGTTGCTCACCATACTTAAGCCAGTAATATCTGTCAAGCAAGTAGGTGAGAAAACCCCGCTTTTCTTTGGTTTTTAGATCGGAAAAAGTCACTTGTTCGTCTGCTGAAATTTCAGAGGGACAGACTGATTTCCGTTGATTGTGTAATATGGACGTGGACCCTGTGAAATCGGCCCGGGTTCATTAGATTCTATTTCTATATTTACTTTTGCCTTCTTTTCGGGAGACCCGGCGAAAAAGTTATAAATTATCTTTGATCGCCTTTAATCTTGATCTATTTCGTAAAGGAACATGTTAACATAGAATGGTTCCCGATTTATTGGATTTACGATAATACAGCACCGATTATCATAACGCTGTGCGGGGTACCATAAAGATTTTTATTTGGGAATAGGCCAAAACGGCAGGTCGTCGCGAGAGTCCGATTTTCGTCGATATCGTATTTTAAGATTCGGCGCGACGTAGGGGCCATCCTTTTGATTTTTGTTCGCAGTCTACAACCTTTTAGTTCTAATCGCGCGGCCTTGACAGAACCCTAACACCGGATTTTAAAATAAACGATAAACCAATCTGAGTAAGGGAAGTAACTCGAAAAGACGAGTCCCTTTAAACAAGAGGACCAAGATGGTCCTAGATCGCTCACCTGAGTCTCTTTGACCCCTGGGACATCACATTAATTAGATAGGCAGATGTCAAAAAGAAGATAATTGCCTAAGATCACTACCATGGAACGTTTTCAGCAAAGAGCAAGACAGATATGCTTTTTTGCTCTTTGATTCTATGTAAAAAGGGATGCACCCGGGTGGACCCCAAATGTGAACCCAGGGTCTTGATATGAACAAACTTGGAAAAGGTTCAAAAGATGATGCTACATACTAAATATGAAAGCTGTCTGCCTACTGGTTTCAAAAAAGAAGATTTTTGAAGGTTTTCCTATTTTCACCCTTCGTGCTCAGATGAGCTGAAAGGGATGCACCCGGGTGGAGCCCAAATATGACCCAAGGGTCTTGATATGAACAAACTTGGTAGAGGCCCACTAGATGATACTACATACCAACTAGAAAGCCATGAATGGCTTGAGTCGCTCCACAGGCTTGAAATTCTTGTAAAAGCAAATAAAATGCTTTGACTAGATTTTTAGATATTTGGGGTTCTACTGATGTTGAAAATGATTTTCAAAGTTTCAACTACCGGTATATAACAGATAGAGAAATGACCTCTGCTATTAAAAGACATATTTTTCATCATATCAAAATAATTTTGGGCTGCATGATAATGGGCAACCCAAAGATCATACCAAAAATGTCTATTGATATCCATCAGTTACATTCTGAGAAAATGTTTTTCATAGTTTCCACTATTTAACATATTGAGAATTGACCTCCACCCATGAAATGTATATTTTTCATCCAATCAAAATAACTTTTGGTACACTGAAAAAGGGTCACTCAAGGATCATTCCAGTGAAATTTGGTTGATATCTATCACTTACATTCTGAGAAAATGATTTTCAAAGTTTCCACTATATAACATATAGCGAAATGACCTCCGCCCATAAAATGCATATTTTTCATCCAATCACAATGATATTTTGTAGACTGATAAAGGGTCACTAAAGGATCATTCCAGTGAAATTTGGTTGATACCCATCAGTAACATTCAGAGAAATTGATTTTAAAAGTTTCCACTATATAACATATAGAGAAATTACCTCCGCCCATAAAATGCATATTTTCCATCCGATCACAATGATTTTTTGTAGACTGATAAAGGGTCACCCAAGGATCATTCATGTAAAATTTAACTGGTATCCATTGATTAGAATCTGAGAAAACTCACTTTTTACCTTATTTGGAAATTAGCCACGCCCATAAAATCCATGTTTTTCATTGGATCAAAATTTCTTGAACAACTTTGAAAGAGGGTCACCCAAGGATCATTCCTGTGAAGTTTGGTTGAAATCCATCCAGTAGTTTCTGAGGAGAAGATTTTTAAAGAAAAGTTTACGACCGGACGCACGCACGGACGGACGGACACACGACGGACACAACGCCATGACAATAGCCCCAGTGGCTTTCAGCCAGTGGAGCTAAAAATGAAAGCAGTGTGTCCTCTGGTTTTGATTAAAGAAGATTTTAAAAGATTTTCGCTCTTTGATTCTATGTAAAAAGGGTTGGGCCCGGGCAAAGCCCAAATATGATCCTAGGGTCTTGATATGAACAAACTTGGTAGAGGTCTACTAGACGATGCTACATACCAAATATGAAAGCTGTCTGCCATCTGGTTTCAGAGAAGAAGATTTTTGAAGATTTTCATTTTTTTACCCTTCGTGCTCATAAGAGATAAAGGGATGCACCCGTGCAAAGCCCAAATATGACCCAAGGGTCTTGATATGAACAAACTTGGTAGAGGCCCACTAGGTGATGCTGCATACCAAATATGAAAGCTGTCTGCCATCTGGTTTCAGAGAAGAAGATTTTTAAAGATTTTCGCTCTTTGATTCTATGTAAAAAGGGTTGGGCCCGGGCAACGCCCAAATATGATCGAAGGGTCTTGATATGAACAAACTTGGTTAAGGTCTACTAGATGATGCTACATACCAAATATGAAAGCTGTCTGCCTTCTGGTTTCAGAGAAGAAGATTTTGAAAGATTTTCATATTTTTACCCTTTTCATTAAGGGTAAAGGGAAAGTTAAGGGTGGATTTCATTTATTTGAACAACTTTGGTAGAGCTTGACCCAAGGAACATCCCTGCCAAGTTTCATCAAGATTGGCCCACTGGTTTAGGAGGAGAAGATGTTTAAAGAAATTGTGGACGACGGACGACGCACGACGCACGACTGACGACGGACGACGGACATTCTACGATCACAAAAGCTCACCTTGAGCACTTCGTGCTCAGGTGAGCTAAAAACGGTCGCTGACTACTTTCGATTTCGTGTTTCCTTTTCGGCGCTGTTCAAAATCTTTTTTTTTTTTCCCTGAATTTTGATGTCGAAATTCGGAAATATGGCTTTGAAATCGGAATTGTTCACAAAAAATCTAGGTAGCTAGCATTCAGTCTGATATTATTTTCGCGGTCTAAAAATCGTGAATGGGTTAACTTTTTCACGCTCATGGATTTATTCGAATTCGGTGTTGTGAGGATCCGATTGCCGGCGACCACTATATGCAAGTCAGACTTTCAGTCTGACTGCATAAAAAGGGTCACCCAAGGATCATTCATGTAAAATTTAATTGGTATCCATTGATTAGAATCTGAGAAAACTAATTTTTTACCATATTTGGAAATTAGCCACGCCCATTAAATCCATGTTTTTCATTGGATCAAAATTTCTTGAACAACCTTGAAAGAGGGTCATCCAAGGATCATTCCTGTGAAGTTTGGTTGAAATCCATCCAGTAGTTTCTGAGGAGAAGATTTTTAAAGAAAAGTTTACGACCGGACGCACGCACAGACGGACGGACGCACGACGGCACAACGCCATGACAAAAGCCCCAGTGGCTTTCAGCCAGTTGAGCTAAAAAAGCAGGTATGGTAAGTAGTTAAGCAGTTGAAAAGAAGGTTCACAGACACACAGACAAACAGTCACAGGCATAAGGACACTCATTCAAAAGGCACAAAGCTTTAACATCAACCTTTTCTTGCCAAAAGGGACCTAAAATTCTAAAATGTACCAAACTTTTAAAGCCAATTCAGCCTATGATCATCCCCAGCAGACAAAAGACAGAAAATGTCTTTTCACCATCTGGTTTCCAGAACTCACTGGCAATTCTTTTTTATCCTTTCATCTAAAATAAAATCTTGGTCTTCAAACGTCATTATAAGGAATTCTTGCAATACTTTAATCCTGGGAAAAATTTCAAACTATGAAACAAATATTTGAGAATGCTTAACGAGGCAAAAATATCCTTTATGCCATCATTTACTGCCAATAATTACTCTGAAATTTCTGAAGTTTAAAATTGTCCGCATATTTCCCTATACTTATGAGTAATCATAAATGCAAATTTCCTCCAAATGTTGAGAGCAAATAATCCATTTATAATGCTCCTTCACTCATTGATGTTGGCTTCAAATTTCATTTCATTTTGCAATATAATAGCCAGGTGACCATCATATCATCTCGAAGATCCACATCTGGGATGACAAAACGCAAAAGTTTAACATCCCATGTGACATTTTTTATGATATCACATGGATATTTTTAGAACAATGTCAAAAAAAGGTTATTTTTTGAAACTTGCATTTCTGTTAGAAACAGGGATGATAACAGGGCAAATAGAGGTTATAAAATAAATATAATATGTTCTTAGTGTATTGCATGAAAAAAATTATCTCACTGGGTTATAGAAATTGATAATTATCTCGGCAGACCCTTGACAATTATCAATTTCCTCAACCTTGTTAGATATTTTAATTTAACCACTAAGTATGTTTTATATATATGTATATAATGCCCAAGACAAAGCAGAACATGTAAGAAAATATTCAGATCAAGGGGATAAAAGCCTTTCATTATACATGTTTCGGCTCTTAAATGAGCCTTCTTTTTTTGCTTACCTATAGATTCATAGTGATATGCCTGCATGTGCATGACATTAATCTTTGTACAATGACATGTGTTAATGCAGATCAGACATTTAGCAGCATGGGCAACTGCACATGGAACAAAAGTATTCAAACTATTAAATTGATTGATTGATTGGAGTTTAAAGTCGCTTTCAACATTATTTCAGCTATATCGCGGCGGCTGGAGCACCTAACAATGGTTTCCTGGTATTTTTCTCACCAGTACAACCACCACATCCTTTCCTAACCTCCAGCTGCTATCTCACATAGGCTTATGATTTTCGAATGACAGTCCGACGCGCTACCAACTGTGCTATGACGGCGGCTTTAAACTTTTAAAACAAACTTATAAGTCTTAACATAGCTCAAATGTGTAAAATAATGTGTGCATATCAAAACAAGATGTGTTTGTGAAACACAAATGCATTTTTTTTTCAAAGTTTGACCTTGACAGATGACCTTGACCTTATCTCATGACCTTGATTTTGGTACAAGCAGATGCTGATCATTGAGATCTATCATCATGCCAAATATTAGCCTTATATCTTGAATAGGCTTGAAGATATTGGCAGTGTTAAGTTTTTTGGTTAACTTTTACAGACAGAAGGACAGACAGACAGACAAATGGACAACGGTAAAACAATTTGCCCCCGAGCTTTCGATACAGGGGCATAAAAAAGTTGGATGTGCATGCATAAAGCTAAAAGGGGCACCCATATTATTTCTGTGTGCACTCATTTTAAAATGGATTTTTGGCCCCAACTGAACACCATGAATGTCACTTCTCTTTACATACATCTTTATGATACTTAGTTTTGCATGGATGTGCACATGCAAAGGGGTGGGGAGGGGGGGGGGAAGGTCACTTGAAATTGTTGGCAAAATATTTGTCCATTATGAGAGTCTAAGGCATCTGCAAATTTTATTCAAGTAAAAGACCCAGACATGATTTCAAAATAAAATCAGTCTATCTGATATTAGTTTTATATTTGGAGAGATAAAAAATTCCCCCTTTGAGATTCCAGAGACTATTTGACCAGGGGCTATACAGCTCAAAATTCATGGCTTCCTATATTTGTTTATTGCTTTTGTTTGAATATGAAATGAGACTATAAAATTTTAATGAATATTTCACACTTTGCAATGGAAATGCTTTCATCCCTGGAATGTAGTGGTTTAAGGACACTGTATTCATTTCTTTGGCTCCAAGCAGAACAGCTGTAACTGCCTATAAATGTACAGGCAGTTGTCTTTAATTTTTTTTTTTTTTTTTTTTTTGCATTCTTTGGAGACATGTCCTGATATTTTTTAAGGCTTCTTTCTCTGTGATTTCCAATGCAACCAAAGTAATGAAATGAATTTTCAGCTATCATTTTATTCAGATATATCCTGAGAAAGTCAAAATGAACATTGTGATGTTAATTGCTTGAACAAGTAACTGAATATAGTCAGATAATATAACAAATAGGCAAAAGCAAAATTGCAACACTGATGTAAAAGATCAACATTTATGTAGGCCATTGTTTTAGTGAACAAACAAGTTTCAAGAAAATAATTTCAATCACTGAACTGAGATAAGACCATAATTTAAGTTGTTGAACCAACTACAATGCAAAAGCCAGGCCAATAAGGTGCCAAAATGATGAAAACAGATCCACTTTCTGTTGCAAAGCAGTAGTGTTGGACAATAAGTTTCAAATCACAATTGATAATCTGTGTTTAGTTGGAAGAGTAAATCAACTATTGATCGATTGTCCAATCAATTTCTTAGATATAATACAGCACTCCCAGTAACACCATTTGAAGAATAGAATGTGAAAGTTAAGTTTAAACTCATGACCTGCACAGATCTTTCCACGAACTACATGGCTCAGCATGAAACAGTTGTAACTGCCTATAAACATATAGGCAGGTACAACTGTTTCACACTGAGCCATCTAACTAATGTCAGTTTTGAAAACAAAACATCACTGCTTTCATTTATGTGTTGGGACCTGATTAATTGATTATGAAAATTTCTTAGTTGATTATCACAATCGGTAGCTGAAACGAACTGATTATCGATTATAATTATAATCCATTAATCTGCCCATAACTACAAGACAGTCTGGCTTAAAATGAATTTAAAGTAAAAGAGCAATCAGTCTGTTATCAGGACCATTTCAACTAATATTAAATAGATTGTCATGGAAATGCTGCTTGTTTTAATGGATGGGATTCTTAAAAGTCTTTTCACAAAAATTTCTGGTCTTGAACCAATTAATGGGCCTCGTGGGGAAGTTTAAGATTCAATTTGTCTTTAGACAGTCTTGAAAGAAATTCTCTTACAAATTATCACTAAATCTGTCTAGAATTCGTATTGGGATAAATTCTCCGAAATTTCAAACCATTTTGACATGCTCATGAAAGATTTGCTATGAAAGTACAACTGTTCCTTTGCACTGACATATATATCAAATAACAAGATTCACCATTTTCATTGGCATTGAAATTATAAATGGAATAAGCAATATTTTACTAAACTTTTAAAGGGACTCAAATCCCTGACTCTTCCGTCAAGTTTCAGTTCTGTTCAGCTCTACACAGTCATGAGTGTTAATGATGGACACTACTTTAAAATGTCTTTAACCCTTGTCAATCTGGACCCTGAATATTCCTATTATGGAAGGAGGCATAAACAAACATCAGCATGCACATATCTACAGGCTGATCTTACTCTATCAGAGCTACAGATAGAGGGGGTATTTTGGTTTTCAAGTTAACCCTTTCCTGTTTTACAAAATTTTGGACCTGTCCAAATTCAAAGGTTTTGCAGACGCAAATTTAAAGTGGATTTAATTTGAAAAATAACCATTCAGTAGGGTAGAAAATAGTGTGGAAAAAGAAGAAATTGCTTGTCAGAAGCAATTTCTTCTTTTTTCATAATGTTTTCTCAATCATAAAATCACAGGCACGTAAAAGCAGGGATTAAACAGCAAAGGGTTGAATTATTCAATTACTCCCTACTCAAATCCTATCTTGTTAGTATTCATTTGGAGCGTCTCATCGAGACGATTCAAATGGGTACCCACAACATAGGGTTTTGTTAAGAAATAAAGATTTTAGACACATTTTACCCCCTCTTATCTGGATCTGTCTATATACTGACTGCAATTTTCGCCAAAAGTAAGTCACAACATTAGTGCTTGCAGCACTTTGATTTGATTTAAAATTTTGAAAAAGATAATATTCAGCAGAACAATGGTTTAGTATTATCCGTAACGGCAGAAGGTGCACCTAGCCATGCAGTCCTCTTAGTAGCTTCACACATCAGAACCATAATATTCCACTTTGTTTGTTTGTATGTATGGGGTTTAACACCGCTTTCAACAATCTATCAGTTATACCGGTGGCTGGAACAATGGTTCCTGGTATTTCTCTCACCAGTACAACCATCACATCCTATCCTAGCCTCAGAAAGGATGACTGTTGCCTTCAGGGATCTAACCCGGACCTTTTGAATATCAAACAGACATGCTACCACTGCGCAATGTAGGCCGCACCACATTCCACCCAAGCCATCAGCTACACTATCCCATGCAAATACTATCCATCTTATTTGTGCTGCAAAAGGTGACAAGAAAATTAGGATAGATGTCAATGGAGAAATCATGTGAACCTGTGTACTGAGCATTTCAACAAATTCACATCTGCACAAAGTTAACCCTTGTCAAGAGAATAAAATTCTCGGTAAAATAGCATTAAAATCAAAGAATAGAAAGCACTAGATACTCTTATTGTTAGTCAGTTTTTATTTTGATAGAAAAAAAAATCCAAACATTTCTGATTTAAATAAGGAAAATCAGATGGTAAAGAATAAGATCAGACTGCACATATGTGCAGGCTGATCTTCTATCTATAACTCCTGTTAAAGCAGGAATTTTCAGGATTCAGCATGACAAAGCTAAATACTCACATCAGCCCTATAAGTGCATTTGCACACAAATGTGGAAAATTAGAATTCCTGCGAACTGCAGGGCTCAAACCCTGGACCTCATAATTGGCGGTTTGAGGTGGTACCAACAACTCTATGGCTGCAAACAGGCACAATCACATACACCAACTAAAGAGTACTTTTTAGTTCACTGCAAGCACACTCAATAAAACATCAAGGGTTTTGTTTTAAGAGGATAAATATCAAAAGTATTTGAATTGGGGGGACAGTCAGTGACATTTGAAAAATGTTCACTGGTATTAAATAGATTAAAGTAGCAAAACTAAGTATACTGTCACCCTTTTTTCTTCACTTGATGACAAAAAATGTTTGACTTGTTTAATAAATACACAATCAAATATTTGACAACAAGAGCACCGCCTGCCAGTGCAACGCTCAGCTGCAGGTACTGGATAATGCAATGATCTAAGTCAAACAAGATGTGTTTGTAAAACATGAATGCCCCCCCAAAACGGCAATTTTTTAAAGTTTTGACCTTTACAGATGACATTGACCTTGTCACATGACCTTGACCTTGGTATCTGTAGATTCCTATTCTACAGATCTATTGTCATACCAAATATGAGCATAGTATCTTATATAGCCTTGAAGTTATTGGAGATATTAAGTTTTTTGGTTAAGCTTTGCAGACGGATGAGTTTTTTTGTTCAGTTTTTCAGACAGATAGACAGACAGATTGATGGACAAAAAATGGAAAACATTATATGACCCTGATCTTTTGATGGCTATAGTGTAATGCTTACCCTTTTAATTTTTCACCCTTGTAATATGCTAAATCTTGAATAATGACAGAAGATAAGGGATACATTTGTGTATTCTAATCTTAGTCTAAACAAAATTTTTTTCTATTTGGAGCTGAAATTTATAAGATTCATCATTTGCAATATTTCCTCAAATGAAATTTCAATTTAACAGCCTCTCTTGGATTCTGCATGAATTTAATTCAACATGGGTGTTAAAAAACAATCTTTCTTGTTTGATATTTAATTGAAATCATGTGAATTCTTTCCTTGAGAAACACCAATCTTCTCATAATTTATTGTTCAAGATATTTCTCCATTATTAAATCCCATCAGTTTAATCATAAAAATTATTATCACAGAAAAAAACTCGGGTAAAATAGAGTGTTGAAGAAAGAACAGCACACCAATTGGCAAGATAAAATGCGATATTACCATGCACTAACACTTTACACCAACACCTAATTCAACTAATTTGAGAACTTTGATTCAATGGCAGCAAATCTTTAGTTTAACAGAGGGAGCACCGAAATCCAAATATCAAGTAATATCATATGATTATAATCAAAGAATAAGGAAAAGATATTGTGAAGTTAATTAACACATGCATCAATGATAAGACAATTTTTATTCACAACTTTGTTGGGTATCGAGATCATTCATATAAAGGGGCTCGTTTTACACTGTGTATTCTTAGTTAAAATAACAGATATGATGAGAGTAAAATTCTCAGTTTTCAACAATACCCCATGTCATTGGTACCCATCAGAATCGTCTCGAACAGACGATTCTGATGGGTACCCACAACATAGGGTTTCAATTAGAAAAAATAAAACTAGAATCAAAAATAGCCCCCATCTTTCAGCGACATCTTTGAGCTTTAAGGGTGAAACAGTGGAACCACACTGAGCAATAATTGCAGTTTCATCTGATTCAATTAGAAGCCTGCCGTTATATGGCAAGATCATGTAACATTTGCCAACCAACCTTGTGCAATCCCCCCCTGATTTATGGACCAGTTTTGCACCCTAAAATTTGGGAAATAAACCCTTTTTGTGGGTTTTTAAGTTCCTGATAGCGCAATGCTTTAAGTTAATAAATCTGGAAGAAAAAATATTTGAGGTGTCTTTGAAGGACAGTGCCAAAGTCACAATATAAGCTGCCGCATTATTGCTTAGTTTGTTTAATGAGTCTGTCAAAGTTCTTTCAGTTATATCGCTGCAGCTGGAGCATCTAACAATTTCTTACACCAGTACCACCATTTCATCCTTTCCTAGCCTCCAGCTGCTATTCCACCTAGGTCTACAATTATCAACCCATCGGAGGAAGAAGTATAGTCAGAAAGAATGATTGCCAGCGTATAATTACTATAAAAGGAATCTTTTTTACAACCCTAAAATCATGCTGTGAAAGTTTCAAGGAAATCCCATTATATTTGTATACAAGAATTTTCTGAACAAAAATCCTTAAATCCCCTTCTACACATTTAACAACATCAGTTCCGTTTTCAAAAGGAATCTGCCTGATGGCCATACAATCATCCTGTGAAAGTCCAATTATATTTGTGAACTTTATCACATAAATGAGAGTATCCTGAGCAAAAATTCATGTGTTTTAACCCTTGTCATGCTGAATAAATTTTGGCTAAAAATTTCCATCATGCTGAACCCGGAATATTCCTGCTTTGTCAGGAGTTATAGACAAAATCTGCCTGCACAAATGTGCAGTCTGATGTTAGTCTACACCACCTGTTCCTCACTTTCAACCCAAAATTGTCAATAAATTTATTTTTTCAAATGAAAATTGACCAAAAGTTGGTACTTTCGGTGCTTTTTGCCCTTTGACAAGGGTTAAAACCTGCTGCAAGACATTGCAAATTGAACAAGTCTTTTTCAGCCCCCCTCCCCCCCAAAACACACGCACAAAATCTGGATCCATTTGAAGAAGGATGACGGGGCAAAACAACCTCCAAAGAGAATGGCAAATGGTGAACAAAACTTGGATAACAATGACAAATACACTCAATTTCTGAAGACATAATTATGCCAGTTTGTCCAAAGATATATTTCGGCATCAATCTTAATCTTCCCAATTACAATTTCAAAATTGAAGAGAGAAATTTGTCTCTTTATTACAGACGTTTTCTTTAATTCCAGTTTTCTTTAATTCCATACGTCAAAATCGGGGAAACAGCATGTTGTATCTGAGAGACATTCCCGTCTGTTCTTTTCTTCCCGCCAGAGGCCTCAAAATGACATTAAATCACAATCTGCGTGACATTAGTGCAAAGAATCTGCACTACGAGCGACGTGTGATTATGTAAATTGATTGCAGCAAATGTGCATCGGGAGGAACAAAGTTTTCTCCGAATTCAACAACATACTGACAAATGTCTGTCAGATTCTATTGGATTTAAATTTGCCATCAAACAGCTCTCCCGTCTTCAAATGGGATTTAAATTGAAAAGATAATGTTACAGCTAAATGAGTTTTTATTGTTGTTTACACTTTTAGGGAACTTTTTTCCATGTTTTTAAGATCGCGTTCATCACCATTATGGAAATGTAGTTGGCATCTTTGAGATGTAAAAACCAAAATGAAAAGATTCAATTTCACTAGTTTCAGACGATGAATAAAATTCGAAGAAGCCTCTTAAATTCTTATTGGATTAGAGGCGCAGTAAAAGACCCTTTTCATGGTATGTGTTTTTACCTATTATTAAGAAAATAGTGAATAATGGTATGCGTTTTTCCTGATTTTCGTTCATTAGGGAAATAAGAGGCTGATGTGGGCCTGAGACTAATCTACTGACTCTTTAAAAAGTCTTTGTCTTAATATTGCTATTCAAGACATAACAAGAAAAAAGTTTCATTAAAATAAATCTTTAAATGAAGGAGGAATTGTGTTAACAAGAAAATTTACTTAAAAGCTCCTTTTCCCCTGCCGTTGCATAATTTCACCAAATGGCAAGAATGTGGCCATGGACTCATGAGGAATATTTTGTTTAAGTCTCATGACAATCCATGAAGAAATGAATGAGAAGTTATGTAAACAATAGATATGACATAAAGCCCTTTTTCCATGGCATGGCATATTATCACCAAACCTCCATGAAATTCAAATTGTCGCTCGATAATGATCATTCTATGTAAGTTTCGGTCAGTAGAGCTTTAAAGGGAGATAATCCTACAATAGAGCATAAATAGTAATCTCCCTTGAGTATTACAGTTTTGATGGTAGTAGCATGAACAGAGCTGTTAAAGTTTTAAGTGCTATGAAGTAGAGATTTCAAAATGAAAACTTCCATTATCCTTAAATCTAGTCCTATGCTGTGTGTACTCATTGGAATTGTCTCAAAGAGACAATTTCAATGAATACCCACAGCACAGGATCTAGCCTGGGATTCAGGCCCTGTTTTTAGAAGCTTTTAACAAGGTAGATAACAAAGTTGAACCATTCAGACCTTAAAATGAGTTAACTTCTCTTCAAAGAAACAGGCTTTCAGAAACTAGACATTGACTTTATATTACATATTTTCAATAATGAATCTCTATTGAAGAGACAGCTACCAGTCTACACAAGATCGGCTACCAGTCTACACAGGATTGTATCAATGGGAGGGCTTAAAAAAAATCTGCAAGAGGAAAAATACTATCATTACCTGAAGCCACCTTCGCAATTCTTCAGTATATATTAAAGCATTGTTTGTTAATAAGAACAAAGAGACTTAGAGACTTGATTTTAATGATTTGCTGCTTGTCTTTTCTTTTCTTGTGCACAGACTTATCTCATTGATGGAGCACAGATGTGCTTCCAGATAGAAACCTAGTGGTATGAAGGAATGATCTTATCTATTTGCTGCCCTTCTCTCTGTCATTGGGAACAAAATTGTGTCCATTCTTTGAGCATGAATTCCATTCTAAAATTGTAATTTGCAATAAAAACCCTATGTTGCAAGTACTCATTACAAAGACCTTGCAAAGATGATTATAATGATCATCTAACAAACTTGGCTATTTGCTGACCCTTTCTGCAAAAGTTTGTTTATTCTTTTGAGGGCAATTCCATTCAATAAAATGGCATTTCTTATAAATCGCATAATGTTGTGGGTAGTCATCAGAATTATCTCAATGAGTGATTATAATTGAATATGGAAAACAAAGGTTAAGAGGCATTATTCAGTTGTTCAAACTTGGCATTGAAATTACTACTTATTTTCATAGATCTAATTTCTAATTGAAAAAGATTTTTTAACCAGTAAATAGAAGGAGATTTAATTATTAAATTTAATCAACATTCATTAATAGTTTTCTTTTAGAATGTGGAAACAAAATTTTTCCTCAACATAAGTCTTGTTCTATTAACCATAATTTCAGAACTATAACTTGATTCATTCACTACGTTTAAGTATTCCTTGCGCAGAGAAAAGGGAAAGTAAATTTCAAGCAGATTTTTATGTCTGAAACCATTGTATTCCTTGCCCAGAGAAAAGGGAAAGTAAATTTCAAGCAGATTTTAATGTCTGAAACCATTGTTATCTGAATGTGGCACCGACTCCTTGAAATCCTCCGAAAGAGAGTGATATGTCAATGATAGTTTTTCTAAAGCTTGTAGCCCATTACCTTACAATCTTGAGAATTAAAACAAATGGAAAGGAAAAAATGATTTTCATTGATTTTCTTATTTCAACACAATAATTTTTACCCTTATAATGTTAATTGCATGTTTTTGCCTGGTACTTATTCATTCAATCTAAATTTTGATTTTGAAGTCCCTCTGATTATACTTAGAACTTTTAATCTAAGGTGTTTTGACAAATCAGTGTAGGTCCATCCTAGTAAAATCTTGATCACTGGAAAGAGGTAATAGCAAGTACTAAAGGTAAAATTTAGCTTTTGAAATTTAAGACTTTTCGAAATTGAATAGGTCTAAGACAAAAATTGTAAAAGGGTGCATGTCAAAATGAAAACAGCTTGTGAGGTAGAAAAATTCAAGAGCCTTTCCTTCTTTTTTCAATATTTTGTTCAATTATCAAATCAAATGCAGGAATTCAAAGTCCTGACAGGGAATGAACAGGTAAGAGTTGAAGGTAGGCAAAAAGGCTCAATATTCTTGGTTAACCCTTTATCAACCAACAAAATATTAGACTTGTTCAAAGTGAGAGGAGATATAGATGATGTTTCAAAATAAATCAAAATTAAAAATGATTTATCTTTTGGGCCAGAAAACTTTGTGAGAAATAGAAAAATTGCTTGTTACAAGCAATTTCTTCATTTCCACGATGTTTCCCCAATTTTTTTCTTGAAGGGATATAAAAAATGAACAAGAGGGCCGTTGGCCCTGGGTCGCTCACCTGAGAAAAAAGCTTCATTACCTAGGTATGTCCATGCAACCACAGAAAAAGAGATTTTCACTTATTCAATCAGATAACATTTGAAATAATCCTCCCCCCCTCTGCTCCTCCCCTGGTCATTATTTATTTAAGCTTTTTTCATAAAAGGTCTGTGATCAGCTAATCTATGCAAGATATACAGGCTGAGTCTGAGACTTTCAAAGTTTTCTTTAATGAGTTGATCAATCCATGTCAAATATAAAGGCTGTAGGGATTCAAAATTCTCAACAAAGCACTCCCCCTCCCCCAAGATGCTCTGCACCTGGTGAATCTACAGTCATGATTTTAGCTAATTCAATTAATGTCCATATGCTGATCATTCATACCAATTTTCAAGTCTGTAGGACTCCTGGTTCATTAGAAGAAGTTTAAAGATTTCAAAAATGATCCAAAGTACTACCCCCTCCCCAAGACACTCAGCACCTGGTGACCCTACAGTCATGATTTTAGCTATTTTTATTAATGTCAAAATATTGATCACCCATTACAATTTTCAAGTCTGTAGGGTTCCTGATCCAGGAGAAGAATAAGGTTAAAGATTTCAAAATTGATCTAAAGTACTACCCCCTGCCCCCTAATGCTCCGCATCTGGTGGCCCTACATTCATGCTTTTAGCTATTTTATTTAAGATCCATATGCTTATCATCCATGCCAATATTGAAGTCTGTAGGGCTCCTGGTTCATTAGAAGATGAAGGTTAAAGTTACAAAATTTTCACAAAAGTACTACCCTCTCCCCCCTGGTGCTCCGCCCCTGGTGGCATTACAGTCATGATTTTGGCTATTTTTATTAACGTCTATGAGCTGATCCTCCATGCTAATTTTCAAGTCTGTAGGGCTTGTGGTTCAGAAGAAGAAGAAGGTTAAAGATTACAAAATTTTCACAAAAGTACTACCCTCTCCCCCCTGGTGCTCCGCACCTGGTGAATCTACAGTCATGGTTCTAGCTATTTTTTATAAAGGTCCATATGCTGATCATCCATGCCAATATTCAAATCTGTCAGGCTCCTAGTTCATCAGAAGAAGAAGGTTAAAGATTACAAAATTTTCACAAAAGTACTACCCCCTCCCCCTTGGTGCTCCGCACCTGGCAGCCCAACAGATATGGTTTTAGCTATTTTTATTCAGGTCTATGAGCTGATCATCCATGCCAATTTTCAAGTCTGTAGGGCTCCTGGTTCCAAAGAAGAAGAAGATTAAAGATTACAAAATTTACCCAAAGTACTACCCCCTCCCCCCTGGTGCTCCGCACCTGGTGGCCCAAAAGATATGATTTTAGCTATTTTGATTCAGGTCTATGAACTGATCATCCATGCCAAGTTTTAAGTCTGTAGGACTACTGGTTGAGAAGAAGAAGAATTTTAAAGATTTTCTTAAAATTTCACTGTTTGTTGCCATAGCAACCAGAGTTTTTCATGGATTTCAATTCTTTTAGCTATTTTTTAAGGGGACCACCTAAGCAACATTTCTGTAAAATTTGGTGTAAATTGGCCAAGTAGTTTAGGAGGAGATGTCGTTTAAAGAAATTGTTGACGGACACCGGACGACGACCGGACGACTGACGGACGGACGCCGGATGAAAGGTGATCACAATAGCTCACATGAGCACTTCGTGCTCAGGTGAGCTAAAAATAAAGAAAAGAGAAAATTTTAATACATCACTCAAAGCATCTTTAACAACTTAATTTGGAGAAGGGTCTTTGAAGTTTCACTTGGCATTAGCATGAATTCTCAGACAAAATGCTTGTCATTGCTGGTTTTAATTAAGAAAGTCGGGTAAAAGAAACATCCAATTTTTGTTGTTTTGTTTTTGCTTTCAAGAAATGTCGCAACAAAGACGTCTTGTTCATTGTAAGTTGAGACATTCACAAAGGAGCAGTCTACACAGAAAGATATTAGTCTACCTTGTTAGTTTGTTTGTTTAAATGGGGTTTCAACAATTTTTCAGTTATATTTCAGAAGCTGGAGACAATGGAATACTGGTATTTTTCTCACCAGTACAACCATCACATCCTTTTCTAGCCTCCAGCTACTGTCTCACATAGGTCTACGATTATAAACCCATTGGTGATAAGACAAAAAGTCAGAAAGGATGAGTGCCGCTGTCGGAAATTGAACCGGTGACCTCTTGATTGATATTCTGACGGGCCACCATCTGCACAATGACAGCAGCAACTCTACCTTGTTACTATGGGTTAGTTTGATTGTCTTGTAATTGGATGGTTCAGAGCTTGGGCCCAACAAGAGGTTGGTTATGTATTTCTTCTTTTTTGCTGCATGGATAGCTTCATCACTCTACCTTCTATTCCTGCTTTGGCAGGAGTCTAGACAAAGATCAGACTGCACATATGAGAGATCTGATCCTAGTCTATGGCATCTTATTCCCCTTTTTCAAATCAGAAAAGATTTCAATGTTAATACTGATTCACACTTAGTGTACTCAGTGCTATATCGCGATGGCTCACAAGAGCACCTACGGATGGATTTCTAGTATTTTTTGCACCAGGACTACTATTACCACAATTCCTAGCCTCCAGCTGCTGTCCCACATAGGTCTATGATTATTTACCCATTGGTGGTTTCCCAGGTTTTTATCCAGCATGGCAAGATTTAATTCATAAACAGCCCATGTTGGTGGTAGAACTCAAACCTATGATTTTCAAATCCAGCACAGCCATCAAGAGAGTGATTCAATTATGAAACTTACTTCAGACAGGCAATTACTCATAAAGCTAGGAGACATTTACTTCCCTGGTACCCAAATACAGTAAAACTTGTTTTAAGAAACCACTAAAGGGACCAGCAAAAAGCAGTCGTTAAGGAAAATTGTTTCTTAATACATGTTTTGTTTATAAATAAGAAGCTTTACTTTTTACTAATTGTGCATTAATAATTTAATATTGCAAAATTCTAAGTACAGTAATCCTATGTTGTTTAATTCAAAAGAATCATTTCATTTATAAAATTCTGGTGAGTTTTAAAGTTTTAACAACAGAGGATTCATTTTCAATACTTTTTTTGACCAACAATTACTATGTATACCTTTTAAGATATTTTGATTTAAAGAAGGGGATTTTGAAAATGATTGCTTAATAAAAATGTTGGCTTAATAGACGTGGTCACTCGAGCAAGATTAACTGTAACTTGTTGTACGCCGCTTTCAACAATCTTTCAGTTATGTCACAGGTGCTTGAGCACCTAACAATGGATTCCTGGTATTCCCCACACCATTATTACCATTTCATCCATACCTAACTTCCTGCTACTATCCCACATAGGTATACAAATATCAACCCACTGATGGGTACCCAAATAAGGAATTTACTGTTTTATTCCAGGACAAAACCAATAACAAAGATAGAACATTCAGTAAAATTTGCCAAGCTATAAAATACTTAATTTTCCTATTTTTGTCCTTATCAGCTGTTATGCCTGATTGTCTTCATAAATCCATTTATTACAACCAAATCTGTTGCAATGATTCAAAGTCGAGCAGTATTAAATTGATCTATTCAACCCTTCACAATTTAAGGGGGAAACAGATGATCATTTTCTTTATTCTATAACAGCTCATTCACCAACAATATTCCTGACAATATTGTGTATGAATGATCAATCTAGTTTCCCAGTAAGCTTTTAAATGCTACCTCTGATTGACCCCTGTTCTAGAACCAATCTCTTTTTCAAATTTTATTTAAAGATTGGTGGTCAGCTAATATATATATATATGATCTAAATCTTACTAAACAAAATATAAACCCACAGGACTGACAATATTATAGGCCTACATCATGAATGGGCAGATCGAAGAACTGAGGATTAAAGATTGATTACATTAATTGTCAATTCTGACAAACATGCATGTGCTACCCCAAATTTTTGCCATGTACCTTTCATATGTACCATATTTCTTCTAATAAATGATCTCTGGAGATTTACATAACATTACATGGTAAGGGAGATTTTATTTAGTATGCATTTTCTGATTTAAACAAGATATGTTTGTGAAACACAAATGCCGCCAAAACAGCAATTTTTTAGAATATGACCTTGACCTTGTCACATGACCTTGACCTTGGTACCGGCAGATGCATATCATTGAGATCTATCATCATACCAAATATGAGCATTGTATCTTGAATAGCCCTAAACATATTTGCAAGGTTAAGTCCTTTGGTTAAGTTATGCAGACAGACAGACAGACAGACAGATGGACAACAGAAAAACAATATGCCTCCCATCTTTTGATATGGGAGCATAAAATCTTCTTAAAATTGATGTCCTTTATGCCCTTTGTATTGATTACTCTTCAATATCTTCATGATTGACAATATAATTGTTCATGTATAGGCAATATCAATGATAGGTTCAATATCATTGTCAATAAAAAGGACCAATAAATTATTGTCAATATGACTTCTCTTCAAATATCTTATTTCCTTTAATGGTAAAGTAAGCCTTTCAAATGTGGCTGTCTATTTTGAATCCCTTTGATTGGTTGATACAGTTAACCCTGGTCATGCTGAATAAAACCCTTGGCAAAAATGCATCAAAATCAAAGTGCTGAAATTACTGGTTTCTCTGATTGTGAGTAAGTTTTTATTGTGAAAATTTAATTTTTCAAACTTATCTGATTTATAAGCGATAATCAAGAGGTATCGGCAGAGATCAGACTGCACATGTGTGAAGGCTGATCTTTGGCTATGCCTCCTGCCAAAGCAGGAATATTCCGGGATCAGCATGAAAAGGGTTAAGATGTCTTTCTCTGCACCAGAATGGACCAACCTGGAAACAATTCACATCATTTGAAAATTCAAGATACAGTTGAAGCCATCTGAAAACCCCCATGTTACAATTGCCATTGGAATAATTTTCTTGCAATTTTTCTACAGTTAAATGCTCATAAAATCTTGTAAAAGACAAAGGATGGGAAGCACTATGAGCTTCTGATACAGTAGGTACTTTTGTATATTTAACATTTTCGAAATAAATTTGCACAAAGCTAAAAATAACCCTTGTCATGCTGAACCCGGAATATTCCTGCTTAAGCAGGAGCTATAGACAAACATCAGCCTGCACATATGTGCAGTCTGATGTTAATCTACACCACCTGTTTCTCATTTCAAACCAGATTTGTCAAAAGATTTAGTTTTTCAAATAAAATTAAACCTACAGTTGGTATTTTCAGTGCCTTTTGCCCCTTGAATTTAATGCAAATTTTCAGCAAAAATTTATTCAGCATGACAAGGGTTAAGTTGTGTGTTTTTATTGGAATAGTCGGGTCAGGAGGATTCAAAAGAGTACCCACAACATATGGTTTTATTGAGAAATAAAAGTTTTAGACTGGTTTTACCCTCCTTTTATCTGTACATCTGCATAGCACCGAAAATTGCCAGCCCTGACAAAAGTTCTTAGAAAATACAAAACTTGTTTAATGTTCAAAAAGTTCTGAAGTATTGTTAGCATACGATAATGAATGTCATATGTGCCGCCTCGTAAAAAAAATACCAAGGCAATTCACATAAATAATTTTACTTTACCATGTGTAATAATTTTGAAAGGTTCACTGCAGAATGTTTGGAAGCTAACCAACTTTTGCTGTATTGTATCAGTGACATGTTTGATATTATCAGTTTCTACATTTTAAGTCAACAATTAATGGTGTCACTTTGCTTAATGTTGTAGCTTGCATTATCACTGTACAGATACTTGCCTATACACTGTATGGCTCTTACAGTGTTTGAGCAAGAGAAAATGCCACAAGATTTAGAGAATAAAATATAGTGTCTAAAATAACAATGTTATCTGGTCAGGGTTGGGAGAATTTATTTTGACGAGGCAAGACTGCTAAACATGGCTTGAATAACACATTGTAACTACAATGCTAAAACCTCATAACTACGGTTTCATCAACTGTATTGTTAGGTTTTAGAATTACACAAACCATAAAAACCACAAATACATTTATAGACACTTACAATAGTTTCGCGCTGACCCCTAGATTTACTATTACCTTTTTTGCAGAGCTGATCCCTCAAATTATTATTACGGTACCTTTTCTTGTCTATTTCAAATTTTGGATATCAAAGCCGTACAGCAAGCATGTCATTCTATGGAGCTTGAACTCCAGCAAATTTTAAAGTGCTAATTATATTGCCATTTGTAATGAATGTGCTAATGACTCTGTAAGCATTATTACCCTCAACAATTATCTAGACATGTGTTAGTCAACACATTAAAACAAAGTATGATACAATTAAATATTCTGTAACGAGAATAATCAGGGTCCAAAAATATTTGCGAAACATTTGGAAATTGTACCCCCATTTTGCATGTGAGGTAACATGCAAAGTGGGATACAATTTCTCAAACTTTTTGCAACTTTTTTTTCATCTTGAATGCAAGGCTCCATGCAGTCATCATGTGATCCAAACTTTGTAATAACAGCTTTACGTAACCTGCAATTACAAGGATTTGGTTGCTCAAAATATAGGGTTTGCTCAAAACTATGGCAATTATATATATAAGAAAGAATCTCCTTATAATTGCAAATTAATCTGTTTCTTGCAATTATTTATTTTCATTTTTTTCTTTAATTCATTTTTTTTATACCATTTCAGTTACTTACTTTCTAAACCCACTTTAATATTTTGTCTGTTCTATAATTGCCCCCAACCTTCAGCTTTAAGACTGTCTAATGTCTATTGGTCTGGACTTGGAAGCTCATATATGAAAGCAAAAGCTTGGATTCAGCATTACTTTCAAAGGATTCAACAATCTTTCTGTAAGGTTCCTACAATATAAAAGATCAATTAATTAACCTTTTTTCTGTTTTAGACTGGTCCAGATCAAAAGACATCAAAGATGACCAAAGCAGTGGGTGCAATTCGGCAAAAACATTATGTCAAAACATAAGAAATTGCTTGTGTTACAGGGATGCTGTGAAAATTGTGATTAAGAAAAGGACCAAAAAAGACAACTGTAAGAGAAATTTTATTCAAAGCTTCACAAGAGCAACTTACATAGGTGTAAAAGCTCAGCTATTGGGTACTATATAGATAGTGGATAAAAAAATTCAAAGTGGAAAATTCAAAGTTGACCCAATAATTGTGAAGTTTTCACTGTGAAAGAAAAAAAGCTAAGAAGAATATTTACAAGTGAATGCTTTTCGTAATACCAAGGATACGACAAAATATCAACTTTTTTGCACAACCACAAATTATGATAACAATTACAAAGCATTTTCTTTTATTCTTAACAGCTGAGCTTCCAGCATCCTTTTGACAACAATTACATCTTTTTTTTTTGGGGGGGGGGGGGGGGGGGGGGGGGCATTTGTGACCCATCACGCAAAAAATAGACCATCTAGGAACTTTGTAAAATGAAAAATTGAAAAAGAGTTTGGGTCCAGCATATGTCAACTAGAAGCCGTAATTCTAAAATTCTTTTACAGAAAGGTAGATTGATCATTCTACATTCAGAAAATTAGCAAAGTGCGAAAAGTTTGGACACTAGTCAGTCTGCGCAGGCCGCACAGTCTGACTCGGGTCAACACTTTACGTACTACCCAGAAGGTCCCTTTTTGCATGATGGGTCAAATTTAAGAAATTTTCTTGGAGACGAACAATAATTTTTTCATAAGCTATTTGTTTGGAAGTGAGATAGAATTAGTGGAGAAGCTTCAAACGCTCCATCTAAAAACCATAAAATGAAAGCTAATCTTAACTAAAACCAATCATTACATATAGCTGCCCCTCCCACCAGCGATTCCTTTTGAAAACAAATTAGGGAATTAAACACCCACAAATCTTCAACTGCTTATTTAACATTCAACCCAGATCAAAAGTATGTATTATCAAATAAACTTGGCTCTAAACTGATACCAATATTGTATTCTATTCATCTAAACTGCATTGGAGAAATTATGTAAAAGAAATATGTAACTCAACCCCTGTCATGCTGAACCCAGATTATTCCTGCTTTGGCAGGAGCTATAGACCAACATCAGCCTGCACATTTATGTGCAGTCTGATGTAAGTCTACACCACCTGTTTCTCACTTTCAAACCAGAATTGTCAATAGATTTAGTTTTTCAAATAAAAATTGTCCTACAGTTGGGACTTTCAGTGCTTTTTGCCCTTTGAATTTGATTAAAATTTTTAGCCAAACAGCATGACAAGGGTTAAAATGAGCACCCTACCATGCTTAGTTTCAGAGTGTTTGATACTGGAAAGGAAACAAGAGGACCAAGATGGTCCTAGATCGCTCACCTGAGTCTCTATGACCCCTGGGACATCACATTAATTAGCCCGGGTGGAGCACAAATATGACCCAAGGGTCTTGATATGAACAAACTTGGTAGGGGCCCACAAGATGATGCTACATACCAACTAGAAAGCCATGAATGGCTTGTGTCGCTCCACAGGCTTGAATTTCTCGTAAAAGCAAATCTAAGTTTTGACAAGATTTTTAGATATTTTGGGTTTTACTGATGTTGCAATGATTTTCAAAGTCTCCAACATTATAAAATATAGAGAAATGACTTCCGCCCATAAAAGACATATTTTTCATCCAATGACAATAATTTTTGGCTGCATGATAATGGATCACCCAAGGATCATTCTTATGAAGTTTGCTTGATGTCCATCAGTTACATTCTATGAAAATGATTTTCAAAGTTTCCACTATATAACATATAGTGGAAATGACCTCCGCCCATAAAATACACATTTTTCATCCGATCGCAATAATCTTTGGTAGACTGATAAAGGGTCACACAAGGATCATTCATGTAAAATTTGGTTGATATCTATCAATTAAATTCTGAGAAAATGATTTTCAAAGTTTCCACAATATAACATATAGAGAAATGACCTCCGCCCATGAAATACATATTTTTCATCCGATTTCAATAATTTTTTGTAGACTTAAAAACGGTCACCCAAGGATCATTCAAATTAAATTTGGTTGATATCTATCAATTAGATTCTGAGAAAATGGTTTTCAAAGTTCCCACTATTTAACACATAGAGAAATGACCTCCGCCTCCAAAATACATAATTTTCATCCGATTTCAATAATTTATTGTAGACTGATAAAGGGTCACCCAAGGATCATTCATGTAAAATTTGGTTGATATCTATCTATTAGATTCTGAGAAAATGATTTTCAAAGTTTCCACTAAATAACATATAGAGAAATGACCTCCGCCCACAAAATACATAATTTTCATCCGATTTCAATAATTTTTTGTAGACTGATAAAGGGTCACCCAAGGATCATTCATGTAAAATTTAATTGGTATCCATCTATTAGAACCTGAGAAAAGTCACTTTTTACCATATTTGGAAATTAGCCACGCCCATTAAATCCATGTTTTTCATTGGATCTAAATTTCTTGAACAACTTTGAAAGAGGGTCACCCAAGGATCATTCCTGTGAAGTTTGGTTGAAATCCATCCAGTAGTTTCTGAGGAGAAGATTTTTAAAGAAAAAGTTTACGACCGCACGCACGGACGCACGACGGACACAACGCCATGACAATAGCCCAAGTGGCTTTCAGCCAGTGGAGCTAAAAATGAAAGCAGTGTGCCCTCTGGTTTCAATTAAAGAAGATTTTAAAAGATTTTCGCTCTTTGATTCTATGTAAAAAGGGTTGCGCCCGGGTGCAGCCCAAATATGATCCTAGGGTCTTAATATGAACAAACTTGGTAGAGGTCCACTAGATGATGCTACATACCAAATATGAAAACTGTCTGCCTTCTGATTTCATAGAAGAAGATTTGTGAAGATTTTCATCTTTTACCCTTCGTGTTCATAAGAGATGAAGGGATGCACCCGTGCAAAGCCCAAATATGACCTAAGGGTCTTGATATGAACAAACTTGGTAGAGGCCCACCATGTGATGCTACCCACCAAATATTAAAGCTGTCTGCCATCTGGTTACAGAGAAGAAGATTTTTAAAGATTTTCGCTCTTTGATTCTATGTAAAAAGGGTAGGGCCCGGGCGAAGCCCAAACATGACCCCAGGGTCTTGATGTGAACAAACTTGGTAGAGGTCCACTAGATGATGCTACATACCAAATATGAAAGCTGTCTGCCTTCTGGTTTCAGAGAAGAAGATTTTTAAAGATTTTCATATTTTCACCCTTTTTGTTAAGGGTAAAGGGAAAGTTAAGGGTGGATTTCATTTATTTGAACAACTTTGGTAGAGCTTGACCCAAGGAACATCCCTGCCAAGTTTCATCAAGATTGGCCCACTGGTTTAGGAGGAGAAGATGTTTAAAGAAATTGTGGGCGACGGACGACGCATGACGGACGACGGACATTCTACGATCCCAATAGCTCACCTTGAGCACTTTGTGCTCAGGTGAGCTAAAAAAATAATCTTAGTACAAAACAGGAATTTCTTAAATGTTTTGAGTTAATATCAGCAACATTCATTTAGAATTATTTACCTCGATACTTGTCAGATACCAATTGAAACTTTTATTTTTCAGTAGATCCAGGATTTCTTGCACGAACAAACAAATGTTTTGATGTATAACAATGTTTTGATTTTTTCCATGAAAATGAAAAAAAGTTGAGGTCCTTTGAATACCCTTCTGATCTTCTACTGGATTTTCCAACTTCATAGCCAAATTTTCCAACTTAATTACCATCTTTTGCTGTAATTCTAGGGGTGTCAGACCCGTCCCACATCTGGATATGCATGTTTTCCTGATTTTTGGTGAACGAACGTCGTTCACCAGTGTTATATACCATGTCAGGAAAATCCTGTTGGATGTTAATACATTTGAAATAAAGTAGCGCCTCTTAAAATTCAATTTAGTATCTTTCAATAATTTTCTCCGCAAAATCACTGCTCATTTCTTTAACGGCGTGATACTATTATTCTTATTCAAGTGAAGATAATGAAAATTCGACTTGAAAAACACAAAATGATCTTGCAATGTTTATCAAGGGAATTTTTGATCGGCGTAAGCTTGTCGAGAGTTTAAAGCAAAAACAAAGTTTGTGTCTAAACACGGTAGAGACAGATACTATGTTTTTGACCCAAGCCTTCGCTGGTGCAACTTGTAGTAATTAGCCGGAAATACGTGTTTATGTAGGTCATGTCCTCTTGAACTTACATTCGGCAATACTCGGGCGATCTCCGACGGCTCCGATTTAAATGTAGGTTACAGGAATCGGCCGAGTTGAGACGAATGACACATCAAAACACCTTGTGTCATTAGAAACGGTAACGCGGTTTTACATACATAACTTTTCAACTAGCGACGGTCAGCCGCGAGACGGGTTTTAAGAATGATTCGACATGTGTTTTACATGTACAACCTTTCTTGTACCTTTTATTTGAATAGGGATGAAACCCGCTATTAAGATTTTTCTGTGAAATTGCGTTGGCTGAAGTAGGGCTTGTAAGGATGCACTTGAATATTCGGTGAACATATTCCCAGCGAAAACGTTTCGTATTCGTCTGTCTCAGAAGCGAATATTGCCGAATACCAAATGCGACAGGCACGGAAGATATTTCATTGGGGCCATTCTACTTTACATTTTTTCAATCTGTAAAACCATATCAATTCAAAATTCTATTTGAAAATTAAATAAATGATAGCTAAATATTCAACCCTAGATACCACTCCAATTGACGAGTAGATATTGCCGTGGTCAAGGGGGTCCAGATCCGTCATGCACTTGTTTACAATTCGACAGGCGGGTTCAGTTGTTAAATTATTCTGGAAAAGTTATTGCGTTTTTAACAGAAATCATAAAAATCTTATTCGATGAATAAAAACTGGCTCCATCCTTCCCAAAATACGTTTAGAATTGGTTAACTACAGTTTAAGCAAAAACTAGCTCCGAGCAGAAAAGTCTAATATCAGCCGCAATACTGTAATAAGATATCGATAGTGAGTGATTTTACAAGCATCCAAACTCTTGAAGGTAAACAATAGATTCTCGTGCAAAAAATAAACCGACAATTGTAAGGATTCTCAATTCTTATTGGGAAGAAAGTCGGGAGAAAAAAATAAAAATAAAAATTGTATTATACTTAAACATAGTCATAGACATAGTCATGCAATTATTACCTCCCTTTTAAAAAATAAACTTCTAAAATAAGATTCTTATTCGCTTTTGATGTAGAAATTACGTTACAAAAATAATATTTATAAAGACTTTTAGTATGCAATTTACTATTTAGCAATTTTTTATTATTAAAAGTTATACTTTAATTTCTAAACCTTAAACAGAAATTATCTATGAATTATACTAATAGGGCACTAGACCTCCTTTGAAATATACCTAAATATTTCTCATCCTGCAGTGTTATAAAATTGAATAACGACATAAGTGTCAACCACGGAAGTGGTTTTTGGCTTCAGATATGATGAAAATGAATATCTCAGGTTATGGTTCAAAATACTATTAATAAGTTAACAAATCATAACTTTAAACAATGAGTACAGTTCAGAACTGACTGATATTCAAATGTGTTTCTTTGGTTGGTACTCAAAGACCTTTTCATCCTCTGAGAAGAAACAAAGATAGATATAAAAAAAGGTTAAAACAAATACAACAAATTTACTTGAAATAAGCTTAAACATGATAACAATTACTTTTGTAAAACCAAACACCATTGGATATAGGTTGAAGACAGTTTTAGATAGGATTAAATCGTTTTCTCCATTTATGTTTAATTAATAAATGTACCTATTTCAAGTGTGTAAAAGAAGTTTTCACAGAGTAACAACTCATATTCTAACAAATATTTTTTAACAGGATTTTTACTCTCTTTCCCTTTCTTTGAATTCGCAGTGAAATTTCCGAATACGGAAATTTTGTCGAGGAATTCCTACCCCCTTTTTTTACATTCATAATTTCTCTTTTCGAATTCAATATATCACTCTAGATTACCACCAGGTTCGTTCACCATCAGTACTTTCAGTGCTTTGATTTTTAACTAATTCTATCAAATCTAATCTTGAACATAAATTTTATTTCATAATCAAGCAAAACAAATTTTTAGACTGTGTTTGAAAAAAGTTTCCCATTTTCAGTACCAAGTCTTCAAATCAGAGAGATTTATAACGGCTTGCAGAGCATTTGGGAACCATTCTTGTGAATCAATCTTCAATTGAATCTACATTTTGCTTTCTTTTAGTCCACTAAATGTCCTTATTAACACAATCCTTAGACATTCTAGACATTATATATTCCTTCACACCTATCCCATAACTCTTTCCTGTCTTTCAAAATTTTAGAACTGGCCAAACTCAAAGAGAGTGCAGATGACAATGAAAAGTGGTGCAAACGGAAACAACCATTTTTCCAGTATGTGGTAGCAAATAATGTGAAGAAAGGAGAAATATCATGTGGGGTTTTTTTTGTTTTTTTTTTTATTTGTGTGTGTTTGTGTGTGTGGGTTTTTCTTTCATTATTATGTACTCTGAAGGAGGCGTATGCCGAAAAGTTGAACTCCATATACTAATACAAAATATATGTGTCCTTGTAGTTATTTTGAAAATTGTTTTAAGAGAGTGACATACAAGTATAGACTCAATGGTGTGGGAGACATGTTGGAGAGGATTATTTCAATGGCTCAGTGCTTAACAGTTGTAACTGCCTATAAACATATAGGCAGTTACAACTGTTTTGCACTGAGTCATTGATTTACATTAGCTGGGGATCAAACCTGGGTTTTCACAATTGAGAGACCTTTGCACTTTCAACTGCCCATATTAAGGGATCAGCAGAGTAATTTTGTAAGTACCCATGATACAGTAGGCACTAACAATATTTTTGCGTTGACTCCTGAAAATAATGACAGCCCTCTGTGACCAAAAGATGTAAAAATGACTTACTTAACCCTCGTCATGCTGAACCCGGAATATGCCTGCCTTGGCAGGAGCTTTAGACAAACATCAGCCTGCACATATGTGCAGTCTGATGTTAGTCTACACCACCTGTTTCTCACTTTCAAACCAGAATTGTCAATAGATTTTGTTTTTTTAAATAAAATTGACCTACAGTTGGTACTTTCAGTGCTTCTGACCCTTTGATTTTGATGAAAATTTATAGCCAAAATTCACAGCATGACAAGGGTTTATACTAATAAATGCCCTGATACTATAATCCCATGTCAATTGGGCAACTTTTACATATAATCTTCAACAACTGACCATATTTTCCTGAAATTTTATGCTTATTTCTTCTATATCATTTTCTTCTCAAATATATCAAAGTTGTGAAACTATTGCCACAGGAGACTCAAAGTCTTTCCTGAACATGTTTGAATTATGATAGATTTGATTTTAGAGTAACAACACAAGAACATATATCAAAGACATCAGTCAGAACCAAATTCTACAAATTTCCAGGGAGAGTACCCTCATTGACCTTTCTGTCTTTACATACAGCGGCCATCAAAAACTTTCTATAAACTTTTATACTTCTTTTATACCATAAACAATAAATAACATCCATAACTAAAGTAATTAACCCTTACTTCACAAAGTTAGAAAATCAAAAACTCAAAATACCGATTAAATATAATTTCTCTCTAAAACAATACAAAGAAATAAATTTTTTCTAACTTTCAATCATAATTTTAAATTAGATGACATAGATAGCTTTAACATAAACACATTTCTGAGGAACCTTTTGCACGAAAGCTAGTTAAACTTATAAAAGCTTATCACGATTTTTTAGCATCTTACAAAAAAAAGGTTCATTATGTTAGCCTAGATAACAAGTGTGCTAGCCCTTGAGGACCTTTTATGTGAGTGCAGACTTTTCTTTCTGAAGCTTCTGAAGCTGACAATATTTCAAAGGATAAGTGCAAAACTATTGTAAGTGCCTATATATTTATAGGCACTTACAATAGTATTGTGCCTTACCCTTTACCCTTATTTAAGGGACTTAAGTGCTAAACTATAGGACTGCATTTTTATAACTTTGGCACATTCTTAAGTTGTGCACGATTTGTTCTAAAACATTTTACCATGTTTGATTCATTATACCAAATAACAAAACTAAGACTTGTCTTATTCAAAACATATTCATGTTATAAAAGCAGCCATTAAATAAAATAAAAAATAAAACTTTAATCAAATTCAAATTACCTTTATAAATACAAGACACAAGATAAATACAATATAAAACAAGAGGACCAAGATGCTCCTAGATCGCTCACCTGAGTCTCTTTGACCCCTATGAAATCACATCAAAATCATGGCCTCTAGACTTACAACAAAAACTAGAAAGCCATGAATGGCTTGAGTCGCTCCACAGGCTTGAAATTCTTGAAATAGCAAATCTAAGGTTTGACTAGATTAAAAATATTTTGGGTTCTACTGATGTTGAAATGATTTTCAAAGTTTCCACTAAATAACATATAGAGAAATGACCTCTGCCCATAAAAGACATATTTTTCATCCAATGACATTAATTTTTTGCTGCATGATAAAGGTTCACCCAAGGATCATTCAATTGAAATTTGGTTGATATCCGTAGATTACATTCTGAGAAAATGATTTTTAAAGTTTCCACTATATATTATATAAAGAAATGACCTCTGCCCATAACAAACATATTTTTCATCTGATCAGGATAATTTTTGGTAGTCTGATAAAGGGTCACTCAAGGATGATTCAAGTGAAATTTAGTTGATATCAATCATTTACATTCTGAGAAAATAATTTTCAAAGTTTCCACTATATTCCATATAGAGAAATGACCTTCGCCCATAAATACATATTTTTCATCCAATCACAATATTTTTTGGTAGACTGATAAAGGGTCACTCAAGTATCATTGCAGATAAATTTGGTTGATATCCATCTGTTAGATTCTGAGAAAATGATTTTCAAAGTTTTCAATATATAACATTTAGAGAAATGACCTCCGCCCATAAAATACATATTTTTCATCCAATCACAATATCTTTTGGTAGACTGATAAAGGGTCACTCAAGTATCATTCCAGTAAAATTTTGTTCATATCCATCTGTTAGATTCTGAGAAAATGATTTTCAAAGTTTTCACTATATAACATATAGAGAAATGACCTCCGCCCATAAAATACATATTTTTCATCCGATCACAATCATTTTTGGTAGACTGATAAAGGGTCACCCAAGGATCATTCATGTAAAATTTAATCGGTATCAATCAATTAGAATCTGAGAAAACTCACTTTTTACCATATTTGGAAATTAGCCACGCCCATTAAATCCATGTTTTTCATTGGATCAAAATTTCTTGAACAACTTTGAAAGAGGGTCACCTAAGGATCATTCCTGTGAAGTTTGATTGAAATCCATCCAGTAGTTTCTGAGGAGAAGATTTTTAAAGAAAAAGTTTACGACCGAACGCACGGACGGACGGACGCACATCGGACACAACGCCATGACAATAGCCCCAGTGGCTTTCAGCCAGTGGAGCTAAAAATATCATTTAGGCCCCTTTTCCCATGACATGGCATGGATCTTTCCTATTTTCGATAGGCTTCATTCTTGTCACCTGACCAACATTCTGACCAAGTTTCATGAAGATTGGGCAATATATGTGGCCTCTAGAGTGTAAACACTTAAATTGTTGACGTCGGACGACAGACGACACACGTCACACGATGCACAACGGACATTCAATGATCACAAAAGCTCACCTTGAGCACGATGTGCTCAGGTGAGCTAAAAATATCAAACTTTTCACATGACAACAACGGCAACAATACCAAGGCTATATATATTGATTACCCAAAGAAAAAGCTGTAAGTAACTATGAAACAAGTCATAATATTCTTTTAAAAGAAATTAAAATATCAAAAGGAATCTTTTCTCCTGCTTTGACCAGGCATATATACAGAACACTGTAGTTGTTTGGCTTGAAATTATCTGACTATCAGAAAATCAATTACAGTTGAAGTGGAATTCAACAGTTTAAAGAAAGCATATGTTAAAAATTTGGCTTTTGTTTTGAGAAGTTGATGCCAATAAGCTGTAATATAACAACAATTAATAAAAGTTCATAAACTTAAGACAGCTGCAGCTAATCTAAGAACTTTTTCGAATTTTTTTTGGCTCCAAGGAATAAAACCCTTACCATTTAAAAGAAATATTTTCACGAAAGATTTAACCGTGCCAAGTATACTTTTTTTTAAAAGGATTTGCTTCCTCTTAACCCTTTCCTGTTTTACAAAATTTTGGACCTGTCCAAATTCAAAGGTTTTGCAGATGAAAATTAAAAGTGGATTTAATTTGAAAAATAACCATTCAGTAGGGTAGAAAATAGTGTGGAAAAAGAAGAAATTGCTTGTCAGAAGCAATTTCTTCTTTTTTCACAATGTTTTCTCAATCATAAAATCTTAGGCACGTAAATAGCAGGGATTAAACAGCAAAGGGTTAATGAAATCAATTTCAAAGGAGCATAAACCATGCTAGTACAGATTTCTGTCCTCGGAATGCGATGCTATTTTTGGACTGGTTTCATCCGATTACAATGAAATGTAACATGGAAAAATTGAGACTAAAACCATGCAATCCTTAAAAGACAAAAATGTTCAAGATAATCTAAGAATTACTTGAACTGTTTGATTATTTGACTTACCATGCCAAATTTATAAGTCAATCAAAGATTAACAAATTACTAATTAATAGAAAATGTGGTCTAGAAGTTATATACTAGACTATGATGACGGAAGTCTACTGTACTATCCTCAAGTTCTTTAATTAAACTGTTGATCCTGTGCGTGACATGTCCAAAAAAATTCAAATGTTTGTGAGGTGCAAACACCAAGAGGCGTTGACAGCCACATACTGTAAATATAAAGTTACCTGACGGTCTGCAGATACTTGGAGACCTTATTAATGTACTTAGGTCATAGCAAAGACTCTGGTCAGACTGTGCGGATGCACAGACTGGCCCGAGTCTTTGCTTTGCGCATATTTGAAATTGTTGGCAATCTCACAAACAGGCTCATTTTATACATGACATTTGTTCTGACAAGATAAACATTCCAACCAAGTTTCATGAAGAGTGGGCAAAAATGAGGCCCTTTGAGTATGAGTAAGTCCCCTTTCATAAGATATCAACAGGTTTACCTTCCTATTTTTCGTAGGGGTAATCCATGTGACCTGACCAAAACTCTGACAAAGGTCCATAAAGACAAGACCATAATTGTGGCTTGTAGAGTGTAGTGGACATAAGAAACTGATCACACAACTTTAAGCTCACATTGAGAATTATGTGTACAGGTGAGTTAAAAACCAATGGAATCAACAAGAAGAAACATTGGGTAAAAGATGACCACTTCTAAAAATTAGCTCATTGCATCTTTTGGAAGCATATATAATACAGCAAATCATGACATATTTCAATCATGAATTAAAAAAGATGATTTAACAGCTGATACTTTTATCTATGAAGCAGAATAATTTGAATACAATACAATCAACCTTATTGGCCAATTTATTCCACCAATCAGACACAACAGCACATTTCAAATATTGATTCTTTTTTTCAAGCCCACAGAAGAAGTATTTATTATCATGGTAGGTACAAATTGTTACAGCATAGATAGTTTACAAGATTTGAGCTGCAATTTGAGATCAAGGAGGTGCTTAACACACCCTATCTCATGAAAATCAGCAGGATTCTAGTGTTTATATCATTGGAGAAAACCTCTCCTCTCTTGCCAACATCTCTACTTCTTTTAAAAGAGTTTAAAACTGTATAGATTTACCGAAGAAAAAACTTCTTGAAAGATACTACTCTTATTATCAGGTCCTGAACTTTGTTTCCATTTTTAAGTTATAATTAATCCTTTCAAAAATAATTTCATATGTTATACAGGTCTGCTTTCTTCTCTATTCCAATTATCAATTTTGATTAAAATTACAGTTCATTTCTGTTAAATAAGAGATAATTTAAGCAATTACCTGTTATGAAATTAGTTTTCTAGCTCTTTGCATGATAAGTTGTAACCGATGGTTAAACTATATACAGGAAAGCTCTGAAAATAGAAGTAAAGCAATGCTTAACAATGAACTAATTACTTATCTTAGATGAGCTTGAGAATTGCATTTCTAGCATATTATATACACTCCTTGGTTTAAAAACTATCTTACTTGAATACAATAATCATGTACATGATAATTCAAAATGATACACATGCAAAAAGGATGATAACGAATGCAAAGCTTGTATAGTTCTTCTCTTTATGTGTGCACTATTTGAGAAAGTGAAAGATCCTTCTATGCAAAAGCAATACTCTGCATACTGATTCAAATCTATTTCAAGTCTTAGGCATTCTGAGGTTACCAAACTTAAGAGGATGTTCTATCTCTGGGCTTCAAATGGGTGTAAACAGCCCTGGGTCCAGGATGAAAACATTTGCAAAATGCAAAGTAAACTAAATCATTTTTTGTGTGTGTGAAAAAGAACTATCTTCAGACTTCAAAAATTCTTCAGTAATTCTTCAAAAGACTTCAGGATGAAATAGTAGAACTTAATGACTTCAAATTAGGGAAAACATTAGCATATTTTATAGCAAGCTTTGGCTTCATATAAGATTTTCTGACAGTCAAAGTTTAGTTTTTTAAAAGACTTGTTTATTGTTTAGTCTGTTTTTTAAACCAATGGTTTGCTCCAAGACTGAAAGTTTGACCCAGAATCCAGTCATAAGCTAGCTGTTGACACTTGGTGTCATTTCAACCAACATCAGATTGACTTCCAACTCTTATTTTGTGTACTTATTGTGCACCTGGGTAAAGAGAATTTACATGGATTTTTTTTTTGCCCAGAATAATTCAAGCAATATGGTTGGGATTCAATCCTGGGAACTCCCAAATCAAAAGCCAGCATCCTAACATCTAGATCAGACTCCAAAGGTACAAGACTGACATCCAGGGTTCAACACTAATGGGAATCTGGGACTCCTTATTTTCTAGTTGGGACTCCCTTATTTTTTTGGTCATGACTCCCTTTGTAATAGTATAATAATTCAACAAACAAATTAACTTTAAATTTTTTAGCTCTGTTCACACATAAGAGATGTTGTAGATGACATTTCAGAAGGAACATGTGGAAAATAAGAAATTGCTTTTAGCAAGCAATTTCTTCTTTTTCACTCTTCCATACACGTAAATTTAGACTCCTTATTTTAAGTTTGGACTCCATGACTTCTTTTGGTGCAATTCCACTGGACTCCTTACCCACAAAAGTTAGTGTCAAACTCTGACATCTAAATCATTCTTCAATGGGAGCTAAAACAAGACAGACACATAGATCTCTAGCAAATTGTTGAAGTATTAAAATGCAGATTTATTTAAATCCACATATTGGGGATACTTTACGTCTTGAAATTAAATCAGTAGGCTCGAGCATAATTTTCAAGTAATTGTTTTCCTGAGAAAGCATGATGTATTGTCCGTAGATATAGAAAGGAAATTGCTGTTAGGTTTGCAGCAAAAAACAAAGACATTATTCATTTATTTCTCTACGTAATGGTCATAATTGGAGATTTTCCTCTTTCATCCAAAACAAATTTCACCTTAATACAATTTGTATCAACACTCTGAAAATACATTTCTAAATTTAGAATTTAAGTTCATGAAAAAAATCAGAAGTAAAAATAATTACAATGTTTCACCACTGAGATAAAGCAAAAAAGGCTTTTGACATTGATTTTAAAGCATATAAAGGTATAACCTTGAATTAAAATATATTTAACAACAACATTATGGAAATATACTTAAGATATAAGACATCGAAATACTCAGAAATCATCATATTTTTGACAGTAATTTCATTAGTTACAGTATTCCTTTAATTATACATCAAAAAGCTGATTTTAATACAGAATTAATAGCCCTGGTAGCGAAAAATTCCGAAGAGAAAATGAAATGCCAATCTAAATGCCAGCCTTTGCTTCAAAACTGTTTCTGTAAGCTCAAACCAATTTTTGCCATTGATATTGATGATATTATCATACTGGGAGATCTATCTCATAAAAAAAATGTCTTCAACAACATTGCTAGTGTAACAAGAGGTACACAAAGGTATATTTTGTTCCACAGGTTTCATGAAATTGCAGTAAATATTTTCATTCATAAAATTTAATTGCATTTTGAAGGGTCAGTACAACACTATTGTAAGTGCCTGTATATTTATAGGCACTTACAATAGTGTTGCACTGAAACCGTGAATTTTGTTCAACTTATTTGAATTTGAATAAATTTCTATCAAATAAGAAAATTAAATTTTCAAAGACAGAAAGAATGACAGACAGACAGACCATGGTGAAACAGTATACCCATTCTTATTGATGTGGACGCATGAAAATGATGCCAATGGTGTCCCTTTTAGGCCCCTGGACACCTGTACATCCTTTTTAACATACAGACAAAATGCCCCAAAGGTCCTAATTTGGCCCCACTCATAACAGTTGCAGTCAAAATGTAAACCTGCATTGTTCTGAATTTAAATTGTTTCAAACAAATTCCTTTTTTTTCAAATTTCAAATCACTCATACGGAAAAATTCCCACAATAATAAAGCACAAAGCAGGCAGTATAGTCTAAGATCAGACTGCACATATGTGCAGGCTGATCTTAAACTGTAGTGCCTGCCATAGCTTTGTAAATGTTGCAAACAGCATGTCAACACTTAAAAGGCCTTATTTAAATAGACAGGTACAACAGTTTTGCTCTAACCCCTTGATTTAATTATACAAATATATACTTAGTCTTCCAAAGAATTAAGCTTTCATAAATTCTCTTGAAGTAAACTCCATTGTTAACAAAGTACCAGTATATGAATACATTCCTATTCTTAAGCAAATTGAAAGTAATCAATTCAGCAAGCAAAGTCCTAATTAAAAATGACATTTATAATTTACGAACCCTCAGAGGTGCAAAACAATGCTGAGTTAAAACTAAACCTGGGGTCAACAACTAAACTAACTTAATTATCGTGGTAATGAGATATCATTGGACTCTTGAGTGTCTAAGGTGGATTTACACCTTGTTCCATCAGAATTGGACCTGATTGATTGATTGAATGGAGTTTTACACCCCTATCAACATTTTTCAGTTATATCTCGGCAGCTGAAGCACCTTTCAATGGATTCCTGGTATTTCTCTCACAAGTACAACCATCATATTCTTTCCTAGCCTCAATAAGCTGCTATCTCACATAGGTCTAAGATTATCAACCCATTGGTGAGAGACAAATAGAAAAAAGAATGAGTGCCGCCGTCAGAGATCGAACCCAGGATTCCTAGATTGACAGTCCAACACGCTACCAACTGCGCTATAGAATTGAACCTGAACTCATTAAGGGCTGATCTAAACCACAAACAGTTTTCAAATATCCTATTTATGTCCCTTTAATATCAATATATCAAATGACCAGTTTCTGTAGAAAGGTTGAAATCAAACTACAACCTTTCATACTGTTCATGTCTTTTCTTCTATACAAAAAGCTTTTGCAGACAGTGTAGACTATGTACAGATGTGTATTCTGATATTAACCTACACTTGCCTTCTTTCTATCTAATTCTTTGGGAAAAAACTTATCAATATAGGTAGAATGTCACTAAAATTGGACATTTATTAGAAACAAAATTTTGATTTAGAATGATACATATTAATTTCAATATATTAAATGATTTGTAAATGCAGAAAGGTTCAAACAACTTTTAAATGCAGAAAAGTTAAGATTATTCTAAATACTTCTGATCTCGGTTAACCCTTACCCTCCCAAATTCAATTTTGTTTCAAACTTATTTTCAAATTAGAAATGTTCGAACCATTTTTTCCCCACAATAATTAAGTGCAAAGCAGGCAGAGTACGCTTAGATCAGTTTGAATTCTTTGTTTGATCGGGGTTAATACCGCTTTCATCAATCTTTCAGTTATATTGCTGTGGCTGGAACAATAGATTCCCTGTATTTCTGACACCAGTACTACAATTACGTCCTTTTCTAGCCTCCAGCTGCTCTCCAACATAGGTCTGTGATTATCAACCTATTGGTGGAGGACAAATAGTTGGAAAGGACAAGTGCTTCCGCAGTCGGGGAACAAAACTGGAGACCTCTAGATTGACAGTCTAACATGCTACCAACTGTGCTCTGGCTTAGGGCTGAAATCAGACCACATGTCTGTGCAGGGTGATCTTAGTCTATATACTGTCTTCAAAAGCGATGGCATGATCAGCTTTAGAAGTGTTATGTCTTAAGGGCATGTGCCTGACATTTCCAACAATTTAACATCTATGTGAGGTGCCAACATTTAGCAGCCCAGACAGCTACATAGTGTAAAATAAAAATTGCCTTACTGTCTACTGAGATACTATGAGATCTTGTTAGCTCGGCTGTTTTCGGAGAAAACCCGATGTATTGCTATAGCCTCCGTGTCGTCGTTGTCGTCGTCGTGCGAAAACTTTGACATTTTGTTTTATCTCTGGTTCTACCGAAGGCATCCACTTGAAACTTGGCACACACATTCACCATAAAAAGAGCAACCTATACTATCAAGAGGGATAACTCTAGATGCATTTTGTGCAAATTATGCCCCTTTTTCAACTAAGATTTTTTCCCACCAACCAGCACTCGACAGCCGGGCGTAGGCACCCGTAGGCGGTGCTCTTGTTTATATACAAATCACATGGTGATGATTCTGGCCAGCATGTGCGAATGCACAGACTGGCCAGAATCTTTGCTTTGAGCACATTTGAAATTGTTCGAAATGTCATGCACAGGCTCTTTTTGTAACAAGTTCGACCTTGGAATATGATCTGAACTCTGGGGGTCTCTGGCATTACATAATCATCAAATTGTTATGTAAACCAGTATTGGAGAAGCTTTTTTCAGACTTGACATTGAACTTTTTTTTTTATCTTCAAATTTCTCCAGCTCTTCTTTTTTTTCTTTCCCAGGACCTTTAAATGTCAATATGATGCAATGCTATTCAAAGACATGAAATTTCTAATTCTTGAAAAAATCAAAAAGTTCTAAAACACCAAGCCATGAGGGAAACAAATTCAGTTTATGATTGACTAGATCTGATGAGACCCTATGATTGTCAATTCTAATTTCCCCTGTACCTGAAGCCTCATTCCATTCTTTAGACAGGTAAATACCGAGAGAATGCTTATTTTAACTAAACCATCTAAAATCCATTGTTTTCTATGTAAATGTGTCTTATCCCACTAAGATAATGCCTCACTTCTCAAATTTATTTAGTTACCATAGCAACGGAAACTTGTGAAATCTACAACAATAGCTGAAGATGACAGTAATTAACTTCTTCAGGGGTCAAGCAACCAGCCAGAGGTCATTCAAGTTAATAAACAGATTTCCATTTGTTTTAAAGTAGCAAAAATTCCGTCTTGAAGCGAAATGTCAGCCAATAAATTTGTTTTATATCAGAATTGGGATGGCAGATAACTTTCTCCCTTATTTCTTGGGCAGAGAATCGTCAGAATTTTAGAAATAACTTTTTGAAGCTAGCTTTTGTTGAATTGAAAAATTATGAATAAACATGCAAAAAAGCTGACTTTATTAAATTATAAATGGATATAATGAATTTACAATGGCAGTCAAACCTGAAAACTCAATTTTATCTAAAAATTGTGTAAGATGCAGTTTTACACTAAGAAGTAGTGATTTCTTATTTGAACATTATCATGCTGCATGTTTTATACAGATAGTGCAGTCTAAGATCAGCCTGCATATTCATGCAGTCTGATCTTAGTCTATTCTTCTGGTCAATGCAGACTATCAAGATCAGCAAGAAAAGGATCATTTCATGGCATCTGAAAATAGTCAATTTCATTATTTGAATATAGTGTAAGTGAGCAAATGAAATAAAGGGACATCATTTGCAAAACCTGTTACTTTATATCTATACAATATCTATACAATTCATTATTAGAAAATTTCCTCATTTTTGCCTGTTTCATGCAGCGAGCGGAGACCAAAAAATTTTGCCTTGCGATAGTTTATCATGTTTTTTTTCTCCTACACTATGTCACGCAGTAACAGCTCTGCAAGTTGCATTAGAGATTAATTTTGCAACAGTTGATGAATAAAATTACTTTTTTCAAACCATCTAAGTTTTGTGTAAACAATTGTAATGTCATTTCCAAGAATAAAAGAGTACATAGTAATGTTAATTGGAAGAACATTCATAAACCCTTTTTGCCGCCGTCATAGTGCAGTTGGTAGTGCGTCAGGTTGGGGGGGTAGGAAGTGGGGTGGGGTGGGGGCAATGGGGGTGTCCCAAAATACCTATTGCATTTTATACAGATATAAAGTTCAACAGATTTCCCAACATATTATTCATTTTATTTGACTGCCATTATTGCAATATACCTACAAAGATTATTGAAAGTGGCATTAAACCTCATACAAATAAGTAAATCATTTCAGTTTCCCAATCAATTTAGCAAAGTTACCAGGTAGTGGGTTGTAATAAAGAAGGCTAACCAGTTTTAAACAAAGGTATTTAATTGTAGCATAAATTAATGTAGGATAAAAATTATCTTGTCAGATGGCAAAATTCGTAAAAAATTGGTTTCACCTACGTCTATCTATCATCACTTAAACACCTGACCTTTCGGCAACCCTAAAATCTAGAAACCGTTAACTTTTTCTTTCACTTAAATTTGAAAAATGAGGCTGAGTGAATCATTTAAACTCTATTTAATCCACACCTAACAGTCATTAATATGATAAATTGATCTGTCAAATTGTAAAAGTTGAGAATTTTTTTTTCAAGCATGCCCTATGGCCAATCTAGATCATTTTCAGATGACAAATCTTCAAACCTGTTGAAGTTGACTTACATAGAAAATTTTGAAACTCGTTGAAATTAACAGATCTACATTCCTAAAAATAATTCAAATTACCCCAGTCCTTTATAATAATTATTGAGACTTCTCACAGGATTTTCCCTAGATAATTTCACAACAAAATGATAATGATATGAATGATAAACTTACGTTTTCCACTTGGTTTATAACCCCAGATATATTAAATTTAAACAAATTGATATCAATGTATGCAACTTTCTTGATTTTGAACCAATCTCTCTTTTCTCATCATAGATTAAAAGCTTGAAATCAGTTCTACATTTGTCCCATCTAGTTTATACTAATTTATTTTAGTTTGATTGCAACGAAAGCTTAAGCTAATAGAATAGCTCTCGAACACTCCATCCTGATGTTTTCATGTCCATGAGAGAAAGGCAGTGGTTTAAACCCACCGCTACCCAATTTCACAGCTGGGTGAACTGGGGCTGGCTATCAAGTGTTCTGCCCATAAACATACCCAAGCAAAGTGGGGCTCAAACCACGGACCTCCAGGTCACAGGTAGAGTGCATTTACCACTAGGCCACCAAGGCAGTCAAAATTTGTCTCATCTGAAGGCCAAAGGGTGGTCAAGATGACCGTTGAAAAGTAATTTGATAAAATGATTAATTAGTTCAGTAAACAGTGGACTGTCATAGCTCGGCTGACATGCTTTTGTTTTACATTAAGTAGCCTGGCTAATTAAACAATCATTAATTTTGACTTGACATGTACAAGTTAAACTGGAGCCAAACCCATAACAACAATTTAATCTTTTGTTGGATTCAAGGTTTCTGTCCACTGCAGGTGTTATATCGTCGTTGTTATTCTAAAACCTCATAACTACAGCTTCATCAAAGCTGTAGTAAGAGGTTTTAGAATTACATCGACGATATAAAAAATAATTTCAAGTAGAAATAGGAGTAGAGTTCTTACAAATTTGATTCTAAAGTAGCCGCCCCCTTGTTGTTATGGCAATGAATTCAGTGTACTGTAGACTGTCCAATGAACAAACAACAGAAATGGGCAAATAAGAGCCTAAATCACTCCACTGCCTTGGTTTGCGAAAAGATTCAAAAGTGAAAATAAGACCCACCCAATTTACACCCATATTTAAGTGACAAACAAAATTTCAGGAAAAATTAAAATAAAAATTCATCAAAGGAAGATTCAGATTAAGTTATATTGAAATTGGCTAAATAATTTGGGAAAATTAAAGATTTTAAGGTAAAATAAGCCCCGTCCTATCTTACCCACATTTTGGGGATGGATTTTCAAAATTTCTTGAACAATCTAACTACAGGGTCAAGCATGGAACATTCAAGACAAGGTCTGTTCAAATTGGCCTGAGTGATTGGGAGAAGATTTTTAAAGACTGAAGTGAAAAAAAGCTCCGCCCTGCCACAATATTATTTGTAGACCAATCAAAATTACCTAACTATTTAAGAGAAGGATAACTTACAGAATATTGCTACAAAGTTTGGGTAAAATAAGCCAATTCCTTTTGGAAAGAAAGATCTTTAAAGATGGAGTTCACATACAAGGGACACGAAGCCATGACAATAATTTGATGTCCTTTAGCCAGTAGTGCCTAAAATTAGTTTGTTTATATGTTTGTTTAAATGGGGTTTCACACCACTTTAAAAAATCTTTCAGTTATATCATGGCACCTGAGTACCTAACAATAGATTCCTGGCATGTCTCTCACCAGTACTACCATCACATCCTACACTAGCCTATAGCTGCTATCCAACATAGGTCTTTAATTATAAACCCATTGGTGGAAGACAAATAGTCGGAAAGGATGAGTGCTGCTGTCGTAAATCGAACCCAGGACCACTAGATTAACAGTCCAATGCACTACCAACTTAGCTATGATGGGGGCTCTAAAAACTAGTACATGTAATCCTTGATCTAAATACAAACAGGACAGAAAAATCCTTTTTGTTAGTGCCCAGTATTTACAAGACAGGAAAATCACCACAAAATTTCTTTGAGAGTATGATAAGTATGACACAATGTTAGATGCTAGCATATTAAAGGTCAACCAGGGACCAAAATGTTCTATGTATGCCAGAGTCAAGCTGTCAGCTAAATGCTTTTGGAAACAAAATGATATACTTTGACAATTTCTGGACAAAATTATTGGACGGAGATACTAGATATGTTTTATGGTTTCAATTAGCGTTGGTACAAAGCTTCCGAAAAAACCAATTTAGTTGAGAGTTTTTAGTTTAAGGAAAACGTAATTGTTTGGGCAGTTTTATTGGCCAGACTACATGAATCATTTAAATGGCACGGGGGCATAAAATTGGGTTAGGATGGATATAATAAAAATATAATAATCTGTCTTTGTTTTTCTTATAAAATTTCTCTAAACCGTAGACAAAAGAGAACTCAAGCTTGAACAATCAAATTTGTCTCTAGCCTCTTAAATCAAATTTATTGGACCGTTTTTAACCCCTATGTTTGGAAATGAAGCTTCAAGTCCTTTAAAGACAAATAAAATGGTCTCCCAAAATATTGAATTCTACAACAGATTGTGTTTAAGTAAAAGGAGTACAGAGTTTTCAGCATTTTCCTCTTTATCTTTCACTTTAAACCATAATCGTACTGAATTAAATAAGTACTAAATTTTATTTCCTTTTTTTTTATATTTAATTTCCAGGAACAACTGTGCCTTCAAGAGGGACAAATATTTGGTGAAGAATAAGATCAGAGATCACATTACATCTGTTACCATGTGTTAAACAAAAGAAAACTCCAAGTTCAGCCTGAGAAACTTTTTCTAGTCAAATGTCAGTTATTCATGTACTTTTTTTCTCTTTTTTTTTTAACAAATTAAACACTGTATAAATTACTTAGATGAATCTATATAAGATTCTAAACTTATATAATGTCAGTGATTTCATATTTGGGATTACCTCGCAAATATTGCTACTGCCTTTGTTGGAATTCTGAAGCAGAATTTAATTTGTTTGTGTTCAAAGTTACCTCAGCCTGGAAGGATATTTACCAGTTCTGAAAAAGAATTACTTGTTTATTAATACAAGAGGGCAAGGTGCACCTAAGATTGCTCTTCTAAATTTATAATTGAGCAGAGAACATAAAAGGTAGCTTCAAAACTGATCAAGCACTATTCTACCCTTGTAGTATAAAGACATTGGCATTAAGGTCCATTTTACCACTTTTTCGTTGAAACATTTCTGTTTCATTAGGAATAGTTTGGTATAAACCTTGTCACCTTAAAATAATTGCAATCTAATAAAATAAAGAATTCTGATTGGTTTAAATCGCATCACGTGGGAAAATCCATTGCACTTTATTTCTGTATAAAATGCAATAGGTCTTTCGGGAAACCCCCGAACTTCGATCTGCAAGTCCTGTGTTGTAGGAACTCGAATTAATCTAGTTCCCGATCATCAACGCAACATTTCTATTCAATCTATTATAGATTAAGATAGTTTCGAAAGAATTTAAGATAACAAGCATGCAGTTCTGATTCTGTGCTGACGTAAACTTAGAAAACAGCAAGTCGACGAAGACTGTCAAGCAACCCTCTCAACTAAGACCGACCACGCCGTTTTCGTTTAAAAATACAGACTTACTTGGCAGAAACAAGCTTTTTTGTCATAAGTACCTCTACAATTTTAACGTTGACATTAATTTGTGTATCATTTGTTTTACTTTATGACATTTCACTTTGATAGCGATATAAACAATACACGTGTAATATTTTTACGCGGAGAAAGTAGACTTGAAGCTTTAATGTTTGGCCGAGTATTTTAATAGTTTCTTCGATCTATGGGATTGCAATTATAAGGGACGAGTGTCTTTTTCACTGCGTTTATTGGGGTATAAAGTGCAATTGCCTTAGCACATGGCTTAAACATAACGCCCTACGGGCGTTATTTGCCATGTGCTAAGGCAATTGCACTTTATACCCCAATAAACGCAGTGAAAAAGACACTCATCCCTATAATAATTGTGACCAAGTTTCATAGAAAAAAGACCAAAATTGTGGCTTGAAGAGAGAAGATAATGAAGAAAGATCATTTATACAGGAATAATGGCATAAAACTATGTCTTGCATTTGTTGAAGTTTTTTGTCATGTCACATATTGTATATACGGTAAATTTTCTAAAATTTCGCATGGAAAAAAATAATTTCATTTTTCACGTTACGAACTAATGGAAAAGGGTCCCGCCAAAAATGGGTATTATACGAAATTTTGGAAAATTACATGGTTGGCCGTTATGATTTTGTGCGAAATTAGAGGGACCGATTTCAAATATTTTCTTTAGGATGCATTTTAAACGAAACTTAAATCTGTTACAACATACAGACTCTACTAAACCGTGTTCGTCGATTTACCAATCAATGACGATAGTTGTAGGTTTGAAATTGTCCGGTCTTTATTTTCATGTTACTCGAGAACTGTGTTGACACAGCACCTTGAAAGATTTGAGATACATAGAAATTGTCGTCTGGGTACTGTTGTGATTTGATGTTATAGACCGAAATCATTGACATGACTGACCGTAACCTCTATTAGCATTAATTACATGCTTGACTGTTTGTCGCATGGAATCTCCATTAGGTCTCGTTTAACTTCGTGAATCAAGAATTATAATGAATACCTATTAAATGACACCGTTGTGAGTAGGCACTTGTCACTGTACATGAAAAGAGGAAGGCTAAAGAAGACGAAAGCCAGTGGTTCGAATCACTGCAGAAGCTTAATTAATTTTTCTCTAGGTTTAGAGCGATTTTTTTATATTTTGGATAATGTTGAAGATCACGCGATTCTCAAAGAGATTTGCGTTATGTCATATGCTATCTTAAAAAAAAAAAAAAAATTGCCCGTAAGATTCTTTTTTTTTGTTTGTTTGTTTTGTTTGTTTGAATGGGGTTTAAGGACTAGTTTAATTTTTTTTTCGATTTTATTGCGCGGCTGGAGCACCTTATAATGGTTATCTGATTTTTTTCTTATGAATACTACCACGACAACTCTTCCGATCCTCCAGTTGCTCAACCAACATAGGTCTTCGATTATCAACCAAATTTGCCCCCAAGACCATTTAACAACGACTTGTGTTTTCCATATTTGAGTTCAGGTGAATGCATGCGATAAATGAGACGCGGCAGTGCAAAAAATGAAGTTAATTGTCATTCAAAAACTAGTCAAATGGGACTATCAGAAGAAAGAAAAAGAAAACAAGAGGGCCATAGTGGCCCTAAAGCACTCACCTGAGTTAACAGTCTTAAGATCTGACCTCTTAACCTAGTTTTTAACCACACTTGACCCAAATTCAAACCAGACAGATTTTTAAAGACAATTTTAATCTGGCTAATTCTCTGGATGATTGGGCAAAACTTATGGCCTCTAGAGTGTCTACAAGGATTTTCTAAGATTTGACCCTGTGACCTCATTTGTGACCCCACTTGACCCAAGTTCATCAAAAAAAGTCATTCTGACCAATTTTCAAGTTGATTGAGCAGAATTATGGCTTAAAGAGTGAGTGTCTACATGTTTTTTTCTAAAACTTGAACCTGTGTCCTTATCTTAATTCCCGTTTCACCATAATTCAAACTTTACCTATCAATACAATCAGTCTGACCAGTTTTCAGATTGATAGAGCAGAAAATATGGCTTCTAGAGTGTCTACAAGGTTTTTCTAATATTTGACCCTGTGACCTTATTTTTTACCCCATTTGACCCAATTTTGAACTTGTCCGAGATTTCATCAAGACAATCATTCTGACCAATTTTCAGGTTGATTGAGCAAAAAATATGGCTTCTAGAGTGTCTACAAGGTTTTTCTTATATTTGACCTCGTGACCTCATTTTTGACCCCACTTGACCCAATTTTGAACTTGTCCAAGATTTCATCAAGACAATCATTCTGACCAATTTTCAGGTTGATTGAGCACAAAATATGGCTTCTAGAGTGTCTACAAGGTATTTCTTATATATGACCCTGTGACCTCATTTTTAACCCCACTTGACCCAATTTTGAACTTGTCCAAGATTTCATCAAGACAATCATTCTGACCAATATTCAGGTTGATTGAGCAAAAAATATGGCTTCTAGAGTGTCTACAAGGTTTTTCTAATATTTGACCTTGTGACCTCATTTTTGACCAAAGTTGACCCAATTTGGAACTTGTTCAAGATTTCTTCGAGACAATCATTCTGACCATTTTTCAGGTTGATTGAGCAAAAAATATGGCTTCTAGAGTGTCTACAAGGTTTTTCTAATATTTGACCTCGTGACCTCATTTTTGACCCCACTTGACCCAATTTTGAACTTGTCCAAGATTTCATCAAGACAATCATTCTGACCAATTTTCAGGGTGATTGAGCAAAAAATATGGCTTCTAGAGTGTCTACAAGGTTTTTCTTATATTTTACCTCGTGACCTCATTTTTGACCCCACTTGACCCAATTTTGAACTTGTCCGAGATTTTATCAAGACAATCATTCTGACCAATTTTCAAGTTGATTGAGCAAAAAATATGGCTTCTAGAGTGTCTACAAGGTTTTTCTAATATTTGACCCCGTGACCTCATTTTTGATCCCACTTGACCCAATTTTGAACTTGTCCCAGATTTCATCAAGACAATCATTCTGACCAATATTCAGGTTGATTGAGCAAAAAATATGGCTTCTAGAGTGTCTACAAGGTTTTTCTAATATTTGACCTTGTGACCTCATTTTTGACCAAAGTTGACCCAATTTTGAACTTGTTCAAGATTTCATCGAGACAATCATTCTGACCATTTTTCAGGTTGATTGAGCAAAAAATATGGCTTCTAGAGTGTCTACAAGGTTTTTCTAATATTTGACCTCGTGACCTCATTTTTGACCCCACTTGACCCAATTTTGAACTTGTCCAAGATTTCATCAAGACAACCATTCTGACCAATATTCAGGTTGATTGAGCAAAAAATATGGCTTCTAGAGAGTCTACAAGGTTTTTCTAATATTTGACCTCGTGACCTCATTTTTGACCCCACTTGACCCAATTTTGAACTTGTCAGAGATTTTATCAAGACAATCATTCTGACCAATTTTCAAGTTGATTGAGCAAAAAATATGGCTTCTAGAGTGTCTACAAGAATTTTCTAATATTTGACCCTGTGACCTCATTTTTGACCCCACTTGACCCAAGTTTGAACTTGTCCAAGATTTCATCAAGACAATCATTCTGAGCAATTTTCAGGTTGATTGAGCAAAAAATATGGCTTCTAGAGTGTCTACAAGGTTTTTCTAATATTTGACCCCGTGACCTCATTTTTGACCCCACTTGACCCAATTTTGAACTTGTCCAAGATTTCATCAAGACAATCATTCTGACCAATTTTCAGGTTGATTGAGCAAAAAATATGGCTTCTAGAGTGTCTACAAGGTAAATGTTGACGACGCACGACGGACGACGAACGACACACGACGGACGCCGGACATCATGCGACCACAAAAGCTCACCTTGAGCACTTCATGCTCAGGTGAGCTAAAAAGTGGGACTAAAGCTGATTTGAACCCTTGACCCCTGCAACTGTAGTCATCAGACTAGACCTCTCGACCACACAGTCATACAATGTATATAGGTACTAAATTACGTTATACAAACATTATTTAAAACCTATACCCTCCGCGGATTTACGATGTTTTTCGAAGGCTCGCGACTACCCTCGATGATAAATGTATTCATTGGTTAATTTATTCATTGCATAAAGGTCAAGTCATGTCAATAATTTCAAACTATACATTACATTTGAATACAATTGACGAGTCAAAATAGCGAATTATAATTGTATCAACGTCTTATTTCTAGCCCAATTCCGTTATGGCCACCAAACGACGACATGCAACGTCACCGGACGAACAACGACAAACATCGAAATAAAACACGCTACTTCAATATTTTACCCAAAGATAATTTTTCATTTCAAGGGCTATGCTCTTTACTTATTTATTTATTTTTTTGCGAAGACAAAAACAATTTAACCTTACTTCAGGTAGTCATCAAATATGTCTGTCTTTACACGCTCGTGTCAGAACTATTTAAATAGTTCACATGTTTTACCCAAAGAAATGTATAGAGGTGCTCAACTGTGGAAATGACGTAATTAATTTTGACCCGTCATGCGATAAATGACCACCCATTCGTTCAAAATGAAAACGTTTGCCAAACACTTGAGAAATTGTACTCTGCATTGCACGTGATTTCTTCCAAAAAGAAGGTTACAATTGTTTAAACCAATTCGCAAATGTTAAAGCACACTGGACACAGGTTGTGTTCGGTAAAAAAACCCAAAAAACGCGTCTTTTATGGATGTAAATCAATAACAAGAGTGCCATCGTCACAAAATACGCCGCCACATTGCTGCTGTTTCACAGAAATAATTGTAGACACTACTTATTTTGACAGAACCAAATTGAAAATGACCAAGTTTCATTTAAATCAAGACAAAAAGTTAGGAGGAGTTGCCTTCACAAGGCTGCAATTTCAATAAGCCCCAGGCACTAAGTTTTAAGGGGGCATAATTCAGGGAAATAAATGAGCAATAAAATCCTTGATCCATGTACATCTTCAAATTATGGTGATAACATTGACAAAGTTTCATTTAAATAAAGACAAAAAGTAAGGAGGATTTGTGTTCAAAAGGCTGCAATTTCAATAAGCCCTAGATACTAAGTTTTTAAGGGGCATAACTCAGGCAAAAATCAATGAACCGTAAAATCCTTCCTTCATGCACATCTACCAATTGAGGTGATTACATTGACCAAGTTTCAAGAAGATCAAGCCAGAAACTTAGGAAGTGTTGCGTTGACAAGAAAAGTGGACCCAGAGACTAAGTTATCAAGGGGCATAACTCAGGCAAAAATTAACGAACCATAAAATCCTTCCTTCATGCACATCTACCAATTGAGGTGATAACATTGACCAAGTTTCAAAAAGATCCAGCCAGAAACTTAGGAGGAGTTGCGTTGACAAGAAAAGTGGACCCAGAGACTAAGTTATCAAGGGGCATAACTCAGGCAAAAAACAATGAACCGTAAAATCCTCCATTCATGCACATCTACCAATTGAGGTGATTACATTGACCAAGTTTCAAGAAGATCAAGCCAGAAACTTAGGAGGAGTTGCGTTGACAAGAAAAGTGGACCCAGAGACTAAGTTTTCAAGGGGCATAACTCAGGCAAAAATCAACGAACCGTAAAATCCTTCCTTCATGCACATCTACCAATTGAGGTGATAACATTGACCAAGTTTCAAGAAGATCCACCTAGTAGTTTAGGAGGAGTTGCGTTGACAAGAAAAGTGGACGGACGGACGGACGGACGGACGGACGGACGGACAGACGGAGAAGATGACGCCAATATACGTCCGCCTCCGGCGGCGTATAAAAATTCTACAATCTAAAACGCTATTTAGCTGCTGCAGGGACTCTAAATATACATGTATATTTAGGGTCCGTGGCTGCTGTAAGATCAGAACATAATAATTTTGTCAACCGGGATAGGTAACAGGCTTTCGTCGCATCTCAATGTTTTATATGTATTCACCTTTTTTTGAAAAAGAGGGATGCCTTAACAGCACCGATGCCTCTCTTATTACCGACCGGTTCATTTGCTATTTTTTTACATCTTCTTTTTTTCGAAATCCTGAGGTGAGTTTCTTAGGATTAAGAAATTCAAGGTTTCATAAGGTTTTTGATAGGGATATTTCGCGCTTTGTCTTAGAATTTCAACTGAAATCCTGTTTTAAATCTTACGGAATCTTAGAAATCTTTATGTAAAAAAAAAAAAAAAAAAAAAACTCCTTGGATACGCTGGTTGCTCGTTTGGCCGCAAACAGGGCGTCAGGAAAACTACAATGTCATCTACGTTGACATGTCATAAAATCCGTATTAAACATAATGCCACACCAACTACCTATGTAAAACGAAGAAAGACATTTATTTCTGCAATTATTTTAAAAATATACATGTACGTGTTAATTTGACTGAGGAGAACCGCATGCTGTTCTACTCGTTAGCCATGGAGATAACCATCATCTTATCACTTCTAGATCATTGATTGTTATGCATATCATCAGTGGGAGTCCGAGAAGCAATAACCTAAAATGAACTGGTTTTTGTCGGTCAAATGACGCGCAAATAATCTGTTGTACGGGAGTTCAAAACTCCATAAACTCCCATTTTATTATTATCTGTTAGTCGACTTTTCTATTCACACTTGTCATTTGCATTGGTTTACATGTGACTCAATAATTGGGAATAAAGGTAAGAGCGAGACTTTAATGTTCACTGGGGAATGTTTGATGACGTCACGTCGGCGTTTGGGAAAAATCTTTTGAAGTAGGGTTACTTTAGCTTACACGTGTAAAATCGGTCGAAAGGAGTCTGAACATAATAAGGCTGGTATCGTGTGACTAGAACTGTCAATCATGAGGGGGGGTGGCTTGAAACGCGATCTTTTGTATGTGTTTGGTTACTAGTCGTCAACGCAAGCTGTCATTCAATTTATCATCTAAACATTTGTCTTCTCAAAATTTGAAAACGCAACTGTGTACTTTTATTTCTCGGAATTTAATTTATACTGGGGTGATGAAAAAATATGCTCTGCTTGCATGGGGGAATGATTACCGAATTACGATAAGTATGATGAACTGCACACAGATATAACATAGATCTGTAGTCAAAAAGCTACCTTCATCTTAAATCGCTGTTACTATTGATCATAAAAACTTTAATTACGCTGATTTGATATCATGTCACCACTCGGTCCACGTGTCTACCAAACTATTCGCTAAATAATAAACATCAAGCATTTTTTTGTATGATTGCATATTGTTGGTGTGCGATCAAAACATCGTAGCAACAGATAACTTAAACAGTTTACACAAAGTTTTGATCATCCTCTAACGATAATGATACGGACACTTTCACTACTTTCTTCTTCTAATAGCACCACGGTGTTATGTAAGTCGCGTAAATCACGGACCAGAAATTTGAGCTTTCAAATTTAAATGATTAAGAAGTTTAATCCCTTCGTACATTGCCGCGTGATAACATCCCTTCACAATATTGACCGTGTCAAGCATTATATCATATCACTGGAATGGCGAATTGTTTTCAAATAACGCAGAAGTCTTTTATTGATTTTGACGTCGAAAGGTATTTACGTCTTTTACCGGTCTTTTTACGGGTTTTTTTCCCCCGAAATTTTGGAAAATTATACTTGTTAAAATGTCTCGTGTATACGAAATTTTGGAAAAGTCATTTTTTCTTTTCTCAAAAAATTCAAAATTTTGGAGATTTTTTGAAATCATTTTTTTTCTGGAAAGGGGGTATACGAACTATTAGGGTATACGAAATTTTAGGAAATTTACCGTATGTATTTCTTATTTTCTTTTTCTTTTTTTTTTATGTATGATACAGATGTTCAGATTCTGATATTCCATATCGAGGGGTCAGTGCAATACTCTTGTAAGTGCCTATATATTCATAGGTACTTGTGATAGTGTTGTACTGACCCCTCTATATTCCTTATTTTGCTCCCTAATCACAAATTCAGGTTCAACCAAGCAGTGTAGACTAAGATTAGATTGTTATTAGATTGCGTGTATACTCAGGCTGATCTTATCTAAAATGCATGTCTGCAAATCATTCAAAAGAATGCTGACAAAATAATGTGTCTTCAGTCAAATTTTCAGTTATATCACAGCCTTGATATGAATTTCATGCCATCTTAAGCAAGTTGGTAGCTTGCAAAGCCTCCCAATCACATGGCCACATGTATCATCCGCGATGGCGGCTCTCATTATTCTGACAATTTTTCTCCCTCAAATAGCTTGATAATCATAGACCTAAGTGGGATAGCGGCTGGAGGCTATTAAAGCCAAGAGTCCATTGTTAGGTGCTCTGACTGCCATATCATAACTGAAAGATTGTTGAAAGTGGTGTTAAACCCCATTCAAAATTAAATTTCATTTTGAATGTATCACTTATACTAGCTACACTATCAGAGGTACAGATTTGTTTGTTTGAATGAGGTTTATGCTGCTTTCAACAATCTTTCAGTTATATTGCGGCTGGAGCAATTAACAATGGTTTCCAGGTATTTCTCATACCAATACTACCATTATCATTTCCTAGCCTCCAGCTGCTAACGCGCATAAGTCTATGATTATCAACCCATTGATGACAGACCAATTGTCGCCCAAGTATGACCCCGGGGTCTTGATATGAACAAACTTGGAAGAGGCCCACTAGATGATACTAAGTACCAAATATGAAAGCTGTCTGCCATCTGGTTTCAAAGAACAAGATTTTTGAAGATTTTCCTTTTTTCACCCTTCGTGTTCAGAAGAGCTAAAAGGGAAGTGCCTTGGCAGAGCCAGAATATGACCCCAGTGTCTTGATATGAACAAACTTGGTAGAGGTCCACTAGATGATGCTACATACCAAATATGAAGGTTGTCTGCCTTCAAGTCTCAGAGAAGAAGATTTTTAAAGATTATCACTCTTTTATTCTATGTAAAAAGGGTTGTGCCTGGATGGAGCCCAAATATGACCCAAGGGTCTTGATACAAACAAACTTGGTAGAGTTCCACTAGATGATGCCAAATATGAAAGCTGTCTGCCTTCTGGTTTCAGAGAAGATTTTTTAAGATTTTCCTATTTTTACCCTTGTTAGACATAAAGGGAAAGTTAAGGATGGATTTCATTTATTTGAACAACTTTGGTAGAGCTTGATCAAAGGAACATCCCTGCCAAGTTTCATCAAGATTGGCCCACTGGTTTAGGAGGAGAAGATATTCAAAGAAATTGTGGACGACGGACGAAGCACGACGGACAACGGACGCGGGACATTGTACGATCGAAATAGCTCACCTTGAGCACTTCGTGCTCAGGTGAGCTAAAAAGAATGATTTCTTACATTTGAAGGACTAAACCTATAAGTCAGACAAGCGAAATCGTACAGTCAACTTGTCCAAGGACAAATTAGAAAATTATGTATTTCCACACCCCTGCAATAATATTCATCTATGGATGAGTGGCTTCTGAAATGCAATTTTGAACATTTATCCTAATTCTTTTGCATCTGGACAAAATCAAGATCATATTTTTTTTTTTTCATTTCATTTCATCATCAGTTAATGGACCTAAAACAAAGGCTTTACTTTCATAACCCAAAAGGCAATAGAATCAAAGAGTGACTGAGTGCAATCGAATTCACACTCATTAAATAATATCAGATGTTAGGAAATAGGCTCTTTTCACACCCCTCCACAAGTGTCTCAACTTAAAATTTTCAAACGGTCGATCACAATTTTTTTTCTTTAAACTCAAAAAACACATTTTGTGCGACCACAATCCTCAAAACGGTTTCATAAGTGGGACACATTCTTTTTCAATCTTTGATCCTATATGAAATACTTATATAACCATAAAATAACCCTTGTCATGCTATAAACTAGAGTATTCCTGTTTTGACAGGCGGTTAACACGAAGATCAGACTGCAAATATATATATATATGTTTATCTTCTACAATATGACATTCTTTTAACCAACAAAATTTTTTATTCAGGTTTTTAAGTAGCTCAAAGGTATACCACAAACAAATGTAAGAGGATACCACCCATTACAATAAATTAAATAGAAAGCCGTATAAAAACACTAAAGTACCTATTAGATGATTAAAATTTTACCAGTCGGGTCTCCTCCCTTCCATTGTATCAATAGCTAGATAATTTCTTGATTATGTTTTCTGACACTTTGACATTTCAAATAGATTCAAATATCCCCGCTATCTGACCGAGCTGACATATAAATCTTGCAGTTATCTTGCAAATTAAACCCCATTTTTGTTTCATTTTCAATGTGGCCATTAAAATGACAGGCCGCCCTATCTAAACCAAGCATCTGGACTATGTAGCTTGCATGCCAATGGATTGGAGAAATAATTTCAAAACTATAAGCTTAGCGGGGGAAATAATTAACAGACTAATTCTTGAATGGTTTCATCTTCTGTCATAAAAGTATTTCTGAAATGATGCCATGCCTGCAAGTTGATGGTCCAGCCTGAAACGGTTGTAACTGCCTATAAATATATAGGCAGTTACAACTGTTTAATGCTGAGCCATCAATTACTGACTTCTAAAGCACCTAATAAACAATCAACATTATTGACAACAAGAGCCATGTTGGACATGGGCATAAGTCCCCTACCGGCTTTGTTTGTCTCAATGTTTTCCCACGCCAATTCTATCAGGGACCTCAAAACCAGGTCTTGTTCAAGGGTTAAACAAGACTTACATGAGTTGTTGTCTCTGCTGTGCCCACTATACAATTCATGGAAGCAATAGACAGATGCAAGAAATAGTATCAATAACAGTTACCTTGTCTGATCCAAGATGTTTTTCTTCAGTCTTGTTGGTAAGAAATGAGAACTTTCACTGGAGGTGATTAATACTGCTGCATCACCACCCTGACTAACATGGCTTATAATTTTTTTTACATTTTAAAACAGGTTTCATCAAGTTAGCTTGCTTAGTTATTAAATTATTGCAGGATCCATTTTTTGCCATATTTTCACTATTTCTGTTACCATAGCAACCGCACTTTTTGTCAAAGAACAAAGATAAAATGATGTGCATAATCTACACATTGCCATCTAGTCATATACCAAGTCTCATCATATTAGCTTGCTTACTTATTAACTTATCGCAGGATCCAATATTTTTTGCCATATTTTCACTATTTCCGTAACCATAGCAACAACAATTTTAGTCTAAAAACAAAAATAAAATGATGTGCATAATCTACACATTGCCATATAGTCATATACCAAGTCTCATCAAACTAGCTTGCTTAGTTATTATCTTATCGCAGGATCCCATTTTTGGCCATATTTTCACTATTTCTGTAACCATAGCAACCTCAATTTAAGTCGAAAAACAAAAATAAAATGATGTGCATAATCTACACATTGCCATCTAGTCATATACCAACTTTCATCAAAAACGCTTGCTTAGTTATTAAGTTATCGCGGGATCAAGATTTGAGCGGACAGACGGATGGACGGACGGACAGACGGACAGACGGACGGACAGACGGAGGGCAAACCTATAGTCCCCTCCGGTGTGAACACCGGTAGGGGACTAATAATATTGCATCCATCTTCTATATTGCCTAAGCAGTCAATAATTCTGTCATTTTCCTAGAATGGCAATATCATTGATTGCATATGGACAATAATGGAGCTTGATCAATGCATTGAACCAATAGAATTTTCAATATTACTTATTGTGTTCAAGGGCAAGTTAACATTAAAATTACAGGTGCATTATCATTTACAATATTGTTTAAACTCAGTCCCTTGAAAGATCTTTACTTGGTAATTTTGTCAAGCTTACACCTATTTATACCAACCAAATTCTGACGGCATCAAAAACAGCGATGTTAACCTTTGTCATATTGAACCAAAAGTGGAGTCCGATCTTGGCTTTTACAAACTGATTTTATCATTTTTTATAACCAGACCAGTTTAAAAATTATATTTTCAAAATAAATGCTGACTAAGAATGAGTACATCCAATGCATTCAGCACTTTGATTTTATTGCAATGGTGCCAAGATTTCATTCAGCACTGTATAAAGCTTGATGGCCCTATAAGTGTGAAAAACATTTTCAGTTAGAGTTGAGAAAATCCGCCGATAATGGTTTATTTGTAAGGGATAAATCTATGGGAACTGAAAGTTTAGCATAATGATAATTTCACCTTGTTTTTGGAGGCAAAAAATCTAGATAGACCACCTGAAAGAATTTACCCTTTCCTGTTTTACAAAATTTTGGACCTGTCCAAATTCAAAGGTTTTGCAGACAAAAATTTAAAGTGGATTTAATTTGAAAAATAACCATTCTGTAGGGTAGAAAATAATGTGGAAAAAGAAGAAATTGCTTCTTTTTTACAATGTTTTCTCAATTATAAAATCACAGGCACGTAAAAAGCAGGGATTAAACAGCAAAGGGTTAACAAAACCTCTTTTCACACAAAAATATAAAGTATTGAGTATCTAAGCATTCAAAAGTACAAAAGTACAAAAACAAGTAGCCTAAGACATTGGAAATTACAGCTTTCAATCCATCAAGAATCTACCAATCCCTAGGAATTGCCTATCTCTGATCATTATACTTTAATCCTATTTTAATGGACAAGCTGTGAGAGAGATTAGACAGAAATAATGAAGCATAAAATGTCTTAAAACACACCAAATCCCATGGACAACAGGCAATTATCAAGGACAAAAATTCAGAGAAAATTCCCAGTTCCATACTTAACCCCCACACCCTTAATACTCCTAAATGTTGACCATTATCCCCATTTTGGTTCCTTTCTGGCTAAATTCAGTTTGTATACCCTATCAGGCCTTTGGGAAACTGAACTAAAACACTGGGTGTTTCTTTTTATTGGTCAGTATTTATTTGGTAAAAAATTGTGCAAACATTTTTGTTTAAACAAGAGCACCACCTATGGGCGCCTACACTCTGATGATGGGTGCTGGATGCTGGATAAAAATTTAGGTTAACAAGAGGGCCATAGTGGCCCTTAATCGCTCACCTGAATGAACTGTCTAAAATTTTCAAAAGAAGAATGAGAAATAGAATGATGAATGACTGAGCTAAACAAAGCTGTTGCTTCTATACAACTTAAGAATCCCTTTTTTACAATTTTTAGGTTGACTAACAAGGATTTTTATAATTGATTTCGTGACCTATTTTTTATTCCCAGATGACCCAATTTTGATCTCATCCGAGATTTCATCTAGACAATCATTCTGACCAAATTTCAGGTTGATTGGCCAAAAATTGTGGTCTCTAGAGTGCATACAAGGTTTTTCCTAGATTTGACCCTGTGACCTAGTTTTTGACCCCAGTTGACCCAATTTAGCACTCATTCAAGATTTCATGAAGACAATCATTCTGACCAAAATTCAAGTTGAACGGGCAAAGATTGTGGCCTCTAGAGTGCATACAAGGTTTTTCTTAGATTTTACCCTGTGACCTAGTTTTTGACCCCAGTTGACCCAATTTTGAACTTATCAGATTTCATCACGACAATCATTCTGACCAAAATTCAGGTTGATCCGGCAAAAAACGTGGCCACTAGAGTGCCTACAAGGTTTTTTTTAGATTTGACCCTGTGAACTAGTTTTTGACCCCGGTTGACCCAAATTCGAACTCATTCAAGATTTCATCAAGACAATCATTCTGACAAAAATTCAGGTTGATCGGGCAATAAACGCGGCCACAAGAGTGCCTTCAATGTTTTTCCTAGATTTGACCCTGTGACCTAGTTTTGACCCCAGTTGACCCAATTTAGCACTCATTCAAGATTTCATGAAGACAATCATTCTGACCAAAATTCAAGTTGAACGGGCAAAGATTGTGGCCTCTAGAGTGCATACAAGGTTTTTCTTAGATTTTACCCTGTGACCTAGTTTTTGACCCCAGTTGACCCAATTTTGAACTTGTCCGAGATTTCATCAAGACTATCATTCTGACCAAAATTCAGGTTGATCCGGCAAAAATGTGGCCACTAGAGTGCCTACAAGGTTTTTCTTAGATTTGACCCTGTGACCTAGTTTTTGACCCCGGTTGACCCAATTTCGAACTCATTCAAGATTTCATCAAGACAATCATTCTGATCAAAATTCAGGTTGATTGGGCAATAAACGCGGCCACAAGAGTGCCTTCAAGGTTTTTCCTAAATTTAACCCTGTGACCTAGTTTTTGACCCCAGTTGACCCAATTTCGAACTCATTCAAGATTTCATCAAGACAATCATTCTGACTAAAATCCTAGTTGAACCGGCAAAAAATGTGGCCTCTAGAGTGCATACATGGTTTTTCTAAGATTTGACCCCGTGACCTAGTTTTTGACCCCAGTTGACCCAATTTCGAACTTGTCCGAGATTTCATCAAGACAATCATTTTGACAAAATTTCAGGTTGATCAGGCAAAAAATGTGGCCTCTAGAGTGCATACAAGGTTTTTCTTAGATTTGACCCTGTGACCTAGTTCTTGACCCAAGTTGACCCAATTTCGTACTCGTCCGAGATTTCATCAAGACAATCATTCTGACCAAATTTCAGGTTGATCTGGCAAAAAATGTGGCCTCTAGACTGCCTACAAGGTTTTTCTTAGATTTGACCCCGTGACCTAGTTTTTGACCCCAGTTGACCCAGTTTCAAACTCGCCCGAGTTTTCATCAAGACAAACCCTATGACCAATATTCAGGTTGATCTGGCAAAAAATGTGGCCTCTAGAGTGCATACAAGGTTTTTCTTAGATTTGACCCCGTGACCTAGTTTTTGACCCCAGTTGACCCAATTTTGAACTCGTCCGAGATTTCATCAAGACAATCATTCTGACCAAAATTCAGGTTGATTGGGCAATAAACGCGGCCACAAGAGTGCATATAAGGTTTTTCTTAGATTTGACCCCGTGACCTAGTTTTTGACCCCAGTTGACCCAATTTCGAACTCGTCCGAGAATTCATCAAGACAATCATTCTGACCAAAATTCAGGTTGATCCGGCAAAAAATGTGGCCTCTAGAGTGCATACAAGGCAAATGTTGACGACGGACATCGCACGACGCACGTAGCATGACGCACGACGGACGACGGACATCCACCTAACCACAATAGCTCACCATGAGCACTTCGTGCTCAGGTGAGCTAAAAAGGGGTCATAGTTTGCACAAAATTCATCTAGAGTCACCCCCCTTGATAGTACTGTTCAGCTGCATTCATGTGCAGCCTGATCTTTGTCTATTCCTCCTGCAAAAGCCAGAATATTCTGGGCTCAGTGTGTCAAAGGTTGAAATCACTGCATGATCAGAAAACAAAATCTGCACAATTTATAATTTAATCTCTGTCAATAATACTTCCTTGATAAAGCACTCATTCTCCTGCTTAGCATTTGAGCCAATGAGCAACACCAAGATTGGTAACTGCCGATAGACATGAAAATCAGGACCTCTAAATCATTATGTATTCACTTAACCCTTGTCATGTTGAACCCGTAAAATTCCTCCTTTGGAAGGAGGTAAAGACTAAGATCAGCCTGCGCATATGTGCAGTCTGATGTTAGTCAATATCACCTGTTTTTTCAATCACAAAAGTTTGGAAAAGTATTGTTTTAACAAGAGGGCCAGAATGGCCTTAAACCGCTCACCTGAATTTTATTGGTCCAGTTGATCTCACCCAAGAAACTTTCTGGCAAAGCTTCATTCACATTTGCCAGGTTGTTGAAGAGATGTTATTTCAAGAATTCAAAGAGAAAATAGACCCCTTCCACCCATTGGTTCCTGAGAAGAAGATATTTAAAGATTTCAGGCTCAAAACAAGATGTGTTTGTGAAACACGAATGCCCCCTGAACGGCATTTTTTTTCAAAGTTTGACCTTGACAGATGACCTTGACCTTGTCACATGACCTTGACTTTGGTACCAGCGGATGCAGATCATTGAGATCTATCATCATGCCAAATATTAGCTTTGTATCTTGAATAGGCTTGAAGATATTGGCAAGGTTAAGTTTTCGGGTTAAGTTTTCGGACAGAGGGACGGACAGACGGACAGACAGACAGACGGACAGACAGACAGACGGACACGAGTAAAACAATATGCCCCCGATCTCTCGATACAGGGGCATCAAAAGCCCCCCACCTCCCCCCCCCCCCCCCCCCCCGGCCTTTGCCATGCCCATATTTATGGGCAAATCAGAATTTCACAAACAATTTTTGAAAAGGGTCACCCAAGGAACATTCTTGTAAAGTTTCATAAAAATCAACCCAGTGGTTCAGGAGGAGTTGCCAGTCAAAGTTGTTAGGGTCAAAATAAGGTCCTTCCTGCCACGCCCATATTTTGGGGTAAAAAAAAAAAATTCGAAACAAGTTTTGGAATGGGTCACCTATGGAGCATTTCTGCCAAGTTTGGTTGAAATTGGCCCAATGGTTACTGAGGAGAAGATGTTTAAAGATTTCAGGGTAAAAAACTACCCCGCCCTGCCACGCCCATATTTGGGGGTCAATCAAAATTTCATGAACAAGTATTGAGAAGGGTCAACCAAGTAACATTTCTGCCAAGTTTGGTTAAAACCCGTCCAATGGTTACTGCGGAGAAGATGTTTAAAGAATTGTTGAGATGGACGACAGACAAAAGGTGATCACAAAAGCTAAACTTGAGCACATTGTGCTCAGGTGAGCTAAAAATAAACACCGATTCATAATCAATGTATCCACTATTTACTGAAAATCCAACCCAAGTTGATAGGAAATACTGAAATTTTAATTCAAGACCAGACCATTGAATGGCTAATGAAATGAATTAAGCGTACATTTCCCTAAAACAACATTTTTGTGGACTTCAAGATGTAGGAGGAGCTGATTTTAACCTTCATCATGCTGATCCCGGAATATTCCTGCTTTGGCAGGAGGTATGGACAAACATCAGCCAGCACATATGTGCAGTCTGATCTTAGGCCAAACAACCTGATTTTCCTTTTTAATCCAGAAAAGTTTCAGATATTATATTTTCAAAATCAAATACTGACTCACAAGTAGGAATTACAGAGCCTTCAGCACTTTGATTTATACCTTATTCTGCCAAGGTCTTTTTATTCAGCATGACAAGGGTTAAGTTAAGACCTCATATCTTGTCTGAATTTTCCTTCATTTGAAAGTGTGTATATTGGACGAAATATGTCGCTTCAGTTCTGTTTCTCACAGACTTTCAGCAATAGTCCGCAAATCAAGCAACAAAAAACGTCTCAAGTCGAAATTCATCACATTGACATGGGGCTTATGAATTCAAATCAGACGAACAGAAATAATTTGCATGTCTTGTAGATTTTGCTGGCTTCAGCTATCAGCAATTTTTAGACCAGACATACGCATTACGAGTCTTACAAAATAAATACCGGTTTCCAAACGGATGATAACGGAATTTATATTCCAAAATTTGCAGGCTCTTAAAGACCCAGGATTTACATTCATTAGCTTCCAAGACAAAAAATATTATTCAATTATCAACTTTGATGTCATTGAAAAGTATTAGATGTAATACAAGCATTCTTTATCCTTTTCTGTATAGCCACTTGTTTTCTGGCTTTGTTTGTAGGGGGTTTAATGCTACTTTAAACATTTTTTCAGTTATTTTGCATCAGCTCAAGCAAAAAATAATGGATTCCTGGTATTTCTGCCACCTGAACTACCATTCAATCCTTTCCTGTGTTCTAGCTGCTTACTCCCCCCCTCCCCCCACCACCATCAACAACATTTTGATTGATCACCCATTGGTGGGAGACAAATGTGAGAAAAGATGTCTGCTACTTCATGGACATCTCGCCTCATTTGGGGTCTGATGCTAACATCAACTGTGTGAAATAATTCTGAAATCCATCAGGCAACTATCACTAGATACGCCTATTTAATTGATAGATGTTCCAGTATGAAAAACAACACGGGAAACAATTAAAAAATTTAAGCTAGGTAGAGTTATGATTCTTGTGCACTGCACTCCATAATCATAGAGGAACATAACTGCCAACTTTCAAGTCAATAGGATATATAATGACTGGGTTATGCCCCAGACAAAGAAGTGGATGCCAGCCACCAGGACACCACAAGTGATCACATAATACATGCGGTCTCTAGACAGGCGTTTAGTTATTTGTGGTAAATGTCATTTAAAGGCTTGCATGACATTTCCAATAAACTGAAAAGTGCTGAGACTCAGATCAGCCTGTGCATCTGGTAATTGTGCTTAATAGATAGCTACCAAACAGAGAGTCTGTTCACAAACAAAGATTAATTTAGCTTGCGCTTGACATTTCCAACAATTTTAATTGTGTGCATGTCTCAAACATTGAGCTGTCTAAAAAATCAACAATGCAAGAAGATTATTTGCTGACCATTTTTGATCGAGAAGATTATTTACTGACCATCGTTAATTTGAAGAAGGTTTAGAACCTTATTGGTCTACAAAGGGCATAATGAAGACTCTGGTCAGTCTGTTGGGTGCACAAGCTGGCCAGAGGCTTTGTTTTTCACACAAGATATTGTTGGAAATGTCATCCACTGTCTAATGCGCTGCGTGGCTGCTCAGGTATCATGGCACAAAGCGTGACATTTCATGCAACAACCACATCTTGCCCATTGCATAAGCAAGCTTCACCCGCAAAAAGTTCAAGGACTTGCATTTGAACATTTATGAGTGTAAAAAGGCAGTTCAGGAACTTCTAGAACCAGTTCTCGAACTTCTAGAACTAGTTCTTTAACCAAGAACTATTTCTAGAAATTCAAAAACTTGTCATTGAACAAGTGCTATAAAAGACTTTTTGAACTTCCATTTAACATAATAAAACATTCAGAAAAACCACTTCTTAAATTTTTCTCATGGATTCTCAAAAAAAGAAAGTAAACTTCTTTCTTACAAAGAAAGCAGATTATATCCTCTGACAATAAAAAGCAATAAATACATGAATATATCTACAGAACTTTACATCGATATGAACCATTGAGAAGTGGGCCATATATCAAAAAAGTCTAATTTAATTCTTGCTGGATTACAAAATTATTACCCAATTGTCGGCATAAAACTTGGTGAATTGAAATTGTAGAAACTTTTTACTGCCCATTTTTAATAAGTTTATCTCAAAAGAAATATAGCTATATTTGCGCATAGATCACATTTGGTAATGGAGGCAAAAAAACGTTATCTACTTTTAGAAATATTCTAAAATATCAAATGTTTTGCATCTATATGGTAAACAATCTCCCAGAAATTCATTTAAATTTTTTTACAGAGGCTTTCTTCTAAATTAATAAAAGAATTTATGACAAGCTCCATTTCAAACAGAGGACCATAATGGCATTAAATCGCTCACCTGAATTCACTATTCAAACAGTGTAACCAATTTCAAATAAATTTCATGTAAATAAATGAATTAGAAAGTATGTAACCACAATTTCTTTCTCTGTTCTCATAAAAGACAACAGTTTTAACCCTTTTAAAAACTTCAGTAGACCCAGATGCACCTGCCAAGTTTCATTTTGATTTGAAAATTGGTTTCAGAGAGGAGAAGCACTTTAAAGAAAAAATTGAAAGGCTGAGTAAGGCAGACGGACAGCTTGACCAACAAATGAAAATGACCAATCAAAACAACCCACATTCTACTTTGTGCTCAGGTGAGCTGAAAATCTAAAATTTAAAAAGGGGCATTATTCTTACAGAAAATCATTTAACTTATCTTCCTTGAAAGTACAGATTTTCCTATAATAAAGAAAACACATACAAAGTTTCAAGCTAATAGCTTAATTAATAAACCAAGATATTGCCAAATTAGTTCATTCATGACAAAAACTTGACTTTTTGTTTTCAAAAACAGTCCAGCTTACAATTCAGGCTAACACTAATTTCTGATAAAATTTTGCTTTCCAATCAATATCTGGGCCCAAGGTTATAGAACTTTTCCCAGGGTTTTCCAAACTGGACAAAAAAATATAAGTTAAATTTAGGGTGGAATCAATATGGCAGTGATTTATCATTATTAGAATAAGGATGTATAGATTTATATCTAGTCTCCATCTAAAACCATACATCAGACCACTTTCTCAATATTTCCATAAATATTATTCCAAACATGCCCCAGCCACGACAACCCTGCCGACGATAAATACATATTTTCTACGTACGTTTCCTTCCCTCTGCCTTGCCGTCTCCCGAAATTCATCAAAGTTCAAAGGGCGGAGTCAAGAGTCTCTACAAAAAAGATAAAATATACCATTTTGATAATTTTACTAAAAGCTAAATTGTTACAGTAAGGACATAAACAGGCAACGATTTGAAAGAAGCCATACATTATTTTCTTTAAAGATACACAAACTATTGGTGGAACAGGCAATTTTATTGTCTAATTTCGGATTTAACACGATGACTGATGGTCTTGGAGCCAGACACTGACCTTAATATGACGGATCCATTTTTCAAGAAATATGAACTTATAATTTTAAGCGTTTATAAGTCTCAGACTATCCAAAGATCTAAAGCTATAAAACATGGTGAATTCCATTATCTTACTTAAACATAATTATGCTCTTTGGAATCTAAAAACCCATCTTGGCTTAAACTATCTATTTTAAACACAATTGTGCTTTTGGAATCCAAAATCCAGACTTGGTTAATGACATATTTTGCTCAATCTGAGTTCATTAGTATGACCATTTTGAAGGGTCAGTGCAACACTATTGTAAGTGCCTATAAATATATAGGTACTTACAAAAGTCTCGCGCTTACCCCTCTATTTAAGTTTTCTATATGAAAGCTTTAAAACTTTTGATCAAGATGAAGGAAATACAGTACATGAAATTTATACCATTGCCTTCATGGTAATTGATTGCCAACCATGAAACAATTCCAAAATTCCATTAAATATCATGGAAGTCCATTGTAATTGATTGCCTACTATGGTCTACCATGGTATTCCATTGGCTACTACACTTCTGTCCAACTTTCTAGGGGTGTAAAGTCAAACTTGGCAATCATAAGCTGGTGTTTGAGCATTAAAAAGCGAGTAAGTTTTTGTGTCTCTTTATTTGTTGGGAGGATATCTCCTATATTTATGGATGAATTTCAAAATTACGTGGCATACTTATTTAAATAGTCTTGGTCTCCCATCATGAGCAGATGTTCCATTTGAAAAAAAAATTGCAGATAACTCCAAGGAAATGACCTAACTTTTAGGGTCAAATGTTTAGAAAATCCCAAGTATTACAACTCTTATTTACTGATGGATCTCAAAATAACTTCATACAATTGTTCTTTTCCATGAGTATATTGAGTGCCATTTGAAACCAATTTTCAGATGGTTCCTAGGTCAAGGTCAGAGGCCAAAATCAAAACTTTAAAATACTGCTTATTTGTCAGTTAGCTGCTTGTGTTAATAAATTGATTTAATATTATATGGCACTTTTATTTGTTCTTCATGCTGATTAGATCTCCATTTCGAAATAATTTTTTGAAATTTGCCATTTGAAACCAATTTTCAGATGGTTCCTAGGTCAAGGTCAGAGGCCAAAATCAAAACTTTAAAATACTGCTTATCTGTCAGTTAGCTGCTTGTGTTAATAAATTGATTTAATATTATATGGCACTTTTATTTGTTCTTCATGCTGATTAGATCTCCATTTCGAAATAATTTTTGATTGTGACAGGTGACTGGTTAAGGTAGATTTCAAAATAATTTTGCACACACCTCCATTATGAATACATGTATGTGTTATTTAAACAAATTTTCAGATAGCTCCAATGTCAAGGTCACCAGTCAAGCAAGGGCAAATGTTTAAATTGAGCTTGTACAGAGCATAAATTTGACCATTACAGTCAATCTTGCTATAGGGTCTTGATATGAACAAACTTGGAAGAGGTCCATAAGATGATGCTACATTCTAAATATGAAAGCTGTCTGCCTTCTGGTTTCAGAGGAGAAGATTTTTGAAGGTTTTCCCATTTTCACCCATTGTGGTCAGATGAGCTGAAAGGGATGCGCCCGCGTGGAGCCCAAATATGACCCAAGGGTCTTGATATGATCAAACTTGGTAGGGGCCCACAAGATGATGCTACATACCAAAATGAAAGCAGTGTGCCCTCTGGTTTCGATAAAAGAAGATTTTGAAAGATTTTTGCTCTTTGATACTATGTAAAAAGGGTTGGGCCCGGGCAAAGCCCAAATATGATCCTAGGGTCTTGATATGAACAAACCTGGTAGAGGTCCACTAGATGATGCTACATACATAATATGAAAGCTGTCTGCCTCCTGGTTGCATAGAAGATTTTTGAAGATTTTCATTTTTTTGGTAGGGGCCCACAAGATGATGCTACATACCAAAATGAAAGCAGTGTGCCCTCTGGTTTCGATAAAAGAAGATTTTAAAAGATTTTTGCTCTTTGATTCTATGTAAAAAGGGTTGGGCCCGGGCAAAGCCCAAATATGATCCTAGGGTCTTGATATGAACAAACCTGGTAGAGGTCCACTAGATGATGCTACATACATAATATGAAAGCTGTCTGCCTCCTGGTTGCATAGAAGAAGATTTTTGAAGATTTTCATTTTTTTACCCTTCGTGCTCATAAGAGATAAAGGGATGCACCCTAGCAAAGCCCAAATATGACCCAATGGACTTGATATGAACAAACTTAGTAGAGGCCCATTAGGTGATGCTACACACCAAATATTAAAGCTGTCTGCCATCTGGTTACAGAGAAGAAGATTTTTAAAGATTTTCGCTCTTTGATTCTATGTTAAAAGGGTTGGGCCCGGGCAAAGCCCAAACATGACCCCAGGGTCTTGATACGAACAAACTTGGTAGAGGTCCATTAGATGATGCTACATACCAAATATGAAACCTGTCTGCCTTCTGGTTTCATAGAAGAAGATTTTTGAAGATTTTCATTTTTTTTTACCCTTCGTGCTCTGAAGAGATAAAGGGATGCACCGGTGCAAAGCCCAAATATGACCCAAGGGTCTTGTTATGAACAAACTTGGTAGAGGCCCACTAGGTGATGCTACATACCAAATATTTAAGCTGTCTGCCATCTGGTTACAGAGAAGAAGATTTTTAAAGATTTTCGCTCTTTGATTCTATGTAAAAAGGGTTGGGCCACGGCAAAGCCCAAATATGACCCCAGGGTCTTGATATGAACAAACCTGGTAGAGGTCCACTAGATGATGCTACATACCAAATATGAAAGCTGTCTGCCTTCTGGTTTCAGAGAAGAAGATTTTTAAAGTTTTTCATATTTTCACCCTTTTTGTTATGGGTAAAGGGAAAGTTAAAGGTCGATTTCATTTATTTGAACAACTTTGGTAGAGCTTGACCCAAGGAACATCCCTGCCAAGTTTCATCAAGATTGGCCCACTGGTTTAGGAGGAGAAGATGTTTAAAGAAATTGTGGACGACGTATGACGCACGACACACGACGGACGACGGACATTCTACGATCCCAATAGCTCACCTTGAGCACTTTGTGCTCAGGTGAATAACAAAACAAAAGCCACATGTCTGTAACCTTGATTTTCACTAATATGATCTACCATGGATTACCATGGTTTCTACTACTAAGGCTGATCATCCTCTGATATTTTCCCAAACTTGGTAGTCCATAGATTACAATGGTTCCAAGACTATAGTAGGTTATGGTTAAATCTAATCTCATAGAATCATCATTAAATATTCTATTTTGATCTTTATCTTAATGTTAATGTGCAAAATTTTGCCCATATTGACAATTTGAAGGGAGTTTTTTGTAAAATTTAATGGAACTTTGCCCATTTTTCAGTATTGAAACAAGCTGTATTTGTGAAACACAAATACCCCTAAGACATCAATTTTTAAAAAGTTTGCACTTGACAGATGACCTTGATCATGTCACAAGACCTTTGTATCTGTAGAAGCCCATTATCGAGTACTACCATTATACCAAGTATGAGCATTATATCTTGAATAGCCTTGACGTATTATTGGCTATGTTATGTATTTTTTTTAGTGGTTAAGTTTTGCTGACACACAGACAGACAGACAGAACAGATGGACAACAGTAAAACAATATTCCCCAAACCTTTTCATTTTGGGGCATAAAAATAGAGAATATTTTTAATGGACATTTAATGTGATCAAAATAATGGCCATTTAATGGTATTTTAAAGAGTTTTATTTACTAAGGGGCATATGCTTAAAGCTTTTTAAAATAACACATCCAAATTTGACCATGCCCACTCTGCCAACACAGAAATGTCTCATTATTTTCTGGAAAAGCCGTTACCGTGGTTTTCAGTCCCCCATAAAATAATATGGCATTGTTTAGGGTCATTATAATGTGGACTATTATGAAGCGATATTGATTTTCACTGGAAAGCTAGCCTATGGGTCAGTCAGTTTTCTTCTAAATGTTAATTCTAAAAATGTACTATCATTTTGGACCTTATCAATAATTCAATGGTTTCCAAGTAGCTATAATGTAATAAATGTACCCCATACCAGTAAATGCCAAAGGTGGCTATTTGTTGATTAAATATACATAAAATATGGAAATTCTCTGTCTAGAAAAACTTAATTATATATTCTCGACTTTCCAACTTATGGACATGCCATTTTTTAACACTTTCCGATTTTCTCTAATTGGAAAATATTACCTTACAATTCTTTTAACCCTTTTGCTGTTTAATCCCTGCTTTTTACGGGCCTGTGATTTTATGATCGAGGATACATTGTGAAAAAAAGAGAAATTGCTTCTGACAAGCAATTTCTTCTTTTTCCACACTATTTTCAACCCTACTGAATGGTTATTTTTCAAAATTAAATCCACTCGAAATTTTCGTCGGCAAAACCTTTGAATTTGCCACTGTGCCATCCAACAGAGTTGTTAAAAGCAAATAATTCAAATCAAAATAATAGTAGTATTGGCCTGTGGCAGATCCAGGATTCCCATGAAGGGGGTGTGGTGTGTGTGTGTGTGGGGGGGGGGGGGGGGGGGAGGGGGGTTGCTCAAACATACAATGTATGTTTTCCCAGGATTACATAATGTCATAATGTTGATCAAATTTCTGCATGAAAATGAAATGATGAGGCCACCATTAGGGACATTTTTTGAACCCCCTCTGGATCCATCACCTAAGCTAAGATGTGGTATCTTACATTTCAGATAGGAAAATACTTATATGCATCTCTGATGAAGGATCAAAAAGCAAACTAAATGACATAGACCGAATTTGTCAAAAATTGTCATCAAATTTTGCAATTTCTCCTCATTTGCAAGATTTGATCACCCTGAAGTACCCACCATTTTTGTCTCTAATGAGAATGGACATTGACAGTAAATTAACTTTGATTTTCAGAACAAATTTCTGTATCTACCACATGGTGCTAAAAGTTATCAAGTAATCCTTCCAGATGATTTTCGCTTACAACCTTTTAGCAGTGTAACATCAATATGTGTTCTACTAACATCAGCCGAAAGTAATAGCACAATGTTTTAGTCCATATGATGCATCCTGAATGCAGAGAGCCAAAGTTTAACCCAAAGGGGCCTGTTTTACTAAACTTCTTTGGAAAAAATTAATCGTTAGTCAAAATAACAAATCCTACCAAGTGTTTTCATTCATTGTTAGATTATGTCTTGCAATATCTCATCGGAGTCGTCTTTAGAAGACAATTCCATGAGATGATGCAAGGCAGAATTCTACATTTTAAATAAGTTACTATACTGTAGTGGCAATTTTAATTTTTGACTGGCACAAAAAATGATCCGAATATGTTTAGTAAAACAGGCCATAGGTGCATATTGACAAATTGGTAGAGGTCAACAAGTTGAGGCTACATACTTGTCTACCATCTTCTGTCAAAGATTTTCATATTCTCCCCTGTTTTTGCAATGGCAACCAGAGATAAGGGGGATTTCCATTACTTGAGCACTTTTTGTAGAATTCACCAAAGGAATATTACTGATAAGTTTCATCAAGATTGGCCCACTGATTTTAGACAGGGGTGTATTTTTTTGTATGGTGTTTAACACCACTTTTAACTACAGGTATCTTGTGGTCATATTGTGGCAGCTGGAGCACCTAACAATGGATTCCTGGTATTTCTCAAACCAGTGCTACAATTGCATCCCTCTCTAGCCTCCAGCTACTATCCAACATAGGTCTATGTTACATTATCAACCCATTGGTGGGAGACAAATAGTCGGAAAAGATGAGTGCCACCTTCAGGAATCAAACACCGGACCTTTGAATGTCCAACCCGCTACCCCTGCACTAACACAGCAGCTCAATGTTTTGGAGGAGAAGTTGCTTTTTTAGTAATTTTGGCTGACCCAAGATAAGACAATGCACAAGGCAAACTGGACTATCACATTAGCTCACCTTGAGCACATTCTTAAATTTAAAGAATACCATATCAATTCTAAAGTAATTGTATTTATATAAGGCACTACCACATTTAAAGTAACCATACAGTAAAGGATTATTCCAGGCCAGTATATGATGGATGAAGGACTGGTGTTCCATCTTTATAGTTTTTTCTTCAATATTTAATAACTCCCTAGGATTCATAATCACAATTAAATCTAGTCTAGACTCAAACCGGTCATTCCCTTACTTTTTCCCCACCACTTTATTTTCATCTTTCATCAAGGCAAAGAATTTCGCCTGGTTTTAAAATTAAGGAAGTCCAAAATTTTGCTGCTACAAATATTAAAGTTACTTAATAACTTGACCTCTGTTATCATTCAGAACACCACTTGGCCAATCTCCTCGATCAACATCGATTGTACGTAGACGGACTATTTTTACAAATTACGGGAAAACCTCGGAAAAACTCGATGACGCCACTTTAAATGGCGTTAGCCCTCGAAACTGTGAGTGAAAAACATTTGACGTGGCCAACGCTACTCGTTTAAGTCACTGACGTGAAACCATCGTATCCTCATATAAATATCTTTAGATTCTTAAATAACGGCTGAAAAAATCAATTAAGACTTTTCAGCCGTTATTTACTGTAAAAGATATAAATCTGCAGTGCTAGTTTTTAAGTTGGAATGCGGAGCAATTCCAACTTAGATTTAACAAAACCGCAAAATGAACACAAGATAATTTCATTTCGGTTTTTTTGAGAACACATATCACGTGAACAGGATGTGAATACTCTTCGGCCTATTTTGTTTATCTCAACTTGACATAGACATACAGTTAATTACATCAAAAAGAAATAATGTTGTGAATTACACAACTAACACTTCATGTATATTATTAAGACGCTAATTTATGTTTTAAACGATATTTATTAAAAGTTGCATACGAATTTACTAGTATCACATGTCTGCATTACTATATTTGGCAATCATATGATAAGTCAACTTCAATAATGTCAGCTATTGACAATATCACTAGCCAATCACGTGATCTGCTTATTTGGTAATGTCGCGATCTGTTTTCTCTGAATTGTTGCAATAGCACAAGCCAATCAGGTGATCTGCTTATTTGGTAATGTCGCAGCCTATTTTTCGTAGAATTATGTTAAAGCTTCTTTTAAAGGTCTTGTTTCTCTTTCTGAAAGCCCTTATTACACACTTCAACAAAATGGCTAAATGTTTTGTAACCTATTGTTCCATAAACCATCATTAGAAACGCGCAACATGTACAGATTATTTATCTGTATTAAAAAAGCGGACCCAGAAAATATTCTCTTTTATTTCTTCTCTATGCACCGTAAAATCTTTTCCCCATGTACTCTCCTATGACACGAGTTGAACTCGCGCATGTATAAACAAAAGCCGTTTTCTGATTGGCCATACCACACGATCTGATGACCTACTACGATTTTATCTGCCATTTTATGAAATAAATCTGTACTCATGAGTAACGAAAGGTTAAGTTTATATACAAACAAATTGAATGGTCCTATTTATACGATGTAAAATTTATCCCAATACCAGACGACTTACGTTCTCAACTGTCCCGGCAATTTACACCTCTCGTTTATATCTCAACTTAAAACTTTTTTGTTGCATTTCTTGTGTTATATAAATATTTTGTTTCGGTTACGTTTTTTGTATCATATTCCCCAAATCCCATTCCTTGTTTTTTCGTTTCGAACAAGAACGGAAAAATCGGGATGTAGCCATCTAGGCACAATTTACTGTAAATATATATGCATGTCCTTGTTATTTTGTACTCAAACAAATAAAGAATAAATAATTATCCTAACACAAAAGATCTAATTTCAATTTAAAGCATCAAATGGAGACCAAAACGTCGTAACTATAGCATACTTAACCTGCGATGTTCTAAGTCACAACCGGCAATTTTTCTTGTTCGCTAGTTTATCACTGATAATAAAATATTATTCTTCAAAGTGCTTGACATAGTAACTACAACTGTATAGAAGAGGCTCTATCCCTGGGATGAGTCTAAAATTTCCCCAATCCAATCATTTATCTATTGTTGTTTTTTTTTCCATCTGTTTGTTTTTCACTTAAATTATTACAAATAACATTATTAATGGATATTGTCCATATTGTACCCTATTTTACTTGGATGAATATAAAAGATATGTTCTTCTTTTCTGTTCTGTTCTTAAAAACCAGAAAACCATTTCCAAATAGCGCGATAATTTCACTTGATTGTGGACGCAGCAAGGATCGATGGAGGTTGGCAAACATTTATCTCCTCTTTCTGTTTTTGTCCATTTTCTTAAAAATTGCTTAAACATTAATGCAATAATACGCACGTGTGCAATCCTTTAAATATCATGGAAGATAATCACAAGTTAACTACAGCCTTTTTTCAAATATCTGAACGAGTTTACCAACCCCACGTGTTTGCTTCCAGGTCCAGTCTTTTCTACTCCCACCGGAATACCTACAATACTAAAGAACAATTATGCTCTTTTCTCCTCGATTGGCGCATGGTAATCATATCATATCATCCGTGTGTGCATTGATTTAAAGTGAGCACCAATATATACTAATTGACAAAAGTCTTGTCCAGTTTCGCGAATATGCAAATACGGCAAAACATTCCTATGAGAAATAGAACATGCATGAATGAAGCATTATTTAAAGTAGACAATTAAACATTTCAATCTACGTTGGTTTTGTAATACTTTGATCTACGGTCTAAGAATAAACGACGATATAACAAACGTGTTAGATTGTCTAATTACGACTCGGCCTAATCCAAGCGAGGGCGAAATTAAATGAATAGAAATCATGCATGCTTGTTCACAATATCTTGATGATATCGCGCATAGATTTTCCTAAATTAATTAAAGTGCTTAACAATTGTTCTGACTGACGTCGTTAAATATGCGGTATTTAAACACTAAAAGATATCACTCTTCAATGCCAAATTAATTAAACGCGTCTTTCGTAAATCAAAAAATGGCAGAAGACGCCTTTATTTCATAATCCAACAACAAACCTGCGAAAAACTATGACGCACCCTGAATTCAAATAGTGTCTCTCATAGCCAACCAATTTTCTGTCAATCTTTAGATTATTTTTTATAAATAAAGAATGGCTCTCGTACAAAAAAATTACTTTAGTATGTCGTTTGCTGCGTGAAAAAAAAGTTAAAAATATCATCAACGTCGTTGGGACTTAATCTACGTCATTTGTGATCCAATGCCGGTGAAAACAGTCCCTATGTTTTGAAAATATGGCCGATACTACTAAGCAATAATTTCGAGTCATTAACTTTCAAATTGAAGCTTCATTGGATAAGACAAAACCGGACAGAACTTTTGTCCTTAAGTATATTTTCTTGGTTTACTATGTTGTATACTATATTTTCTTGGGATACTTGGGTACTTGGATAATCCTTTATCAGACTACAATAAATATTGTTATTAGATGAAATATATGTCTTTTATAGGAACATGTCATATCTCTATATGTTATATAGTAGAAAATTAATCATTTTGTCGAAAACATAAAAGATGGATATCGTCCATATTTCACTTGAGCTATCCCTCGGTGCCCCCTTATCAGCTTACAAAAAAATTAATATTGTGATTAGATGAAAAACATGTCGGAGGTCATTTCTCTGTATGTTATATAGTGGACACTCTCAAAATCATTTTCTCAGAACCTAAAACTTGGATATCAACCAAATATAAGGCCTGTGAAGCTAATCACCTGCTAAAGCCACTTTACTTATTGAATTTTAAGAAGAAAAATGATTTCCTTTGCTCTACAAACTAAAGTTCAAAATGGTTTGACTCTTACTTCATTGAAAACTTTGAATACAAAAAGACCAAGCTAAACGAGGGATACTTAAATACTAAGGTGAAAGTGTGGACGAGAAGAAAGTGCTTCTTTATAACAAACAACAACTTCTTTTCGGCAATACTTGCCAATAACAATAATGATGGCTCAATGTAAAACAGTTGTAACTTCCTACAGGCATATAAGAAGTTACAACTGTTTTCGCACAGAGCCATTAATTTGTTTTTGTTGAATTTTAAATGATATGTAATGGATGAAAAAACTTGTACATGCAAAAACTTGAACAACATTTTGACTGAAACACACACACAAAAAGAAAACTCTGCTTTTATTATAGTGATGATACACTTTTTAAGTTAATAAATAATTTTGCAACATATTGCAGCTTGTTTTCCGTCATATTGCAGTTATCTACATAAATGTTTCATTGTCAATACCCAATATTCATCTAATAAAAAGCCTGGCCACCACATCTTTAATGGAATCCACCGCCGAGATAATTTGCCATTTGAAACAAACCTACTAGTTCAACTTGTTTTCTTCACATTCTTGAAGACCTTTAAGAGCACCATCATGTCCCTTGACCATTACCAAAAAAATGCCCTATTGTTTTGAGGTCATACATGTCAAGGCCATTAGTAAGCTTTAACTGTTAACAATTTCCACTCTAACTGAACAACAAATTGGCCCAAATCATGAAACTTGACACAAATGTTGACAATGACCCAAGAAAGTTCCTAATTATTGAGTCACGGAGGTTGAAGTCAAAATTTAACTTCATTCAAAAGAATTCTTGAGATTCCAACTCATGAAGTAAAAAACTTCCCTGCGAAAACAGCTTTCATCAGGAACAAAGCGCTTGTTAAGGTCCACTTTGCGACAATTCTAATTAAAGATGTAATTCATAACTCAAATGTAGCAGAAGTCATTTCGAAAATAGCATAGTAACTGTTTTGAGTGTATAACTGTCCGCCAGTGCGTCCATTAGTCTTCTGTATGGTCCGTATCATTTTCTTCCTTTTTTTTTTCATTTTTCTTTCATCAGATTCAGCGATTCAGGGGTTTCAGCGCATATCATTGATGAAAAACATTGATTTATATACGCCCGTAAAAAGACGCGACGTATAATGTGATCACCTGTGGAGGGCGGGAGTAGTCAGCTTTGTTAGTGGCTTGAGATCACCGTTTCTTGAACGCATTCCAACTTATCAGTACTTTCAGTACTTTGATTCTTACACTGTTTCCACCTAACAAAATGCATATTTTTGTTACATACCCATCTGCCTTACATACATCCGAGGTCTGTTGCAGTTTACCGAAATGGCCAAGTGATGTTCCAAATGCTCTGTTTTGTGACAAAAGAACTGCTACAAGCACAAGATACTGTAGGTCCCTCAAACAAAGATGCCCATTGGCACCTAATGTGTTGCAAAATGCTAAGCAGATAACTTACAAGAGCACCTCCTATAGGTGCCTACGCTCGGCTGTTGAGTGCTGGATGGTGGGTATAAATCTTGGTCGAAAAAGGGGCATATTTTCTACAAAGTTGCTCTTATGATGAAGAACACATGTGCCAAGTTTCAAGAGAATGCCTTCAGTAGAACCAGAGATATCACATAGTGTCAAAGGTTTTTCAGAACGATGACAACAACGATGACGACACCAAGGCTATAGCAGTACCTTGGGTTTCTCTGAAAACAGTCGAGCTTAAAATAATCAAATGTTTCTTGTAGATGATTATTCTGGCCAAGTTTCTGGACATTTTAGCAATGTCATCTAAAGAGTGCAAACGACCCCCCCCCCCTTTTGAAATGAGTTTGAACTTGCTTGTACCATCACATACACAAACATTCCCATAAAGTTTGAAGACATTGGGGCCAAAAATGAGGCCTCTAGAGTGCACACATATTAAGGGACGCAATTGGATTAATTTAGGACTTTCTTAATGAGAGTTGGTTGAAGTCAAGAAGAACTTGCTCTGTCTACCTGTCTGTCCACCCATCTGTTTACCTAGTGCTTTGTCACACAATTTTGAATCAGAGACTTTAAGCTGATTTTCTTCTAATCTTTTGTGTTGCTACCTCTAATCAGTTTCTGAGAAATGATTTTTTAAATTTCTACTATTCTTTACAATTTCAAAGTTGGTTGACAACTTAAAATAGAAAGCTTTTCAAGGGACAACACATATGGAGCCTGCAAATGTTTGACCCTGAAATAAACATCCTTGACCTTTGTCTTATAGCCATAAATAGTCTAAATTGCACCTCTCTACCTTAAGAGATACATCTGTGTTAAATCATTTCGAAATCCAAACATAAATACAGAAGTTACACTTCGGAACAAAAAATGACCTTGACCTTCAGTATGACCTTGAACTTACAGATACAGAAAAAAATCTTTCAAATAGCACATCTCGATGGCTCAGCGCGAAAAAGTTGTAACTGCCTATATTTTTATAGGCAGTTACAACTGTTTTGTGCTAATCCATTGATCTACTCATTGTGTGGAACAATTGCTATAAGTTATTTTAAAATCCATCAATAAATGTAGTAGCAAAATTGCTCCAGACAAAATTGGAAGGACAGGCCAAGGCATGACAGCACATACACCAACTTGCCCCTCACCAAAGGTGGGCTTGACATGATTCTTTATTCCTTGAAGGCTTCAGCTTTTGTTGGCAGATACCTGTCTGTTTAATTGAAAATCCAATCAAATTTGTTTGTCTACTTGATGGCTGAGATGAGATCCAAATCAGGCCAATTACGGTCAAAAACTGTGTCATGGGGAAATACTTGGGTGGGTCTACAAAACAAAGATTTTAAAACCACTTTAAACAATCTTTCAAAAGTATTAAGAAACCCCTATAACAATGGTAAGCGTCATTCTCCAAATGTCTTGCCAATTGACATACTCACATCATCAGCTAAGCAGCCAGAAATAAACTTTGTGGTCTTCAGTTCTTTCCAAGTTCTGGACTCCTCTACCCTAACCACTGAGCCACATGTAACCCCTGTAAAACATTAAACCATTATCAGATACCAAAATATTAAGGCTATTTTTCAGTGGTCAACATTAACTGTTTTTCACCGCTGTTTTGCAGGAATCCCTACTATTTATGGCAGGGATCCCTCCAGATAATCAAGGATCCCCATTTTCAATACATTTCATCCCTGTGACCTGGCCTACATTCTGACAAAGTTTCATGAAGATAGGACCATATTTGTGGCCTCTAGAGTGTTAACAAGAAAATTGTCAACAAGGCCCTTTTTCCCATGATATGATATGGATCCTTCACATTTTCAATAGGCTTCATCCTTATGGCCTGGGGAACATTCTGACAAAGTTTCATGAAGATTCGGCCATATTTGTGGCCTCTAGAGCGTTAACAAGAAAATTGTCGATAAGGCTCCTTTTCCCGTGATATGGCATGGATCCCTCCCATTTTCAATAGGGTTCATCTTTGTGACCTGGTCTACATTCTGACCAAGTTTCATGAAGGTTGGGCCATATTTGTGGCCTCTAGAGCGTAAACAAGAAAATTGTCGATAAGGCTCCTTTTCCCATGATATGGCATGGATCCCTTCCATTTTCAATAGGGTTCATCCTTGTGACCTGGCCTACATTCTGACCAAGTTTCATGAAGATTGGGCCATATTTGTGGCCTCTAGAGTGTAAACAAGAAAATTGTCAATTAGGCTCCTTTTCCCTTGATTTCGCATGGATCCTTCCCATTTTCAATAGGGTTCATCCTTGTGACCTGGGAAACATTCTGAATGAGTTTCATGAAGATTGGATCATATTTGTGGCCTCTAGAGTGTAAACACTTAAATTGTTGACACCGGACGACGAACGATGCACGACAGACGACGGACATTCAATGATCACAAAAGCTCACCTTGAGCACGATGTGCTCAGGTGATCTAAAAAGCAATGAGGGATATCGGTCAGTTTGTTACCTCCCTAGAAATACTCTATAAGGAGGAAGGTTCTATTACTCTACTTTGTTCCTTACATTTGTATGGAATAAAGAGGAGTTATGGAACCTTGGCCTGGAAATGGTGGATTCTGATTGAATGAACATCCAAATTCTATATCTATCAAAAGATCCTGAAGAAATCCCCTGCTTGAGCCAATGGGATCCCTCCCAATAATTTGGGATCCCTTCCAATGATCTAGGAAGACTGTCAGTGTTGAACCCTGGCTTTAATGTGAAGATGTTGCAAAATAAAACTAGAAAGCCATGAATGGCTTGAGTCGCTCCACAGGCTTGAAATTCTTCTAACAGCAAATAAATATTTGGGGTTTTACTGATGTTGAAAATGATTTTCGAAGTTTGAACTATATAACAGATAGAGAAATGAACTTCGCTCATACCAAAAATCTGATTGACATAGTTTCCACTATTTAACTTATTGAGAAATGACCTCCGCCCATAAAAAGCATATTTTCATCTGACCACAATAATTTTTGGTCACTATAGAATCATTCCAGTGAAATTTGGTTGATATCCAAAAATTAGATTCTGAGAAAATGATTTTCAAATTTTCCACTATATAACATATAGAGAAATGACCTCTGCCCATAAAATGCATATTTTTCATCTGATCACAATGATTTTGTGTAGACTGATAAAGGGTCACTCAAGGACCATTCCAGAGAAATTTGGTTGATATCCATCTGTTACATTTAGAGAAAATGATTTTCAAAGTTTCCACTATATAACATATAGAGAAATGACCTCCGCCCATAAAATGCATATTTTCCAACCGATCACAATGATTTTTTGTAGACTGATAAAGGGTCACCCAAGGATCATTCAAGTGAAATTTGGTTGATATCCATCTGTTACATTCTGAGAAAATGATTTTCAAAGTTTCCACTATATAACATATAGAGAAATGACCTCCGCCCATAAAATGCATATTTTCCAACCGATCACAATGATTTTTTGTAGACTGATAAAGGGTCACCCAAGGATCATTCATGTAAAATTTAATTGGTATCCATTGATTAGAATCTGAGAAAACTCACTTTTTACCATATTTGGAAATAAGCCACGCCCATTAAATCCTTGTTTTTCATTGGATCAAAATTTCTTGAACAACTTTGAAAGAGGGTCACCCAAGGATCATTCCTGTGAAGTTTGGTTGAAATCCATCCAGTAGTTTCTGAGGAGAAGATTTTTAAAGAAAAGTTTACGACCGGACGCACGCACGGACGGACGGACGCACGACGGACACAACGCCATGACAATAGCCCCAGTGGCTTTCAGCCAGTGGAGCTAAAAAAATCAATTCATGCATTTTCAAAAATTTTTGTTTTTTTGAAAAGAAAACATTGTTGACAATGAAGAAATTGCTTGTAACAAGCAATTTCTTCATTTTCAAAATGATTTCAAAACCATTTCATTCAGGGGCATCGAAGAGTGGAAAGTTGTTGAATGGGTCTATGCTAAAGTCTCTTATAAGATGTGGCAAGAGTAATTTCTGGAAGTTAATTCTCTAGGAAATTCACCTCTCTAAAAGACAATAGTATGCCGGGAGTAAAACTATTAAAACATCATTAAAACTTTTAATTAAATCCAATAAACTCAATTCCGTAATTATTTCCTAAATATTGAACACATTTAGTACCTGTTATGTGGGTTTTTAATCACATTTAAACTTCTTTGACTCTTATTCCTTACTACCAAATTCTTGGAAAATCCTTTCTTCACTTTTATTTTTCTCAATTAAAATTTTCAAAATATTTACTCATTGTTTTATTTTGATTCCTTCTATCCATCTACATATCTTTCTACCCTTTTTTAGTTTCATTGCATATTAATGAATGATTGGAATAACCAGAAATTTTGTCAATGGACAATTTATATTGAGCCTACAAGAATTTGACAAATGTTTCAAATTGTTCTCTTCTTCTATGATAGTAAATATATCAATAGATTTGTGTATAAATATCATTGTTTTAGAATAGGAAATAATTAATTGACCCTGACTTAATGCAGGCCTCAAAATTGGTAGAATTCGAATATTTGTTTGCAGAGGTTCATCTGTTAATGGTAGTCTGTCAAGATATTTCAAATCCCAACAATAATTCTGTAAGCTGGTACAATAATAAAGCTGAATTTTGATAATCTTTTTTTAAAATGCACCAAAATATCAATAAATATAGGAGTTATGTTCCTCATAAAACAAAATAGGACGATTCTTTAACAATTGGTTCAACTACTTGCAAGTTTCATACAAAGCTCAGTAGTGACCTTGACCCTTTGTGACCTAAAACTAATAGGACCCTTCCATGAGTCATCTGTAGCAATTATATAAAGTTTATGATTATAAGTCCAATGGTTAACATAACTTCACAATAGTAATACAGCACAAAAATGTTTTTAAATAAGTTTTCAAAATTTGACTTCAGCCTTTGTCCCACCTGACTTCTAACATATATTTTGTTCACTTATTGGGCAACAATTGTATAGCATTTCATCAATTTAGGACATTTGGTACATGAACCCTGAGTTAGAGGATGGATGGATAATGCTGTATCAACTCCACGACCAGATGAATTCTAGCATTTCAAAATTCTATTGAAAAAATACTTCAATTTCAGTGTGGGATCCCTTGATAATTTCACTAATTTCATTAATTTCATTAATGGCATAACAACAAAAACATACCACATAAAAGGTCACAATTTTCATTGAATTTGTACCCTTATTTCCTTAATTTAACACTATATAATGGTTTCTGGAACTTTGCCCTCAGTTTTCAGGAATAAGGACATTTTTAAGATCAGTGTGAACAAGACTATTCTAGGACGGCCCAAACTCAATGATTAGATTGCAGATGACCATTTTTAAATTATAAAAATTCTCTGTCTTTTTAAGAAGGAAACATTGTTGACAATGAACATATTGCTTTAACCAAGCAATTTCTTCATTATCAGCAATATTTTTTTTTTTTTTTTTCATTTCTTTGCTGTTGTCATAAAGCAGAATTGTGGGGGAATGGGGGATTAAGATATTGAAAGGCACCAACCAACAGTTTTGTCCAAGTGCATTGCTAAGAAATAAAGCAGGCCATTGTTTCATCTTAATTTAAAACTGTTTGTGTGTTTAGTGAAGTGTGTGCAACAAAGTTCCACTTATTGTTGTTGTTTTAGAATGGACTTTCAAAGAATAAGTAAGTAGTCAGGGCCTAATAATCCTTTGTTGTTCAGTGATTGGTCAAAATAAGGTAATAGACAAGAAACCTTTTTATTTTGATTATCTTACATTTTAAATTGTCACTGTGCAATTTCCCCTCCATTGTTCTGAATGAGAGCAGTCATGTATTATATTGTTTAAAGTTTTTTAACATCAATATATATTTTTTAAGGAAGCAACTTCGGTTCAAAAAATGTGAAACAATAGATTGTGTTTGTTTGTTTATTATTATCTTTGAACATTTTTCAGTCATATTGCGACGACTGGGACACCTGACTGGATCCTTGGGATTTCTCACACCAGTGCTACCATTACATACTTTCCTGGCCTCCACATGATTTAACAATTAAGTTTACAATTATCCATTGGTGGGAGACAAAATTAATTTTGGAAAGAATCAGCCTACCAACTGCTTAAGGATGGCGGCTAAACAACATATCGATGGCTCAGCGTGAAAGAGTTGTAACTGCCTTTATGTTTATAGGTAGTTACAACTGTTTTGCACTGCGCAATCAATATTGTAACTACAGTAAACTTGTGTTTAATGATCACTCAGGGGATTACACCAAAAAGCGTTCACTTGTGGGAATGGTTGCTTTATACAATATTTTACAATAAATAAGACATGCAAATTTGATTTTATATGGAGACAGTCTAATAATGAATCATTCTGATGATGTTTGAACCAGCTAGAATCATCTAATTGGTTCCAACAACATAGGATTGAATAATAAATAATTATTTGTTTAAAGAATTTTAACCCATTCTAGCTTACCTTGAAGGAATTTTTTTACAATTGTCACTTACTAAAATTGGTCAGTTTATAGAAGTGGTCGCTGGACCTGAGTATTGGCTGTAAAGCTTAATTATTTTAAGCAGTATAAGGAACTCACATGGATTAAGTATGGGTACCTTCGCTCAGCTGTTGATTTGCTGGATTGTGGATAAAAATCGAAGTTGAAAAGGGGGCATAATTTGCATAAAATGCATTTAGAGTTATCCCCCTTGATAGTAAATGTTGCTCTTTTCATGGTGAACATGTGTGCCAAGTTTCAAGCAAATGCCTTCAGTAGAAACAGCAATATCACAAAATGTCAAAGTTTTTGCACAATGACGATGATGACGACCACGACAACAACAATGACCACAACAACAGCTGAGCTAAAAATCATTATTTAATGCAATTAAATTTTGATTTCAACTAAAATATACAGGGATTTATTTCTATGAAGGGTCATTTAGTTCAATTACGCTTTTTAATTCCCTGAAGACATCAGACTATTCACAGCAGAAAAAAAACAAAAAATAAAACAAGACAATCAATTTACATTTCATGCGAATAGGCAATTCAGGCATGTCTTTTTTTAAAAGCAAGACCAATTTTTATTGGCCTTAGTCTACAAAAGACGATTTTTGGATGAGTTTTATATCATTTTACATCATGAAAACTTGACATTTGAAGAAAATCAGACAAAATTCAATTTATTAGATTCTCAAGACCAAAGAAGAGGACATTGTTAAAACACAATCGAAAAAAACTGACAGTCTTGAAATAAATAATTCACATTTTTTCTGGTTTTGTTCTAAACCTGTCTATATCAGTATGTACTCAGTAATTTGTTTTGGCTAGGTTAGACGGCCCCCAGTCACAACATTTAAGACAACCAAATTTGGGCATGTGTGTTGTTTAAATCCCTTATATTAATCCTAAAGTCTTCCTGAATAAAATGTCTCATAGGTTATAAACAAGACCAGTCAGCATTTGAATAAGCTGTATGTACGATAATTTAGTTGCCCAAAGACAATATTTCAATCAAAAAGATTTCTCTATCTGCTGTCTGTAAATGCAGGATTATCCTATAAGATCCACAAGACATAATTTTGATGCAATGCATCAAAGTAGGCCGCAAATTATTTGGTTATCATCAATGAATAATGTATTTTTCTTATAAAAATATTTTTTTTGCAAACAATACCTATCTAGATTTTAAAGATTTTAACAACAATAATGGCCCTACTTTAGCATGCACACCCGGCTTAAATACACTAAGGAGTACTTTCTTTCAACATAGGCACAATGAATTACACATGATGGTAAAGCGATTGCCTTTTTAGCTTGTCTGTTTTCTAAGATAATTTGAGGTATGGAGATCATTTTAGCGGCATTGGCATTGTTGTTGTTGACCTGTTGTTATTGAAGATATCTTCATAAAATTTAGCATGTATGTTCACTATCTCAAGAGCTATCCAGACAATCAAGGGGGACAACTCTGAAAAAGGGTTTTTTGTAAGAGTCCCCTTTTCCACTCAGCTTTTTGTATTATCCAGCACCTCCAGCCAAGCACAGCCAAAGGCTGCACCCATAGGCGGTGCTCTTGTTAGAATAATATATTCACCCAACCTTCATGCTGATGTATGCGGAGTTATCTGAAGAAATGAGCATAAAGAAAGAAAATACAAACTCAAAATAACAGCACAAACAATTCTGAAATCAGAACACGGGACAAAAGATTCAAGTTATCATTCAATAGCTGTCATTCAAACTAGTACTAAGACTGCACCTATTTGAAGTAAAAGGATCTACTTCGGTTGTCCCAAAATAGTTTGGTTAGAAAAAGTGATATGCTCCCTTTGTCGCATTGTTTTAATGCTTGAATAACAGTAACTGGCTTGAAATTATGTTATGCTAAGTGCCAGACAACTGCTACATATCACACACAGGATTAGATTAATTAAGGTAGAAACATTTATTCTCTAGACCAGAGCTTTGATATAAGTCATCACACACTTTTGTACCAAAAAGGATTTCGAGTGTAATTGTGCACAATGAAGTATTGTGTGTTTTTTTTAAACCGCAAAAATGCCATTTTTACTATATGTTTAACAAGACCAAAACAGACAGGAGTGTAACCATAGATGTATCTCCTGTGAGAATCACTTTGATGTAAAAAGAATTGCAGAAAATAGGGAAAAGAGAGTAAAAACTAGGTCAAACATGTCTGAGTGATCAGTCATTTTAATGAAATGTGCAATATTTGTAAAATCAAGTTCGTAACCAAAAACCCTGATTTTATTGCTCAATAATTTTCATTACAAAACAGTTTTTGAAAAACTACTGTTTGATCCAGGCTGCATTATACGGTTTCCTATGTTTTGAATAAAAACATTGGACAAGTTTTATAATAATGTATCCCTAATCCCCCATGGTCATATTCAAAACGCATTCATACTGGTAGGCCGCTTCTGCTGCATACCAATAAGATAAATGCTAAAGAAGTAAATATTTGAACATCACACAAAAAGGGGCCTTCTTGGAAGTGCTAAAAGGGCAGACCCTGTTCAGAATGTGCAGATTACCTGCTTGAACAAGGAAAAGTTAATTTTCAACCAACAAGAGTACTGCTCAAGGTGTTGTAAAAACTCTCGATCAAAAAAGAGGCAAAAGTCTTACAAAAATGCTTTCAGAATAATTCCCCTTGATAATCTGGAAAGCTCTCATGAACGTGAACACACATGCCAAGTTTCATTCAATAACAACAGAGGTATGACCAAGGTTAAAGTTTGTCACACCAGTGCCAATGCCAAAACCGCTGTGAACGACATCAAGGTGATCACAACACATCAGGTTATCTCTGAAAAACAGCCTAGCTAAAAAAGAAATGAACAAAGCAAATTATCTTAATATTTCTTGAATTTCCACCCTAGGGTTTAGACATGACTATATCAGTTTCCTTTTAAAATCAAATAATTATTTCAAAAATGTGGTGGTAGGATTGGTGAGAAAAGTACGAAGAATCAATGGTAAGCTACTCCAGTTGCAATTTTATGGCTAATATAGTGTTTAAATTTGGAGTTAAACCCATTCAAACAATAACAGACAAACAAATGGAAATTTGCTAATTAAGAAAGGGAAACCCATGAAAACAGATGTTTTTATGGAGACTTTAGAAACAAAGATTTGTTCATTCAGCCTGAGTACTTGAAAACAAACAGAAAATGTTTAGATTAGGCCGTAGTTGTATTGATAAATGGATTAATTTTATTTTCCTATGACAATTTGAAGAATTCCAGTTCTAAGATAATAACTTAATGTAGTTCTTCTGAAAATGGGTCATTTTTGTTTAACTCAACTGATATCATTTTATTACTTTTTTATGATTTCATATCCCTTTTCATTCCTCCCCAAAGGATGAGTATATTCAACCACTTCATCTGTTCGTCCCACCATCCATCTATCCATGAATTCAAAGGTATTCTTTTTTAAAATCCCTTGACTGTGAGTGCAAGTTCAAATATGAACTCTTTACGATATGCATATCTTTAGTTTTATAAATTGAAACTTTCAAACTTTAAAATTAATAACTGTCCCCTTCAATCAATGCCTGAATATTTCTTACAACTTCATAATTATCAAAGAAGCTTTAGACATTGTTGAATCTTGAATTTTACCCATGTCATGCTGAATAAAATACCTTGCAAAATTGCATTGAAAAAGAGTTGAACTCACTGAACGCACTAAATGTGAGTCAGTATGAATTTTGAAAATATTATTTTTAACCTTTTCTGGTTTAAAATGGAAAATCAGGTGGTGTGGACAAAGATCAGACTGCACATCTGATCTTTGTCTATACCTCTGCAAAAGCAGGAATTTTGTGGGTTCAGCTTGACGATGTTTATAAGCCAAAGTATGCAAAATGAGGCTTAAAATTGTTTAAATTGACATTTTGAATTTTGGCTCTAAATTCGAATTTCTGTTTCTCAAAAATACCAAAACTATTTTGGTATTTAGATCACTTTCATTAATATCCTTGAATTGAACTAGAGGCGCTTGAGCGCCTGATTCGCTCCACAGGCCTGAATATCCTGATAATGACTATTAGAGGATGATAAAGCTGTTTAAATGAGAATTGAAGTGAATGCATGAGTGAATTTTTTATTTCTAGTAAATAAGGGTCATATGCTGAAATATTTCTGCATAAAAAACTCATGATCAGTGAATAACATTGAAAATTGACCTCTACCTGTTACACAAATATATTTCATTTAATCGTAATAATTTTGTGCAGTCTGATAATGGGTAACCCAAGGATCAATCTAGTGGAATTTTGTTTAAATCCAAATGTAAGAATTTCAACACTAACAAAATGTTACTGCACAATATACTGGTACTTTGTCTGCAAAATTTTGATTGTAGATCTTTCCACTTTAAGTTAAACACTACTAAAAGATGTTACTTCACAACAATTGTTTGTCATCAAAACAAAATTCTAACTAATGATAGTAAGAAGTAAAATATTCAATCCAATATATTTATTTTATTCTGCCCAATGCCTTAGTCAGTGCAGTCAACTCAACTCTTTCTACCCCACTCTGAATGTCAGAAGGTCAGAACATCATTTTACACTCTGTGCAGATTCACCCTTCGTTCAACTAAACTCGCCAATTCTGAGGGGGTATTCTCAGGCTACTTATTTCAATTAATGTTTATATACATTTGAATTTCAACAAAGCTTTTGTTCCTTCTAATCTACAATCATTACACCCATCAAATTTAACAAGTCTAGAAAAATTCATCATTGAGATGATACCAAAAGGGTGATCAAATATTCACTTTATATGTTATAATACCCTCTGCCAATAAAAAAATATGCTGTTTATCTAATCAAAATATTTTTTTGCAGACTGATACAGACTTCACAGAAATAAAATTTCCATGATATCTAATCAATCTTATTAACCTTTCAGGATAGTTTGTTTTACCCTATAATGGATATTACACCATATAACCTATCTGAAGAAATGACCTCTACCCATAAAAGACATATTTTTGATCTGATCACAATATTTTTTCATAGACTGATAAAGGATCACTAAAGAATCATTCTAGTAAAATTTGGTTGAAATCCATTGATAAGATTCTGAGAATATGATTTTCAAAATTTACACTATATAACATATAGGGAAATGACCTCCGCCCATGAAATATATATTTTTCATCCTATCACAATGATTTTTGCTAGACGGATAAAGGGTCACTCAAGTATCATTCATGTAAAATTTGGTTGATATTTATCAATTAGATTCTGAGAAAATGATTTTCAAAGCTTTCTCTATATAACATATAGAGAAATGACCTCCGCCCATAAAATACACATTTTTCATCTGATCATAATATTTTTTTATAGACTTGTTGATGGTCACTCAAGAATCATTCCAGGGAAATTTGGTTGATATCCATTGGTTAGATTCTGAGAAAATGATCGTTAAAGTTTTCACTATATAACATATAGAGAAATGACCTCCGCCCATAAAATACATATTTTTCATCTGATCACAATGATTTTTTGTAGGCTGATAGAGGGCCACTCAAGGATAATTCATGTGAAGTTTGGTTAATATCCATCTATTAGTTTCTGAGAAAAGCCACCTATTACCATATATGGAAATTAGCCACACCCACTACAGCCATGATTTTCAACCGATTAAAAATCTTTGAAGGAATCTGATAGAGGGTCATCCAAGGAACATTCCTGTGAAATTTGATTGGAATCCATCCAGTACTTTATGAGAAGATTTTTAAAGTAAAAGTTTACGGACGGACGGACGGACAGACGCACGCACGCACGGACGCACAGACGACGGACACCCCGCCATGACAATAGCCCGCTGGCCTTTCGGCCAGTGGAGCTAAAAACCTATCTGTAAGGTCAAGGTCACCTTTTGATGATCTTGAATCAAGTTCAGTCTTTTACTTCATGATCTCTTGTCATCATCAAGACTGTGTCAGACCTTCTCTATATACACAGGCCAAGATGGCTGCCTTAAATACTTCTAAACCTTATCTATATACCAAGGCCAAACTGAATGCCTTACAAGACTTTGAGACCATATCTATACATACAGGTCAAGATGACTGCCTAACAAGACTTTGAGACCTTATCTGTACACACTGCCTTACAAGACTTTGAGACCTTATCTTTATACACAGGTCAAGATGACTGCCTTACAAGACTTTGAGACCTTATCTATATATATATATATATATAAACAGGCCCAGATGACTGCCTAACAAGACTTTGATACCTTATCTAAATATACACAGGCCCAGATGACTGCCTTACAAGACTTTGATACCTTATCTAAATATACACAGGCCCAGATGACTGCCTTACAAGACTTTGAGACCTTATCTAAATATACACAGGCCCAGATGACTGCCTAACAAGACTTTGAGACCTTATCTAAATATACAAAGGTCAATATGACTGCCTTACAAGACTTTGAGACCTTATCTATATATACAGGCCAAACTGATTGCCTAACATGACTTTGAAACCTTATCTATATACACATGCCAAGATGACTGCCTAACAAGACTTTGAGACCTTATCTATACACACATACCAAGATGACTGCCTTACAAGACTTTGAGACCTTATCTAAATATACACAGGCCCAGATGACTGCCTAACAAGACTTTGAGACCTTAGCTAAATATACACAGGCCAATCAGACTGCCTAACAAGACTTTGAGACCTAATCTATAAACACAGGCCAAGATGACTGCCTAACATACAAGACTGAAACCTTATCTATAAACACAGGCTCAGATTACTGCCTAACAAGACTTTGAGACATTATCTTTAGTATATTCAGGCACAGATTACTGCCTAACAAGACTTTGAGACATTATCTTTAGTATATTCAGGCACAGATGATTGCCTTACAAGACTATGAAACCTTATATACAGAGTGCAAAGCAAAGACTACTGTGTGGATGCATAGGCTTCTATGAGTCTTTCCTTTGCAAACATATGAAATTTGTTGGAAATGTCACACAATGTGAGGCTCATTTCAAAGGCTCAGAGCAAAACAGTTGTAACTGCCTATTGGCAGCTACAACTGTTTCCCAATGAGCTATTAATTTCTCATATTTCATCTCATTCTTTAATCAATAAATTATCTAATTACCTTTTCATGAGGCCTGGTTCTATTCTATTTTGAAAAGCTTAGGTTCTTCGTTTATGAATTTTGTGGCGGCTGTTTTTAAACCTTTAGAACAGTTTGATAAGCCAAAGCTGTTGTTTAAAGAAAACTGTTTAGACTTCAAATATCACCTGTAAAACCACTTAATAATTCTCACCTGTTCCAAATACAAGTTAAAAAGTCAAAAAAAATATGCTGGAATCTCAGGGATCTTGACCTTTATCCTTTATGGGTTAATCCTATTTCTTCACAAAGACTTGGAAAACATGTTAGATTCATCCATCTCAATTCTGCTTCCTGAAAACAAACCTGTACTAATGCTTAATGTGTGGGCCAAGGAAAGAACCAAGAATCATAGCCACTCATAGGAATCTAACTTGGGACTTCAAGAAGCTGAAGGTCTACTTCTCAAAAACAAGTTCATATGGCTCAGATTAATCTGTCTCGAAATTTCATTTCACTAGTCCTTGTACCAAATGTGTGGGCTGATAAAAGTACCAAAATTGATAGCTGCTCCTGGGGACTGAAATCCAGACCTGCTCATACAAGGACTGACGCTATTCCCCTCAAAATCCGACATCACTGTAAGGTAATGGACCTTTAATAGTTCTGTACCGTTTTTGAAGTCATGAACTTAAACAGTGTTAACCAAGGTTTCCTAATGATTTCATTAGGAAACCTCACTTAACATTGTCAAAGAGCACATGTCAGTAATGTTGAAGAACTATAACAGGTCCACTACCCTATGCTGTAGCTATGTAATTTTTGTTGCCCAACGAGAATTTCTGAAATGAGGTCATTACTACGGCCCAGGAAGAATTTATTCATTCAAATCTAAAACTCTTTTCTACATTAAAATTTTTGGTGATAAGCTACGCTGATTCCACAGAATGTACATTAGCATTGGATGCCCCAGGACTCATGGTGGTGATATTGCACATTTGAGCACTTCAAAACATGGGGAAACTTGAACTCATTTACAACATTACAGTAAATTCACAATGACCAACAACATATAACATGTACCCGTACAAGCCTAAATTTTATCGAGTTTGCTCTGTTCAAATCAAATTTTGATGCAATGTGAGAACAATCAAAGAAGGACTTACAAAAGAATTAAAGTAAACCAAGCGATCAACCTTGTTTTTACTAATGGTCAAGTTTGTTTGTTTAAATGGGTTTTTATACCACTTTCAACAATCTTTCAGTTATATCCCAGAGGCTGAAGCACCTAACAATTGATTCCTGATATTTCTCTAACCTGCATTATCATTACATTTTTCCTAGCCTTCAGCTGCTATCCAACAAAGGTCTACAATTTTGGACCCATTGTGGGAAAACAATTTGTTATTTAGAAAGGATGAGTGCCGCGGTTGTGGAAACCTGGTCTAGTAGAGGTAGTATACCATATAATCAACTGGAAGTACAGAAAATAATTACTCAATATGATGGAAAAGGGTCGTAATCAGTTTAAAAAAATCTCATAATTATCAGCTTCCATAATTTTTTCAACCAGCATGATAAAATTCTATCAATTTTTATGCCCTTTGTGACCTATATGAAATTCGCTCTAATGAGTTTTCAATCCTTTGCTTAAAGTATAAACAGTATCTTGACCTTTTCAAAGCTCAGTCTCCTTTCCTGAAAATATTGTCACTTTTAAGATCGTCATTTTTGGAGAAAACCTGAGGTCCTACTATTTGGAAGCTGCCTTTAGAAAAGGGAAGATGCATTGTCATTGTAATCATATGAAATAATTTAACATTCTAATAACAACACATATCATAAAATGTGAAAGTTTTAACTTCACAAGACAATGACTTCAAGGCAAGAGCAATACCTAAACAAAGTATCAGACAGAAAAACGGAGAGCAATCAGGATTTTGAAAATCTTAAGTAATTTCATGAAAATGATTCACCCCCCTTAAATAAATATCACAATCAGCTTCAAATATAACTTACTTAGGGTTCCAAGATCATCTTTTTCTATGAAACTGGTCGTAAAATGAGCCTGTGCATAACATTTCCAACAGTACTGTACGAAAATACAGAGCTACTTACAGAGGGGGTATTTTGGATTTCAAATAAAAAAAATTCAATTATACTTTCACAAATTCTATATTGAGACAATTTGAATAAGTACCCATAACATAGATTTTCAACGAGAAATAAAGATTTTAGACTGGCATTTCTACCTCTTATCTATACCTCTTCATAATATACAGACATTCAGCATCCTGACAGCAACACAGTGCATTAAAAATTTGTTTGTTTGTTTAAATGGGGTTTAATGCCGCTTCAACATTATTTCAGTCTGCTGGATCACCTAACAATGGATTCCTGTTATTTCTCACAGTACTACCATCACATCCTTTCGTAGCCTCCAGCTGCTATCCCACATAGGTCTAAGATTATCAACCCATTAGTTGTAGACAAATAGTTGGAAAGGATGAGTGCCGCCATCAGGGAGCAATAAAAGTATTCTCTGATTGTGAGCAAACACTATGAGTCAGTATATATCTATTCAGCACATAGAGGATGTTCTGATCAGACTCTGCTGATACACAGGCTGATCCGAGTCTTAGCCTTGACTTCAAGTAAAATCATTGGAAAAAGTCAAGCACAGCTTAAATATGGTATGTTATATTTTTAATAGCTATCAACTTAACCAGTGCCTAACCTTGACGCTGACAGATCATTGATTACTCAGAAACGAGGAGATCTCGTTTATGACGCAGTATCGTTATTAACTTACAAATATCAAAATATCTAATAAAATTCCATCTCGATCAATATTCAAACGCTTAAAATATTCTAGTTCAACGAAATCAATAAATACAATTAATCATAGCAGATCTAAAACTGAATTTTTTCCGTACTTTATAGGACATTGGGCTCAGAAGGAGCTTCTGTATCGTTTTTTTCCAGTCCATTTAAAATCAATACCGGACACAGTAAGAAACGAATAATTCCTAGAAAAGAGATCAGTCTAATTAAAGCTCATTTAAAGCTTTCAAGAAGCAAAAAATCAACAGCCAGCTACGTCAAACATCGATTTAAACTAAAAACTTGATACTTCTACAATGTATAATTTGCATGTGTATTGGCTATTTTAATTTACTGCCGGCGATACTCTTTGAAAGGCCATTGGCACTCTAAAGGAAAACATCAGGGGCAATTCTGTGGGTTTCTTTAATCCCCCTATCACATTGAATCTTTTGACAGTTTGAGAGAGGAGCAAAAATTGATACAAAATACTATTTACACTTGTTGAAGTAGATCAAAGAGAACTAGGCTTTTTTAAATTTTCATTTTTTCTTTTAATAAAAAGTCCACCACGAGAGGTTTTTTTAAAGTCTTTTTAACACTTTTGGACCTTTTTTTTTTCATTCAAAAGTTTATTTCACTAGTTATAAGACCTATCATATCAAACTAAGTGTTTGGAAGTTTTTTAGGACTACAAATTCAAGGGGATCAAACCTCTTACATTCCAAGATTGAAGATCAGAATCTGATGTGCTACAAACTACTCTATGATGGCAGCGGCTCAAAAATGATATATTAATCTGAATTCTTAAGACCATTCCGAAGGGTTCAATTTATAAAATGTCAAACTAACCTTTAAAGTTTTCTTGGCATACATATGTGCATAACTTTATTTGAATGTCATTAAAACCTAATTTCTTTAAGAAATGCCATACATAATTGCACCGAGAAGAATTAATCTGCGATGAATTTATGTTTCGGATAGCATTACAATTAATTAATGTAAATGACTCACGATGCAAAACCATTTATATAACAAATTATGAAACCTCAGATAAAAAGAACAAGCCTAAAGCATAATGATGTTAAAGTCATTGTTTTCTGTCTTCTAAAATACTTGAGATTTGCATATGGTAAGCACTTTCAATAAAGTGCATCATCGTTATGACATGACAAAAAGATGCGCTTTTCAAGCAAAGGTACCCGCATATCAAAGCAAAAATTTGAAAACTAGACCTTGATAAATGACATTGACCTTGTTAGATGGCCTTGCCCTGATCACTATAAGTGCTGTATTCATGCAAATTAACATCTTTCTCTACAAATGAAGAGAATGTAATAACAAGAGTGCTGTTTATGCAAAATATGCTTCCAAAAGGCTTAATTATGGTTAAAATGAAAGTCCCCCCCTTACTGATTGTGATGCTGCATCATATATAAGAAATATGCTCCTGTTCACAAGATGAAAAATAAGTATCAATGAAATCAATCTATTAACAAGAAATTTGAAATGAATGTCCCTTTTTCCATGACACAGGTGAATTTCACAAAACTCAGTCTTCATGGTGAAAAAGTGACAAGGAACATTTTGTGAAAGTTTCATCCAAATCAGTCCATGAATGAAGAATTGATTGCATCTACACAAAATTTGACATGAAGGCCCCTTATTCCACGACGCAGCTTAATTTTCACAAATCTGCAATATCATGCACAAGGTCAGGTGACAAGAAAAGTTTTGTGAAAGTAACATCCAATTCCCACTGATGAAGGATTTGTTGCATGAAGAAGAGATTTTATATGAAGGCCCCTTTTTCCATGGTGCGGCTATATTTGACCAAACTGTGTTATATGCCCAAGGTCAGGTGACAAGAACCAGTTTTTGAAAGTTTCATCTTAATTGGTCCATAAATGAAGGAGGAGTTACTTTCCCAAGATTGGAAAAGAGGGACTTTTGTATGTATGGACATACATATGTTCTTACGTTGGGACAGACGGTCAGACAGAGAAGATGATACCAAAATCAATGGCTCAGCGCGAAACAGTTGTAACTCCCTATATATCTATAGGGAGTTACAACTGTTTTGCGCTGAGCCAAGGAACTACAACCACTTTGACAGCTTATAAAATGGTACCAACAACATAATGTAAAAGGCAGTATAAATGAAATATCTAAATTCGACACCCAATTAAACCCAACCAAACCCCATCAACTTGAAATTGTCGTCTGCACCTTCTTTCAATTTGAACCAGTCTAAAATTTTGTTGTCTACGTTTCATCCTTCTTCCTCCTCATTCAGGATACAAAGATGAATAGTATTAATTCATTGGTCATTTTCTATAACAACATTTTCAGCATGTCTCAAGTCTTCCTTTTTGGTATGATGTAATCCCTATACATTATTCACCTGACAAAGTGACACATTTTTTACTTGGAATTTATTGAATAGCTAATTAATCTAATTCTATGCGGGTTCACCAAGATGCGTACATTGTCATTGGCTGAAAAATTGGTTTCACAGAATTTTGTAGGCTTCTGCAGAAAGTAGTCTCATAAACAATCCATGTAATACTATCTTTACAATTTTTGATTTTAGAAATTAAATTTTAAGTTATAAAGTGAGTTTTTGTTGATTTCAGAGAGGTAAGAAACTAAAAACCTGATCACACTAATGTATGAATCTGCTTAACCCTTGTCATGCTGAATAAATTTTAGCTAAAAAATTTCATCAAAATCAAAGGGCAAAAAGCACTGAAAGTACCACATGTAGGTCAATTTTCATTCGAAATACTAATATATTGATAATTCTGGTTTGAAAGTGAGAAACAGGTGGTGTAGACTGACATCAGACTGCACATATATATACTGCACATATGTGCAGGCTGATGTTTGTCTATAGCTCCAGCCAAAGCAGGAATATTCCGGGTTCAACATGACAAGGGTTAATTATATTTCAGAAGCTGGAGCACCTAACAATGGTTTCCTGGTATTTCTCACACCAGTACCATCATCGCATCCTTTCCTAGCCTCCAGCTGCTTTCCCACATAGGTGTACGATTATCGTCCCATTCCTGAGAGACAAATAGTTGGAAAGAATCAGTGCCACCATTAGGGATCAAACCCAGGACCTCTAGATTGACAGTCCGACATGCTACCAACTGCGCTGTGATGGTGACTTGTTAGTTATGTACTCATTGTAGGTGGTGGCCTTGCAATTGCTGGCAGTTCTGGTTGGTTGTTTGACAAAACAGCACAGTAAATTGTAGGAAACACTTTGATTATATGATTCATTGAAATTAATTATACTTTCAGAAGAAAAATTAATAAATAAGTTTAGTTTCAAAGTTTGCTCCTTAAGGTAGTGGACCGTGAACAGTGTCTTCCAAGGTCTTCCTAATGATTTTCATCTAGAAACCTCGGTCAACATTGTGAAAGATCACAAGTTTTGAAATGTTTCAGAACTATTACGGGTCCACTACCTTTACTGTGACCTAAATGAAATTTTGCATACACTTTTCACAGTTGAATATTAATTCGATGAGTTAGCATTAAACAGTTGTAACTGCCTATAAACTTATAGGCAGTTACAACTGTTTTGTGCTGAGCATATATATAAGGCGAGCATTTTTTATTAAACTTGATTCTTTTAAAATTTATGAAATTTGGCTCGCAAGAGATAATAGTATCAAGTTTTTATTGTTAAGAGGTCAACATAAAACAAGTTTTGACAATACATAAAGGCACAGAATTAAAACATAAAATACATCAAAAATTCAAGTTTCAAATTGTTTGAATACAAAATAATCTGAAACCAGTATTTCAGGTTAACAAGTTTTAAGTTTATCATTTTTTAAAAAAAAAAAAAAAAAAAGTGGCATGAAAAGTTAAGTTTGACACATGAATTTCTTAGGGATGGAAAAATAAGCATCCACTGCCAAACTAAATAAAAGCTTGGCAAAATTGCTATTGAATCAAAGTGCTGATAGCACTACATGCACTTATTTTGGGTCATTTTTTTTTTTAAATTTTCTGGTTTAAAAAGGAAAACCAGGTGGAAAAAAGTTAGGTCAGATATGAGCATTGTATCCCTAGTATCATTTTCTATTGGCTTTGATAAAATTGCAATATTTTTTTTTTTTTTTTGGTTAAGTTTAGCATAAGGATGGATAGAAAGGTGGACAGACATACACCAGAAAAACAATATAATGCCTTTTATTTCATCAATTTGAGTTTGGTGGGGGTTTAAAATTAACCATTAAAACGGAACCTGACTCTATGGTTCAAAGGGCATAATCACATTTTAAAATGACTTTTGACATTTATCTACATTTTGATAATCATATAAAAAACGCTGAAATCTGATAATCTCTCCTATTTAAAATGCTAATGATGGATTTTAAAGATTACAATTACAGTCAATTAACTTGGTCCTTTGGCACTTCAAACTGAAACTACTAAATAGAGGCAAATTAAACCATTGAAAAAGTTAAATACTATGTTTCCTCCAATAATAGTGCCCTCCCTAATAGTAGCACCTCTACATTTTTTACTTAGAAAACCAACTTCGAATGCCTCAATCTTAGCAACTTTTTGAGACTTCTTCTTTAATCTGAGATGAATTTCCTCTAAAAAATCATTTTTATGATTGTTAAAAGGAAATTCACCTCAAATTAAAGGGAAAAGGGCCTTAAAGACATCGATTTCATATGTGCAGTCAGGATGATCTTTGTACCTCCTACCAAAGCATGAATATTCCAGGTTCAGCATGACAAGGGTTAAATATATCCACAATTCATAGAACAAAAAATTATTTAAAACAGGAACCTCAGAACTATAGAACTACAGTAACTACAGTTTTATTTTAAATCTGGTGGCTTTGATTTAAACTGTAGTACATGAAAGAATACTTCAGCTATAGTGCCAAGGCTGGTACACACAATGGCTTCGTGTTGTTTTTTACACCAGACATCAACAGCATTTCCCCTTTCACCTTAGCAAAAACCTTCCCATCCCACCTAGGCCTTTTACTTTTCATTCAGCTTTTTGAAAAAGACAAATTAAGCTATCACAAACACTTTTGTAAAGTTTCAGACAAAAGTAGGCCAGCATGGTGAACAAGCTCACAACCCAAAGATTAATACCCAAATACATCACTTAGGTCATAACATGCTCAGCTCAAAAAAAAAAAAAAAAGGTTTTATTTTTCTTGATATATTGTATTATTATATCAAGTTACCACTTCCATAAGTTACCGCTTTTTGGTTGTCCCCTAAGTGGTTGCTTAACACAAATTTAACCGTATCTTTTTTTTGAGATACGGGTATTGCTCAAGCAAACATGTCTAATAAGCAACCACTTTTTCTGAGAGACCATCATAGATAGCCCCTTGGCTGTAAACAAAAGGGGTCATTCTTAAACAAAATCATGTTTATTATTGAATCTTATTGAGATGATTGAGATGATTCTAATGGGTTTGAACATCATAGGATTCAAGTAGTGCTATGCAATAATTTGTACATTGGTCGCTTATTAGATATGGTCACTTGAGTCACATCTACATTACTTACAGAAACAAAAGAGAGCGCACACCCTATTTCATCTGAAACGGTTCAGCCAAAGTAAGTGTCTCTGCATCTATGTTATAACTGAGGAAAAGTAAGAGCATCAGCTTTGACTTGATACCTGGAAAACAGAATGTAGAACAAGAGGACCATGATGGTCCTAGATCGCTCACCTGACTCTCTTTGATCACTTTGACATCACATCAAGTAACAAGAGGGCCATAGTGGCCCTTAATCGCTCACCTGAATTAACAATCTAAAAAAGTTTTTCTAAGATTTGACCCCATGACCTAGTTTTCACCTAACTTGACCCAATTTCAAATTTGTCAAAATTCTCATCAAATTATTCATTCTGTCCAATTTTCAGGGTTGATTGGGCTAAAAATATGGCCTCTAGAGTGCCGAAAAGGTTTTTCAAAGATTTGACCCTGTGACCTAGTTTTTGACCCCACTTGACCAAATTTCAAACTTGTCCGAGATTACATAAAGATAATCATTCTGACAAGTTTTCAGGTTGATTGGGCTAAAAATATGGCCTCTAGAGTTTCCATATGGTTTTTCTAAGATTTGACCCCGTGACCTAGTTTTTGACCCCACTTGACCCAATTTCCTACTTGTCCAAGTATTTCATCAAGATAATCATTCTGACCAATTTTCAGGTTGATTGGGCTTATAATATGGCCTCTTCAGTGTCCACAAGGTTTTTCTAAGATTTGACCCCGTAACCTTGTTTTTAACCCCAATTGAACTAATTACGAACTTGTCCGTGATTTCATCAAGATAAACATTCCGACCAATTTTCAGGTTGATTGGGCTTAAAATATGGCCTCTAGAGTGTTAACAAGGTTTTTCTAATATTTGACCCAGTAACCTAGTTTTTGACCCCACTTTACCCAATTTCGAACTTGTATGAGGTTTCATCAAGATATTCATTCTGACCAATTTTCAGGTTGATTGGGCTAAAAATATGGCCTCTAGAGTGTCCACAAGGTTTTTCTAAGATTTGACCCTGTGACCTAGTTTTTGACCCCACTTGACCAAATTTCAAACTTGTCCGAGATTACATAAAGATAATCATTCTGACAAGTTTTCAGGTTGATTGGGCTTAAAATATGGCCTCAAGGGTGTCCACAAGGTTTTTCTAAGATTTGACCCCGTGACCTAGTTTTTGACCCCACTTGACCCAATTTCGAACTTGTCCGAGATTTTATCAAGATAATCATTCTGACTAATTTTCAGGTTGATTGGGCTAAAAATATGGCCTCTAGAGTGTCCACAAGGTAAATGTTGACGACGCACAACGCACAACGGACGACGGACGATGGACATCAAGTAACCCCAAAAGCTCACCTTGAGGACTTCATGCTCAGGTGAGCTAAAAAGGTAGAAAATTACCATGAGATAGGCCTGTCACACTGACGGATGACCAAGTATGAACAACAACATATTTCGATGGCAAAGCACAAAACAGTTGTAACTCCCTATATGTTTATAGGGAGTTACAACCATTTAGCGCTGAGCCAACAATTTGTTTGTTTGAATAGGGTTTAACACTGCTTACAACAGTCTTTCACTTATATCATCAGAGAGGATGAGTGCCACCATCAGGAATCGAACCTTGGACAATTTCAAATATAGTCCAACGTGCTTCACACTGCGCTATGACAGTAGCATGGACAACAACAAGGGGAAAACTAAAACACTAAGCTAGCTAGAGTTATGGTTCTTGTGCAGTGCACTCCATAATCATTAGAGGAAGGTAACTGCCAAGTTTCAAGCCAATCGGACATTAGGTGATAGTTATACTCCCGACAAAGAAGTGGACACAGCCAGCCAACGGGATGTCAGACATCACAGTTGATCACATAGGCTAATAGATCCTGTCTTTTGATATGAAAAGCTTGAAATTCTCAGATTTGGTCCTCCATGAGACTGAATAATACATTGTATGCGGTAATTTAACAAACAAGTTTGCAGGCCATTTTGTACATTTTTTGTCCTCACAACCCTATTTCTTCAATTTCTGGTGATGGATGGTATGCAATCATTTGGGTTAAAAAATCAATATTCAAAACTTAAAAGTTTTAAGTGACTATGCGTAAAAGACTCTTAAAATCACCAACTTATAATAACTAGAACATTAAATAAAACAGACAATTTACTGCACTTGGTGAACTTCATTTTCCCATGTTAAGGGTGTAGAACCATTTAGATTAAAAATTTTAAATGAAGATTAAAAAGATTGTACCGATTAGTTTAATAAAAGATAAACGAGTGGCCATCTTTTTATAAGAGATGCATATCAGGCATAAAACGGAAACTGTTGTTTGTTTATCAACATAATCTCGCCCTTTCATTATACAGTAATTTAATGGAGCTTTTCATGTATATTTCATAAGGATATGATTAAAACAGAAATTACAATTTCATATGGACATTATTAATACATAAATTACCTTAATTCACTTTGAACTTTAACTCTCTGCCAAGTCGGGAACCACTAAGCAGTTTTTTCTCTTTAAACCTTTTGCAGGGTTCAACATAAGAGAAACTTTGAAAAGATAAATCTGTTATTTCTCATCGAAACTCAATGTTGTGGGTATTCATAGGAATCGTCATAAGACGATTCCAATGAATACCAACCGCATAGAAATTGATGCAAGAATAAAGGAATTTAAGGGCTCATGTTTGACCCTTATACCAGGGTTTTGACCCCCCTCCCTTCCGATATGAAAATATCTTAATTTGACCCCTACAAATTTCTATCAAGGGGTCATTTTGATACCCTTGACAGGAAATACTAAGGGTCAAATTATGGTTTTATACCTAAAATTCACAATTTAATGTCTAAAAGTTCTACAAATCAATTAATTGTTTCATATCATTATAAGAAACAGTTAAAAAGTCTCTTGAATATGAAAATTCTACTTATGATTCGCTTTTTCTGTCATTTTGACCCCATTAAATTCAGATTTGACCCCCAGAATTTCGTAGGTATCAATTACCTCAAAATATCAAACACTAACACTAGCCCTGAAACTGTCTAATTTGACATTAAAATCTCTCTCTAATGCCTGAAGATTTACTTGCTTTGGTGCTCTACTATGCTTATTGTTTGTTGGTAAATGATTAAAAAGGGTTTCAAGCTGTTCTCACCAGTATTACAGTTACATTGCACTGCCTAGAGCAACTACCCATGGTTTCCTGTCTTGTCTCATATCATTAAAATAACATTTCATCTGAGCCGCCATTCCACTCAAGTGAATAACTTTTCATTAGCCTACTGATGTGAGTCACACAATGACTTTTGTCAAATCTAATATGAAAGTTGGCCCAACATGGGATCAAACTCATGACCCGATGGTTGGGAGCCTGATGCATTATCAATTGCCGACCAGGCAAGCCCTTCCTGTGTTAATATACTGTCACTAACTATAGCTTGATCAAGCTACAGTTAAGGGATCATGGAAGCAATCGTGCAACAACTCTGCAAAAATTGACTTAAGGTAGTGTACCCGTAATAATTCCGCAACATTTTGCAGCTCAATGATCTTTAACAATGTTAATTGATGTTTCCTAATGAAATCATTTGGAAACCTTTGTTATCACTGTCAAAGTTCATGACTTGTGCAATGTTGCGAAACTATTATGGGTCTACTCCCTTAAAGTAACACCTTTAAAGCAAAATTGCAAGAATCAATCTTAATAATTATGGAATCCAAAATTGCATCTCAAAGGTTCAGCTTATATACCAATTAGACCAAAAAACTTTGTAATTATACAGCATACCATCAGTGTCATACCAAAACCTCGTAACTCAAGCTTTTTCAAAGTGTGGTTAAGAGTTTTTGTCGCCCATTGACGAATATATTATTAACCCCATCAGGTGTTAAAGGTCATATTGAAATGATCGTTATTACCCCAAGATTCTATCTCAAACTAACACTTCAAAATCCAACTTGGCCTTTTTTTATCACAATTTTAATATTTTATGTTGAATTCATGTTGATTTCTTTGAAACCTTTAGGCCATTTCTTATCCAGAGTTAATGTTTTTTATCCCCATTTTTTTTCAAGTGGAAAACATAAATTGCTTTTTTACAGAATTTTTTCCACAGTTTCATGTAAAATATTGGCTTTTCTATTGGCTTGTATGGGGCAATGTGCCAATTTTGATCATACGAACTATTTTGTTAAGTCCAAGGTCTAATGGTTAGACAATCATTTTGACTTAGAATGTGCTCAATGTGCTTGGAATATCAATGTTTTTTTTGCATGTTTCATAGAAAAATTTTGTCTCTAAAGCAGTAAAGAGCTAGGGGTCAGTACAAAGCGATTGTAAGTGCCTAGAATATTCCTGCTCTGGAAGGAGGCATAGACAAAGATCAGGCTTCATATGTGTAGTCTGATCTTAGTCTTTACCACCAGATTTTCCTTTTGAAACCAGAAAAGTTTACACAATTGGGGCATCAAGTTCTTTCAGCTCTTTGAATTTAATTCAACATGAGATATTTGTAAAACATTTATGCCCCCCCCCCCCCCTCCCCCATAAAAGCAAGTCAATAGCAAATTCTTTGTCAAACAAAGGGCAATAACTCACAAAATATGATGTCCCCCTTCGAAGAAGAAGGTGTATATTGTTTTGCACTTGTCGGTCGGTAGGTCGGTAGACTTTTTTTGTCCGGAGCATATCTCATTAAGTATGAAAGCCAGAATCATGAAACTTCACAGGGGGATAGATAGTTGAGTTATGCACTTTTCAATGAGATCTATCCACCTGTGAAGTTTCATGATTCTAGCTTTTATTCTTAATGAGATATGCTCCGGACAAAAAAAGTCTACCGACGTACCGAACGACAAGTGCAAAACAAATATACACCTTCTTCTTCTAAGGGGGGCATAATAAAAATATGGTTACTCAGCAGTATAAGGGTTAAAGTTTGAATAAGAAGTACACCAGTTATTTTATGAAGGTCAAATGAATTTGTGAACTCTACCATGAATTTTGATAACATTTCAAATTGATGTGTTCAATTTTAACTCAAGCAAAGAAAAAAAATAAAAACTTTAAATGTTGTCAAAGATTCATTTGAAATAAATTGAGGGATACTTGCCTTTTGTTCAGGATGAAATGTTTGCAAAACCTTTTTCAAATTGTAGCCATATTTTGCTTGCATCCTGAGCGCAAGGCTGACAGTACAGTCAGTTTGTTTGCATGGGATTTTACATGGCTTTATAACAATCTTTCAGTTATATCACATCGGCTGGAGCACCTTACAATGGATTCCACGTATTTCTCACGCCAGTACTGACCATTACATCCTATTCTAGCCACCAGCAGCATAGGTCTACGTAGATCTACGGTTATCAACCCATTGGTGGGAGACAAACAATTGGAGAAGATGAGTGCCACCATCAGGGATCAAACCTGGCCCTTTAGATCGACTTGTTAGAAAGCAATTTCTCCTTTTACCATCAATATCTTCTACAAAATAGTTTGGTTTAATTTCAAATTGCATCCATTTATCTTTGTCATCTCCAAATTCTTTCAGTTTTGAAGAGTCTAAAATTTCAAAAAAAAAAGAAAAAAAAAGAACCATGTTAAACACTAAAGTCATCTGATCTGATTAAATTTGATGAAACTTTTTTTTCATCACAATGGTCAGAAAACAGCTGCCATGTTTTAAGACTGACCAATAAAACCAAACCTGCCAAACATTTTATGACCATTATTCAATGCTACCCAATACAACCCCATCATCCCGTTGTTCAATAGTCTTAAAAAGATAACAATTCATTATTTCAATCTGCATTTCAAATAATGATACATTATTGCCTTAAAGATCACCTGCAGTGCCTTATGTCCCCGATTTAGCAATGACCTTGTGGAAATTTTATAGGACTCAAATTATATTTAAGCCGCCATCATAGCCCAGTGGTAGCCCAAACTTTCATTCAAAAGGTCCCAGATACAATGTTCAATGGTGGCACTCATCCTTTCCCACTATTTGTCTTCCACCAAATGGGTTAATAATCGCACACCTATGTGTGATAGCAGGAAAGGATGTTACAGTAGTACTGGTGTGAGAAATACCCGGAATTCATTGTTAGGGACCCCAGTCGCCACAATATAACTGAAAAATTGTTGAAAGTGGCATAAAATCTCAGTCAAACAAAAGAAACAAGACATCATATTAAAGTTGCTAATGGCCTTTACAAAAAGTAAAGTGAATCAAAATTTAATGGCTCAGTACAAAACAGTTGTAACTGCCTATAAGTTTATAGGCAGTTACAATTGTTTAACACTGAACAATCTTTATGGGATCTATAAGATTGCAAAAATTACTGACCATGTATGGGTGATGTTTGAAATTGATCAATATACATGTATCACCAGGTATTTAATACTGACAATATTATCGATACTCGCATTTACTCGATACTCAAGTATTTGAAACTGAAACGTTGGTGAGCAATTAGCTATCCAGAATTCACTGTTGTTGCTTTTGTTCCTTTTGACGATGATATCCTTGAAAAAGAATGTTAAGTTTCTGATTCCTATACATTTTCATTTTGTTTCTGCTGAGCTCATTTTAGAATTCATTTACAAAGGTCCTCCTATTCTATGTAGAAGTATTTAAGTCCACAATGAAAACAAAATTAAACTAATTGAATGGAGTTTGCCCTAATTTGTCTTATTAAACATGATGCTATTTTAATGACATTATAGACCTAGATTACATAGAGTCTGAGGTACAGAAAAAGGTACAACTCAATGAAAACTTGAACATTCAAGATTTCAATTCTTCTCTGAAGTTGATCTCCAGAGTACGAAAGACCGAAAGACCGGTGGTGACTTCTTTTATACACTCTTCATGCTTCAAAGTTCAAACATATGATCTTAAAATGTGAAGTGTGAAGTGTGAAGTTTGAAGTGTGAACTATGAAGTGTGAAATTTGAAGTGTGAAGATAAGAGAAGTCACCATCGGTCTTTCATACCAGAGATTAGGACTCAATTCAGATAGTTTTGCAGGTCCTGCTACTTATTTTTTATCTATATATTTTTTGTCCATGATTCTTTTAGGCAATTTAATGCAGCAGCATTAATTCAAATTGGCCTGATGTATGAAACATTTTGTTGTTTAAATCCTTAGAAGTAATAGTGGAAACCATGATTTTCATAATTATGATGCACAATGAATGTGCTAAGCTTAAAACTTTAATAATTTTTGGTGGTCTCGGAAAGTCATGTCCTTAATCAGACTGATTCATTAACTGTGCATTTTGAAGTTTCTAGCTGTCACACAAACAGCCAGTCCAGGGCTTGAACCCAGGACCTCGGAACCTCTAGAATAGCTACCAACAGAGTTAACTGGGCTGCTTACATTTATCCTCTCATAAATGCAAGTTCAACCCATTTTTTGACTGGAAATTCCTTAGATTTCTGTAAATCATTGTTAAGAGCACTTAGGTCAATTAATGTACCTTTTGTCATACAACTTAATGCAGTTGCAGTCAACGAGGGCCCCAAATGACACATACAAGATTAACAGGGTCCAAGCTCGCCAATCTCTAGTTTACAAGGTGAGTACTCTACCAACTGAGCTAACAGGGCCCTTACATATAGTCTCTGGTTTAAACTTATTTATTTTACATTGGATGGAAAATAAGTTCTTACATCCAAGATAAATCTCTCCGATTCTGCTTCCTGGAAAATTCACTTGTATTCGCGCCATATGTGTGGGCCAATGTAAGAACCAAGATTGATAACCGCTCCCAGGAATCGAACTTAAGACCTTTAGGTCAAGAGGTCAATGCTCTACCTCTAGACCACAGACACTACACATATAGTCTTTAATTACTGAAATGTGACTTCAAACCACAACATACCTTAACACAGTGGACCCATAATAGTATCACAACATTTGGGAACACATGACCTTTCACAATGTGAACTGAGGTTTCCTAATGAAATCATTAGGAAACCTCTGTTAACACTGTTAAAGTTCATTACTTCCAAAACATTGCGGAACTATTACAGGTCCAATATCTTAATGTAGTTCAAGTTCCTTTGCTCAGTTGAATTCCTCCCATTTTCACATGAATCAGCGAATAACTTGACAAGACTTTTAATTTCTTAAACAAACTCAATTAATGGAAAAAGAATCCTTAATTAAACCAGCAGACGGAGAAAACCAAAAGTATGTAATAAATAAAACAAGCAGGTTTTCAGAAAATTGCAAATTGAATAACTTAATTTCTTTCTATATTCTACAAATAGGTGTCTAAATTTGATTTCTCAGTTGATTGTAATGACGGTTTTTTCCAAGTAATTTACGCAAAAATCATTCTTTGATTGTTTTTTTCTTCCTTTTCTTTAAATTTAGATTTCTATTATGTAGACAAATTAATCAAACCTTGCCCAGCTCAGATACTGAAGTATTACTGTTTAAAGCTTTGGTAAGTAGTAAAGACTAAGATCTTCCTGCACTTCTCTTAACCTTGCCAAGCTGATACTGAAGTATTACTGTTTAAAAGCTTTGGTAAGCAGTAAAGACCAAGATCTTCCTGCACTTCTCTTAACCTTGCCAAGCTGATACTGAAGTATTATTGTTTAAAGCTTTGGTAAGTAGTAAAGACTAAGATCTTCCTGCACTTCTCTTAACCTTGCCAAGCTGATACTGAAGTATTACTGTTTAAAGCTTTGGTAAGTAGTAAAGACTAAGATATTCCTGCACTTCTCTTAACCTTGCCAAGCTGATACTGAAGTATTACTGTTTAAAAGCTTTGGTAAGTAGTAAAGACTAAGATCTTCCTGCACTTCTCTTAACCTTGCCAAGCTGATACTGAAGTATTACTGTTTAAAAGCTTTGGTAAGTAGTAAAGACTAAGATCTTCCTGCACTTCTCTTAACCTTGCCAAGCTGATACTGAAGTATTACTGTCAAAAGCTTTGGTAAGCAGTAAAGACTAAGATCTTCCTGCACTTCTCTTAACCTTGCCAAGCTGATACTGAAGTATTATTGTTTAAAGCTTTGGTAAGTAGTAAAGACTAAGATCTTCCTGCACTTCTCTTAACCTTGCCAAGCTGATACTGAAGTATTACTGTCAAAAGCTTTGGTAAGCAGTAAAGACTAAGATCTTCCTGCACTTCTCTTAACCTTGCCAAGCTGATACTGAAGTATTATTGTTTAAAGCTTTGGTAAGTAGTAAAGACTAAGATATTCCTGCACTTCTCTTAACCTTGCCAAGCTGATACTGAAGTATTACTGTCAAAAGCTTTGGTAAGCAGTAAAGACTAAGATCTTCCTGCACTTCTCTTAACCTTGCCGAGCTGATACTGAAATATTAATGTTTAAAGCTTTGGTAAGCAGTAAAGACTAAGATCTTCCTGCACTTCTCTTAGCCTTGCCAAGCTGATACTGAAGTATTACTGTTTAAAAGCTTTGGTAAGTAGTAAAGACTAAGATCTTCCTGCACTTCTCTTAACCTTGCCGAGCTGATACTGAAGTATTACTGTTTAAAAGCTTTGGTAAGTAGTAAAGACTAAGATATTCCTGCACTTCTCTTAACCTTGCCAAGCTGATACTGAAGTATTACTGTTTAAAAGCTTTGGTAAGTAGTAAAGACTAAGATCTTCCTGCACTTCCTCTTAACCTTGCCGAGCTGATACTGAAGTATTACTGTTTAAAAGCTTTGGTAAGTAGTAAAGACTAAGATCTTCCTGCACTTCTCTTAACCTTGCCAAGCTGATACTGAAATATTACTGTTTAAAGCTTTGGCAAGCAGTAAAGACTAAGATATTCCTGGACTTCTCTAAATTAGAATTTGGTTACCCAAAATGAAGAGTTAAGCATGACAAGTTCAGAGGTACAGATAAGAGGACTCTGGAGGTGAATTCAGTCTAATATCTTTATTTCTTGTTGAAACCCTATGTTGTGGGTACTCATTTGAAATGTCTTGACAGGACGATTCAAATGAATACCAACAATATAGGATTTGGGCAAGTATGATGGAACTATTTTTATTTGAAATCTGTATCTGTAGTTCTGAAGCTTTAAAATTTCCTTGCTGAATTAAAAGCTTTTTTAACCCTTTGCTGTTTAATCCCTGCTTTTTACCTGCCTGTGAATTTATGATTGAGAAAACATTGTGAAAAAAGAAGAAATTGCTTCAGACAAGCAATTTCTTCTTTTTCCACACTATTTTCTACCCTACTGAATGGTTATTTTTCAAATTAAATCCACTTTAAATTTTCGTCTGCAAAACCTTTGAATTTGGACAGGTCCAAAATTTTGTAAAATAGGAAAGGGTTAAGGCAAACAACCTGTATCTGCATTATCATGCTTAATTCATGCTGAATTCACGTCAGCACTTAGCATCTTATTCATGGACAACTTTCTTTAATTATAACCACCATGCTAGTAACGCTGATTACAAAAGCACGACGCCAACACATAAAATGTCGTCCTCGGAGTAAGTTAGTGAGCTACCTTCCGAACATGTGGTATGATTTTCAATCTACCCCCGAAATTCCTACCTTTGGGAGCATAAAAATATTTCGGATGACTTGTCGAAAAAGTTTTTTTACCTGCGCATAACTTTCCATCAGTATCAAACATTCATGAGCAGTTGATCATAGCTGTCATTCCATTTACCTGAAAACAAAATCAAAACCATTACTTTTTAGTTACCTTTCTGAAAAAATCATCTCCTGGGGGATACCTGTATTTTTATGTTTAGATTGATTTCGTAGTATATCTTCTCCTTCAAATGACTTTAGGATTCCCAACATTTTTCAGCTCCCATCTTATGACTTTTTCTGATTATATTCTAGGTGAATATATTGGATATTTTGCCCTCTTGAGTTAATGTAAATAATTTGATATCTATTTTTCTTTTTTCTTTTTTTTTTTTTCTTTTTTTTTTGGGGGGGGGGGGGGAGAGCATCATAGGGTAAAAGATTTGTATGGGCCCAGTGGCCCTTGCCCCCTAGATTTTAGGGTGAAAAGTAAATAGTGGACCCAGGCAGTATGAGTACATAGGTTAAGTTAAATCATGTCTTTTTTTGTACCATCAGGGTAAAATCTATTGACAATTGTATCCATAAAATCTTCAATATTACCCAATTTACAATCAAGGATATTGTCAATCAGTGAGAAAGACAGAGATATATAGATCTATATATAATGATATGACTGAGCAATATTGAAAATTGATTCAGTTTAATTGTCAATATTATTGCTAAAATCATTTAATCAATGATATTCAACTTCAAGATTGAAGATTCAAGATTGGCAATATAACCTGTCATGTGTGGGGTTTTATTAAAGATAGCTCAACATTTTGAATACATTTTTTGACAAAAATATACAATAGATTACTTTGAACTTCAACAATATGAGGGGTTGGCGCAAGACTATAGTAAGTGCCTATATAATTATGACCCTCAATCAACTCTTTTGAAATCTAATTCCAGATGTTCTCTGGTCCCTAAAAGGAAGAGGCAGTCGCAAATTATACCCAGTTCTACCCAATGTAACAGCTGTAAATGGGATTGATTGAATGGAGTTTAACGCTGCTTTCAACATTATTTCAGTTATATCGCGGCGGCTGGAGCACCTAACAATGGATTCCTGGTATTTCTCTCGCCAGTACAACCAACACATTCTTTCCTAGCCTCCAGCTACTATCTCACATAGGTCTACGATTATCGACCCATTGGTGAGAGACAAATAGTCGGAAAGAATGATAGCCGCCGTCGGGGATCGAACCCGGGACCTCTAGATTGACAGTCCGACGCGCTACCAACTGCGCTATGACGGCGGCTGACCTGTAAATGGGAACTGGACCTGGCTGTATTGAAAATCCCCTTGATGACAGCAGAATTCAATCCCCTTGATGACAGCAGAATTCGAACCTATCACCTCCAAATCACTCCAATCAAGCACAGCCAAAATGGAGAGTATTGGGTCATAGGTTATCAAACTTTTTTCATGCTCAACTGCAAATTTTCTCAAATGAAGAATTTATGTAAAAGAAAAAAATTAAAAGATAATAATAATAAGTTGTTATTCATAATATCATCTCTATGTTTATACATATATTTCTTGAGTTTTACAACAGAATTATCACTTAAATCTCAGGTGGAAATTAGAGAAAATTTTGAGTTGAGAATCAGAAAATTTTTATAATCGCAAGCCCTTGATCTTTAACTCTTTTTCTATCTCTGTAAAGAACAAATCCACACAGGCTCGTTTGATTACAATCTCACCATAGCATGTCAAAGTAATGCATTTTGAGAAGAATGGCAACTTACTTTTGTAGGTACTGCAGATAATAGGATAAAAAGATCCTACAACATGGCAGATTATGACTTTATTGCTGGAAGGAGGTAAATTGCAGGTAAATTATCATTTTCTAAATTCCCTTAACCCTGTCAATGTTGGAAACCAGTGTGATGTTTGTTTGTTTGAATTGGGTTCTAATGATAGTTTCAACAGTATTTCAGGGCTTGTTTGATTACAATCTCCACATTGCTTGTCAAAGTTATGCATTTTGAGAAGAATGGCAACTTATTTTTGTAGGTACTGCAGATAATAGGATAAAAAGATCCTACAAGATGGAAGATTATGACTTTTTTGCTGTCAAGGCCGCTGTCATAGCCCAGTTGGTAGCACGTCAGACTGTCATTCTAGAGGTCCCGAGTTTGATCCCCGACCGCGGCACTCATTCTTTCCGACTATTTCATAATTTGTCTCTCATAAATGGGTTGATAATCGTAGACCTATGTGAGATAGCAGCTGGAGGCTATGAAAGAATGTGGTGGTTGTACTGGTGAGAGAAATACCAGGACACCATTGTTAGATGCTCCAGCCACCACGTAATAACTGAAAAAATGTTGAAAGTGGTATTAAACTCCATTCAATCAATCAATCAATCTTAACCCTGTCACTGCTGGATAACAGTTTGATGTTTGTTTGTTTGTTTGAATTGGGTTTTTATGACACTTTCAACAGTATTTCAGTTATCATTGTAGCTGCTGGAGCAACTCAATATGAACTCCTCCCTCAGAGATTGGTACAAAGCTATTGAAGAGCCCATAAATAAAAGGCAAACACTTACAATAGTTTTGCACTAATAACTTTTTTTTTTAATGCTAATTCATTTTATTTCAGCACTCAATCCTGATGTTTTCAAGTCCATAAGAGAGAGGCAGTCGTTTTAACTCCACTGCTACCCAATTTTACAGCTTGTGTACTGGGGCTGGCTTTTAAGTGTTTTGGGCATAAACACACCCCGGCGACAGTGGGGCTGGAACCACGGACCACTGGTTGAGTGCAATTACCACTAGGCCACCGAGGCAGTCACTAACATATTTGGGCATTAATCTCACAGCAGTAAAACTGTAATATCCTAGCCTCAAGCTGCTCATCCCACTTAGATTAACACTTTCGATCTAGTAGTGTAAGATTCTTAGCTTTGAGTAGGCTTTAACACCACTTTCACCATTATTGCAGTTATATCACAGTGACTGTCGCACATACCTATGACCTATGACTACATTTCATTAGAGAAACAGGCTGCTCATCCCATTTAGGCATACTGCTCTTGTGCTTTACACACATAGGGAGATAATGACTCTTGTCTTATTGACTTTTGTCAAATGTCGGATGATTGGTGTCCCAGTTGGGGTTGAAACTAACAAACCAAAGATCGACGGTCCAATGCGTTACAGCGGAGCAAACCAGGCTCGGCTATTAGAATTAGACAAATGTCTGTAAAGATATTTGAAGGAATCATATTGTCCCCTATGATTTAAGGAGTCTGATACACATCTAACTTCCATGTTTCAACAGTTTTTCAGAGCTATCAAAGATTTATAGCAAACCCTGGATTGGTTCTAAACTAAGAGATTTAACCATAACATAGCTAAGACAACGAGATTGGGATGCATTATTACTCAACTTTTTTCTTCCCAAATAGCCTAGCTACTAAAAAGAATCAAGGGTTAATTCGGAAACCAACAACAATGAACAATCCTTTATTAATCAGAACGATTTGTCGGTAATTAAAATGGTTGTTTTTCTTAGGGCAGGCCAAATGGTGTTAAGTTTAATGAAAATTGGAGCAATATGTGGTAATGAACATCAATGTATTTTCACAATTTACGACCCCTTGGAACATCATAGCCCGCTTTTAACTTTTGATGTAATAATGAAATTTAACAATTAAAACAATCACTTTGAACTCGAATGTATGAATCAGCTAACAGGAAGTGGTTATGACTTTAAAGTTGTTTTGGTTTTCAAAGCAATTCAAAATTGGGATTTTTTTTTCACAGCTGTTTTAATGTGAGGTGCTTCTGTACTTTTCGTGAAATAGTTGTAACTACCTATAATGTTTCACCCTGAGCCATGGATAGGAGCCTTGGCATGAAATTTACCACAATTTTACCTGTACACTGCTTTTAGACTGTAATCAATCTGATCAGTCATCACTGCACACTACATAAATGTGACCCATCACCTGAAAAGGGATCATCTTGGTGGTGCGTAAAGTGTCCACCCGGGGCAGGCAGTGCAGAATGCACAGCCTGGCTAGGGCCGATACATTTCACACTTTGCTTATTTTCTTAATCTAGAATGATAAATCTACCTTCCCATGAAAGATTTTGTGGAATGCCAAGGTTTGCCACATCTGGTTGACCTATGCTGGACCAAATCTCTTTTTCAAATATTTATTCAACAGAGTTCCCTGGTGGTCCCTTTTTGCATGACGGGTCACAAACGAATATGGACCAAAAGCAGTTGTTCACAAACCGAGAATATTTCAAATGCAGTGTAACAGTATGGACAAATCAGTGTCTCCCTCTCACTCATGCATTAAATTGTTGGAAATGTCACGCACAGACCAATATACGAAGCAATAGCATTATTATAATTTCTTGACGATCAAGCATCTGTCAGGAAACAACACTAACTTTAGAGGGTAAGGACTTAGTAAAATTTACCAACTTTTGAGGTCAAAGGTTGCCTGAGTGGCCAAGTTGTATAGGCCCTGAACTTGTGACCTGGAGGTCTGTGGTTCAAGCGCCCAATATTGCCAGGGTGTGTTTATAGGCACTTAATAACTAGCCCCAGTTCATCCAGTTATAGAATTTGGTAGCAGTTGGGTTTAAACCACTGCCTCTCTCTCATGAACATGAAAACATCTGAATTGAGTGTTTGAGAGCAGCTCTATAAGCTTTAGACTGGCCGCAGTCGTTTTTATTAGCATTTTCAGAAAATCTTTTTTATAGTTCTATTACAAGCCTCTTTAATCCCGTTCATATTAACAAGTGAACAAAAAACTTCTTTATAGAGACAGGGGACTTAATTTTAAAATTTTAATGATTTAATTCCCTTTGAAAAACCACTGTAAAGAAGAGTCTGGCGGCCAGACTATATAAGCTTATGCTTTCTTCGCAATACAACTAAAATTATTAAGTATAGAATAAAAAGTAATAACAGTTTTAGTAGTCCTGTATTTTTACGATTGGTAGAACAAGCAATATCTTTCATTCTACAAGTTAACACAATCCACCCCCCATCCCCCTTTCCCCTTTTTTTCTTGGGAAAATAATACTAGATTCCAGCAAAAGTTATCTTCAAGACTTATGTTCAACAACAGTTATGACAATGTCAAACCTACCGAAAATCATTTAAGTTACGTGAAGACCCGACAAAACAATTTTCTCCCGACGCAGCTGGCGTTAAATCTGAAGACCTGTTTATGATCAGGATACCACAACTTTAACAATTTCAACTGAGGAAAGGTTAATTGTTCTGAAAAGCCCCCATTCTACAATTTCAGAAGGCAAAAAAGCTCCAGAATATACAAGAGATTAAAGTTAAAAGCACTCAAGAGTTCACAGAACATATGTTTAAGTCATTAATTTTAGTTTGATGTTAATTTCGTTCTATTCCCCTAACATTGTTTTGGGTCAGTGTGTGAAATAGAGAGAAAAATTCATCTACAACTTTTAAGTACATTTTATGAGGCTACTTGTCCATGGACAAGTAAATATCAGGGCAAATCTTGGAATGGTTTGGAAAATATCTCAAGGATCAATTCAGGCCTTATATGTAGGAAAAGGTAGAAAACATCATTTTTAATGAGGAAAATGCTGAGTTCCAGTATTTTCTTCTTTAAAAACAATGTTTTCTCAAAATTTACCTATTCTCCCCTTTCGTGGACAAGATAATTTTGATACTGGACAAGTAGAAAATCCTCTTTTACTAGTCTAGATACAAGTAGGGAAAAAATGTATTTCCACACCCCTGCTATTTTTCTAGGACTACAACCTCCTGATATAAAATATCTGTGATTGATTTAATATTTCTCTTCAAATTAAAACAAAGCCAGTGTGGCAATTATGTTCTTAAATTTCTGCCATTAATTTTCTTAAAAGGTCATGACCACTAATGAACAAGACAACATTAGAAAGTGACAATTCTCACTGTCAGCTGTCAAAATGGAATCTTCTTCATGTGGGGACAAATACCTAAACCCAATACCAGACATCAAAATTTTTCGACTTCTCCAATTTCAAATAACATGAAGATTACAATTTTTGTTGACAAAATTTTAGAAATCTTTGTCTGTCTTTAAGAGGAAAACATTGTGTACAATGAAAAAAATTGCTTGAATTTTTTCATTTTAACAATCTTCTAAAATCAATTTATCAGTACTTACTGTAGGTGCTAAACTGATGATGAAAAAGTCGAAAAAGAGGAATTAAGTTCTCAAAAATGCACTGACAGTTATCATATCCCATTATATCCAATTGTTCCTTAGCTTTTAACTACAATAAATTAACCCTTGTCATGCTGAACCCAGAATATTCCTGCTTTGGCAGGAGCTATAGACAAACATCAGCCTGCACATATGTGCAGTCTGATGTTAGTCTACACCACCTGTTTCCCACTTTCAAACCAGAATTGTCAATAGATTTAGGTTTTCAAATAAAAATTGACCTACAGTTGGAGCTTTCAGTGCTCTTTGCCCTTTGATTTTGATGCAAATTTTTAACCAAAATTTATTCAGCATGACAAGGATTAACTGCATAGAAGATATTGAATGAGTGGTCATTGAATACTGAATTTATTAAAAGAGTCATCTATAAACAGATAAAAACGAGGCTGCGTCAAATTTTTATCTGTTTTAGATGATGAGTTTAATAAATTCTGTATTTTATGAGCACAAATTTTATATTCTGTTTATAATATGACCCTAATTTTTGCGAAAAATCGTCAAAATTCTTGAAATTCAACGTTTCAATTTTCCGCGAAACTTATAACGCCGTTTCAAAATGACGTCACAAAGCATAGATTATGACGTCATTTTCGTGGTTACAATATAGCGTTGCTATTGGCTCTGAGCTCATTTGCATAATTATTCCACTAGTGTAATAACACCCGTGTAATATCAAAAATATTCAACGATATTATTTCACTCCGGCGACGTCGGTCATATTATAAAATAAGTTAATGGACTTAATTTTTCAATTAACATCATATATATCTGAAAAAGAGGTTCAAAAAGATAGTTATGAGGATATCTAAAGTGTCTATATAGCCTATAACTAATATCTTACAAAAAATCCTTTCCTGGTTTTAATTCCTTAAAATTGAAAATTTATCCCAAGGGCACTTGTTACAAACGATCTAGTCGATCGAGGATTTAAGGGAAGGAAAATAATCTCAAACTTAATTCTTTGCTAACCACATTTTATAAGAAGACAGTAATGTTATATAGATCTATTGTGAATTTCAGATTTTGGGAAGTTTTCACACTAAAATCTTTTGATTTAAGTTTCAATCAGTACATAAATGAACTTACACTGGGTTTGAATAAGGCTTTATGCCATTTATGATAAGTATTTTCATTGAATAGGCAATGTCATTGTAGTGAGCACTTTCATATTTTCCAAAATTTGTTTAGAATAGCATTTCTATTCAAGATTTGAAAGATCTTTAGCAAAGCTATTTTGACATAATCTGGAAAGAACAAAAGTAACATGCTTAAATGCTTAGTACATTTCCAGTAATTCACCATTTGATCTTGGTATGTGACTTAGAACTTGAGGCCATCCAATTTCTTTTTTTTTTTTCAAATGAAACATTGATTCCTAATTAATTCAATAAATGCAGTAAAAATGCTCATGACATGCCTTTTTTTGAAAAATGACCTTGACTTGTGACCTTTAACTTGAAGCTATTCCAACACATATTGTTGGTGAAAAACTTTGCGCTAAATAAATCAGCATTGTAAATCCAGGAGAAATGTTCCTTACAAACTTTTTATTTAACCTTTGACCTTGCCTTGTGAGCTTGAACTTGAAGGTATCCCAAGTTCTAGTATATATCACATGGCACATACTATTAAAGGAGAGTATTTGTACCATATAAGTAGGAGAAATGGATTATAAATGGTCTACACAAGTTCAACCCAAACCTCCTGCCTTTTCATGCAAGATATAGCCTTATAAGCAGCAGCGCAGCATCTTGGTGTCAGTGCTCAACAAGATATTGGATGAAAAGCATTAGATTTAAGACATTAAAAAGAGGTATAATTCATACTAAAATGCAATCACATTTAAACTCCCTTGATCTTTTATAGTGAACAGATATTCCAAGTTTTAAGAGAATGTCTGAAGTAAACCAAGGAATGTCACTAAATTTCAGTTTTCTAGGGAAAAACACTAAATGAAAATAAAAGCTTCATACCCTTTGTAGACTGCCAAAATTCAAAATCAACAGTATAGGCATGGGCATTTTCTCAAAAAATTTAGTCTGTTTTAGATTTCAAACGAAAATACATGTCGCAAAGATGACTTCACATTTTTTATAGCAATACCTCTTGCTTTCTCCCAGAACAGCCACACTAAACTGTATGACACTTATTGCAATATAAAATGTTTGAATGGGAAATATTGTTAATTATTATATTAATGTCAAGAGCCACATTTGAAAAGTTATGAAAGTGACCACTTAAACTGGACATCTACTTCTAACTGACCTCTGGGTGAATCCCAAATTATTTCAAATGAAGGACTGAAGGTCAAGCATTTATATCCTTTATAATTGTGAATGAGGCTTTGGTCAGTCATGTGGCATAAATGACTGATCAACCAGGGACAATATCAGAGTAAGCAAAATTGTATTACAGTAAAACTGCTGTTAAGATAGTTGACCTGTAATAGTTCCACAACAGTTTGGAACTCCTGATCTTTCACAATGTTGTCCGAGGTTTCCTAATGAAATCATTAGGAAACAAATAATTACTTCCAAAACGTTGCAGGGTCCACTACCTTAAGAGACCACTGGGGGGACTTCCAAAATGCAGAAGCTTATGGTAATGGCTGTCTCAATGAGATGACTCTAAAGATTTTTAAAACATAATTTTTAGACGAATATGATCTACTTTATAAGATATTTTGTTTTAAAGAAGGTGAAATTTGAAAACGATCGGATGATAAACAAGAGGACCAAGATGGTCCTTGATCGCTCACCTGAGTCTCTATGGCCCCTGGGACATCACATTAATTAGATAGGCAGATGTCAAAAAGAAGATAATTGCCTAAGATCAATACCATGGAACATGAACAAACTTGGTAGGGGCCCACAAGATGATGCTACATACCAAAAATGAAAGCAGTGTGCCCTCTGGTTTCAATTAAAGAAGATGTTAAAAGATTTTCGCTCTTTGATTCTATGTAAAAAGGGTTGCACCCGGGTGGAGCCCAAATATGATCCTAGGGTCTTGATATGAACAAACTTGGTAGAGGTCCACTAGATGATGCTACATACCAAATATGAAAGCTGTCTGCCTTCTGGTTTCATAGAAGAAGATTTTTGAAGATTTTCATTTTTTTACCCTTAGTGCTCATAAGAGATAAAGGGATGCACCCGTGCAAAGCCCAAATATGACCCAAGGGTCTTGATATGAACAAACTTGGTAGAGGCCCACTAGGTGATGCTACATACCAAATATTAAAGGTGTCTGCCATCTGGTTACAGAGAAGAAGATTTTTAAAGATTTTCGCTCTTTGATTCTATGTAAAAAGGGTTGGGCCCGGGCAAAGCCCAAACATGACCCTAGGGTCTTGATATGAACAAACTTGGTAGAGGTCCACTAGATGATGCTACATACCAAATATAAAAGCTGTCTGCCTTCTGGTTTCAGAGAAGAAGATTTTTGAAGATTTTCATTTTTTTACCCTTCGTGCTCATAAGAGATAAAGGGATGCACCCGTGCAAAGCCAAAATATATTCCAAGGGTCTTGTTATGAACAAACTTGGTAGAGGCCCACTAGGTCATGCTACATACCAAAAATTAAAGCAGTGTGCCATCTGGTTACAGAGAAGAAGATTTTTAAAGATTTTTGCTCTTTGATTCTATGTAAAAAGGGTTGGGCCCGGGTGGAGCCCAAATATGACCCCAGGGTCTTGATATGAACAAACTTGGTAGAGGTCCACTAGATGATACTACATACCAAATATGAAAGCTTTCTGCCTTCTGGTTTCATAGAAGAAGATTTTTAAAGATTTTCATATTTTCACCCTTTTTGTTAAGGGTAAAGGGAAAGTTAAGGGTGGATTTCATCTATTTGAACAACTTTGGTAAAGCTTGACCCAACGAACATCCCTGCCAAGTTTCATCAAGATTGGCCCACTGGTTTAGGAGGAGAAGATGTTTAAAGAAATTGTGGACGACGCACGAGGCACGACGCACGACGCACGACGGACGACGGACATTCTACGATCCCAATAGCTCACCTTGAGCACTTTGTGCTCAGGTGAGCTAAAAAGGTCGCATTATAGACATGGTCGCTCTAGCTAAATGGACTGTATGTCCCAAAAATGGGCAATTTATTTTGAAAGAAATTTAAATTCAGCAATAAAAAACATTACTTTTCACTTTGATTATCAAAGATCTAAATAATACAAAATCATTTCTTCTCTGGGAGTCAGAGAATTAAGGAGGGATGGACCCTTAAATCAGGAATGTAAAGGCTCTTTGTTTTTGAATTTGAACAATGTTGAAAATTCAAGTGGCCTGCTTACTTATTAGGAAAGCTTCTGATGGATCACTTAACTGAACAAAAAACTCGGCATCCAATTAAAACCATCTCCTTCATTCACCTCGAGCTTCCTTGGATAAAATTTGACCATTCAAATATTGGAAAATTTTACAAACTCACTGAATGATCGGATTCTAGTACTGGCTATGTCTTTTCAATTTAGTATGCCTTTTCAATCTAATAATTAAAAGCTACTGAGGGAAAGAAAAAGGATTATGAAACATTTTGATCCGAAGCTCTCAAGACAGGCAACAACTATCATATCTTCCTACAAAGTTTTATTATGTATGGTAGTATAAGACATAAAATTACCAACGATGGTTAGAGTCCAAAACATGATATATTCTTAGAGGACACTTGTGTGTCCTGCCTAACTAAATGTGCTAGATGCACTTGAGCTAATAAAGTCATATTGCATATAAGTAACCAAGAAGGTCTTTTTGTGGGAGAGGTAGCAGTGTATTGAACCAGAATCTTGAACTCAAGGTATGGCTTTAATGAGCAGAAATACAGATAAGAGGGAATAAATCCAATCTAAAATCTTTATTTCTCTATGAAACCCTATGTTGTGGGTACTCATTAGAATCGTCTTGACGAGACGATTCCAATGAGTACCAACAACACAGGGTTTGATATGTAATCATAGGAATACTTTGATTTAAAATTAAAGCTCAGAGGGACCTTAAGCTTAACCCTCGTCATGCTGAACCGGGAATATTCCTGCTTTGGCAGGAGCTATAGACAAACATCAGCCTGCACATATGTACAGCCCGATGTTAGTCTTCATCACCTGTTTCTCACTTTCAAACCAGAATTGTTAATAGATTTAGTTTTTTTCAAATAAAAATGACTCACAGTTGGTACTTTCAGTGCTTTTTGCCCTTTGATTTTGATGAAAACTTTTAGCCAAAATTCATTCAGCATGACAAGGGTTAAAATCCTCTTCAATCACACACACACACATAGACATCTTGTAGATCAATCTCGTGTACATAGTTCCCACCAAGGATACATATTTTTATTCATATTTTCATTCAATAGTTTGCTAAAGATAGTCAACCTGTAATATTCTGCAATGTTTCGGAAGTCATGAACTTTCACAGTGTTAACCAAGGTTTCCTAATGATTTCATTAGGAAACCTCAGTTAACATTGTGAAAGATCATGTGTTCAGAACTGTTGTGGAACTATTAGAGCATCAAACTGAACACCTTATAGGTATTTATCTTGCTTTCAAATTTTACAGAATATTAAGAAGTCAGTGCAAACTTATGCAAGTGCAGGTACTAACACTTGTTTTTCACTAAACCTTTGATAACACTGGGAAAACTCAGCAAGTACAACCCCTTGGAAAAAGTTCAAAAATAGGTTCTTGAACATTTTAGGACGTAAAATATTTCAAGAACTATTCTTAAATGTTCTAGAATGTTAAATGGCAGTTCAAGAAATTCTAGAACAGGTTATAGAACCAGTTTTAGAATTATCAAAGAAGTAGTTCTAGAAGTTTTTGAATTACCAATTTTAATACATGTATTCCATATTCCAGAACATTCAAGAACCAGTTCTTAAAGTTTTTCCCTATCTAAAAAGTTCAAGAACCAATTCTTGAACTTTTTTTTGAAGGGGAAAAGAGTAAATTGATGGGATAGGACAGCTGTGCTATTAAAGATTGATGATTAAAAAACTTTGACAAGGAATCAAAAGAAAATTAAATTTCTGCCCTTATAAACAAAGAACTGGACTTTCTCATTTGAATTTTAGCTGGTTGATGGCTTGTCAAAACTTTTGGAGATTGATAAATTCACTTTTCAAATCAGAATTAATGAAGAATGCCATCATGCCACACTCACAGTGCTGCTTAGCTGTAATTTTATACAGTCACATTTTTCCAGGACAGATTATCAAATAAAAGCATCATTTCTATGTGCAAATTCTAAGCTAGGTTTGTGTTAAAAATATGTCAAAATCGACTTTGTCAGTTCATAAAGTCCTATGGAAATTCCTAATGCAACCATGCTGAAAATAGCAAAACCACTGATCTTAAATTTGCAAAGTTACTTTGCTCAATGTGATAACATTGCATTTCTACCATCATGATACTCTCATTCAAACATGCAACAATTATTGTTATACTATTTTGTTATGGCCTTAATAGTACTCCATAGTTTTCCTTCAGAGCACAAAGGAAAATTTTACAAAGGCAAGTGTTTTTTCCTCTCAACAGAAAATTATGCAAACAATTTTGACATGAAACCATCGAGAATATAAGTATCCCTCATCCCGTATTATATGATCAAGTATTAACAAATTGTTGGAGTGCTGAGACTACTTTGATCATTTGAAACTGTTTTCCAGAGGTGATTTCAATATCAATGGCTCAGCCCGAAACAGTTGTAACTGCCTATATGTTTATAGGCAGTTACAACTGTTTCACGCTGAGCCATCAACATGCCATTGGAAAAAGCAGTTTTAGATGTTAAGTCATTGAGAGCACTTGTGAATCCAATCTACAGAGTGAAAATTACAAAGTGCAACAGATTGTTCTAACAAAGAAAATGGCAAAAAAATGACAAAAATTTGTGTTCCATATGCAAGAAAAGTAATGTGGCAAATTATACCTGAATATACATAAACTTCAAGAACAGTATTCATCTTAATGTTCATTTCAAGAACTTCTGAAGCTTCAAGCAAATTTACTTACTCAAACAAATGAACTTAATTACTGGTGTTTCATTTAATTAACAGCATTTAAGCATTATTCTTATAATTTCCAAACATTTCTTCAGAGACAAAATTTGAAGGAAATTTGTGGAAGGGTTGCAACAGTACAAAAAGAGTTTATTATAATTACAGAAAAACACAAAATCTCTCCACCCATCCTTCCAATAGACTTGCAAGACAACTTTCAATTAGGTTCTAAGTCAGTGCCGGCAAAATTTGTAGGTCTTAATTAAGGTTTATATAATTAAATTGCTTATAAATGAAGTTTTCATTAAATTAGAAGGGAATATTAAAGTAAACAGTATGTAATCATAATAACTGAGTTTCAGGGAGAGAGAAAAAAAGCCATGTAAATAGTTTCTTCGTCATTTCCCTCTTTTAATTTACTGTTTTTAATTCCAACCAGTGATTTTCTGTACCTTCCAAATTAATTTGTATGAAATTTTCTTTCAGTAAGGAGTGTATCTATTAACCTTTGGCATGCTGAACCCGGAATATTCCTGCTTTGGCAGGAGCAATAGACAAACATCAGCCTGCACATATGTGCAGTCTGATGTAAGTCTGCACCACCAGTTTCTCACTTTCAAACCAGAATTATCAATAGATTTAGTTTTTCAAATTAAAATTGACCGACAGTTGGTACTTTCAGTACTTTTTGCCCTTTGATTTTGATGAAAATTTTAAGCCAAAATTTATTCAGCATGACAAGGGTTAAAGTTCTACAAAGAATATCTAGTTAACTTAGAGTTGTCACTCAGAGAGTAAAATCAACACATTTCCAGGCTTTTCTCTGTAAGACCTTTATTTTTCCAACATTTTAAGTTTTTAGCTGATAGGACCAACTGTTTTACAAGTCCTTTCAACATCTGAGTTATTGTATCAATCTAATTGATTTACAGCATAGAGCATATAGGCTCGAAAATCAGCATGATTTTAAGTTTCACAAAATTCTTAATCCATTGACCAAGATTTCAAAAATCCATTTGAATTGTCAAAATTTGATAGTCGGAAAGATTGATTTCCGCTGTCGGAGATCAAACCCAGGACCTCTAGACTGACAGTCCAATGGGCTACCAACTGCGCTATGAAAGGGGCACTATATATCCAAGAAAGAGGACCAAAATGGTTCTAATACCACTCACAAAAGTCTTTAACCCAAGGACATCACTAGTCAGATGTCAAACGGGAGATACTTTATACCAACTATCCATGCCCTAGGTGTTGAGGCTGGTCCTGAGAAAGAGATTTTGTTTTTGGTTCTATATGAAAAATAAATGGCATATTGGGATGCCCAAAAATGAGCTAAAAAGCAGGCAGTGTAGGCTTAGATCAGACTGCATATCTGTGCAGCAGGGATCAACACTAACTCCTGAGAGTAAGTATTCCACTTGATTCCTAATCAAGGAGGCCAAGCAAAAAGTAAGGGGTCGGAATGTTCATCATCGGATAACATTGTGGGAAGAAGAAACAAGCAATTTCTTCTATTCCGCAATTTCCTCCTTCAAACTACTACTAAATGCAAGCAAATGTTTTCTTTAACAACTTTTGTAGTGATACGATCTACAATTCTGGCAAGGGTTGAAAAGGAAAATGACCACATGTATTTGTTTTTCAAAATGTTCTAATATGCACCTTGGAGTTCATCGGACTCCTTACTTGCAAAAGGAAGGGGTCCCAACTGGTAAAAAAAGAGTCTAGGACTATCGGATCTCCCTAAGCTTCAAATCCTGTGCAGGATGATCTTAATCTTAACTGCCTGCCACGACTTGTACAGCAGTAATATGCCATGTGCAGTATTAGAAGGGCTACTATTTTCTTTAAATGACAAACCCCCTTTTTAGCTCACCTGAACACAACATGCTCAAGGGGAGCTATTAAGATCAACCTGAGTATGTTGTGCATTGTGGGTCTTCCGTCGTCAAAAATTCAAAACTTCGTCTTCTCTGAAACCACTAGGCTGATTTGCACGAAACTTTACCAGGATGCTCTTTGGGTGACCCTTTTAAAGAATTATTTGTGAAATTTTGATTGGCCCATAAATATGGGTGTGGCAGGGCAGGGCTTATTTCTCCTAAACCACTGGGCCAATTTCAATGAATCTTTGCCAGAATGTTCCTTGGGTGACCCTCAGGCCTCTATAAACATTATTTGCTAAATTCTGCAAATATGGGCATTGCAGGACGTGGCATTTTTTCACTTTGAAATCTTTGAACGACATCTTCTCCTGAACCACTGGGCCGATTTCACTGAAAATTTACCAGAATGTTCCTTGCGTGACCCTTTTCAAAAATTGTTTGCAAGATTTTGATTGGCCAATGAATATAGGTATGGCAGGGCGCATGGTGGGGCTTATTTTGAGCCCGAAGTCTTTGAACGACATCTCCTCCTGAACCACTTGGCCAATTTTAATGAAACTTTACCAGAATGTTCCTTGGCTGACCCTTTTCAAAAATCGAAATTTTGATTGGCCCATAAATATGGAAGTGGCAGGGCATGGCTCATTTTGAGCCCAAAATCTTTAAACAACATCTTCTCCTGTCACTGGTAAACGAAACTTTACCAGATTGTTCCTTTGGTGACCCTTATGAAAATTGTTTGCAAAAGTTTGATTGGTCCATTAAAATTTGTGTGGCAGAATTGGGCTTATTTTGAGTCTTCTCAGTAATGAATGGATGGGCCAGGTCTATTATCACTTTAAATTCTTGAAACAGTTAGGCAACTGTGAATGAAACTTTGCCAAAAAATTACTTAGTTGAGATCCACTGGACCAATAAAATCCAGGTGAGGGGTTTAGGGCCATTCTGGCCCTCTTTTTTGAAGATTCTACTTTTGCTATCAAACACTATAATGACTGATGATAATTTTATCCTCTTTGAATAAAAATATGACAATCAGGAACTTCCTGTTTAATTACGTAAAACAATAACAAAGTGCATTTTCACCCTATGACTTTTTCTTTTTTAAACTTTCATATTTTTAACCCTTCTTTTCATGCTGTATGAAAATCTTGGCAGATTTGCCTTAAAATGTGCTGAAAAAGGGTATAATGGAAAACAAGGTGGTATAGACAATATGACACGAAGAGAATATTTTTTTCTGATTCATGGAATAATGGATTTGTTTGATTGTTTGTTTGTTAAAATGGGTTTTACGCCGCTTTCAACAATTTCGCAGTTATATCGCACTTATATACACCCTTTCCTAGCCTCCGACTGCTATCTCACATAGGTTTACAATTATCTACCCATTGGTGAGAGACAAACGGCGGAAAGGATATTTGCCACCACCAGAATTTGTTTGAATGTAGTTTTATTTACACTGCTTTTTAAATTTTTCCAGTCATATGGCAGTGGCTGAAGCACTTAACCATGGATTCCTGTTATTTCTCTCACCTTTACTACCATGTCATGACATCCTTTCCGAGCCTCTAGCTGCTCATATTCTGTGACCCATGAGCATGATTATAACAACCCATAAGTGGGAGACAAATGCATAAAAGCCACCAGGGATTGAACCAAGGACTCCTTGAGAGTGTCACATGATATCAACTGTGTTATGATGGCACCTACCCATTTCCTCATGAATATGCAAAGTTAAAATTTACATTGACTGATTCAGCATTCAACAATTGTTTTAACTATGGCTATACCATAGGTTACAGTTCGTGTGTGATTAATATGCAGCAAGTAATGTAATTGAATAAGTATTGGATGTCATCATTTTGAAATTTGAGAAATCCAAAGCCCCCGGTCTGGCCAAAACCATTGTGGCGGATACATAGGCTGTTTGAGGGGGTTGTTTGAACCCCACTCTGTAGCCGAATAACTTCATTTTCAAACAGAATTTCAATTTCAATAGTGCTATACTAGGAAAACTACCCTCACCCCCTTTTTGTATGTTAAAACACCTTTTATGGAAATCCTGGATTTTTCACAGATTCACCCATATACCAAAAATTGGGAGAATCAACAATCCATAATTCTAAATATCTACAAGTTCAATAGAAACAGCTGTTGCGCTCCTACCATATCAATTATGCATGCATCAAGCCCGTTAACTAATCTATAACTTCTCATACCAAGATTTAATTAACATGTTTTTCAGATTTTAAAGATAAATGACCTTTACAGCCCTCTGTGTATGGCGTGTGGAACGTTGCAAAATTCGATAAATATTTTTATGTGATATAATTTTATAGTTATATTCTATATTTTTTTATTTATATTCTAAAAATATTTTTATGTGATATAATTTTATATTTATATTCTATAATTTTTATTTATATTGTATATTTTTTATTTATGTTCTTTATTTTTTATTTATGTTCGATAACGCGAAAAAAAATTATGTGATATAATTTTTTATTTATATTGTATATTTTTTTTATTTATGTTCTATATTTTTATTTATATTCGATAACGCGAAAAAAAAATTATGTGATATAATTTTTTATTTATATTCTATATTTTTTATTTATGTTCTATATTGTTTTATTTATATTCGATAATAGTGCGAAAAAATTTATGTGGTATAATTGCATCATGTTTTACACACCTTGCGGGGGCAGCCATCTTTGTTGTAAAATCCGTTGTCCAATCAAATCGTTTGTTACAAATGTCACTAGTATCCCATGATGCAATTATACCACATAAATTTTTTTCGCACTATTATCGAATATAAATAAAAAATATAGAACATAAATAAAAAATATAGAATATAAATAAAAAATTATATCACATAAATTTTTTTTCGCGTTATCGAATATAAATAAAAAATATAGAACATAAAAAAAATATACAATATAAATAAACAATTATATCACATAATTTTTTTTGGTGTTATCGAACATAAAAAAAAAAAAAAAAAAAAAAAAAAAAAAAAAAAATAAAGAACATAAATAAAAAATATACAATATAAATAAAAATTATAGAATATAAATATAAAATTATATCACATAAAAATATTTTTAGAATATAAATAAAAAAAAATATAGAATATAAATATAAAATTATATCACATAAAAATATTTATCGAATTTTGCAACGTTCCACACGCCATATCTGTGGCCACTAGATTCTTATTTTCTTGTTTTCAAACTGTTGAATAATTGATTGGTTAACTCTAGATTTAGTGATCAATGTAACTTCAAACCTACCTTTTGCAGGTAACATTCTTACAACTTAACTTGGTGGTTGCCCCGGTGGCCTAGTGGTAAATGCACTCAACCCAAGGTCAGTGATTTGAGCCCCATCGTTGCCCAGGTATATTTATGGGCAAAACACTTAATAGCCAGGGTTAGTTCATCCAGCTGTAAAATTGGGTAGCAGTGGGTTTAAACCACTGCCTCTCACTCAGGGACATGAAAACATCAAGATTGAGTGTTAAGGAGCGACTCTATAAGCTTAAGATTTTATCGCAATCAACTAAAATAAAAAAAATCGTTTTCTGAAAAAGGCAATTTTTGCCGAAATATTGAATACTGAGTGTTTTATTAAATGTAAAATAAATAAGTATAGACTAATTAAATTTGTCCATTGAGTTACATTGTTTTCATTATTACTTCATTGATGAAATATGAAATTTGGGGTTTTGCGAATTTTTTTTCAATTTTAACAAATCTTAAACAATTTTCTGGCTTAGAGATAAAAAAAGGGGGGAGGGGGTAAATTTTGATTTGGATTACCCCAGAATTAGTGATTGACTAGATTTCAAATAGTGGTCAAAAAACAATGAAACTTCCAACTTGCATTTTTCAGGTAACAATGAACAACCTTCTACCTCAACTTGTTCATTGAACAACATCTGTTTCAGTATTAAAATGAAATATGAAATATGAACAGGGGAACAGATAAAAGGGGGTGGGGGGTAAAGCCTGTCTAAAATCTTTATTTCTCAATGAAATCCTATATTGTGGGCACTTATTGGAATCGTCTCTTCAAGACGATTCCAATAAGTACCTTCAACGTTGGGTTTTTATTAACCCTTGTCGTGCTGAACCCGGAATATTCCTGATTTGGCAGGAGCTATAGACAAACATCAGCCTGCACATATGTGCAGTCTGATGTTAGTCTACACCGCCTGTTTATCACTTTCAAACCAGAATTGTCAATAGATTTAGTTTTTCAAATGAAAATTGACCCATAGTTGGTACTTTCAGTGCTTTTTGCCCTTTGATTTTAATGAAAATTTTTAGCCGAAATTTATTCAGCATGACAAGGGTTAATGAAATATTTTGAAGTAAAGTCCAGAATTTTTTTTTTCTTTTTTTTTTTTTAAAAAAGCTTTATGAAATTGTTAACTTTAAAGATGGTTACAATTTGGATTCATCTGGTTAAAAGCTAAGAGGCAAACTGAAGACTGTTATTGCAGAAAGGATACTTTTGATGGAAATAACCAAGACAGATACATTATTAATGAAAGTGTCACTTATCCCCTTCAAAAAGAGTCTATATCTCCCGTAAATTGAACGAAATATAGTATTCAAACTTTTTGCCTGTAGTTTTATAGTGAAATTAATAATTTATTACATTAAACCCATCTTTGCCTTGATATAAAATGTGTACAGAGTACTTAAGAGTCAATAATATTGGCCAGTGACCATTCCACATAGTCTTAAAGAAAGTCAAGGGTTCCAAGGGTACAAATATCTTTTTAGTCTAGAAATTCTACAGCGGACCCACTTCTAAAGTAATTAACATGTCTGAGTGGGAAAAAATGAGGAAAATTTTACTTACAAAAAAAAAATTTACTTCAAAACAAAGTTCAATCAAGACTGCGCTTAGATACATGAATTAACTTGAGACTTTCTCAGTCCTGACTTATATTCTATGACACCTCTTAAGTAAGGTTGTATAACTCAGCAGCTGCACAGGGGTGTTGGAATACAGATTATCTTTACTTGTCCTTGGACAAGTAAAATATGATTTTCTATTTTTCCAGTATCAAAATAGTCAATAAAAAAGAAAATGAATAAATTTTAAGAAACATTGCTTTAAATGAAGAAAATGCTGATACCCAACATTTTTTTTCATTAAAAACAATATCTTCAAAACTTTCCATGGAGTTTACTTGTCCATGGACAAGTTGTTCAGCAAAAAGGTTTTTTTCCACCAGTAGAAAAGCTTGTGTTGGGCAAGTCAGACAGAGGAATTCCACACCCCTGCTGCAAAAAAAATGGAAGAGTAATCCATTCAGATTAATTGATCATGCTAATAACTCAAAATTTGCATTCTAGCAAAAAATGAGAACTACAGTTTAAGAATTAAAATGGAAAAACAGACAACCAACATTTTTCTTTTCACATTTTTTCAAAGTTTTATGTTGGCCTAAATTGAAAGAGATTATAATAGAGAAAAAGGAAAGAGCAGAAAAATGGATTACATTTTTTAACTTAGGGGACCAGAATGTCAAAATTCGTTTTTTTTTACATAAGGGGTAAGCGTCTTTTTCTCCAAAAGTTCTGGTGCCCAGTCAAAAACCTAGCTTTTGTTGAGTCAATGACTGTAATCCTGCTAGTCTTTTTTCCTGAAGAGAATGCAATTTGAAACCATCCTATTTGTTACAAAAAGTAGTAGATATTGCTCGAGCAACCACCTCTATTCAGCAACCATTTTTTCTATGAACATCTTATCTTATCATTAAAAGTCCCTTTATCATAAGAAAAATCTCTGAGAATATGAACGGATTCATATATATATATGCTGTCAAAATGACCTGTCTTATTTAGCATGAAATATATTGTATCAAGCAACCATTTCCATAAGCAACTGTTTTTTTTCATGGCTGCCTAACACAAGTTTTATTGTGGCAAAGCAGAAATTGTCTTAACAAGCAATCTACAGTAATTTCTCAAATATTTATTCACAGGATAGTAAACTTACGGGATTATAATAGAAAGGGTTGTGTAATGAGAGCTCTGTCTACTCCCACAAATTGCATTTAGGGTTGAGCCCCTATAGTATAGATTGCTATTTGATAGTAATGTGTGTACCAAGTTTCAGTAATACCAGAGATATCACAAGGTGCCAGTTTTACCCACAACGACAACACCAATGCTATAGCAATAATTTGGGTTTTCTACGAAAAGAGCCAAGCTAAAAAAAAAAAGAAAAGCAGTCTTTACATTCTTCCTATCAAATGCGATGCTAGAGTCAGTTACATATTTAAAAGCCATTGTTATGCATGAACCGTCCTTAACCAAAGCTTAGCTGAAAAATATCCAACATGAGCTGGTGTTGAACCCACGCGGACAACAATATTAAAATAATGAGTTTACTAGTCCAATGCGCTAACCACTGAGCCAAAGGGGACCTTTGCTGATGCAGGTGTCAGACATTGTATCTAAACCAAAGCAGCTATGCAGGACAGTGGTGAGAATGGTCTCCCATAAAAGCCATCAACAGAGAAAGGTACTTTGTAAGCTCAGCCTTCATTCTAATTCTTTTTACAGGCTTAAATTAAAAATGTCAATTTATTGTGTACAATTGAAAATATGTTTCATTGTGGATCATGTATGAAATTTTAGATTTGAAATCGAAGTGAAGACTGATGTTCGGATCATTTAACCCTTCCTGTTTTACAAAATTTTGGACCTGTCCAAATTCAAAGGTTTTGCAGACGAAAATTTATAGAGGATTTAATTTGAAAAATAACCATTCAGTAGGATAGAAAATAGTGTGGAAAAAGAAGAAATTGCTTGTCAGAAGCAATTTCTTCTTTTTTCACAATGTTTTCTCAATCATAAAATCATAGGCACGTAAAAAGCAGGGATTATACAGCAAAGGGTTAATTTTCTATTCCTTCTATCTTTTTTTTCCAAAATTGACTGGTCTTAAATGAACATTTTGATAAGTGCCATGGAATGCAGAATTTGGTGACTGGAATACAGAATTTGATTCCATGTGTCAAATTTTAAGCAAATAAACATCAAGTCAAGGTGTCAGGACTGTTAGTCATTTATCCTCAGCAACAGGAACAAATCAATGCAAATCTTGCAGCATCCTTGTCATTAAAGCTTTTAATTAAACAAAAATCTTATCCAGAAAGTATCTAAGTAGCCTGCTGATTTTGACATATTAACTAATCCTTCCACCAAACCCATCAATAACAGATCTTATGTGTTATGCAATACTATTTGATAAATAGAAATCACCATCTGTTTGTAGACTGTAGGAACATTTAGCACTCAGCAGGAAGCAGGATGAGGGGAGGGCAGTCAAATAAAGCAAATATCAGTCTGGCCAGATTATGCAAATATTGGTTAATTTTAAACTTAAAGTTCTCACATACTAGATAATTACCTAATCTCACATGTGTTTTTTGCAAAATCTGTAATGATGAATTAATTATCTTGTCATCTAGAAATATAATCTTTAACCACACATTATCAATAATTTGTTGCAATAGATAAAGTCACCAACTGCATTAAAGTTATATAGGTGATAAATTAACAAAGGTTAGGTAACAAAGACTGTCCTTTACCCTTTCCCTGCTGAATTTGAATGTTGTTTTATTTCAAACAAATCACTAATTTGTTGGAATGGTTCAACCATTGTGGCTCAAATTTTATATCAATGATTTATAAGAAGGCACACAAAGAATACTAAGATCTGGCTCCTTGTCTGTGCAGAATGATCTGATCTATAATGTCTTATGAAGCTTTTTTCAAAGCATGAGAAGGGTTAAATAGTTGTCATTTGTACAAATCTCCACCATAAATAAAGCTGTTCTAATTTCTGATGAAGTTTGAATTTCATATTATAGTCTAAATCTTTTAGTTTATGTGTAACACCATGCAAGAACAACTGGAGTCTCACAATACTGATATATACATAAAATGGAAATTCCTGTGTTTTGTTTTACCATTCTAATCTTGATTTACAAATAAATTTTGTAATTTTAATTTTCACAAATCATGAAATGCTTAACATGCAATCAATGATGGATTCACAGGAGGTTTAATTCTGTAGCCTAAACAGGGATTATTCTGGCTCAGAATTTTGCATCCAGTCAAAACTTATGAGAAATACTGAACTTTCAATGTCAAATTGAACAAAACCCTTCATTAGAAATATGTTTTTCTGAGATTTTTCTCTTATTTAGCCAATTTGAATGAGATTTCTGACAGAAAAATGAGAGAATTTACGCAAATCTCGCTCAAAAATGATCCCTGCCTAAATGTTTCATTTTCCCAGCCACTTACATCTATGGTGTACTGGCTGTCTGTGCAGTTTTTTTGTGTCTTCTAAATAAATCAGAGTAAAAGATAGTACAGGTATGATTTGGTTGGGTTGATATGAAAGGAAGATACTTTTTGGAGAACTCATCCCCCTAATTTGTTCAAACCTCTATCTCATCATGCAAAATACATTCTGCAATGCAGAAATTCTAAAAGTAACCTCTACATAAATGCAGAGACATATATGTCCCTGATAAATGATAGAGATAAAGGCCCAAGAGACTAAATTTGTTATCAAAAGCAAACAACAAAATTAAGACATTTAACATTTTGCATTTTTGATGTGCATCTGTTAACAGTTTGGTTAAGCAAGATTTTAATATCAATTTAGAATGGCCTTTATGGATATATTTATTAAATTTTATCAAACTCAATAAAGTGTTGATGGATAATCAATTCATCAATCATCTGTTTTCAATACCGCGACACGTGCACATGTTTACCGTTAAATTCTTTAAAACATCAAACGATCAATGCATTAAAGTCCAGCCCTCCTTATGCAAAGTAGGCGTGACATGTGTTTTTGACATGTGCCACCTCCTTGATCGGCGACTGGTCAAAACAATAGACTGACATAACACTATCGTGTTGACAAAACGAAACTGGACATTCGATCTGCAGCCGGATTTAAATTCGAATAGCATGTTTCAAACTGTCAGTCGCTTATATATTACGAATTAGTCAGTTATGAACATATAATTTTGATGAATTAGTGTAGATTCTTAAAATTTTCATTCGTTTGAGTGCAAAATTTTATTAAACTGACTCACCAGATCAAAATATTTACAGTTAACTGGACCCATTCCATGCTCTAATTGCCGCCATCTTTGAAACAGGGAATTGTGGGATACGCAAGTTTATTCTGAGTACTACACTCACAGCAAATGGGATTTACAATAGGCGGTCGTGACGAGGTAAAGTTTTAAAAAGAAATCGTGAATTTCAGAAAATGGATTTATTTGAATATATTTTAATGGACAAAAACTTCCAAATTCGGATTCTATAACAATTTTATCGTATGTATTTTTCTACCATACCAAATTAAACTATCTTTAAATACTACTATCAATTTAATAAAAATCATTATATCAATTAAAGAATAACTTTCAAAAAAATGGATAAATAATATATATATTTTATTTTAGATGAATGAATATCACATTATGGTTCCAGAACATTTTATTTTTGCAACCCAATAGATCTATCATTATTATTAAATTAGATCTATCCCTTGATCGTTTGCAAGAACTTAGTTTAAAAAAAACGGGCCATATAGGTGGTTCATATTGATTTAATTTATGGAATATAAAGATGAAAAATATGACTCATAAGTTTCCATCCTTTTCCAGCGAGTACTGTCCAGGGTATAACGCCAGTAGATTGGATTAAAAAATATTCAATACTGCTTCGGGTCAGGGCCAGCTTCGCTGCTACATTCAAAAATCTATAAAATAATAATGTATAAATTTAGTTGAAATTTCACAGTAACAGATCTATAGAGTACGGGAGACTTAAATTGCCAAGAAATTTGAATGCGTAAGGGGCAGCTTAAGGGTGTTGTCAGCGTAGAGTGGTCAGTTGCATTATACATGTGAAAAAGGGGGTGTGGCTTAAACAGAGATTTAATTGTATTTGATGTGTGCAGACCATCTGGAATTTTAACATCTGGAGTATGTACTGAAGTTATTGTTTTTTCTCCAATATTCAAGTCAGTTACAGCAAACATTGGTCTAGAGTAGGATGTATATTTTGGATGATACCTTTTGAATTAAAAAGTTAAAGAAAGTGAAAAGATGAATTTAATTTCCATTTGAGGTAATATTTTTTTTTATATTATTCTTAAAAGTTGATAATTGCAAAATTAATTTATTATCATTATTTTTTTTTTAATTTTGTATTACATTCTATTATTATTTCATCAATATTTTTTCTTGATACTAAAATTGTAAAAGTTGTGAACATTTTTTTTTTTAGCTTTAGGAAATGACTTCTGCCAGGGTTTTATTATCTTTATCTTTTTTCTATAAGTATAAGTGGAGCGTTCTTTCTTTCTCTATTTTTTCACCAGTTGTCGAATGTGCTTTTTATCTATTAATTATCTTCTCATTTTACAATCATTTTTTTTAAAAAAATGTCATGTGAGTTCAGTGTAGGAATGATTTGATAAAAAAAAAAGCAAGAAAAATGCCTTAAAAAAGAAAAGATGCAGACGTGCCCTGCGTCCAGGATGGCAAAAAGATGCAAACTGTTTGCCATTTACACCCCGCTGTGCACGATCACTTGCGTGCAAAGCGGGGTCTAATACAGTTTGTACCGTTTTGAGAGGTGTTAAAGTCAGACTAAAATCTTTTTATCTCAACGAAACCCTGTGTTGTTGGTACTCATTTGAATTGCCTCAACGAGACGATTCCAATGAGAACCAACAAAATTGAGTATATGCTTTAATTATCGAAATACTTAGATATTAAAACCAAAATACCCCATCTATCAGTAGCTCTGATATGTAGTAGGAGAGGTGAAGGTTAAAGGGTACTTAGAAGTAAGAACTACTCTATGCCTTGTAAAAGGTAAAACATTTAGTTGCAACACTCTTTAACTTCGTAGCTCAGATGCAAATCACGCTGAAGTGAAAGTTATGTCGCTCCAACGTAATATTATCCCAAAAATGTTGTAGATTTGATCAAATCAATTATCTTCGAAAAACTATGATGGAATCATTTTTTTTTTTTTTTCAAAATTTATTTTTTATTGTATTGAAAAGTTTTCCAGATTTCAATTTCTCAGACCATCTTAAATTTTGTTCGAATGCGATAAAGTTTCAATTAAATTTAACAAGAAAAATATCATATTTCAAATTCGGTTTAGCGAGTCAATAGCGATGAAAATATTTAACAAAATTTCATACTAAACCTTTTTGAGATGCCGTTAAATTGCATATATTGCGCCATTGAAATTGAAAAAAAAAATGTAAAAGAAAATAATAAATGATCTACTAAAGCTTTTTAAAAAGTATGTTTTACGTTTAAAAGAAAAAAAATCGTTTTCCTATACTGAATTTAAGAAGAAGCACTGATTGTTAAATATGATATTCTGGTCAGCGTTTGACTTCTATGCTTATTACTTAAAGGGAGATAATACTGAACAGTACTAACATTTCTAAACTCACATGTTCACTGTTGTCCTTCGGAGCACTTAAAGCTATGGTTGGCTTATTACATGTAACATTAGAGGCAACAGAACAAACAAGTTATTCTGTTCTCTGGAAAAAAGATGATTTCCAATTGCAATGTAGTTAAAAAAAAAAAAAGATTTCCAACTGTATACAATTCAAAATACTTTTGTAAGCATATTTATTAAATATTTTCATATATAGTTTTTCTTTATAAATATAAATAGACGAAATGAAACATGTGCAATAGTTGAGTTGTACGATGGATATGGCCAAAGAGTTTGTAAACAACTCTTATAAACAAATCTATATGAAATTTGAAATAAATTTTGTTTTCCAATAAAGATGGGGTTTAGAAAATGGTAGAATGCTTGACCAAAGACAATTTATGTAGAATCTTTGACAATGTTTCTTTAAAATTTGCAAAAGAAGCGCATCTTCATGAGTAAAGAATGTTTTACCACCCCAAATTAAGAAAAATTCTCAGCGGTCACTGTAAGAGGTGGAAACAACTAGAATGCCTCATAGCGAAATAGATGTAACATATAAGCAGTTACAACTGTTTCGCACAGAGTCATCGATATTTTAAATTGGCATTTGATAATTTATGAATAGATGAAGGTTTTGGTTGCAACTAAATGGCTTACATGGGTGGCAATAGACAGAGGTCATCTGTCGACTGATGAAAACATGAATGGGTAATTCCGTGACCAGACTACAGTGTAATGGACTAGTCTTTATTTATCAAGATAATGATAGCAGCACATACTCATGAGGTTACATTGGTAAAAAATATTTTTAGGAATTGTGAAATTGTACATGAAGGAGAACATTTCCTTACAAGAACAGACAGAAAACAACATGCGTAGTGGGGAAAATGTGTTTTTTTTTGTTTTTTTTTTATACTAGCTCTCACATTTTTTCCGCGTCTTAAAACCAATTCTTTCTATTTACACACTTCCTTTGCGAATCAGTATTTCATTGAAATACAAGAGGAGAGAGAGAGAAAGAGAACGATAGAGGGGGGAGAGGGGCCTTGCTTTATTTTGAGAAATTACTACATAATTACAAATTCTCCTCTTCCAACAAAGTTCGTATCTGGCATGTTTTTCGGAAAATTAAGTATCGCATCTATTATTTCTTCCTACCCTCTATTACATAAAGTGATAAATAATCGTGATTAAGTCAGCTACTTGTTTTCTCAGATATTTTTATGATGCCCAAGTAAAGTAACACGTTAAAGAATAACAAATTGCTAACGAAAAAAATGTTTTTTTCGGTCATTTTGACCCCTAAAAACTCAGTTCTGACCCAGAGCATTTCTAAGGTGACGAGTAAATGACTCCTTAATATCAAACACTAGCGCAAGCCCTGTTGAATCTGGAAACCTGTATCAAAAAAAATCTAAAAGAGTTTTAGAATCTATATAGTAACCGGGCTAAGTAGCAGCAACTTGATAAGGGTTAGAGGTCAGCTGCTGGCTGTACAGGGTGTAAATGAAATTGATTGGTTTGAGATAAAAGAAACAATACAAGGGCAAGAAATTTTGGCAGAAACTTTATGCCGCTCATTATCTATAATGCTACACAATTGGAACCATATGTCTTTAAGTGAGGTGTTATGCAATTGCAGAAGTAGCGGTCAGTTAGGTTTCAGAGGGGGGTAAATGGAATAGCGAATTCAAAATTATTGATATATCTTAAGATTATATGCAAAAAATTATTTAATGGTGATGTGAATTGAGACACGTTTTGTTTCATCTACCATTACTGCCTACAACATAGTGCTTGTAATGGAGATTTCCCACATTTTCTATTTATCTGGAGTATTTAGTGGGAGGGGTAAATTATTACGACCTGAAATTTGAGATAGCCATGGTTACCAGAAAATTAATGGAACCAGCATCATTTTGTTTTGTTTATATTATTCGGAGAAAAAACTGATGGGGTGTCCGAGGGGGAAGAATAGATGATTAGTATCTGTCTTAACCCTTAACCTGATCGGCAGACGTTAGGAAGAATCCAAATCCAAAGGTATAACCAATAAATATTTTCAATACATTTTTTTATTTATTTTTAATATCTTTGAAAAAAAAGTGATTTGGTTTGAATAAAACTGTACTTTTTTGGAAAACTGTATGTCTCAATCATGTTTAAATTTATCCCATTTAAAATTATGGAATTTCAAAGTGGTCGAAATTCTAAGGGGCTGCAGATGGCAATGGTAAGGAAGTGCAGTTTTGAAAAGGAAGCATACTTAGTTGAAGAAATATTGTTGGGAGAGGAGAAAATGCTAGTTAAAAGTAATTTCTCTTTATACCTCAATATTAATGCAAGTATGAAATTGCAAGGAAATTAAAATCTAGAACCGAATTTTCATGAAAGACTTGGGTGCAGCATAAAAAATAATATGGGAAAATGTTGTTAGAAAAAAAGAGAAATTGCTCTTCAGTTGCACTGACTTTGAACTTGTAGTGTTAACTGATGCAATTAAATATCCCATGTTTGATAATAACAGTAATTGTAATTTTATTAAATGATATTTTGATCAAAATATACTTATAAAAGTTCTGCTTTGTCTATTCAAGGGTTATTTTCTTGATCAAATTTCATTTAAAACTAGAGAACAATTTTCAAACTAATTTTGATAATCTTTTCTTTTGAAATTCACAATTTTCTTACAGGGAGAGAGTTTAAAATACAAAAATCAACAAGATTAGGTTTCAATAGAATTATAAAGTGATTGAAATGGATTTGATTTCATCCCATATTTATATACATTTTGTATTAAAATGGGATTAATAGATAAAGAAAAGATATCAAAATAGTTTACTATTCTTATGTTTTCTTTTTTTTCTATTTACATTTAAGTAACAAAAATGTGTAATTAAATTCCATGATAATCTTAAAATAACAGTTGCGCATAATAAAACACAATAGCTGTCAAATCCGGGCTTGGATTTAAAATTGAATATGTTGTTTATTCAAGATATAAAAATTCATTCATTTGAAAAATAGAGGTTTTCAATTATACAATTTTTTACAAAAATTATTTACGCTTTGAAATTCCTTCAAAACTTATTTGAAATGAAAAAATAACAAAAAGATAAGCAGAAAAGTAAATCATGAATTCCACTTTCAAAATACTGATTGAGTGCTTTTAATTGAATTTTCCTCCTGTTTTTTCAGCTTAATTCAATTTCAACATATTGAAATTGATTAAAAAGAAACATTTCTCACTTAATAAATTTTAAATTAACTAAATCAGTCAAACTGCTTCCATATACGGCATATGACAGTTTAACAGTTATGTTGTAAGCAGACCAAATTTTTGACTAAACTGTTGAAATTTAATTTAGAAATGAGTTATAATAAGTTGAATTGTGGTAAGTTTTGATATTTTGTTCAAATTCAAAATTTAAAGGTAGAATGGAAACTTTTAAGCAAAAAAAAAGTTTCACTTAGTACATTCCATGGATTTATGAACAACTTTCTTTAAACTTAGATTAAACCTTTTTAACCCTTGTCATGCTGAACCCGGAATATTCCTGCCTTTGCATGCAGGAGCAAAAGACAAACATCAGTCTGCACATATGTGCAGTCTGATCTTTGTCTATACCTCCTGTTTTTCCTTTTTTGAAACAACATGAGCTGAAAAATTTTATTTTTAAGATGAATACGGTCTGGCAGTTAGTGCATCCAGTGCTTTCAGCACTTTGATTTTGATGCAATTTTTCAAAGATTTTTTTTTCAGCGTGACAACGGTTAATTCTGCTTCCTAAAATCCACTAGTGCTCAGGCTAAATGTGAAGGCTCAGACTCAGAGGCTGAAATATCATTTTCCTGTTGATCAACTTGATACCCCTTGATCAAGAGATCAACACTATTCCTCTAGAACACAGATTATCTGATAATAAAATCTAGAAACAATGAAAGCAGCATTGCAGAAAAATTGATTGATTGACTGAATCAAGTTTTACACCGCTCTCAACATTTTTTCAGTTATAACGCGGCGGCTGGAGCACCTAACAATGGTTTCCTGGTATTTCTCTCACCAGTACAACCACCACATCCTTTCTTAGCCTCCAGCTGCTATCTCACATAGGTCTACGATTATCAACCCATTGGTAAGAGACAAATAGTCGGAAAGAATGAGTGCCACCGTCGGGGATCGAACCTGTTACCTCTGGATTGACAGTCTGACGCGCTACCAACTGCTCTATGACGGCGGCTACATTGCAGAAAAAGGAGAAATACTTCTAATTCAAAATAGAATAAAAACAAACTTATTATCCAACATCATATTTTCATGTTATGTTAACTACTTCATTGTCAAAAAGCTGGGTTTTGTTGTAATGGGTCACAGGTTAAAGAATTTGAAAACACTTTAAAAAAATTAAACCTGGGGGCAAATGTTAAAAATTTAAATACAAAAGGTGATAATGATATTAGTGGCAGGGGTCTATTTGTTAACCCTTTCCTGATTTGTCAAATTTTAGACTGGTCTAAATTCGAAGCAGGTGCAGCAGATCTTGTTGACTTATATGAAAAAGGGCACATTTTGAAAAGAATCCATTCCAAAATGATGAAAATATTGTGGAAAAAAAGAAATTGCTTGTAACAAGCAATTTTCTTTTTTTCCACTGTATTTCATGAAAAGAAAATTCCATGGTTGAATAATTGAAGACTCACTTAAGAAAAGGGTTCAGTTATTTCACAGTTACCAGATTTTATGGACTTTGCTTACTGAGGCCCAGTAGGGGGGACTAGTTACTTGTGAGAGGTTGGTCATAATTATCTGACATATGGATCTATTATTTGTATCAATTATCATCAACAAATTTATAAACCCCCACATGTAGCCTCAAGCTATCTTGGAATCAGTTTCAGATTTTTCAGGAGTCTTGCCAATGGTCAGTCTATAACTTTATTTCATTTTTTTTTTATTTCAAGAAAATTTGGAAGTTTTGATCTTGGAATTGTACGGATAATATAAGGAATATGATTATGTAAGGTAATGAAATATTTTCGCATTCAGAAATTGAGAATTTTCAAAATCTTTATGTGATTAATTGCTTTTGAATCATGAAATTGCATTGAAATGTCAAAAATGATGTGCTTAAGTATATAAAATAATGTTTGATCAAACTTTGATCAAATTATGTTTGATGATTGATGATTTAAAATGGAGTTTAAATTTGGAAAATTAGGTTTGAAGTTTAAATTTAAATGCACTTGTAGATGTAATAAGATTGCAAAACAGGAGAATTTATATAGATCTAAAAAAAATACACATGTTAACTCTTTGATTGATTGAATGGAGTTTTACGCCTCTTTCAACATTATTTCAGTTATATTGCGGTGGCTGGAGCACCTAACAATGGTTTCCTGGTATTTCTCTCACCAGTATAACCACTACATCCTTTCCTAGCCTCCAGCTGCTATCTCACATAGGTCTACAATTATCAACCCATTGGTGAAAGACAAATAGTCGGAAAGAATCAGTGCCGCCGTCGGGGATCAAACCCGTGTTAACTCTTTGAATTGAGGGGTCAGTGCACAACTACTGTAAGTTCTATATTCAATAGGTATTTACGAGAACTAGAGATAAAGGAAGTATTTTGGTTAAATTTTAATGTTAATTAATTCGTTAGTCTTTATTTAAACCCTATATTGTGGGTACTTATTTGAAACGTCTTGTCAAGACGAGTCAAATAAGTACCCACAATATAGGGTTTCATTGAGAAATATAGAATTTAGATTGGTTGTATCCCCTTCTTTTCTGGTTTTATCCCCTTCTTTTCTGGGCTCCTGTTTTCAAAAATTTAACACCAATCCGTAGTGTGTGAAAGCAAATTTTGATAAAATGGCTCAATAAGGAGACATTTGATTTTGAAAATTCAAATGATTTAAAGATGTATGCTTTTGAATTGAAAGAAAATATTGAGAGAAAAAAGGAAAATAAGCATTTTCCCCTTTTTACACATTTTTTTGCGACAATATAGGATTATATCTTTTCAAATCGTACACTTTTAATTTTCATCTGCTACCTCTTCGAATTTGGACCAGTCTAAAATTTAGAAAAAGCAGGAAAGGGTTAACCCTTTGCTGTTTAATCCCTGCTTTTTACATGTGTGTGATTTTTATGATTGAGAAAACATTGTGAAAAAAGAAGAAATTGCTTCTGACAAGCAATTTCTTCTTTTTCCACACTATTTTCTACCCTACTGAATGGTTATTTTTCAAATTAAATCCACTTTAAATTTTCGTCTGCAAAACTTTTGAATTTGGACAGGTCTAAAATTTTGTTAAACAGGAAAGGGTTAATACAGTGTCATGTGTCATTAAATCTACTTTATTGAATCTCTAGAAAATTCAAGTCCAAGAAAATAAAACAAGTTTAATGAAAAATTATCGATCGATGCTCTGCGGACATTTCCAGTGTTTATCCGTCATATTCTACTTTTACTGTTCAATCATAATTTCAGATAGCAATTAAGTTTTTCATAAAATTCCCTTTAATGAAGGCTCAGAAATTGATTTTTTCATTTCTCCCGGATGAAATTAAAAATTGACCATGCTTGACCAAGTTCATATTGAAATATTCCAGCGACAAACAAAATGTCATATTTCAAATATTTATTCTAATATTGTTAAATATTCAAACACTATCGTTTTTTAATCAAAAATTGATCCCCCAGGGGAAAACAATGGAATTCTGAATATAAATTGAAAAAATATCATAAAACAACATGTGTATATGTATTTGGTAAAAAATTGAAGCCACTGTATGAATGAAAGGGAGTCAATTTTATTTAAATCTATTGCGCATGGCATTTTGTCTCTGTACCAAAACTTTTTGCAAATGAGCCTGTGCATGACATTTCCAACAATTTAATATGTTGTGAGATGCAAACATTGAGCATCATTGACAGCGGTACGGTGCAATAAGAGTTGCCTAAATCTGACTCAAGATACTTTGAGACCTTATCTATCTTCAAAGCATATACATGTACATGTAGTGAAGACTCTGGCCAGACTGTGTGCATGGACTGTCTTGCCTGAGTCTTAATTTTGCTTTGCCCATATTTAAAATTGTTGGAAATGTCACACAAAGGTTCAGATAGTATAGACTAATATCAGCCTGCAAAGATTTGTCACTGTTGTCTTTTTTAAGGCTATGTTGCCTGCTTTCTACCATACATTCAGGGAATACCATACCTTGAACATTATGATAAAGGTTTAATTTAAATCATATTTCAGGGGCTAGCATAAATTTTTTGTAATAGACAATGATTAATACAATAGTTTTGCACTGACCCCTCTAATTAGGCAGTAATAGACTAACAGCAAGGGGTCAGGGCTACACTATTGTAAGTGCCTATATGTCTATAGGCACTTACAATAGTGTTGTGCTGATCCCTTGTGCAAATGTGTTTACCCAATATTCATGCCTTTTAAGGTAGTGGAACCTAATAGCTCTGCAACCTTTTGGGAGTAATGAGCTTTAACTTTCATTAGGAAACCTGAATCAAAATTGTGAAAGATCTTGAGTTCTGAAATGTTGCTTAATTATTACGGGTCCACTACCTTAATCCTATAGAAAGCAATATCAGAAAAGGATAATTTTAGTTTTAGGTACAAGCAATTTCTTCATTTCCCACCATGTTTTCAACCTAAAAAGATGTAAGCAAATGATATTTAGAAATTTATTATCTTTTGAGCTAAGAGCTACAGAAAGAGGGGATATTTTCAATTTCAAATTCGAACATTTCAACAAAACTTTCACAAACCCTATATTGTGCGCACTCATTTGAATTGTCTTGTCAAGACGATTCAAATGAGTACCCACAACATAGGGTTTCAATTAGAAACAAAAATTAAAGACTGCAGATTCTTTAAATTTGGACGCATCTGAAAATTTTTTAAAGGTTTAATTGGTGATAACAATCACGGCAATTTGTTGACCAGTACATCTGGCTGAAAAGTCAGCTATGTTGCCATTAACTGGACAAAGACGTTAAAGGCCTGTTTAAGGCCACTCCATATTTGAGTAGGGATGCAGAGAATAAAAAAATAACAAAAGTATTTTGAAGTGATACTATTGGAAAAATTATTGATCCGCCGGACTTCAATAACCCTAATTAAAGTCTATTGATATTTTTCTTATAAGAGGCCCTACAGTATTATTTTGTAACGGAAAAGGGATGGAGGCTATTTTCGTGAAAACAAAATATTAATATTGTTTCGTCATTGCCTTTAAAAAATGGCATTATTGGAAAAGAATTGGGGTATGTGATTTTCTTTTTAATTTAATCTTTTATATTTCATAAGTAAGTGTTTTAACCCATCATCAGATGTCAAGATTTATAACTTGTCGTGAGTCAACAAAATTGCAGAAGATATTTTGAAAAAAAGATGGAATTTTAACGCTACTTGTTTTTGAACAATTAAAATCAAATTATTCTATCACCCTGTTGTCGTTGGTGTAGGTGTTGGCGCAGGTAGTGTGCCAAGCTTAAACCTTGGTCATAATGTTTGTGGTTCTTTAGAATATCCTGCATATTGTGTGTTCAATATCATAAGAGCCATTGAAATAATTGAAGGGAGATAACTGCGGATGTTTCTCTATATAAATTATCTTCCTTTTTGGAATTGAACCTTTTTAGCTCACCTGAGCACGAAGTGCTCAAGGTGAGCTATTGGGATCGTAGAATGTCCGTCGTCCGTCGTCAGTCGTGCGTCGTCCGTCGTGCGTCGTGCGTCGTGCGTCGTCCACAATTTCTTTAAACATCTTCTCCTCCTAAACCAGAGGGCCAATCTTGATGAAACTTGGCAGGGATGTTCCTTGGGTCAAGCTCTACCAAAGTTGTTCAAATAAATGAAATCCACCCTTAACTTTCCCTTTACCCTTAACAAAAAGGGTGAAAATATGAAAATCTTTAAAAATCTTCTTCTCTGAAACCAGAAGGCAGACAGCTTTCATATTTGGTATGTAGCATCATCTAGTGGACCTCTACCAAGTTTGTTCATATCAAGACCCTTGGGTCATATTTGGGCTTAGCCCGGGGCCCAACCCTTTTTACATAGAATCAAAGAGCGAAAATCTTTAAAAATCTTCTTCTCTGTAACCAGATGGCAGACAGCTTAAATATTTGGTGTGTAGCATCACCTAGTGGGCCTCTATCAAGTTTGTTCATAACAAGACCCTTGGGTCATATTTGTGCTTTGCATGGGTGCATCCCTTTATCTCTTATGAGCACGAAGGGTAAAAAATTGAAAATCTTCAAAAATCTTCTTCTCTGAAACCAGAAGGCAGACAGCTTTCATATTTGGTATGTAGCATCATCTAGTGGACCTCTACCAAGTTTGTTCATATCAAGACCCTAGGATCATGTTTGGGCTTTGCCCGGGCCCAACCCTTTTTACATAGAATCAAAGAGCAAAAATCTTTAAAAATCTTCTTCTCTGTAACCAGATGGCAGACAGCTTAAATATTTGGTGTGTAGCATCACCTAGTGGGCCTCTACCAAGTTTGTTCATATCAAGACCCTTGGGTCATATTTGGGCTTTGCACGGATGCATCCCTTTATCTCTTATGAGCATGAAGGGTAAAAAAATGAAAACCTTCAAAAATCTTCTTCTCTGTAACCAGAAGGCAGACAGCTTTCATATTTGGTATGTAGCATCATCTAGTGGACCTCTACCAAGTTTGTTCATATCAAGACCCTAGGATCATATTTGGGCTTCATCTGGGCGCAACCCTTTTTACATAGAATGAAAGAGCAAAAAGGCATATCTGTCTTGCTCTTCGCTGAAAACGTTGCATGGTATTGATTTTAGGCAATTATCTTCTTTTTGAAATCTGCCTATCTAATTAATGTGATGTCCCAGGGGTCATAGAGACTCAGGTGAGCGATCTAGGACCATCTTGGTCCTCTTGTTCTATCTTCTATGCCTTCTGCTTTGTTTAATGTCTGTTACTGGGCGCTATTGTTTTGTCACTCAAGAAAGAAAACATTGTTGGAAAATATGAACTTTCTACAATTTCTACAATATTTTTTTATGTACCTCTGGGGCCTAAATATAATATTTCAGCCTACCATTTGAATTTGTTTAAGTCTTTTGGAGGGTTTGAAAAGTTCTTGAGAAAAGATGAATATATTTGAAAAATGGAATAAGAATTATTTTGATTTTTTTCTGCTCCATATTTCTGTAGTTATCGAATAATATGCCTTATGCAAAGGACTTGTATAACTTGAACTTGATTAAATTTGTATCCTCGGAGATTGAAGAAAACTTTGATGGCACACGAAATGCTGATGGCAATTACTTTGCTACTTTCATGTAAAGTTTTTCTTGATTTTTTTTTGTATTTGAAATTCAAAATCATGAGATAAGTTATCGATAATAGTGAAGGGAGAAGATACATGATAATATGTCATGCTAAGAATATTCTCATAAATGTGATTCTATTAATTAGTCATTATATGAAATTATTACTACATTCTAAGATGATGCAAGCTATTATTCTTGATATTAGGCTACTAAAACTATGTAACTATATCATATTCAAGCTGCAATTACATGGTTTTTGTTCCCAAACGATAATAAATCATTTTTTCAAATTGGGATTGAGAAGGAGTCGTTTGAAACATAAGGAAGCTTATCTCAGAGAACAATTCTCGTGAGAAAAACTCGTTCAAAATTTTGAAATCTCATGATTTCGGTTAAAAATAAAAGTGACTAATAAAAACGACTGCGGAGAACAATTGATTTTGACATTGAAGTTTGGACCCAGTGCTCTTCACTTAAACAATTTTCAATTTCATTTCTATTTTCCATTTCTATTGCTAATTAAATTATCTTTGAAAGTTCTATTTTTTAACTGAAATGACCCTTCACTTTCACTGAAGAGCATGAACAAACTCTTTACTATTTTACGAAATTTAAGACTTTTTAAAATTACATATACCTTGATTTATTTGACCCGACTTTGACCTCTGTGGAAGAAATGCTTAAATAACAATTACTGACATATTTTATCAATTAACAAAATACATGTACATTCAATACCGTTTGTTATCAATTCCTAAGAAAGCACATGCAAAGCTTAAGGTAGGAATAATCAGACTTTTATTCATCTAAATAGCAGGGGTCAGATTCGGGTCAATAAAACCGCGCTATAACTATAAAAAAGGTTGCAGAGGACATGAGAAGGTGACAAGGGAAAGTGTATTCTCTTGGAAAGGAAACCATCCTTTTGTTGAAGAAAATACTGTTGAGCAGTGAGGATTTGTCACAAGCAATTTCTTCTTTTTCAACTATGATTTCTCAAGTGTAAAATCACACAGAACTGTAATTATAGGACTGGACACTGGGTTTTAAAAAATCATATTTTATTGAAAAGTGGATTCCTACAATTCTTAATCTTTTGAGTCAGTGTTCATAAAATTGTAACTTAACAGCTTATTAAAGCTTTAGCAGAGCTTTGGTTTTCAAATTTAAATTATACATTAGTCTTTACTTGAAACCCCATGTTGTTGGTTCTCATTTTAAAAAGTCTCATTAAGAGGATTTAAAAGAGTACCCACAACATAGGGTTAAATTGTGAAATTAAGATTTTGCACATGCTTTACTTCCTCTTATCCAGAACCCTGTTTTAGTTCCAACATTCTACCTCACTTAATTATGATGTACATGTGTAAACATCAAATAATTCCTCAGGCTAATCGGAGGGAAGAGGTTGAAAAAATTTTTCCTAATCTTCCTTGGTCATTCCGGACTCCCGTTTCCATGGTAATGGTCAATTAAAATTCAATACTGGGCATGTTTTCATTGGAGTGGGAGAATATTGATAAATCAGTTGCTATACCCCTTGCAGAAATCTGGCTTTTAGTCACAAATGAGTGATAACTGAGTGCTGAAAATGGGCCTGCCTCGGAAACAAAGAGTGTTAGATTTTACGGTAAATTAATATGCTGGAAAATTAACTAGTGTGAAAAAAGCTTGGATTTGATATATTGAATGCTTAGGTTTACAGATTAAATGGAAATTCAGAAATCAAATGGGATAAATGTGTGAATTCTTTGGGCAAATTTGATTACCTGCAAAATTTTTAAAGAAGTTAATTTTGTTATTCAAATAATGGAGAGATCAGTGCATAACTTTTGCAAATGCCTTTTAATGAATAGGCATGGCTAACTGTAACAGAAAACTTTGAGAGAAAAAGGAGAAATAGGAGAATTGCTTGTGAAAAGCAATTTCTCCATTTCTTACAACGTTTTTGGTATCATTCCTCTTCAGAGTTTGAGTTCTTAAGTAATTCTGAAATCCTAGGGAAAATAGAAGATCTGTTTTGACTTGAAAAAAGAATGGATTTGAATTTTATATAAACTGGTGGGGAGTGGTTGTTGTTTGTCAATAGGCATGTATAAATTATTGTTCTCATTATTTTTAATGGGGTGTGAAAGGATCATAAGATAAGATTTAAGAATCATTTTCGTTTGAAATAACTTAAACTCAGAAAGTAATAACCCCAGCTTCTGCAAAGTTAACCTTTTGCATGCTGAACCCAGATTATAATTGTGTACCATGCAGAAGGTAAAGAAAAAGATCAGGCTGCACATTTGTGCAGTCTGATCTTGGTCTATTCCATCATATGTTCATTTTAAACCAGAAAAGCTTAAACATGATACCAAAATGAATGCACTGACTTACAATTAGTGCCTCAAGTACTCTCATCACTTTGATTTTAAGAGTGATTTTAAGGTAGTGGAACTGTAATAGATCCGCAACATTTCGGCGCTCATGAACTTTCACAATGTTGACCGAGGTTTCCTAATGAAAGTCGTTAGGAAACCTCGGTCAACACTCTTAAATTTCATTTTACAAGCGGAACTATTACGGGTCCACTACCTTAATGCAATTTTGCCAATGTTTAACCCTTGTCATGCTGAATAAAATATAGACCTTGGCAAGATTACATGAAAATCAAAGTGCTGAGGAAACTGGATGCACTAAATTTGGGTCTATATATTAATTTTGAAAATATAATTTTTAAACTTCCCTCATTTAAAAAGGAAAACTATGGGAAAACTACAGATATAAACTGAGATCAGATTGCATGTATGTGAATGCTGATCTTTGTCTATACCTAATGCCAAAATAGGAATATTCCGGATTCAGTGTGACAAAGATTAAATTGTGACTTTAATTTATAATTCACTGTCAGGTTATTTCCAAGTCCAGGGCTTGATATAAACATAATTTGCTTATCAGTTCAATGGCTCAGCGTGCAACATTTGTAACTGCCTATACATTTTTTTCACCTATTTTACATTGAAAATTACAAAAAATTGTAAGAGTTTTTAGTCAACTTGCCCAACTACAAAAAAATATCGATCTGTGCATTAATCTTAAAGTCATTTCTTCACCAATGGAATTGGAATTATTTTCAGATTTATTTAAAAGAAATATTTAATCATGGATTCAAAAGTCCAAATTTTTAACAGTAAATTACTTTCAACTATTAAATATAATGTATGTACATTAACTCCATTTATGTGAAAAAATATAACCTTTTAACCTATTTTGAATTTAGTCCCCCACATTTTTTAATAATCACTCATCCAAAAACGCCTATAAAATTTTTATATTTGTTTTATTTTTTTAAAGGTTGAACTTTGAGCTAGCGAGAAAATGATAAACTTTTATTGCTATATTGGTACGTAGTGGTATTATGTTTCATTTTCTTTCGCTTTTAACTGAAATTTGTGAAATTGTGAAATTGTCTTATTTTTGCAGTATGTTCAGGGCTCGTGTTAGTGTTTGTTATTGGGGAGTCGTTGACAAGGGTTAAGAAATTCTAGGGGTCAAATCTTAATTTAAAGGGGTCAAAATGACAGAAAATGCAAATCAAAAGTAGAATTTTGCATATTTAAGAGTTACTCTTACTGTTTCTTGTAATGATATGAAACATTTAAGCAATTTGTTGCACTCTAGATGGTAATTTGTGAAATCTTTGGTATAAAACCATGTTTTGGCTCCTAGTAATTCCTCTCAAGGGGGTCAAAATGACCCCCATGGGAGAAATTTCTAGGGGTCAGATTAAGATATTTTCAGATTTTTTGGGGTCAAAAACCCTTGTTGAAGGGACAAACACGAGCCCCGATGTTATTACGATAATGTTAATAAAAGTCAAAACTAGATATTGCATGAATGCATCAGGGCTTGTGTTAGGTTTGAAATAAAGGAGTCATGGACTCCTTATCCATGAAATTTTAGGGGTCAAAACTAAATTTAAAGGGGTCAAAATAACAGAATGAGCCAATCATAATTAGAAATTTGAAAGGTTTAAGAGTCAGTTGACCTTTATTTTTTTAAAGAAATGAAGTAAGCACTTGATTTATTAAATCTTAAATAGTATTTTGGATGCATCTCAAAAAGTTTTGACCCTTAGAAAGTTATCTCAAGGGTGTCACAATCTGGGAGTTTCTATTATCAGAGTTGTGATTAACCGACAAATTTTACTTAGACTGAAGCAGAAATGATTTTGTGCTGAAGGAAAAGTTGCTTATAACTGAAAATCCCTATTACCAGTATCTAAGTTGCTATTAAGGGGATTCTACTGAAAATAAAGAGTCAAAATTCCATCACTTCCTTATTATATAATAAGTGATTCAATGATAATATTATAAAAATTCTGGTATTAAAAGAATTACTTTTAAGGAGAAATTTATTCTTGTCTTATTTTTGAACACTGTATGGTATTTTAAAATTTAAAACTGCAAAGTTAATTAAAGTTATTCAACCGAAGTGAATTATAATGCATTATATTGCATTAAAATTAGTAACTACAGTTAAATTGCAACTAAATTGGTCACAAAATTTTAATGGCAGTTATGAAAACTGATCATCTGATCAATTTTTACTGTAAACTTCTCTGGTTTGAAAATGAAAACCAGGTGGTATAGACTAAGATCAGACTGCACAAAGTAGGAATATTCCAGGATCAGCATGACAAGGGTTAATCTTTACATTTTCCTGTGCAATCCCTGAATTTTTGTGTCCCAATTTATACTTGAGAAAATATTGTGGAAACGGAAGAAATTACATAATGACAGCCATTTCTCCTTTCTCAACACTTTATCTACCATATAGGATGGTTTTCTTTTCAAATATCACCATCTTTTCCTTGTTACATACAACTTCTTTCAATTTGGATCAGTCTGTAATTAAAAAAAAAAAAAGAAAATGGTTACCCTTAAACCAGGGTTTAGGTGCCTAAATCATCAAATTATCTTGTTTTTTGACCCTAGAAATTTCTCTCAAGGGGGTCACAATAGACCCCCCCCCCTTGAGAGAAATTTGTAAGGGTCAAAACTTTTTAAGATGCATTTGATACACTATCTAAAATTTTACAAAAAAACTGTCTATTTCATAACTTAAAAAAAGGTCAAATAATCTTAATCCTTTAAAATTCTTATTCATAATTTGCTCTTTCTTTTCTTTTGACTCCTTTAAAATCCATTTTGACTCTCTGAAATTAAAGGTTAAGGGGTCAATGACTCCCTAGTTAGAAACACTACAACAAGCCCTGAACATTAAAGTAGGGTTTGGTCAGTTTCCTACAAGGTTAAAAGTGGTAAAAAAGGTCATAATTTTCAGTTTAAATTACTTAAAAACACACTTAAACATTTTGACCGATTGTCATCATTAGTTAAAAATGTGTCCTGTTTAGAAGGGCCTAGCTTGATTATTATGACACTTGACCTTTTTCATGCAAAGATTTTTTTTCGAATAAATTGAAATTGGACATTGTGGTTAAAGTAAACCTTTTGAGATTAAGAAAGGGTATTTTTTGCAAAAGTATAATCTATTTTCAAATACCTAATGATTTGGAATTCATTAAATGAAAAAAATCTCGAGAAATTTCCTTGACAAAATTTTTATACATTCTGTAAAATAATATTCACAAGTTGGGCCCCCTTTTCAGTTACACTTCTAGAGTGGGCGATTTTTAAGTTTTTGGTAAATGCGGATTTCCACTTTAAAGTTGTGTTATGTAAACTTTTCAACAGCATAATTATAATATCCTGTTTGTCTAAAATGCAATCATCTGAAAAGGGTCAACTTATTTATCTATTGAAGAAAAAAAAGTTAAGATGAACCTTTGATAAAGCAAAAGATCAGATTAAAAAAAATGTTGCAAACAATATTTACAATTCATCGGGTAATTGAAAAGTGCTATGTACAATAGCAGGGCAAATGTTTCACCCATAAATCAGGGTCTTGACTCTGAAAAATCTGATAATATCTTATTTTGACCCTTAGAAATTTCTTTGAAGGGGGTCATTTTGAACCCCTTGTGATAAATTTCTAAGAGTCAAAACTTTATAAGATGCATCTAATATAAAATCTAAATTTTTACAAACCAAGTGCTTATTTTTGACAGAAAAGATTAAATGACAGTTAAACCTATAAAATTCATACTTTTGATTAACTCTTTCTTATCTATGACCCTGTAAATTTTGTTGACCCCTGGAATTATATGGTTAAGGGGTCAATGACTCGATCCAAATAGAATCAGCAGGATAAGGATTAATCCTTTGCTGTTTAATCCCTGCTTTTTAAGTGCCTGTGATTTTATGATTGAGAAAACATTGTGAAAAAAGAAGAAATTGCTTCTGACAAGCAATTTCTTCTTTTTCCACACTATTTTCCACCCTACTGAATGGTTTTTCAATTATCAATTTTCAATTAAATCCACTCTAAATTTTCGTCTGCAAAACCTTTGAATTTGGACAGGTCCAAAATTTTGTAAAACAGGAAAGGGTTAAGAACAACCATTGCTTTTATGGAAAGTCTTGAAGATAAATGTTTTTTTAATGTTATCATTTAACCTATTCTCACACCATCCTACTTATTGATGTCCCTGAACACACAAAAAAAAGTTTTGTAAAAGATTGTGGAAAATGATGACACAAGCAAAATCTCAATTATTACAAGATATCATTGATGGGAAATCAACCCTGATAAGTTTAGCTTGAATAAGCTGGAGTCATGAGGTTTTGATTGCCCAATGATGATGTGTTGCTGTTTATCTTCCACACAAGACAAAGATTTTTTTATTTCATTAACTAAAAAATTGTAGTCTGCATTTTGTATAAAAATGGACGTGTCTAAAATTTATCCTGTGGTAATGACAAGGTTGAAAATTATTTTCTAGAAATTCTTCAAATTCAGCTCAGTCTGAAATTTTTGTTGCTTATTATTGCTTAAGAAAACACACTTTATAGTCTTATTCTTTCCTCTTTTCAGTTAGAATGATGGACATTAAGTACCGTTTGTGAGAAAATACCAAAACAATCACGTGAACCAAAAAAGAGACATATTTGAATGCTGTGTGTGACCATCGTGAAGTACAATCATGGATATGCTGTCAATGAAATCCTCTCGCAGAAAGCAGAGTAAACCAATACGGGTATCATATGATGACTCCGAGATGCCTTTAAACTTACAACCTCCTCCTTCTGCGGACGAAGAGCTCGTAAATGGCGATAGTATGGATGGGTCTGACCTTGGTGAAGAGAAGGAAAACGACATGCACATGTCAAACATAACTGCGTGTAATAAAAGTGCAGAAACATTCCCAAATGTAGAACAATTGAGTGAGCCTATGAAGGAAATGCACAGTGATACTCCACATGAGTCTAGTCCTCTGAACTTAGTGCGTGATGGCAGTGGATTTCCAACCGCGTACCATCGTCTCGGTAGTGAATTCTTCATGAAGAGTTCATTCCTTTCCAACGGACATAAACCAGAGAATAGTGTAATGGACGGTGAAAACAATATTGACAAAAATGGCAATGATGTGGTGGATGGTGAATTTGGTGAAGCTAAATATGACGATGATAAAAAGGACCGTTCTGGAATATTTCACCCTGATGCATATTGTGAGCTGTGTGATAAGGAATTCTGTAATAAATACTTTCTTAAAACTCATAAAGCAAATAAGCATGGAATTTATGACAACAGCTCCTCACCCTTCACGGCTGGTGTTAATCCTCTTCCCCCTAGCTTAGTATTACCTCAGGACTATTCTCCCTATAAACTAAACCTGGACTTTCCCCTACCTCCTCTGAAGACAAACCCTGCAAAGCCACCAACACCTCAACTTACCCCGTCAAACTTGCACACACCGTCACCTGGTCGTCAGTCTCCGCCTACTACGCAACCACTAAGCCAGTCTTCAAAGCCCTCCCCTTCACCAATGAGTTCTAACAAATCCAAATCTTCCTTGAGTGCTCCTTCATCCAATGCATCAGGTTCGGAGAATATAGAGAGTAACAAGAAACCAGTTGGACAGGACATGGAGGACTTTTGTGAAATTTGCCAAAAACATTTTTGTAACAAATACTACCTCAAAAAACATAAAAATGATGTCCATGGGATTGCTCCTCCGGATACTCCCCTGTCATCTGGAAAGAGGGGTGGACGACCTCCAAACTCGGAACTGAAATTGCCCCCAACCCCAGTGACGTCTGATTCACCGCTTATACCTCATTCTCTTGCCAACCTACCAGGCTTGCCAAACATGCCTGGAGTCATGGTGTTAAATCCATTCTTGCCGCCTATGCTAATTCCAGCTGGATTACAAATGAATCAACAAGGACCCCTGCCACTACGACCACCACACTTGCCTATGAGTTCAGCATTTCCATTTTCCGGATCAGCCTCTATTCCAGTCACAACCCAGAGTGACAGCAAATCCCTCTCACCAGGTTCATCAAGCACCTTAGCTACCTCATCTTCTCCAACTGGATCATTTTCCAGTGAAACCTTGCGTAACATGGGGATTCCTATACCAGATGGTGCAAGTCCAAGTGAAGCTCTACGAAGGATGGGACTCTTGAGTCCTGATGGTCAAGTTGCGAGTGAAGCACTCCGTGGAATGGGAATCCTCAACACAGAGGCCTTTTGCGATATATGCCGCAAGGAATTTTGCAATAAATACTTCCTGAAAGTCCATAAAGCCAACAAACATGGTATATTTACGGATGAGCCGTTATTGCCACCATCCATGGGCGGTTCCATGGGCAGTTCCATGAGCATGAGTTTGCCCACAAAACCAAGTGATCTAACCACTACCTCAGATTCCACTAACCTTTCCAGTGATAGAGAAAAGGAGCCTTGTGATAACAGAGTAGATTCTAGTCCTAAAAGTTCCACACCTGTGTCTCAGTCATCTGATTATGTTATTTCCTGTAATATGTGTAAATCTGACTTTGCTAGCAAGTATGCATATAGAGTTCATCGTATTCAAGCACATGGTATGATCAATGAGCCATTTAATGAGTCTGAATTAGCTGAAGAAGCATATAAACTTCATAATGGGGACTTACCTAAACAAGTTAGTTCTAAGATAGCAGAGGAAATATCTGCTATTGAAAGGAATGCCGATGCTACTGGATTTTCTACCATGTTCGGAAGTATGGTTGCTGCCAAACTTGCTGATCGTGTAAATTGTGACATTTGTAATAAAGAACTGTGCAATAAATACTTTCTGAAGGCTCATAAACTTAAAGTACACGGCATTGATGTTACAGCACAAGAAAGATCTCCAAAACCTGGTACTGCCATGCTCTCTGCTGACAGACCACCAATGAAACTGGACTTCAGTCCATCTGCAGCCAGTAGACTGGACTTCAGCAGTTTTGGGAGGGGATTCAAACCAGACCCTAGAGATTCCAGACCAAACTCAACCACATCACTAGAGAACCAGTCAAGTCAACCAGTGGAGAGACCATCAAATGAAGAGCTTGTTAAACTTGGTATGGATCCTGAAGCTTACTGTGAGATTTGTAAGAAAGAGTTTTGTAGTAAATACTTTCTCCGAACACACAAGCAGAACATCCATGGTATTCCACCGAAATCAGATAGTCAAGAATCTAGTCTTCACAAGCCCATGTCTATGGCTCCACATCTTGCCCTGTCAACTCCATTATTACCATCCAGTTTCATGGGCTCTATGGGTCCACTTGGGGCCATGGGTATTCCTGCAAGTCTTTCAGCTCAGACCAAACCTATGAACCTGTCTGCCAGTCATAACTCGGGTAGTAGTGGTAGTTTCGGCAGCATGGGAAAACATAGAAGTAGTTTACCAGGCCAAAAATGGAAAGAACCAAATAACTCAGCACGTGTAACATGTGATCTGTGCAATAAAGAACTTTGTAACAAATATTTCCTACGCACCCATAAGATAAACAAGCACGGGATCTTACCTGAGGACCTGTCTCCAGCCACTAGTCAAAACGTATCGCCAAATAATTCCGACTTGGAAACTTCTAGCAACTCATCAATTCCTACTGATTTGTCATTAGAAAGAAGCAATTACAGTCCGAAGCTGAATCTTGAAAATTCTAAATTGTTCACCAATAGACTGGATGATGGACCATCACACTTTTCTGAAGCCCTGAATTTGAAAATAAAAAGTGAACAGGATAGACACTTCAATAACTTTGCTTCTGAAATGTACGATCGTAAATTGAAGAGTTCTAAATGGCTTAAGGAAATGAAGCATCATGCTGGTCTTACCGCACTATCTCCAACAATGGAAAAGGCATTCAACATTGGTGGTCGACTTGCTCCACCTGAACAACGTACATGCTCTGTCTGCAGTATAGTATTCCCCAGCGAGATGTCCATGCAGTTACACATGATTCAAGAGCACAATGCACAGGTTACCATCAAGACCGAACCCCATTCTCCAACTTACGATAACATGGATCCTAGAAACACATTCTCAGGGACTCTGAAAAAGTATAACATCGCTCCACGATTTAACTTCTCCTTGAAGCAGAAATCTTACAGCTGTTCAGTTTGCACCCATAAGAGTGCTTGGCTTTCCAAGATCTTGTCCCATGAGAGAAATGTTCATGGAATTATTCACCAAAAGAAAAAGTTCTGTTGTAAATCGTGTCGTAAAGTATTCAGAAAAGAAAAACAATTCCGAGCACATATGATGGACATTCATGGTGACTATTCTATCAATGACAATTTATCGCCAAAGCAATACCGTTGTACAACATGTGATAAATCTTTCCCCACAGCTTTACTTTGTCATCAACATATTCGCCAGGATCACATTCGAAGACGAAGTTTCCGAATTAATAATAGGTCAACTTACCAACGTCATACTTGTTCGAAATGTAGTTTCTCTACGCGCTACAGGAAACAGCTCCAGCGTCATGTGCTACGTTGTCATAATGTACCAAATAAGATCAACCAATCAGGTCTCTCGATTGAGGATGTGAATTCAGGGAATAATATAAACTCACTAAACCTTCATGCAGAGGCCGTCAATGGTTGTGAAAATGGGGAATATACGATGCAGACATTCAAAATTAGACAATGTAATGACGATGGGGTGTTTGTAGCATCCGTTGTGCAAATGCCAGTATTGAAAAAACTTAAGAACTCGGCATCTGTCTCGTTCATGGTGACTCCGCTGGAAGAGCATTAATTAGGTCGGAGGATAAATCGTCAGTAGACTTTCAATGGGGTGAACAGAAAACTGCTGTAACTGTTTATACCATGTATAAACAGTTACAACATTTATCTGTGCACCCATTTGCAAATGTATGTTGTTATTTTGTGTGCGTGTGCTGTGAAAAGCATGCAAATTATACCTTACCCATGTGCAATCTATTTTATTGTTGAATCTCTCGTATAACTTTCATAATGCCCTTTTTGTCTATGTAAATTTTTGAGTTCATTGCTGTTTTTCTTGTAATTTATTGGGTTTTATTTCTCATCATGGCTTACGCAAATAGTTTTTATGAAGGGTGTAGCAATATTTAAGGCAAGATTAAAACATGTTCTGTTAATAATATGAGCTATTATATATTAATATATGCTGTTGTAGAAAAAACTTTTTTCTTTGACTTTGCTAGAGAATTATTATGTTATGATTTCTGCCATAAATTCTTAAGAGGGTTTTTTATGATCTTATTAAGTATTTGAACAATCACATAATTTGGTACTTCTTTTTTCCATCAGTATAATTTATGAATGAAAAAAAAAATCAATATTAACACGTTGAAAAACAGGAATTAATTTGTATGATTTCTCGAAGTTGAAAAATAACTTTTTATCAAAATGTTACATAGAAAGCGACCACATATATCAAGTTAATGCATGAAGAAGGGTCCTTTAAACCTTTGTCTCATGACAGTTTTTATCAAGCATTTACTTTTAAGCACTTTTTCCCGCATTATGGTTGATATAGTTTCTACAAAATCTCTTCTTTTGATATTAATTTGTTTGGAATTGTAGAGTAAATGGAAATTTCCTTTAGTTTCGAGAAGTCTGAGATTGATACAGTTTGGTCTACATGGATTCTAAACTATACTGTTGGAAAAAAGAATATCATTGAATTATTTTTTTCTTAAATGTGCAACAATCAGTGGAATTGTTTTCATTTGTTATGAGATTTATTTATTTATTTTTGTTCATTAATCTAAATTGCCAAAAAATACATGTGTTTTGGATTGAGGTGCAATCTGCCATTAGTGTCAGTAACACTGTATATAGTTATAAACATTTATTGTATGATGTCATTGTAAAAGGGGGCTTAATGAATCCGTTAAAGGCATTTTCAAGGGATAAGTGCAAACTATTGTAAGTGCCTATTTATTAATAGGCACTTGCAATAGTTTGGCACTAGCCCTTGAATTGATAATAAAAAATATATATATTTTAAGAACAAATTCAACCCATTACTAGATGAAAATAATAGACTGGTCCAATTTCAAAGAATTGGCTAATGTCAATTTAAGGTGGTTTAGTTTTTAAAATCTCTCTGTTTTGGGAAAGAAAATAGTCTGGACAATGAAGAAATTACTTTATAACAAGCAATTTCTTCAGTTTCCACACAATTTTCTTAAGTTTTTATCTTCAGGGTGTCAAAAATGGGATTGTATGAGAAAGGGATAAGAGAGCAATTCAACCGAAACTAAAGAAAGTGTCTTTGCATAGTATTTCCACTTTCTGAAGCCTTTGGTTGACCACTCTGGATGCAAAACATGCAATTTTTAAAAGAGTTTTGCACAAAATCATTCGGTCTGATAAGAAGTCTTTTACGATATTAGGCAGTTATCAGTTGTTTAACACTTTCCTGTTTTACAAAATTTTGGACCTGTCCAAATTCAAAGGTTTTGCAGACGAAAATAAAAAGTGGATTTTATTTAAAAAATAACCATTCTGAAGTGTAGAAAATAGTGTGGAAAATAAAGAAATTGCTTGTCAGAAGCAATTTCTTCTGTTTTCATAATGTTTTCTTAATCATAAAATCACAGGCACGTAAAAAGCAGGGATTAAACAGCAAAGGGTTAAAGTTACATAAATATATATATAAATGCTTTTCACAGGTTCATTTAATCTTCTTTTATTATATGTTTGTAGTTTGAATTATAGTTTCACCCTAATAAGAATGACATCTGTAGGAGCACATATTGTATAATAGTTCTGCAATCATTGAGGGAGAAGATAAATGACATCACTATTTGACTTTGACATCACTTTAGTACATGGTCAGATTCTAAACCTATATTCCAGTTTAAAGTGATACTGAACTTTCATATGAAATTAATAAAAAAATGAAAATATAGTTATAGAATTGGAAAATTTTACACTGTTGCAAAATTAAATTTTGAAGAAGTAAAAAAAGCTTAAAGGATGGGTATGTCAAACAGTATATCAAAAAAGGGGGGGGGACTAATTGTTATGAAAATACACTGTCATAAGAAGGTAAATCTTAAATTCATTTGTGGCACAAATAAGACAAACAGGTGGTATAGACTAAGATCTGACAGCACATATGTATAGGCTGATCTTTGTCTATACTGCCTACCAAAACAAGATTATTCAATTAAAAAGAATAATTTTGAACATATGTGAAAGCTAATCTTTGTCCATCCCCCTGCCAAAACAGGATTATTGCATATTTCAATGGGTTAAATACTCTTATTTCAACATAATAATTTTGAAATCATTGTAATAATAATAGTTTGTAAGACAGAAAAACTTGGCAAGATTTCTTTTATGTTTTACAAAATTAGATTGAGATTAAGACATAGTGCAATTTATTTACAGCTAGATATGTACATGTGCTATAATTATGCAAATGTTTCTATGTTAATGATGTCTAAAACGTTTTCCTACCTTACAAGCCTGGATCTTTCTATTTATGGAATTAATCACCATTTCCTTTGAATGTCTTATGCAAAATAATGAAAATTGATGCCATTGTCTGTTAATAGAAAGAAAAAAAGAGAAAAGAAAAAAGGAATTTATTTAAGATAATTCTTCATTTTCTTTAAAAAAAAATTAGAACCCCCAATAGCAGGGTTTTGAAGTTTGATTAAAACATGTATGTAACTGTATGTCAGTGAAATATATTTTATAAAAATGAAGAGTTTGAATAGAATCTCATTCACAAGGTTGAACTATTGTTTAAAAAGAAAATAAGAGATTATAACTGTATTTTTGCTGAAGCTGGAGGACCAAAACCTCAGCTTGGACTGAGTAAGATGGTTTTTAGTTGCTTTTCCACAATATTATATATACATATTGGGCCTTTCCTCTTCACAAGATAGCAAAATTCTTGAACTGTATGCGATCACTGTAGTTTAGGGATAGAAAAATGGCTATTTGAAATATGTACGGTAAAATGTTGGTATTTGAGCTGTAATTTTGGTGTTTACAGTTTGATACTCGTAGTTTGAAATTTTAAACTCAAATCTCAAAATTTGACACTCAGAGCTCAGAATTTTTGCTATCTGGAACAATATTATCTATATTTGACAATGGTAAATCTATAACTTAGTTTATTTCTATTCTACTTTGTATAACATAAGGCAAGAACAGATTCTGAGTTTAGTACAAACTTTTAGATCATCAATTTGTTCGACTAAATCACATATTAATCAATGTTTTTGTCCACATGTCCTAAATAAAAGCCTTTACCAAAATGAATCATAAGTTTTGTGTTTTTGGTGTGTTTTAAATGCTCAGTTTTACCAAAATACCATTCCAACCATTAATTTACAACTCACATTTCACCATTATTGCACAAATTTTTAACATTGACTCATTTCCCAAATAAACCTTGGCTGCATAAACTTACACAGAAAGAAACATTGTTGGAACATAGAAATTTGCTGTTAAAAGCAAATCCATATTTTTCCACAATGTTTTTTTCAATCAAATTTATATAAAGCTTCCAGTCAAAATTATTACCTATAATTTCATCCAATACATTTTTAGCTCCACTGGCTGAAAGCCACTGGGGCTATTGTCATGGCGTTGTGTCCGTGCGTCCGTCCGGTCGTAAACTTTTCTTTAAAAATCTTCTCCTCAGAAACTGCTGGATGGATTTCAACCAAACTTCACAGGAATGATCCTTGGGCGACCCTCTTTCAAAGTTGTTCAAGAAATTTTGATCCAATGAAAAATATGGATTTAATGGGCGTGGCTAATTTCCAAATATGGTAAAATGTGACTTTTCTCAGATTCTAATCAATGGATATGAATTAGATTTTACATGAATGATCCTTGGGTGAACCTTTATCAGTCTACAAAAAATCATTGTGATCGGATGGAAAATATGCATTTTATGGGCGGAGGTCATTTCTCTATATGTTATATAATGGAAACTTTGCAAATCATTTTCTCAGAATGTAATTGATGGATATCAACCAAATTTCACTGGAATGATCCTTGAGTGATCCTTTATTAGTCTACAAAAAATCATTGTGATTGGATGAAAAATATGCCTTTTATGGGCGGAGGTCATTTCTCTATATGTTATATAGTGGAAACTTTGAAAATCAATTCCTCAGAATGTAACCGATGGATATCGACCAAATTTCACTGGAATGATCCTTGAGTGATCCTTTATCAGTGTACCAAAAATCATTTTGATTGGATGAAAAATATGCATTTTATGGGCAGAGGTCATTTCTCTATATGTTATATAGTGGAAAATTTGAAAATCATTTTCTCAGAATCTGATTGTTGGATATGTGGAGGTCAATTCTCAATATGTTAAATAGTGGAAACTATGAAAAACATTTTCTCAGAATGTAACTGATGGATATCAATCAATCATTTTTGGTATGATCTTTGGGTGACCCATTATCATGCAGCCAAAAATTATTTTTATTTGATGAAAAATATGTCTTTTAATAGCAGAGGTCATTTCTCTATCTGTTATATATAGTTGAAACTTTGAAAATCATTTTCATCGTCAGTAGAACTCCAAATATCTAAAAATCTAGTTTTAAAAATTGTTTGTAAAAACATTTATTTGCTTTAACAAGAATTTCAAGCCTGTGGAGCGACTCAAGCCATTCATGGCTTTCTAGTTTGAATATGCTATTTCTAAATACTATGTTGTTTGTACTCATTTAAATAGTCTTGACCAGACGTTTCAAATGATTACCAAGAACATAGGGTTTCTTGGCAGAATTGTTGAATCATCAAATTTTAAAACCTATATTGCCCCTATATCCATAGAACTGAAAAAGTTAAAGAATATCCGAATGGCCCTATTAGAACCAAAATGTCATATTCATATTCATCAGCCTACAGTCTAGCCATATCTTTGTACTAGAATCATTTTTTCTTTACAAAACCATATGTTGTGGGCACTCATTGGAATCGTCTCGAGAGACGATTCAAATGAGTACCACAAATGCAGGGTTGGCGGAAGTGTTATTGAATATTTCAATCTGAAGTCCAAAATTTCCCTTCCACATATAGCCCTGCATCTGCTCAAAGGAGCCAATTTATTTGACTCACTTAAAAGAGGTTTGTCCGTTATCATCCGGATTTTAACAAATCTTAAGAACTTTAATCGGGATATACCGCGCCGCAGCGTAGAATCTCATTTAGAGAATTGTGCGAGATATCCCGATTACAAATCTTAAGATTCTTGAAAATTTAATGCTACTGAACATTACCTAGGTCTTAAACCATGGTAGGAAAGGAAGAAAAAGCCGCAAATTATCCATCATTCACTTTTTGCCATTAGAAAATGTTTATATTCATCCATTCATCCTACAAAATGCCTTCATTTTGGTTCAATACTTTCATCCTTGTTTAACTTATTTATTTGATGACATTTCGATTGGTCAGTGCTAAACTATTTCGATTGGCACATGAAATGGTTTTGCACTGATCCCACAAAATGTTGAGAATTTTACAATGAAAGAAAGAATAGTTTGGTAGTGCCAAGATGGCCGTTAACTTCTTAAAGTTAATTTATTATGGAATATTATGGACGGAGGAAAAAATACGAATCTTTGGAGTCTGAAAAAGTCAACTTTTTCTTTACTGTTCATTTTTAGCTCCACTGGCTGAAAGCCACTGGGGCTATTGTCATGGCGTTGTGTCCGTCGTGCGTCCGTCCGTCCGTGCTTGCGTGCGTGCGTGCGGTCGTAAACTTTTTCTTTAAAAATCTTCTCCTCAGAAACTACTGGATGAATTTCAACCAAACTTCACAGGAATGATCCTTGGGTGACCCTCTTTCAAAGTTGTTCAAGAAATTTTGATCCAATGAAAAACATGGATTTAATGGGCGTGGCTAATTTCCAAATATGGTAAAAAGTGAGTTTTCTCAGATTCTAATCAATGGATACCAATGAAATTTTACATGAATAATCCTTGGGTGACCCTTTATGAGTCTACCAAAAATTATTGTGATCGGATGATAAATATGCATTTTATGAGCGGAGGTCATTTCTCTATATGTTATATAGTGGAAACTTTGAAAGTCATTTTCTCAGAATGTAATTGATGGATATCAACCAAATTTCACTGGAATTATCCTTGGGTGACCCTTTATCAGTGTACCAAAAATTGTTATGATCGGATGATAAATATACATTTTATGGGCGGAGGTCATTTCTCTATATGTTATATAGTGGAAACTTTGAAAATCATTTTCTCAAAATGTAATTGATGGATATCAACCAAATTTCACTTGAATGATCCTTGAGTGACCCTTTATCAGTCTACCAAAAATTATTGTGATCAGATGAAAAATATGTATTTTATGGGCAGAGGTCATTTTTCTATATGTTATATAGTGGCATTTTTGAAAATCATTTCAACATCAGTAGAACCCAAAATATCTTAAAATCTAGTCAAATCTTAGATTTAGTTTTTCAAGAATTTTAAGCCTGTGGAGCGACTCAAGCCATTCATGGCTTTCTAGTTCCATATGTCTAGAAAAACTATTTTCTTTTCTTTTTTTGGAATATTTTACTTCTGAGTTGAATGCTGTCTGTCTCTCATATATGAAAGATAAATAACCTTTGAAAAAAAGGGTAATAGGTCTGGGCCACTGCCGGCTAGTATTTTTGTCTCGACAAAATGGTCAAACTTCCAGTCTATAAATTCCTTATATAGGACAATAAATTTTTTGACTCTGTTAATTTAAAAAAAAGGTGCAGGAACTGAAATAATGATTAAAAACAAAACGGATATATGGCAGAAACATTGTGAAAAAATTAGAAATTGCTTGTCACACAAGCAATTTCTCACTTTAACACAATGTTTTCTCTCTTGTTATTTTCTAGATTCTTAAAAGACAATGGGTTGTGTGGTAAAAGGTACAGTCCATGTCAATTTTGAATGAATTCAACGTAATTACAGCCTGAATAACACCGTAGTTGCAACATTTTGACTTCAAAACGACTTTTAAAATTTATTTGAATTTTCTGTTATATTGCAGAGGGTTGTCACTTTTGGAAGAAGAAAAAATAGATTTTAGGCTGTTCTAAAAGTCTTTCAAATGCTCCAATTCTTTATTTTGGCGTACATTTTTTTCAAAATAATGGTTAATATACAAATTTAATGCAACAATTAAAAAGATAAATCACTGAACTCCCCTCCCCTCTTCCTTTTTGCATTATAATATGAGCTATTGAGTGAAAATAAAATGGACCGAAAAGCATGATTGAAGCTTTTTGTGTCAATTATGTAATCATGACAGGCTCAATAGCCTTATTGTTATAAGATGAACATTTTTACATTGTTTATGACAAAGTGTTTGTTTAAACTTGGGCCTGTAGGGGACAAAATATCATTTATTTCAAAATTGCGCATCTAGGATTTGGCCACTTCAACCACTTTTGACAGGGCAGCCTGGCCTTTTGTACATATTTCAACTTGTTGCCATTTTGACAAAGATTTAAGTATATAGACCTAAATTAAACCCTTTCCCACACAATCCTGCCTTTTTAATGCCTTTCGAGAAACTGTCGTAGGAAAAAACAAACAAACTCGCACAAAGAAATAGTGAAGGAAAATAATGTTGAAAAATAAAGAAAATGCTTATAATAAGCATTTTCTTAATTTTCAACAATATTTCTTAATAAAACGACGGAGAATTTTTTAACTTGCATTAACTCGAAATTTTGTACAAAATCTACGAGTTCGAATAAAGCTAAAGATCTTTAGTTTTGAAATGATTCTCACAGTCTAAAATTCTCGTGTATAGGTTGCTGCTACAGAAATTGAAAAAACAGAATAAGAAATACAAAAAAATAATTAACGTTACTTTCTTTTGCTACTTTTTTGAAATCTAGCCCGTCCCAATATTGTCATCTGATAAGAAGGGATGTACTTGGATACTTAAAGGAAAACTTTATGCAACAACAGCATGCGTTTTTGGATACTTAAGATTTTGTAATTGAGTGTCTTACTGATAAGATTGTATCGGATAGCTGTTTAATTAGTTAATTTGTTAATTAAACTCCCTCAAGTGTTAGCCGAAATTTAAGATTGTCGAATATGAAATACAACGTATGGCATCTATGTAATTCTAAAATCTCGTAACTACAAATTTATTCAAGTTATAGGTGCGAGGTTTTGGAAATACTCCTCTTTCACACAAAAAGCAGAATTTAAGCATAAAAAGTTCCAAAGGAATCACTAAAAATAAAGAGGGCTTGTGACTACGACTTAAATAAGCTGTAGATTCAATGTTTTAGTCATCAGCTGAGGAAATTCGTTTTCCCTGTTACTCAAGCATACGTTGCAATGGTTTGTTTACATTGAACAAAATTTGCTCATTTTTGAAAAAAATGTGTGGTCTTTAAAGATTCAATCAACTCACATGCGATTCGTTCATGATTCGGGTTTTCGGCATGAGGGTTAGTTTTACAGTAGGTCTTGTATAAAAGCATACAAGATAAAATATCGGATAATGAAATGTAGCTTGTGAATTAACTCTTCATGTACATTTAATAAACACATAGAACCAAGTTGTATTTTCTCTTTCTGTGAGGAAAAGAAACGTATATCTTTAGCTTGATATAATTTCTTTGATTATTGTTTGGAAAATTAGAAGGAATGTAGAAACTTATTTATTTGTGACCCCTGATACTAGAAAGTAACACCGAAAAACGACTGTTTGTAAAAGAGATTGAGTCCAGTAGAGGTCAGCCAGCCATACGTTCAGGAAGACAAAAACAGTGCAAACAGTTTTCCAATTGTACCCCGCTTTCCACCTGCCCCGGCGTGCAAAGCCGGGTATAATTGGAAAACTGTTTGCACCGTTTGGTCATCCCGAACGCACGGCTGTTGTCGCATTTCAAAATATCTTATACGAGAATATCGAATGATCGATCTACATTAAGAAAATCAGCCAACTGCGTGAAGTTCGGACTATAGTCACCACGCAGTCTGACTAGATTTGACAATTTACGCACTATCCAGATGGTCCCTTTATGCCTGAAGGGGTTACATTTATTATTATGTGTTCATTGTAAGAAAATAACTTTGTAATTCCATGGTTTAGAGGTTTAGAAGAATGACAAAATTAAAGGTGATAGTAGTGTACAAATATTTTGTGACAGTGTGCGACCAAAACCTCGTAACTTCAGCTGGAAATCATTAGCTTGAATAAGCTTGGGTTACGAAGTTTTTGTGAGCCTACTTATAATTATGTCGATTATGTTCAGTAATCATTTATTATTGTAAATGACTTATTTTGAGAGGAGAAGTTCTGCAAAAGAAAAAAATACAAACACGGACAACTTGTATCGAATGTTTATTTCTTACCACCTAATATACCGATAGATAAAAATGGCAAATTATGAAATGAAATGAACGGATAATATAAAAGTTTTGTACATTCACGCCACTTTTAAATTTTTGACTACTGGCTAAAATATAGTCAATGGTAAAAGGTGAGGTTGTCTTCTTTTCTTTTGCAGAGTTTCTTTTGTCAGAAATTTGAGGGTGATTTTTTTCCAGCGTGTTCTTTAGTATATCTCTTTTGTTAATTATATAGATATACAAAAACTATAAATCTTGCATTGAGGCAATGTGTTCAATATTTTTTCCCCTTATTTTATTTTCTGTGTGCGTGTGTGTTTCTTTATTTCTGTTTCTCGCACTCCAGCATTAAACATAAATCTTAAAAACTGACACGTGTTTAGTAGGCATAAACGTTTGCAAACGTTTACAAATGTTATCCCGCTTTGCACGTAAATCTACGTGCAAAGCGGGATACCATTTCTCAAACGTTTCGAGAACGTTTTCATCTTAAAAACGTAGCTCTTGATATTAGGTTAATCCATCGTTAATAAAAAAAAAAAAAAAAAAAAATACAGAAAGCAGAACGATTCTTAGTGCTTATTGAAATATTGAGTTACAATAACTTACACCGAATTGTAGAATTTTTTTAACCGAAAAATGTTGAAAGTTTTACGAAACTACATTTTATAAGATAAAAATATGAAATAAACAATAACTTAAAGCTTCGAAAAACTGGATTGTTTTAGCCAGCGAAGTATATGAATGGATAGCAAAAATAGATTTAATTTATTGAATCAGTTAATGAATTTGGTTACATATTTTTTTTTTCCAGAGAGACATTAAACTGAAACAGAAATACAAAAAGGCCATTGAAATATCAGTTTGATATTGGACATTTCTATCCAGAAAGTAAATAAATATGATATTAGATAAAATTGAAAACAAACGAACAAACTAGTATTAATAATTATTTAAGAAATTCCATTATACAATAGTCAGATTTTTCCGTTGTTGTTCGATAATATCCGGATTTGAACATATCCGGAAAATACCGAAAATCCCTCGGAAATAATTCTTTCCGAATGCTGGATTTGGCGTTACTTTCTTCTCTTACTGTATGGAGTGCAATGGACTGTTCTATTTTTGAATTATTATATAATTAATATATTTTACATAAATGTCATTGTTGAACCCGTCTTTGTGTTTATTTTCTTGTCTTTGACCCCTCCCAAAGTAATTTCGGGCGTCCTCGGCAATATCTGATTTCCGTAAATTATCGAAGAACGTTCGGAAATTTCTCCATCCGAATACTGAAGTTGTTGAACCTGTCTTCGACTAAATCGTATCCTAAAACAAATTGCCATAACGCAGCCCCTTCATGCGTTCGCAACGTTCTTAGTCGCTGTCAAAGTGCATTGGTAGTACGTCAGGCTACACGGGTTCAATCCCCGACAGCGGCACCAGAGCTACAGAAAGAGGGGGAATTTTGGATTATAGATGAAAGTATTTCAAAAATAAAAGCATAAGCCAAATGTTGTTGGTACTCATTTGAATCGTATTATCAAGACAATTCAAATGAGTACCCGCAACATAGGGTTTCATTGAGGAATAAAGATTTTACACTATGTTTACCCCCATCCTACCTGTACCTCTGGGCACACATGCTATCCGACAATTGTCTCCGACAAAATAGCCGAATTTCGCAAACTAAGGTCGAATGAGTAGCTATAGAATTGAAAAGGATGTCGTTGTAGTGCTGATGGCGATAAAAGTAAAAGCGACCAATAACGTTGTTGATTGGTCATAAATATGACGTAGTTTCATCACTTCTGACGTCACAACTTCATAACTTTTCAAACACAAGGTTTTATTTCGAGGGGAAAGTGCAATACTATTGAAAGTGCCTATATGTTTATAGGCACTTACAATAGCATTGCGCTGACCCCTCAATTTGTGTACACCTACCGCATGAGCGAGAAATCAATAACTTGAATTTATCGATCACCCCTCTTAAAGAGCCCCTTTAAACAAACAAATCGTAACACTTTCCATGTTCATAATCATAATGTGAAAATCGTCACGTAGCGTGAAAAATGTCGAAACTACAGCTAGTACAAGTTGTAGTGGAAACATTTTTGGCGTCCCTAAGTGTTCGTTTGATACAAGCTTTCATAAATTTCATAAGTTTTACGAAGCCGTTCTTACGATGTTTTGTACCAGATCGATTGAAAATAGAACCGGCGGGAAACTTTGTTTTACAAAATATGAGCTGTCGACCAATTACCTAAATTTACGTGACGTAACTTAGCGATCCTAGTGTAAAACTAGTGTAGGTGTCAATTAATTATTTAAATAGATATTGGCACTTGCATTAGTTTTGCGATAACTCCTTGATTTTCTCCTGTGTGAGTCCACCAAAAAAAGTACAGTAAAACTTGTGTTAAGCGACCACTTAGGGGACCAATAAAAGGTGGTCCCTTATGGGACAGCGACCACTTAGGGGACCAATAAAGAGTGGTCCCTTATGGGAATGGTCGCTAAATGCATCATTTTATGAAAAATAACACGGGTCATTTTGATAGCATTTGTAAATTGCTGCATAATTCATACTAAATTTTATGGTGTTCGAACCCAATAGAATCATCTTAAGACGATTCTAATGAGTTTTAACATCTTAAGGTTCAATAGTAAGCAATTGTTGGTTAAGGAATGCCCACTTTCTCAAAGATTTTGCTAAAATTGAAGGGACTTTTGAAAATGGTCGCTTAATCAAAGTGTTTGCTAAATAGAGGTGGTCGCTCAAGCAATATCAACTGTATTAAGAAAGCATTAATGAAAATGCTTATGACAAGGAAATTATCCTTTTATTGTAACGATTTTGTCCTATACGTACTTATTATACAGCGTACACTAACCTTGAACGTCACTTGGGCTATTCTACGATGTAATTTGGCTATAGTAGTTAAATTATACGGTGTCTGTCCGTGCATTCGTCCGTCCGTTACTCTGTGGAAATTTAAATTGGCCATGTGCTAGTAGTTAGCTTTGCTGGCCATTTTGAACTCCGCAAAAATGCTTTTGGAGAAAATTAAACATTGCCAAAGAGTCCGAGGCTTGGTGCATTTAACTCATATTCCCCCCTAGTTTTGTTTGACTGTTCGTCCGGTTCCAAATGGCCTCAGTCCTTCATAGAATCCCAGGGCCCGTTGTACTAAACATCTTAAAAAAAAGTTATCGCAAGTCCAAATCAAAAATCGTTCCTAGTGTTTTCATTCATTGCTAGATTCAGCCTCGCAATATCTCATTGGAATCGTCTTAGAAGACGAAAAAGAGAATAGAAAAATAGAGAGAAAGAGAAAGCGGGAGGGAGGGAGTAAGTGAGAGGGGTTATACAAATGAACAAACTCTTGTTGTTTACATTTATTAACTATCCACATGGGGATAGTCAGTTATGATTGATAAAACCAGAAATTCAGTGCGTTTTTAAATTTTGCTCTTAACTCGAACTATGATTGGTGAAAACAGCGGTACAACGCCTCAATATGATAGCGTCTGGGATTAATTAATAAAAAAAAAATGAACGTAAAAACAGCTCGGATGTGTGATTAATGTACTTGCAATCTTAAATTTTACAAGCAGTTGAAGGAATTTCTCACCTACAAAAAATTAGATTTTTTTTTTCATATTTTATACGTTTGAACCCGTGAGCTCATTTCGCCGTTAGGTTGAATACATTATGGTCGGTCCTACGGAATACCGTCGTGGCCATTTGTTTTCAGATTGCGGTGATAGCATCGAAAGAAATATGTATTCGCGATAATTCAATGCATTCGCGAAATACGTATAAGATTGAGCAATTAAGAATGTACGAGAATAAGACTGCTAGAATGCGATGCTCATTACGCGAAATCCGCTATATGCGAAAAGTTTTGATCCTAGCCAGTCTGCGCACTCTGTCTAGCATCGAGACTTTACGGACTACCGAGATGATAACCTTTCGAAAGAAGGGTCACAATTCTGAAAGAAAGTCGCAGAGCTCAGAATATCAGAACACCGTGACTATGCAAAGTCCTGTGATCCATCGGTGAAAGGAGCTTGTGAGTATGAAAGTGAGATCACAGGAGTATGATGGTGAGGTTAAGAAGTATTATCACAAGTGTACGATGGGGACATCAATAGAGTTTTTTTCGTGAAATAAAGATGGTGAGACCGATAGAGTATTATCACGGGAGTACGAAGGTGAAATCGATATAGTTTTATCAAATGGGTAAGATAGTGACTTTGATAGAATACTATTATTACGAAAGTACGATGGTTAGATCGATAGATGATCATCACGATGATGAGATAGATATACTATTACCACAAGAGTACGATTATGAAATCGACAGAGTTTCAAATCGAGAGGACGAGTGTCAAAACGAGAGATTTCAATCACGATGGTGGGGGCAGGAGGGAACGATGGTCAGATCGAAAGAGAATTATCACGAGACTGCGATGGTGAAATCTATAGCGTAGTATCACGAGAGGACGATGATGAGATCGAGAGAGTACGACCTCGGATGGCTCTCCAGACATTAAGATTCAGATGATCGCAAATTCGTTAAAGGAGGGATAGTATATTGGTGTTTATTTCTTGGTTCAACGTTTCGGATAAAAAATGTTTTTTTGAAGACCCATTCAGTATTATTTTCAATTATCATTAATGCCTATGATATTGATTAATTATACCTTTCAACACGTAAATACCAAAAGTCTATGGACGATTTTCGAGGACAAATCATAAGTAAGAATCTTAACGTTATCGGAATTCGAACCCACGACCTACGATTTTAAGAGTAGCGACCCGAAACATTTCTTAAAGACCCAGCACCCTGTAACATAACGGTACATATTCTACGTTAAGGGATAATTTAAAATTGAAGTACTCTCAGTACTTTGTCTCGCATAATTGTCTCCTTCTCTCATAATTTAACAAATGAGTCTCACGAGCGCTCGTGCATCTCAATTCAAGTACATGCAATAAAAACAACGGCAATTAGACTATCATCACAAAAAAGTGTTCTTTAGATCTCGCACCGAAGCCAAAATTGTAAATTGACAAACCGGAGCAATAGAAGTTTTATTGAAACCACGTGTGCCGAGTTTTACAAAGCAATCGTAGAGATATTAGAACTTTCAATACGTTTCCAAGATACAATTTGAGTCGTATTTTATCAGGGCCCAAGGTTATAAAACTTTTTTCAGGCTCAGGCTGAATTTTCTCAAACTTTGAATTAAAATAAATGTATGAAAATAAATGTTTGAAAATAAAAGATTATTATTTATAACAACTTTTCAATATCACCCTATATGTTAATACATAATAATGAGTAATAAAACAGAATTTCGGCTTTAATCTCAAATTGAAATTTGAGAAAATTTTGAATTTAACCTGAGAAAATTTTTCTAATCTCGGGCCTAGAAGTAAGAACACGCTTGCGCGTAGAATCAAAGAAGACTCTTAAGCGGTACATACATGCACAATATTATCGGCAATCATATTGACAAAAATATTGAAGCAATCTTCTATATCATGCCGAGTGGCATAAGCATGATCAATATCTATTGTCAATTCCGCAACTTGACAATATTATTGACCAGTATTTTGGTGATATTTGAAGAGTGATTCAATATTACATGTATATGAGACCCGTCACGCGAAAAGGGACCATCTGGTGGGGCGTAATGTGTCGACCCTAGTCAGACTGCGCAGACTGACTAGGGTCGAAACTTTTTGCACCGCGCTTATTTGCTGAATCTAGAACGACCAATCTACCTTCCCGCGGCATTAGCGCAGTTGGTAGCCCGCCGGACTTCTAATCCAGAGGTCTATATTCGCACGGGTTCGATCCCCGGCCACGGCACTTATCCTTTCCGACATTTGTCTTCCACCAATGGGTAGATAATCGTAAACCTATGTGGAATAGCAACTGAAGGCTAGGAAAGGGATGTGGTGGTAGTACTGGTGTGAGAAATACCAGGAATCCATCGTTAGGTGCTCCAGTCGTCGCGATACAACTGAGAGATTGTTGAAAGCGACGTAAAACCCCAATTCAAATTCAAACTACCTTCCAGTGAAAGGCTTTTTGAAATGCGACTTCAAATGCTGGACCCAATCTCTTTTTCAAATATTCATTTTACGAAATTCCCGGATGGCTCTTTTCGCTTGACGGGTCACATATATGTTTTACTATTGCTACATGGTCAATTATATTGCCAATCCCGTACATAAACCGATTTGATATTTTTGCCAATCATAATTTTCTATCTTACAGGTGTGCATGTACATGCATGTGCACCTTGCCGGTGCACGTGATCGCGTGCAGACTCATTTTAATGCCTTATCGGTGAAATCTTTTTTAGAGACCAAACAATGTTTGATAAAAAAATATCATGGACAAAATATAATCCTTTATTATAGTCGATCTTGTCCTTAATCATTACTCCATACAACATGAAAGTTGCGCTTAAAAAGTCAAAGATGGGTAACTAATCCGACCCTGGGGGAAAAAGTCCGAAATATTATTTTTCCGCTATGGTTTAAAAAGACAGAAGTAGCTGCCGTAGATGAGATTTTTTTAAATATCATTTTCCTAAAACAACCTTCGACTTTGAATATACGAGAATTGAAGTGTCCTGTAATCTTTTCGTTAGTAAAATCAAGTCAGTCGTAGAAAAAATTGTAACCAATTTAATGATAAGAAACTGAAAGGGCTCTATTCAAGATTTCAATCATGCGAAAGATGCGCATAGGTACATTTTCCCCTGCACAGATTCACTATATTTTGTGTAGTAGAAGAAGAAAATCTTTACCTTCGAAGTTTTTTAATACTAAGTCATGTGCCTAGGCGATGTGGAAGTATAAACAACAAAAACACTCAGAGTTTTCTGAAAAATTTGAGCCCCTGCCAAATTCCAACTTGACAAACTTAACTGGATTTGATAGGAGAAACATATGTGTTAAACCTGTGCGTTTTATACATTAAGAAAAGAACAATGAAATGAATATATATTCTGGGAGACAGGGCCGTTAGAGAAGACGGTATTTTCTTGCGTATTTCAGGAATTTCTAAACCTTTCTCTTTCTTTTTGACCCCCGTGTGTACTAAGGGGGGGACGTGGTTGTAAAATTCAAAATCTCGAAATGCTTATATAGTTTTCACACACTTTTTGGACCTGTCACACAAAAAAAAAACGGTCTGGAAACTCTGTTCAATAAATATTTTAAAAAGGGAATAGATCAAGCGGGGGACATTCTGATGACCCGCATTCAAAAAGAAATATGTACACAGGTAGCATAAACAGTCTAGATTCAGAAAAAATGCGAAAATAAACGACCCAGGCCAGCCTGCGCAGTCTGACCAGTTCGATACATTTCGCACTTCCAAAAATGGTCCCTATTTGCTTGGCGGATCGCATTTCATGTGGGTACTTGGAGGCATCGTTTGATAAAACGAATCAAACGAATACCTACAGCATAGAGTTTGGAGAAAAATGACTTAAATGAAAACACGAGTGTTAAAAATGTGCGTTTTATACATAAAGCAAAGAACAATGAAAATAAAATATATTGTGGCAGAGGCGGATCCAGGTTTTCTATATAGGGGGTCGGATATCGGTCTAGAATTCGAGTAATTAGTCCCATAGTATCCCTATCTATATAGATAGGGATACTATGGGACAAATTACTCAAACTCTGTTCCTAAGATAAATCTTATTGGTGGAATTTCAAAATCCTGTGATTCGAATACTACAAAAAAGAAGATTATTTTCCTCGTGTTGCAAAGTTTGATAAAATTTGTCCACTTCAATGAAGTTATTTGGATGCAGAGGGGGTTCGTTCGACACCCCCCCCCCCCGACCTCCTCTGGATCCGCCACTGTTTGGGAGACAGCACCATTAGAGAAAATGGTATTTTCTTGCGTATTTCAAGTATTTCTAAACCTGTCTCCTTCTTCTTGATCACCAATTTGTTATTTGGTTGGCTGAAAAAAAATTGTTTTATTTCTCAACGAAAACAATTTTGAGTGCACATATATTTTGAAAGCTTCCACAAAAAGTAGTTCCGTAAGAAATTGCTTTCATTATTGATGAAACTTATATTTTTACTTCATGATATTAAATCAAAAGATGTGAAGAGAATGATTATTAATTTTATGGAGTTATGAAACTAAAAACCTAATCACACGCTTGTGTGAATTCGCTTCGTGTTCTGTACAGCGAGATTAGGTTTTGAGTTTAATACATCCATAAAATCAACAAATATTCTCTTCGTCTCTTAAATGGTTACAACATTTCTATTTTCTACCCAAACATAAGTTGTGGGTACATGAGTTATATTTTTTCCAAAATTGATCCGAATTGACATCCCTAGTAAGGAGTAAGGGGGAAATAACACGTTCAGAAACAAAATGTTCCCTGTACATTTTCAAACTTTAGCCCTCCGATTTTTCGAAATTTGGGAAACAAACAACATTGAAAAGTTGGGTTTTATTTAAAATGAAACTAACTAATTTATGTTGCAGAAAAATTATTGGAAAAGGAGTACTTGCATGTTAAAAGCAATTTATCATTTTCTCGCTAAATCTTTTTTTTAACCGCGGCATTAAATCACATTGACAAAAAAAAAAAAAAAAAAAAAAAAAAGGGCGTCGTAATTTTGTCCATTCCAAGTTTTTTTTTTTCAAAATATTCCAACTCGATGCTTTTTGAAACGTCTGTTTAAATTTTAACCAATTTGCGTTCAGGATAATGCCCCCGAACGTCTTAGAAAGGGCACTCTTCATTGTTTTTGAAACTTTCTAGTCATATGCGTGTATTATGGAGGAAGCAGCATTTACCCAATCTCACACAATCCTAAATTTTGGATATCCACAAAAAGCTTCAGCAAAAATTGTTGAAAATGAAGAAATTGCTTGTTACAAGGAATTTCTACATTGTTTACAATAATTTTCTTCTGCGAAAAATTCATTTTTTTTCTCAGGTTTTATCTACTTAAAATTGTAGTCTGCAATTTTATGGAAATTGTAAAAGTCTTAACATTTTTCGTCTGGTAATGGGTAAAGGTTGCTTGCACTATTTTTCTAATGCGGAAGTTCGTGACTGACCAATTCACCGTTATGCCAAAAAAAAAGTCGTTTGGCGAGTTTCGCGGAATTATCTCCTCACTTAGTCAAGATGACGTAGTCGACACGTGACCTGTGACATGAGCGAGATTCCTTAATTCTTGACAATACATCGTGATATAAGAATTGACAAATTTGCGAGAATCTTGAATTTCTTCTTCTGCTAAAGAAAAAAAGGATCTTTTCGCGAGTTTCGCGGAATTGTCACCTTACTATGTCAAGATAACGTAGTTGACATGTAAGCTGTGACATGCTCGAGTCTTGTTTCTTGACCAGACACCGTTAATTAAGAATCGACAACTATGGCAGAAGTGGCATTCCTGTGAGAACTTAAAAATAAGTGTGGTAGTACATGTGTTACCTATGCGTACTCAGAAAATTAGGACAATATATAGGCCTATACCTTCTTTTGAAACCCTAGTTTGTCTATTGGGGACCGCCGTCACAGCGCAGTTGGTAGCGCGTCGGACTGTCAATCTAGAGGTCCCGGGTTCGATCCCCGATGGCGGCACTCATTCTTTCCGACTATTTGTCTCCCACCAATGGGTTGATAATCGTAGACCTATGTGAGATAGCAGCTGGAGGCTAGGAAAGGATGTGATAGTTGAACTGGTGAGAGAAATATCAGGAATCTATTGTTAGGTGCTCCAGCCGCCGCAATATAAATGAAAAAAATGTTGAAAGGGGCGTAAAACTCCATTCAATCAATCGTCTATCGGGGAATGCATCCCATTTTCACTTGAAGGACAATATATGCAACTTTTCATTGGATGTAAGACCATGCCGGAATCCCGAAAAGCAAATATTTGAAATATGTGTCGGACCCATCACATGCCAACTTGATGTTTGATGTTAATTCTTAAATTCAGTATGGTGAAATGGCCATTCTATTTACACCAATTAAGGCAAACAAATACCAACCAAGATAAGCCAGCAAAGCAAGCACTACCTAACCAGCCGTATGTTCAGGATTACAAAAGCGTAACTAACGTTTAGAAATTGTACCCCGCATTGCACGTGAGTACACGTGCAAAGCGGGGTACCATTTCTTAAACGCATCGCTGGGTTCGCTATTTTTCACATTTATAAAAGGGCCCATTTTTACAAAGCTGAATCAAAATATATTTCGAGAAATCAACCGAAAAACGTCAGTATGAACAAGGACTTACTTTAGTTCTTCACTCACTCCCTAGATTATCATTTATTTTTTTTTGAAAATGAGTGTAGTAAAACGTTCCCAGAAAAAGCCACAAGTTAAAGGACCAGAACTTGCGGTTGGATATTGTTTCCATTTTTTCCGAGCCTTTTGAATGAAGTAATTTAACTTTGGACCTACCGGTAAGTGAGGACCACTGAAGGAAGGGTATTCCCTTTTTATGCCTAGTTTCACACATTTAGGAAATTCACCAAGCATAAATGTCGTTTTTGTTTCTTTGCAAAGATGGTTCCCCATAGATGACGATGCTCCTTTTCCCGTGATACTTGACGGCCCTAATCCATCTTGGAAAGGAACGATCCTTATGATGGTACGATTATTATTTGCCAACTTGCAGACAAACAATAGAAAACTGTAGACTACGTAGACTCTATTACGATAGCAAGGACAAGCTATACAGACACATGGACTAGCTGACGGACGGGAAACATACCAAATGCTATATAGCTCTTCTGGCCAAATAGAGCTAAAATGATTTTTCATATATACTGAGCCCCACAAGAAAGTTTTGACAAGAAAAATCTTTTATTGATACAGAAATCTTTTGGTGAAAGGCATTTTTTTGTAAAAAAAAAAAAAAAAAAAAAAATGCACAGCCATTTCCAAAATTGATTTAAAACACCAATGATAGCAATTGTTGAAATAGCTGTGATGGATTCATCTTTTTAGAGCCCCGCCAAAAGACCCTAGAGGAGCACTTTGGTTTATTTGACCCGAATTTGACCTTTGTGGAAAAAAAAAACTTAAATAACAATTACCGGCATTTTTTATCAATCAACAAAAATATATTACATTCAAAACCGTTTGTTATTAATTCCTATGAAAGCACGTGCAAAGCCGAGTATCAATAATTAGATTTTTATTCACCTAAACAGCAGGGGGCAGATTCGAGTCAATAAATCCGTGCTATAAGGCGAAACCTGCCCTGTGTTCATGATATTAAAGCGTTTCGTGGGCGCTTTCAGATGATACCCCGCTTTGCACGTGCAAATACGTGCAAAGCGGGGTATCATCTGAAAGCGCTTCGCTAACGTTTTCATCCTAATCGCAGGACTGTCTTACTCAAATCGGTACAGTGGTTGACGCTATGGTTACAGAAAGGATGCGTGCGTATAAAGACTGGATTTTACGTAGTTCTTGACGCTTTGACGGGGACTTATTCCAAAATTATTGTCGGTCAATCAAACTTTGTCGGAATTTTTCTTGTTTTTCCAATTTTCAGGTATTTGCGGCATTTAAAGGTCCTAATGCTTTTGGTGAATAACTAATATCTGTCACAAAATGCCTCCAAATTTTCATTATTTCTACGTGCATTTATAATGCAACGTTTCTTTTGAGGGAAAGTATATATGTGTTATGCTTGCTTTCGAAGTGCTCAAATAAGATGTTTGTCTCGAAATGTTAAAATGTTTAAATTTTGCTTGGTAATATGAAATTGTGACCCGTCATGCCAAAAGGGACCATCAACTAGATAGGAAGATAGAATGGTAATTCTAGATTCAGGTAATAAGCCAAATGCAAAAATGTTCTACCCAAATCAGCCTACACAGTCCGTGCAGACTGAATAGGGTTGGCATTTTACGTATATTGTACTACCAAAATGGTACTTTTTCGCTTGATGGCTCGCAAATATTACATATTTCTTGATGAAATGACGTAATAAAAAAGAGTTTCTTTTTCTTTCTTTCTTTTTTTTTTAACAAGGTGTATGAAACGAAAAGTTTAATCACATTTATGTACGAAATTATTTTTCAAACCTCCACAAATTCAAAAACAATCATCTATATCTCTTAAAAAATACAAAAAAAAAAAGACAATAAAAGATGTATCATACGATAACAATTTGAAACGTATAGCCTCAAACTAGAATTTTAAACCAAACCAAACGAAAAACGAATTTGTTTCGAATATAAATTTCAACATCACCATTTTTGTGTCCGCAAGCTTAAATGATTAAATAAATATCATACGGTTCAACACACATTTTAACAAACCATGAATTTCGTTGCTCCGCGTAAAAAGGGTTTAAAATAATTGTGTAACGTTAACGCTGGAACGTCGATAGACCAACTACGCCGACCGTTAGAATACGCATGTTGACCAGGGTGATTTTTTTTGTATTTAATCGGCATTTAAATGGGTCTTGTGTAGTTGAAAGGTCATTCATTCAATTTCATTTAAAATTAAATAGACTTTAACACGACCAAGAGATACCTGGTATCACAAAATATCACAACTTTTGCAAGACGACGGAGACGATTACGGGCTATATAGTCAATATAATAATAATAATAATAATAATATCTTTATTTAAAGAAGGTAAAAACATTAAGACAATCAATTTCAATTAACAATGAGATGAAAAAGTGTCTTTTTTACAATGTTGCCTTCTCTTTCTCTTTCTCAATCGAGAACTCTCGACAACTAAACGGAATAGACCTCGTGAATAATAAAATAAGGACACAACAATGACAACCACGAACCTCCTGCGATTCTACGGAATAGACCTCGTGAACAATAAGGACGCAGCCATAAAAGCGCGTCGTTTCGCACACGTTGGTTCATATGACGTCACAAACATTACTGACGATGACGTTGCGACAAATAAAATCAACGAAAGGTAAAAACTGGTATATTATAATATGATCACATAACGCAGTGTTTTACTGTTCTATCGGGCATTTGTTATTTTAAATTTACACTATGTAGCTGTCTGTGGTGCTCAATGCTTGTATCTTATGCACATTTCAAATTGTTGGAAATGTCACGCACATGCTCAAATTATATTGCCAATCTTTTGGATTGGCTGTGGAGTGGCAATTTAATTGACCATGTTTGAAATTTCTTTTCATTAGCTGCTAAATGCAAAAAAGTACAACTTTTCTTTCTGAGCGGCACTCACAAGCGGAAAACGGCAATGTAATAATATCACTCTCTTGTTTAACATTTTTTTCGAATCGCTTGTTTTAAATTCATAGCCTCGGGTCGAATTTACGGTCATTTTATTTTGAATGTAGCAATCTACATATATTTTCATTGTTTAAAATATCATTTCCGATTACTTGCAGTTCATATAAAACTCCCTTTATTCTTCGTACTCATGCAGTCGTACTTTAGAAAATGGGGTTCAGTTACAACATTAATAGAACGATTTGATATTTGGTTTTTTTGAGCTGCAAGAAAACATATTCGCCCTTAATATATGCCGTCGACGGTGGGCGTATATTTTCTACGTCTGTCCGTCCGTTTCGATGTTAGTACGTATGCATATCTTTACGTCCGAACGTACGTCCAAATCTTGTAAACGCAACTTCCCTTACAATTATTGACGGATCGGGATGAAGTTGTTCGTCGAACGTGGGCGTATATCATCTCCGTCTGTCCGCCCGTCCCGACATCAGGACGTATGTTCATCATTACTTCCTGTAAAGACAAAATTGACATTTGATATTTTTTTCAAGCTCGTGTATCTATAACCGAGACTGCGTGTTCACATTTCTTTTTATTATTTTAGCAGTCTTAGAATTTAAGATACACGACGATAGCAAAAGTCACTGTATAATTGCTATTTGGGAGCGCCTAATAATACACGTTCAAGCCTTCATTTCGTTCGAAAATCTGCATATCCCAATATTTTCTGCAAGTGTTGAACAAGGTGGCAAATTTTCACAAGATTTTCTAGTTACACTGTAGGGTATCAAAGTATGAAAAACGACACTGGTAAATTACCCAAATAAGCTAGCTAGAGTTTCAATTCTTGTGCGCTGCACCCGGTAGTCACAAGAGGAACATAGCTGCCAAGTTTCAAGTCAATCGGACATAAGGTGACAGAGTTATGCTCGAGACAAAGAAGTGGACGACGCCCACCAAATACCCGTGACACAGGACGCCCGGGCGCCGGATGACATTAGTGATCACATTTCAACAGGCGTATAAAAAAGTTACATAAAAGAATGTGTCAACGAGTTACCATCTGTTTATACAGCAGAGTCAAGGGGATAAGCAAATTATCTATATGTTATACTTACTTAAAATCTTATCTAATCGTTTTAAAAAGGATCAGCGTATGTACAATATTTGCCAAAAGATTACGTATAATGATCTGTTTCCGGTTAAACCGGATGTTTTATTCCGCTACTCCGGACAGCTCATTGAGTCACGTGATTGGTTGATTTATTGACTAATTTTATTTTCTATTTCAAAGTTAGATTAGTTGAAAGTAGACTGTTTCATTTTGGAGATTTTCATGTGTGAATGAAGTGCAAACAGAAGCGAAATATGAAAATCTGTCCACTTGTCTAAATACAGAAGAATCCATTTTTTTTATGAAAGTCTCTATTTTAAATTAAGTTTGTTTTTCCATCAAACACCCATTAAAAATCCCGATTGAATTATTTATTTTGAAATTTACTTTCTATCAGAAAGTGTCAGCATCGTCAGTGGGCGATAAGATGTCGTAGAACATAGCTTTATTCAAGTTGTATTCACCACATTGCGATGCCCACTGACAATCCATCTTCTATCTGAATTTCAAGAGTCACACTGAACTCAAATCTCTGGTCAAAAGTTGAGATCGAAATCTCTCGGTTATTGGAAAATTGTAAGAGCCAGAAAAGGTTACCGTTAATTAATGACTGTCGCGTTCTCACCCGATTAAGCGGATTTTAGCAATAAGTATGTGATTAAAATATGTCAACAAAATGTACGGATTTGGTCTCTATGGCAACCGAGGATAATTATCAAAATCATTGTTGAGCCTTTAGAAGGCTTTTAGCGTTTAGATCAATAATTGTAGAAGAGTGTGAAATGAAATGAACAGGATTTCAAATTTGTTTATTAATGGCATAAAACTGACCACCGCGTTCGCGGATCAGCGGTCCTTATTGGTTTTGAAATACTATAAACAGTACACTTCTTAGCGTTATAGTGACGAATTTACTTTGCGATAGCCTTTTGATAATGACGTAGAAGATCCCCCCTCTCCTCTGAAAGACAAAAATAACAAAAATAGATACATAGAAAGAATAGATAAAAAGTTGCAACGTCATGGAAGGAATACCAAATTCTTTTCCCTAACATAGCGCGAACCTCCTTAATTATGAAGAAACTCCTTTCACCCCTAATTTTGAAAAAAACTCCTATCACGGGTGTGCCAACATCATATATTTACATGTATATGACTTTATTTGTGTAATTTAGAAATCTTTTTAACTTATTGATGCAACCAGAATATCTTTTCAGAAACTAATCCGACTTATATTACTAAGATCCTTTTTTTCTGGTTGAGATGGATCGGCGGTGGTGTTTGGATCAGGTTGTGTGGTATTTCTTATTTCTAAGGTATCTTACCATTTCAAAGACCTCGGACTAATAAAGGATAGGGGATTAATTGTGGGAAATATTTGATATTTGTTTAGCATTCGTTGATAAAACAATATTAGTCCAAGTCGGAGCCATGATAGCGATGAATATACGGCGCTGAAAATGGATAACTCACTGAAGGTCAGATTAGAACAAAAGATAATCTACATTAATATAGAGTAATTAATTCATTTACTTCATGAAGTTAAGGATGGTTGCTACGTGACGAAGTCAGTCATTGAATCTTTGAATTCCAAAATAAATGCTATATGGAGTATGCGCGAGCAATGTGATTGAAAACTAGATTGTAAATGAGCCTGTGCGTGAGATTTCCAACAATTTCATATATGTACATACGTGTAGTACTAGCCTGTGCATCCACACAGTCTGACCAGAGTCTTCCCTATGCACTTAGTAGATAGATAGGGTCATAAATACTTGTACACATCAGGTAACATTAGATTTACAGTAAGTGGCTGTCTACGCTATTTAAAGTTTGCACCTCACGTACATTTCAAATTGTTGAAATGTCACGCACATGCTCACATATATGACACATACTCAAGCAATTTTATTGTCAATAATGTAAATTTACAAAATAGTTGAGCATTTATGTACGACTTTGAAGATTGATCGAAATGTTGATTCACTTGCTTCAGTTGCAGTTGTCCAATGTATAGATCGTTTCTTAACTGATTTTCAGGTTACATTAGAATACTCAGGTATGTTGAAAGAAGTTGCCTACAGTAGACCAAAACAAAGCTTAACTGGTCTTGTAAACACGGAAACTATTTCTTGATAATTTTTAATAAAGAAATTTATCAAACGCACCTTTACGTAGCCATTCATATTATCAATCCTTTTATGTGGCAATATAATTAAGCTTATGTGGAAATTTCAATAGGGTGTCAATATTATTGTCGATGCTAACGATGGTATAATTGTAATTCAGACAACGGCAATAAAAAAGGTCATCCTGCCGTTCGTCGAATGTAACCATACGGTAATTCTTACATGTTTAAACTGTCTTTAGAAACATCAAAAATATAGAATACATACCATATTTTTCCTATTGAACGCTCACAGGAGCTATATAACATGGTCAGGCAGCTTTTTTTCAGTATGAATTTTCTGATTTTAAAAAAATCATAAAACCTATGTATTTTAGGCCCTTTTCCCTTTATCTTGAGGTTAATTTCCTCTATGCAATCATATACTAAGTAAATGATTGTTTAACAAGTTCCTAAAATATTGTATAATATGGCATTTGTAGTGGACTTTCTTAGTTTAAGATGTAGGGGTGCTACTATTAGGAAGGGAGCTATAGTAAGGGGAAATACGATAATAATGGGTTGCAGACTGCTCGGGCGAGATTACGAGTTTACTAATATTCATGATGTTGTTTAGAAATTTCTTTATTAATGTGATATTTAATGAAAAGCATCTCAATGGAAACAACATACAGACAGTTTGGTTGATATTACCTACAATTTATGCAATTTTAGTAATATTCATGCTCTACGAATTGGATTCCCTTTGCATTCGCGAAAAAAAGTGGGAGAATTCTGCAGACTAAACGAGACGTAAAACAAGCCAAATAAATTTGAAATACATTTATATGGCTCGAATCATAACATACGATTAGAAATCATTATCACAAATTTATTAATTTGATAATTGAAATATCAATGAACAAAGGAGTGCTCATTTACCAGTACCAATTATCATCTTGAAGTCTCCACAGACTGCAGAGAGTGGCATCTACCAAGGTCATAGTTTATGAAGTTTTAACTGACAATGTGTTTAAAAGTCTTAACAGACCATGGATTTTTAATACAGCACACAGAACAAATATGCAGGTTTTCATAATTTTCAGCTCCCTAGTCTGTAAAGACCTAAGTTACTTGAGTCTGCATAAACCTTAGATACTTGAAACAGCACACCTCAGATACTTGCATCCGCACAGACCCAAATAACTTGAGTTTGTACATCTGGGGCCCGTTTTACTAAACATCTAACGATCATTTTTTTGCGTTAGTCAAAAATTAAATTTGCTTCTACAATAGTAACTAAATATGGAATTCTGCAATGCAATATCTCATTAGAATCGTCTTCTAAAAACGATTCTAATGAGATATTGCAATGCAGAATCTAACTACGAATGAAAACACCAGGTTCGATTTGTGATTTTGACTTACGATTAATTTTGTCATAAGAAGTTTAGTAAGACGGGCCCCAGATACTTGAGTATGCACATACCCAAATTACTTGAGTTTGTACATCAGATACTTGAGTATGCACATACCCAAATTACTTCAGTCTGCGCATACCTCAGATACTTCAGTCTGCACAGACCTGAAATGATTGAATCTATAAAGACCTATGATACTCGAATCTGCACAGAGTTGAGATACTTGAGTCTGCACAGACCTCAGATACTTGAATCTGCATAGACCTTAGATACTTGGATCTTCAAAGATCTCAGGTTTTTGAATCTGCACAGACCTCAGACAGTTGAATCTGCACAGACCTATATACTTCATTTGCATTGACCCAAGATACTTGAATCTTCATATATCTCATACTTGAAAATGCACTGACCTCAGATACTTCACAGAAGACAGGGAGTTTGCAAGAATAAATTTTCTAAGAGTAAAGATTATTTTGTCTGTACAGAACAATTAAAATCAAGTCAATTCAAACCACGGGTAGATTTACTTAATTCTTAAAAAAAATCAAACAAAAAACATAAATCAATAACAAAAAGCAACAAACAAATAAATAACCAAACATGAAGAATTCTCAGTGAAATGCGTAAAATGTAATGGAGGACTGATTCTTTTCTATTCTACCAGATTACTTTAAGATTGTACGACCATTCTAATTGGATTTAAATGTATATCCATTAAAAATAATAAAACAAAACGGACAACTCTGACTGACTCCTGCTTCACCCAACCTCTTTTTTTTCGAATACAGAAGGTATTGCTCGAGCCACCACTTCTTTTTAGCAACCATCTTTTATTAAGCGACCACCTTTAAAAGTCCATTCCCCAATGTCAAATCTACGAAAAAAGTGGACATTCTTAAAAGAAAAAATGTTAGATCTAAAGTCAAATTATCTAAAAAGGATAACAACAACGTTTGGAGTAAGTAGAGATAGAAAAAACTCACGATTTCAATATACAATTGATACTGTAAGCGTCTGATTGGTTCTTGAAGAAATAGGAAGCTATGGTAAGAACTTGTATGCAAATTTTCTAAAAGGGAAGTAATAGATATCGCTAATTTTGGTCATCCTGAACAAGATTAGCGATATCGGATTACCTTCCTTTAATCTCACTCAAAACTCAATCCTTGCACTCATTCACTTTCATTCCAAAATCATTCCAAAATGATCTAGCCTGTCTATTTCACAATGTTATCAGCTGTAGCGACTGCTTTTTGGTTTATCCCCTAAATAGTCGTTTAATACAAGTTTTACTCTATCTGTTCCGTGGAGTTTTCCGAATGAGCATAAGTTACTCTGATTTAAAGGACTTTACTTTCGTCGTTTGACTAATATGACCTGTACCTTCAATAAAGAGCACGATTATTGTGTAGAGTTTCTTAAATAAAGGGTTAAGTACTAGATTTTTTTCATGATAAATGGACGACCAAAGTCAACGTTAATCAAAATGACAAAATTACTCAGTTTCGTAAAATTAATTTTAGTTGTTATTTTTAAATATTTCATTTGAATGACGGTGAAATTAGATCAAAGGTTTAGTCCCCGAAGGAAAATAAAACATTTATAAAATTGAAAGATTTTTATTCTCCTCTTTTACATTAGATATAACTTCTTCCCCATTAATTTAGTCTAAACAAGGCTTTTAGTAGGATGTAGAATATAGTATAAAAGGGAAAAAATAAACAGAAAAGATTGAATACAAAGAGGTTACATACATTTCAATATCAATGGTAATTTACGTAGGTAATATTGGAAAAAAGACTCTGGTAATTCTTCACCATCGCACACACACATTCGTAAATATTGACGACCTGGTTATCATTTAAAAATTATCAACAATATTAGATATGCACTTCAATCCTATTGTCAATAATTATTGATAACTCCAAATATTGCCATGTGATATTTTTTTTGTCATTTATGTCAATCGTTTGTTTAGAGAGACACAGGATGGTGGCATGTTTCACTTTTCTACAACAAAAAACATTCTATCATTATCATTTTCTTTTTTTTAAAAAAAAAAACGTCTTTCAAAATAAGCGAGTATTACATTTATAAACTTCAGTTCACACGCCATTTTTGTCACATGGTTTTAACAACCATGTCGTTGGCGGGTCACTTGAATGTCGTATGTACAGCTTCATTCCAGCGACAATTGCATCTACAAACTAGGTTCGACAGACGATTGTTTTTGTTATATTATTATAATGAACTATTAAGACGGTGGCAATCGGGAAACCTCGGCGATTCTACGGAATAGACCTCGGGCATAACACGGGCGCAGCCACGCAAGCGCATCATTTTGTACGTGGGTTTATATGACGTCACAAACATCAACGATCCAGCTCAAGATGACGTTGCATAAAACAAAATCAACGAAAAAATGAAAGAGGGCATGTTATAATTCGAAAACAAAACACAGTGTTTAACTGCGTTTTGTTATCAAACTATAACATGCCCAGAAGATCTCCAAAGACGATCGGAAAGAATAAACAAAGTGTGATTTTCTTCAAACGTATAAAAAAAACGAAGTACCACCAGAAACCGAATTACCTAAACAACCGCATGTGTTCAGTTTCATTAAAACGTAGAAAGCAAAAGCGGTATTAATACAAACGATGACACATCCCCCATATATGGTATTTATCATGAATTTAATAACTTTCAATTGTTTAATGCAAGTGATTAAGAACTTTGTACGAAGACTTTGAAGCGATTTAACTATCACATGACACTACAAACTCACATCCGTGTATTTTTTGTGACCTGTCAAGCGAAAAGAGACATCTGGGAACTTCTAGAATTGCTGACACTAGACAAGGTTGCCTGCACGTGCCCCATAATTAGGGTCTGCACTGTTTACATGTACTAGATTTTGTATTTAACGAGATCTGCGGCCCTGCGTTCAGGATGACAAAACGGGGGAAAACAGCTCGCCAATAATACACCGCTTTGCAAGTGTACCTGCGTGCAAAGCGGGGCATAATTGACGATCTGTTTGCACCGTTTTGTCATCCTGAACCCAGCGCTGGTCATTGTTAATTTTTTATAGGTTTTAAAGAAAGATTCGAGATATACTTGAAATTAAAGACCTATATGTATAAATATTATGTTTGTATTTTGACTATATACTATGTGCTTGTCTAAATAAATTGCGTTCTGTTCTGTTCTGTTCATAATGCAAGAAACTCTAAAACTCTAAAATATTGCGATAATTCGGTGTTCGTCGGATCATTAAATTTTCAAAGAGGACCGCAGATTCATAGAAAAACAATGCATCGATATCGGACGCCTGTTTTCGTCTCCACAAATTAATGAATTTTTAAATCCGATTGTTAAAAACGCGTTCTTGACAGATGGTCGGATAATTTTCCTTTTTTATCGGAGGTTTGTAACATATCGATTTGGTCAGTTTGTACTGGTCATTTCGTTCTGACCCTTTACCCACGAATAAATTAATTATTGGTTGTCTGCCAAAAATACGCGTTCTGATTGGTCGAAACCTTTTTTTCGATTCATATATAATTTAATTCTAATTTGTTCCATCAATTTTTGTACATTTTGATTTTTTGATCAAAACAGTTTCATTGCTCGAGGAAATGACTTTGAGTACACCGCTATTTTGTAAGCTTACGCAAAGGAAGCCCCCCCCCCCCCCCCGCCCAAATCTAATCTGTCAAGGTCTGGAGAAATAATTTCTTTGTTGAACTTTTAAATTATTAGAAAAGAATAGAATATTTGTTGAATTCATTGAGGTATGTAACTGGAAACCTAATTTCACTTATGTATGAATACGCTGTGAGTATTCATACAGTGTGATTAGGTTTTTAGTTTCATACCTCCATGGATTCAACAAATATTCTCTTCATCTCTTAACCGAACAAACTTGCTCATAATGGGATAAATTCCTTTCTCAAATTTGTCCTATAAATGTTCGTGTATATCGTGTTTATTTTGTGAAATTTCAAATGTCCATTACCCCATGACAGATGTTTATTTCAAATTTTAAACTATTTTTATGAGACGAAATTGACTTGGGTTATCAAGTTATCAAATATTAAAGCCCTATTCAATTTATACCCTTTCAATAATTTGAGTAAATCTAATTACGAAGGGGGAAAATATCACAATTTCAATGGTTTGGAAAACAACGAAATTTGCTGTTTATATTTTTTCCTTTACTTCAATATTTCAAGCGAAATAAACGTGTATTTGCCACAATTTCTTTCAACCTTTAAGATAATAAATTCTTTAAAGGTTCATTTTAAGGTCGATAAATTCTGTCTAGATCCTGCCTTAATCCTTGCTTCAATAAGAACTGTGAATAAGTGTACTAGATCCGTCATTGATTTATTCGAATGAAACAACCTAGCCGTCTGTCCTCAAATGAGCCTGTGCGTGACATTTCCAACAATTTGAAATGTTCGTGAGGTTAAAACATTGAGGGGCGTAGACAGCCACCAACTCTTAAAATAAAGTTACCTAATGGTCTACACATACTTTGGGACCTTCTATAACTACATAGTGAAGATTCTGGTCAGACTGTGTGGATGCACAGGCTGGCCAGAGTCTTGGCTTTGCGTATATTTGAAATTGTTGGAAATCTCACGCACGGGCTCAAATGATTTTTGACTGATGCAAGCCGACTCCTTATGGTTCATTGCAGAAAAAAAAGATTAAGTTAACAAATTAATTTTAACCAGTATCATGTCGAATAAAAATGCAAAAGAAAATGGAAATCAACGTTCTTAACGGAACCAGAAAACAAAACTTTCGTTTAATTTTTAGTATACATTTAAACAGTCCATTTTGTACCAGCATCTATTTAGCAATCGCTTTTTAGAAACTCTAAGAAAGTGGACATTCTTAAACGAAAAAGGCTTATCTTTAATTCAATATAAAATAATGCTCAAAATGACCAGTTTTCTTCATCACGAAATAGTGTATAAAGATACAATTACCAAAGTGACACGTTTTTTGGTGGACCAAAAGTTGCCGCTTTCATTAAAAAAAGGCTAATCAAAACTTATGGTGATCTGGGCTGAAACACTGGCATTAACGAATTCGGAAGATAAGGGCCCACTTTTTCAATTTTTATTTCTTTAATAAAATCTACAATTTTTCTGTTTGATGTTTGTAATTTTGTTACCTTTTTTGAACATTAAACAGGGACCGTAAAAAATCTTTTTATGAAACTTTTTGTAATTTGACTATCCCCAAAGTTTTTATATTTCATATACATTTAAAAACGAATGGCCTCGCTTTAAAAGTTCGCTTTTTATCATTTTCATGTATTAAAATGTAATATATGTCAAATTGTGAATTTTTCCACGGATAAGTAAACAGGGCGCCCTTTTGAAATATAACTTTATATCTGATAATAGTGAATTTTACCGACCCATATCAAATCATAAAATTCAAAATATTTTAAAATATACGTTGACTGTACATATTAAAGTAAGGTTGTAAAACCAGTTTTGATCATGCCCCAAGTAATTACATGGTTACCCGATACGAGACGACAACATTTTAGACCGTTTCAATTCTAGCAAAAAAAACAGACGACAATTTTAAGTTTAGGAATTTTATGTTAATCTTTGTGTTTAAGGTAAGAAAACAATGTGGAAAATGAAACAATTTCTTCATTTTCCGCAATATTTCCCAAAGCGTTATTTTTCGGGGGAGGGAGTGGGGAGGGTGGGGGTGGGACAAACGTAAGATGGTACGTATGCGGACAGTTATTGATGCATGTAATAATGAAAGACGAAAATTGGATCTTCTGAAAAGTTTGAAAAGTATCGACCCTGATCAAACAGCGCAAACTGCTCAGACTGAACATGGTGTGTATATTATGTGACCCGTCACGCGAAAAGGGACCATCTGGGTAGTGCGATTAGTGTCGATCCTAGTTAGACTGCTCTGACTGCGCAGACTGACTAGGATCGAAACTTTTCGAACCTAACTAACTTTCTGAATCTAGAATAATCAATCTAACTTCCTATGAAATAATTTTTCGACCTCTGGTTGGCCTTATTTATTACGTTTTAGCGTATTTTGCGTAATTGTGCCACACCCTTTGACGGAATATTGTACGATTTTAGAAGTTGCGAAGGTGGGAGTCAAAGTGGGTGTATTTTCATTAAACATTTGTTTTATAACAATGTTTATTTCATAACAAAGTAAAACATTATGTAAACAATATAAAGAATCACGCAGAACTCAAAATTAGACAATTCAGCAAATAGTTTAACGCAATCTCCGTTTACTTCACGTGACCCGAATGGAAGAAGTCAAGTTACATGCTACGTTAAGCCAAATATAGAACCAAACAAGGGCGCGAATTTTCTCGAAAGGTTCGAATTGATATCGGTAAAAAATCTCAGACAAGCTCGTGACGTCATTCCAAAAACAAGGCGGTCGTATTTAACAGGAAGTAAGCTCCAATCTATTTTACTTAGGACCATTCCCTTTTATCTGTCTTATGCAAACTTGCTTCTATTATTGTTTAAATATTTGTTATGTTCCATAATCATTTTACAAAATCGGCGAATACGTGATATTGAAGACGTCAAACATGAGTCTAAAATAGCCAGTACCGACGTCATATTCCATACACTATAGACGTGATTTCTGTAAAAAGGCTGGCGTATCAAACTTGGATACAAGATTACTTTCGGTACATCATTGGTACCAAAATGCGAAAACTTTTTAAAGCTTTAAAATTGTGACTCGTCACGCAAACAGGGACCATCTTGGAACTCTTAAAAACAAAAAATGGAAAAGAGATTGGGGTCGGCATCGTTAAACCAAGGGTCGCGTTTCTAAAAATTCTGTTACCGAAGGGTAGAATGACAGCCTAGATTCAGAAAATAAGCCGAGTTCGAAAAGTTTCAACCCTTGTCAGATTGCGCAGTCCGCGCAGTCTGACTAGGGTCGACACTGGACTTACTACCCAGATGGACACTATAACAAAATGGTGGTTTTGGAAGAAGCAGAAGCTTTTATTATTGCTGCTATTTTGTGAAACTTCTATTTACCAAGATTAATATAAAAGCTTTTCTGTTATCCTGATATTATTTGTCGTTCAAGAGTCGCCCGTCCTCAAAACCTCCCACAAAAAGATTCTCTTCTAAACTTATGAGCCAATCTTTGTTGAACTTGGTTGGGTTGTTTCGTGTTTGAAACTCTATAAATAGTATTTGAATATCTCGAGTCATACTTTAGTTAGATACGACTGCATTCCGTTTTACATTGAGACAGCATCTAAATAGTCTGCGAAGCTTAGACAAACGCAAAAAGATATTACAATACTAAGTGTCCGCCTAAAGAAGGTTGAGGACCTTCCTGTCTACAGAGCGACCAGCAAAGACTCTGGACAGACTGTGCGGCTGCACAGACTGACCATAGACTTTGCTTTGCGCACATGCGAAATGGTTTTAATTGTCACCACACATGCTAACTTAGTAAAAAAAAAAAGGGCTGTCAGCGCGTATTGTCTAAGTCCTCTTTTTGAACAGGTAATGAAATGAATTTCAATTAGAATTCTCAATCTTGATAAACTTAACAAGAGTGCCATAGTCCCAAAATACGCCGCCACTTTGCTGCTGTTTCACGATTATAATTGTAGACACTCCTTATTTTGACAGAACCAAATTCAAAATGACCAAGTTTCATTTAAATCAAGACAAAAAGTTAGGAGGAGTTGCCTTCACAAGGCTGCAATTTCAATAAGCCCCCTAAACACTAAGTTTTAAGGGGCATAATTCAGGGAAATAAATGAGCCATAAAATCCTTGATCCATGTACATCTACAAATTATAGTGATGACATTGACCAAGTTTCATTTAGATAAAGACAAAAAGTAAGGAGGAGTTGCGTTCAAAAGGCTGCAATTTTCAATAAGCCCAAGATACTAAGTTTTAAGGGGGCATAATTTAGGGTAAAATTAATGAACAATAAAATCCTTAATTCATGCTCATCTACCAATTTCGGTTATAACATCCACCAAGTTTCATTTAGATCCAGCCAGAAACTTAGGAAGAGTTGCATTCACAAGGCTGCAATTTCAATAAGCCCCAGAGACTAAATTTTAAGGGGGCATGACTGAGGCAATAAGCCCCAGAGACTAAGATTTTAAGGGGCATAACTCAATCAAAAATCAACGAACCATAAAATTCTTCCTTTATGCACATCTACCAATTCAGGTGATAACATTGACCAAGTTTCAAGAAGATCTAGCCAGAAACTTAGGAGGAGTTGCGTTGACAAGAAAAGTGGACAGGCATACGGACGGACGGACGTACGGACGGACGGACGGATGGACAGACGGACAGACGGAGAAGATGACGCCAATATACGTCCGCCTCCGGCGGCGTAAAAAAAGGAGAAAGCTTCAATATCATATTATCATGTTGCGCAGATTGTATAAATTGTATTTTAATTCCACAAACAACAATTACCTAATGTCAAGATCAAATATGTCATTAAATAACAGCAACATATAGCATTTAAAAGCGTTAATCATGTTTTTACGTGATTTCGTTGCCATAGATATACATAAAAGTGATGACGAAATCGGTTATTTACTTTAGCACTTTTTCCTATCAAATTACGGAATTTGTGAAATTATAAATATCTCATGAATTGCGTATAAAGAAAAACAAATTAAGTGATTACGCAAAGTTTACGTAGGCAGAATTTAGAATAAGGAAGGGGAAATAAACTAGATTTGCTGCAATTGAACTATAGGACAAAAAGGCCTGGCAATACCTAAATTTTCAATAAGGAAACAACCTTCATTTAACTCCCACGCGTGAACCGTCAAGCGGAAACTATACTGTCGCAAAGCGGACAAATCCCCCCACCCCCACCCCACCACCACCAACAAGTGCTTGTCAATAATGAAAAGTCATTTTCGATCAAAGGACCATATCTCAGTCAAATGTGAATGCATCGTAACCAAAATATCTCTTGTACATCTTTGCTTGATAACGATCACATCTGTAAAGTTTGAATGAAATTCGCCCATTAGTTGTTTAGAAATTGAGGGGGCACGAAAAACTACAGACGGACGGCCCGACCGACAAGCTGACTCCTATTTGCCCCTAAACATAGTAAGCGGAGGGGGGGGGGATGTTATAAAACCAACCAAAATCCTTATAAATCAAGTGATTTGCTATCCAGTAAAACCTGTCCAAATGACAATGAAATTGATAATTGGCATTAAAGGCATACGCGCGTAAATGATGCACCGCATAGCGGCGATATATTTAAAAATAAAGGGACATAACTCTGTTTGTTCTAAAATTGATGGAAATGGTTGTGAAACGAAACCGATAATTTCCCGCCAGCTTGACATCATTATAGTAACTGTTGCTACACGACGTCAGAACGTTGCCTGGCAAAAAGGCGCGCCGTTACAGCTTTATGCGTACATTGATAGCGTCACAGAGTCTTTTAGAGGTAAATGCTGCTGAAATTAGACCTATATGCCGATTCTTTTCTGAAATATACATCTAATCCATTCATCAATGAGTAAGCGGATACTAGAAATGTTTATCGAATTTGAAATAAAACCCTACACTCATAAGCCTAGGCAGTTTTCATGCCTACACGTATAATTGAAGATGTATGTACTATTTTTGTTGTTTGATGTTTATTCATATATTATTATTATTATCATTATGATTATTATTATGATTATTATTATTATTATTATTTTATTATTATTATTATTATTATTATTATTATTATTATTATTTGAGACTTGGATCTATAGGCTAGCCTAACCAATCTTACGTTCGACGAGTCGCAAGGTTTCCACTACTCGTAAAACCGTACGATGATCGCATCTTACTGTTATTTAGACCATCTGAAATTGACCCCATTCAATCATTCTGAATCACTAAACGTAGAGCTTCATTCGTGGATATCCAAACCGACTCATCAAAACGCCCCAAACCATTTATCATTCTCTGGAATTGATCGCAGTGGCTCCAAATTTAGGAGCACTCCAATCATTCATTGATTTCAATGACAAGCGTGAATTTTAAAAGTCTCTGATTGGTATGTGAAGACATGCACAGGTCTTTTCATTCAAAACTCGCTCATTCCACTCATTCATTTTATTGTAAAATCATTCCTTTTGTCCATTTCACGATGTTCTTAACCGTAGGACGACGCGATTTTAGGGTTAACAGACGCTGTACAGACTCCGCAAGAAAATGTTAGCTAGGATAGAATGGTAGGCCCATGTCCAACTTTAATGTCTTCTAAAGACTGTAGACAGGACAAACTTTATTTGTTTATTAATTTCATTATTTCGTAAAATTATCATTTTAACTATTCGAAACCACCAATTAAGAAAGTAATGTCGAAAATGCGTGCGTTTATGGTTTTACTGATATCAGCAATACTATAGGCATTTTGTTTCACCATCTTAAGGTGTCAAAAACTCGTTACTACAGCAATGTTTAAGCTGTATTTTCAATGCTTTGGTCACCCAATGACAAACATATCCATGTTTCCCCTGTTTTGCTTTGTTAAATTCATATCTTCGTCTGCCTTTTTATGTTTTTGTTTTTCATTTTACCTAAGGTTCAAAGCGCCTCTGTCTTTATGAGTCAAACAAGAAGAAGTAGACATTTTTTGCTTAATTATGTTGTCTAGGTCTGTAAAATCATTTTAATAAAGCAACGAAAAACCGACCGACGTTCAAGATTGCGCGATGCGTTCTTTAGGCGTATAAACACAAAACGACGTCGTCAACGTTGATTTCCGACGTCGATGTTTAGAATCGCTACGGTTGCCTCGGAAATAAGCGTATTGCTCTTAAAAAAGTACGGTGACATATTATTTTTTTGGTACGAACTAGATTGGATTTGAATGAACTACAAGTACGCTAAATTTAAAAGAAAACTGTCGAGCAGTTTTGATTATTTTTAAGGTTAAGTACAAAAATTTACGCGAAATTCTCGAAAAGATACTTATTTTTTACTACCCCCAACCACGATATATCTCACAAGCTCATGGACGAAAATTGTAGCAAATTTTACAAAAACACATCAAATGAACCTGAAATTACATCCCTAAATGTTTCAAAAAGTTTTATTTCAAAAGAGTATTTAATCTCAGAGAAAATGGGCATTAATCGAACTATACATCGATCTACAAAATCACTCGAAAATCAGTGAAAAATTGCATAGAATTGCGTTTTTTCAAGGGTCAATTTCTCAAAAACGGATACGGTGACTCCCAATTTTTTTTGCATATTTTTGCTAAAGCTATTTTAATTAACAAATATTCAAAATAACAAAAAATTCTGTCGACAAAATTATTTGCGCGCGTAAGCCTTTAAATCATAGTTTTTAAAAAATGCAATATTTCACATTCCTAAAAAAGAAACACTTTGAATCATTTTGTGTCACCATTTCCTTTTTCACGGGAAATTTTATATACTGAAAAACAAGGATGAAAAACAGGGAAAAAAAAAATGAGAAAAAAAAGAGGAATTGCTTGAAATAGATAATTTCTCTTCGGTTTCAAACTTTTCTGATATACATGTATCTTGAAGTCTTTTTTTTAATCAATTTGAATGCACTTTGTAATTTTCTTTGAATTTGTTATAGCCAAAACTAATTTGTTCTGTATATGGTTCACGTGTTAGAATGCGAAATTATATTAGATAGGCAGATTTTCCTTGATAACAGATCAGGGGCCTGTTTTACCTACCATCTAACGATCATTTGCGTAAGTCAAAAATTAAAGTCAATTCCACAGCAGTGACTAAATATAGAATTATACCATGCATGATCTCATTGGAATCGTCTTTTAATGAAGATTCCAATGACGATCCCAATGAGATATTAGAAAAAAAAAAGATTTTAAATTTTTACGAACGACATTTTTTTTCTCGTAAGATGTTTAGTGAAACAGGCCCCAGGTCTTTTTTTAAAAAAAAAAAACCAAAAAAAAAAAAAAAAAACCAACGGACCTTAATGCAAAGAAAAATGAATATACGGTAATATAGAATGACCAATCTAGGTACAAAAAATGCGCAGAAAGCGAAAATTAAGTCTGTGAGTGACATTTCCAACATTTTGAAATGTAAGTGAGATGCAAACATTGAGAGGCATAGACAGCCACAAACTGTAAATATAAATTTACCTGATGGTTTTTACATGAATTGACACCTTTTCTTTCTTTTAAGCGCATAGTGATTAATCTGGTCATACTGTGCGGATGCACAGGCTGGTCAGAGTCTTTGCTTTGTGCTTATTTGAAATTGTTGTAAATCCCACGCATAGACTCAATTTCCATCATTGTTTTTTTCTCTACTCGAGGATAACACGATAAAGGGTCGAACGACTCTTATTTCCATCGTGGTCCTAACTCATTCTAGATCTTAGCCTTCACATAGAGAGAGAGAGGCAATGGCTTCTAACCACTGCTACCCACTTTTACAGCTGGGTGGACTGGGTTGTCTGTGAAGCACTACCCGCCTCTAGTGGGGCTCGAACCCGCAACCACTAGATTACGAGTCGAGCTGCGCAAAATTTTTCGACAGATCCGCATATACCGGCTCACACAATAGGATGATTTTAATCTCAATGCATTATATCCCTACAGCTTCATAAAAAAACATCATCTCATCCAAAACGCAGAATGTGAAAAACTGGAAAACAGTTTTGTCGTATATTTCCGAGAGTATTTTTTGTGCGTAAGTCAGAAAATTCTGCATAAAATGCATTTTCCCTGTTTTCACAGATAAAACACCATCGGTAATAAGAAAGCAGTTTTTGCTCAAATACTTACTATTGTTTTCTAGTTATTTGCCTTTTTTCCCTTATTTTTTTGTTTTTTAACATCAACTAATTATAAGTGATCATTAGCACGTGCTATGAATGCAAATTATTCTGAAGTTTAGAGCTTTCGTTGCAGACTTGTCTTTTTTTCTGCGTGCTCATAGCTCAGCCAGGTACAATAAAGTTACAAAGCCTTTTCTTAGGATGAATAAAAAAAAGCCTTTTTTCTTAAACTTCATAAGCGAGGTGTTCAGATCGATTTGTTGGTGACGTCTTTTACAGTTAGAAACATCGTAAAATTGACACTCGCCATGACATAAACCATTCCACTTCGCCCACTCAGCGATCCTTTCATTCAGTCCAAATACTCACTTAATCCATTAAAAACGCTCCAAAACCACAGATGAAAATTAGATCAGCAACTTCATTCAAATAGAATAATTAAGAAAAAAAATCAATAATTTCACTAACTTAATTGACTTTCTAACAATCTGATTGTTTGGTGAAGACATAAAATGCTAGTTACAGAACTTGAATGTATATTTTATGAAAGGGAGGTAATAAATATCCCTAATTGTGTTCATCTTGAGGTATAAGAAAATCTTCTTTGCTGAAATAGAAACATATAGGGGTCCAGGAGATCCAGGTGAGCGATATAGGACACAAATGTTCTTCATGGAAGTGGAGGTTGGGATGTTAAAATTATACTTCATCATAGGTAAGTTATTAGAGTCATTGTCATTAATATTCAACTAGTAGGTCCAAGATTAAATATCGTTGATGCGGTCCAAGATACACACGAGAGGCTGACACGCTCCTTTTGTCAATCGCCTTTTTTAAGACTTCGTTTTCTTTAATCATTCAAGAACTCATTATTAAAAATGACAAGTCTAAGTATTCTTGGATGCTCTCGAATTCCAATCGGATAAGCGAAGAATATGATTTCACCATACGAAACTACTTACAGTATTTGCGGTATTTTTTGGTGCAAACTGTCTTTAAAATGCGTTTAAGCGAAAGTTAACGAGCCGACGGATAGACAAATGGACGCAAAGACATAAGAAATTTAAGACTGGATAGACTGAAAACAATCATATGCAATATTCGTCTGCCTTTCGGCGGGTACAGCTAAACCAAGAGAATACAAGATGTGAAAAAACAATAAGAATATACCCATGGCAAAACACGTTAATTTTATAGCAGAAACCTATATCACGTTTTAAACTTCTTCATTTTTATTTGAAACCCGAGGTTCAATTTACAGACAGAATATATACCTTAGGGTCTCGGAACTTTTAAAATATTAAAGAAAACGTCTGGCGAGCTGTCCCATTACTGATTTACTTACTAGCCTTAAAATAGTAATGAAGCCACGTCTTGAGAATGATTTAGACCAAGCTAGGTTATAAAATGCATTAATGATATTAGATATCCGGATCAAATTTTGTTGTCTCGGAGCTGAAAGGCAGTAAGTGGCTGTACCTAGAATAGAAAATTAATGCTCTTTTTGATCGACTATTGTAATTATTTTACTTTTGCAATACACAACTTAAGGACCATATCGAGGGGTCAGCGCAACACTATTGTAAGTGCCTATAAATATATAGGCACTTACAACAGTGTTGCATTGACCCAATCATATGTTCGTGAGGGATTGTAAAAGAAAACAAGAGTACAATGTACTTCAGTAGGCTCGTAACGCTCGACTGATTTGTGCTTGCATTTCTCAAAGTTTCGAATACTTAAGTATTACACAAGAATCTATTTCTGAAGAAAGATTGTCTTCATTTCTCATGATTTGATATAATAAAGAAATGGAGTTAAGATTCAACATTTTTCGACGAATTTTTGAAACAAACTTTTTCGCAGGTATACAAAGAGTTGTATTTTTTCGCGCTCATTTTTCTTTCTTACCTTTTTTAAAAGGTGTCTTCCAAGATAATTGGCCGAAGAATTCGTTTTCTCACATAGCCCCCCCCCCCCCGCCCCCTTGCCTTCTACAAGAAAAAGAGATATCCTCCAATGACAAAAATACTGCGAAAAAGTGCGTTAGAAAGAAAATGGTCATTGTTTCCATTGAAGTGTGAATTTGAAAATTTAATAAACCTTTCCAATGAGGTGTGAATTAGAAAATTTAATAAATCTATCACCCAATCTCTGTAAAAATTGATGTAAGTAACATAATGCTCAGATTCGCGAGTTAATAAAAAAGACAATTATACATGCCCCAACATATTTCAGCGATAACAGTTTTATAAAAAAGGACAGAAAAAATAATAACTCAATAGATAAATACTTATGATGTAAAACAAATGCATATTTAAAAAATGCTACTTGAGTTTTTTTTTCGAACTCTGTTTTTGTAATATTTTCTAGTCATTTTCATTCAGAAACGTCATAATCTAGACTGGCCTCGTCTCAACGGTCATTGTTTGTTAAAGGTTAAAAGTATCAAAAACATATATGTCAAAGTATATATAAAGTCTGAAATAATGAATTTATATATTTAGGTAGATTTGAGCCGCAGTAAAGTCCATCACTATATATTCAAAGTCAGTTTATCAAGATCGTCCATCATTTCTTGTAAATATCAGGACTTGGTTTCATTTACGATTTCTATTAAACTTGTCTAGCCATATATGCTACATTGGATTGATAAGATTTGAAAATTTGAAGGAAATCAAACTTTAATCAATTTCAAGAGATAAAAAAAAAAAAAAAAAAAAAAGAAAAAAAAAGACATTCGATGACTGTATAGAAGGATTCAAACATTCATTGGTTTGCTTAAAAACGTCTCTAAAGGGTATCACACGTCTGGAAGCAAAGGAACCATGCATTCATCGCTTCGATTAAAATAATTGTTGTATATGCCTTTTTCGGATAACATTAATGTATCCTAGGTCTGCAACGGGTTCAATCGTAAAATATTCGCGTTGCCATATTTCATTTACATAAAAATGAATGTGTTTTGGTATGAAATAACCGTATTCTATGTTTTAAAATCATTGGAAATATCTAAGTCTAGAAGGAGGAATTTACATATTTAGGTAGATTTGAGTGGCAGTAAAGTCTATCACTATTTATTCAAAGTCGGTTTATCAAGATCGTCCATCATTTCTTGTAAATATCAGGACTTGGTTTCATTAACGATTTCTATTAAACTTGTCTAGCCGTATATGTAACATTGAATTGATAAGTTTTGACGCTCTCTTTGAAAAATTTTGCGTGTTTAACAGAAAATAGATGAAATAAAGGAATTCATGTATTTTTAAGCACCTAGTGGAACCTTCTTTAATTGTTTTAGGTATGAAGCTCAAGATATAACCATACAAATACTTCAGAACGTCTTTTCAGTAGACGGAAAGATTTTCGTGTGTTTGACATATGTGAAACGTCACGCGAAATGGGTTCATCTTAGATCTCCGTACAATAGATATTTGGAAAAAGTATTTGATCAAGCAAAGGTAAACAAGAAGGCGTCATAAGAGAAAAAAACATAGATGGGTAGAATAATCCTTCAAGATAAAGAAAGTTCGTTATTTGTTAATAGTTTCGAATCTATCCAGACTGCGCTGATCGCACAGTCTCACCAGGGTCGACTCTTTTTGGACTTCCCAAATAGTCATCCGCTTGACGGGCCACATATACCAAAGCATTACGCAAGTACTCTGCAACTGGGCTTTACGGGCATTGTACTTTTAAACAAAGGTCAGATTTCAAGGTCACATTTGAATATCGGGAAAATAGAATACCATTTGATTATGTGATGTATTTTTTTATATTGAGACGCGTCGGGTGAAAAGGTACCCGAATGGTCACTTTTGGCGGGGGGAGGGGGGGGGGGGTGTCAAATATTAGGAGCTTTGTCTTAGGAGTTTTGGTATCTTATTTTCATATCTTATCTGTTACCCGATAAATGCGATACTGTTTTCGACTCCGAATCAAAGTTAAATTTGGTCTGTTATCCAGCAAAACCTGTCTTAATATCGCCACTTGGTAATGTCAGCTGCCTTACACGGAATTTTCAAAAAAAAAAAAAAAAAAAAAAGAATCCGATTTCAATGAATTTCAACCGTAAGTTGAATGTGTTTTGGAATTAAAAAAGACATGGACATATTGTAGGAAACAAGAGCAATTTCTTTTATGTTCTCAAAGTTTTCCTTTTTCATTGCTTTCAGTGTACAAATAATATGCTCAGTGCTCAATGAATGTTGCATTTTTAAGAATTGAAGTTTAAGTATATAGTCAATTTCATTGTCATTTAGGAACTTTTCTTATATAATGGATCATTTCCATCGTTTATCTTAACATGTCGATAGAAATGGATATATTGAGTATCATGCTGCCGCAAAGAGACGGAAATGAATCCCGTGCATAGGTTCGTATTCCGTTTTAGCCAAGTCCTGTCTTCAAGATGCAAATACGTTTGAGAACACGTGCAAAGCGTGATAAAATTTGCCAAACGTTTCGCTGGGGATTATCCTGAAAGCAGGACAGGGTCTATGAAGTTCTTCAACAGAACAGTTTTGCAACTATCAAATTATATTTATCTTTAGAGCGTTATGAATTATTTACTGGTAATTTATCGATGACCGCAGAAAGGAAATCCTATTCGTCTCGTAAAATTTTGTGGAAAAGAGGGCATCTACAAAGGAAGATTCTATGTGTTTAGGATGAAAAAAATGCAAACGGTTAGAAATTGTTTCCCGCTTTAACAGAGAAACATTTCGCAAACGTTTAAAACAGAATGTTTTCACCCTGAACGTTAGGCTTTCGCGAATGTAGGGCGATTCTTAAATCTTATGTTTTAGCGGATAAACACTACCGAAAATTTGTTAGAGATCAAATCCTTTAGAATGTATTTTTTGCCATAGAATTATATTCATTCAATTTTGAAGATTTTTTTCCAATCATCTGTTCATTTTTATCTTATAACTATACAACTATCCTTGTGATAACGCTCCATGTGATTTTTAATGATGTTTCATAGGTATTGCAGAACAATGACATATTGCGCTTATTATATGAAACATGGCAAAACGTGATATAGAACCATCGAAGAAAAGAAGGCTTACGAAATTATAAGATATATGTGACACGAACTTAGTTTATTGTATGAAAAAAATTTATCTAACTCGGTTGTGGAAATTGAAAATTGTCTCGGTAGAGCCTCGACAATTATCAATTTCCCCAACCTTGTTTATTTTTTTTTTCATACAATACACCAAGTGTGTATTATATATTTTAGTTCGACAAAAAGTCGAATCGACGTCGTTTACTTGTTTGCTGATGTCAATTCGTTCTATTTCTAAAGCGCAGTGGTAGCGCGTCGGACTATCATTCAAAAGGTCCCGGGTTCGATTTTCGACGGCGGCACTCGCTCATCCTTTCCAACTCATTGTATTTCACCAATGGGGTGATAATTGTTAACCTATGTGAAGTAGCAGCTGGAGGCTAGGAAAGGGTGTAATGGTAGTACATGTGTAAGAAATACCAGGAATCCATTGTTATGTGCCCCAGCCGCCGAAATATAACAGAAAGATTGTTGAAAGTTGCGTAAAACTCCATTTAAACAAACAAAATGGTTCTATTATGTTAGGGTTGAATTGATAAATCGATAGGTATAATACCATTTCGATCAGATTTTGTAAAACCAATGATTTCGATGTGCTCATTTTAGAGTCGCATAAACCTTAAACGATCTTGCATTTTTAGCCGTGTTTTTCACTTTAAAGTCATAAATGACCTCATTTTTTCTTTTTCTTTTTCCTAATGTCATTTATTTTCTATTAACGTGTATCATTTTGTTATGGAATCTTAACATGCGACCAGAATTTTTATTCTATTTTGTACAGACATTTTACTCACCCAAAGGTGAATTTATATGAAATTTGTAATGGCTATACAATTTCTTATGGTCTGCTCCAAATATGTAAATATTAATATTTTATGTATTTAAAACAAAACACGACACCAGGTCTGTTTTCTAAAATAGAGAATTTCCAGAAAACGGACCTTTTTAACGAGGGCTTGTGTTACATGTTCTTAGCTGTCTGCTCAAAATGACTTCACATATAGTCAATCTTTTTTTCGCGTGGCAAAACCTCTTTTCTATAGAAATTCCATCATAAAAAGGATTTTTCTGCTCACTCAATGGCCAGAGTCCTATTTTGTAGGGATTCTCGACTCATTTCGTTTCAACCTTACAGCACTCACTTAGAAACATGTAGGCCTACATGTCAAGGGATTAGAGCAAAACATAGTATGTGTCTATATGTTATATAGACGCATACTATGTTTGCCCGAACTCCTCGAGTTATAATAATTCATATTTGCAATCGATTTTGTCTTTGTAGAAAGCGCTTAGAAGCTCAGGACTTTTGACATGATGTTAAACGCAGCTTTGAAAGTCGTTCGGTTGTACCGCAAGTCCACAATCGCTCATGTTTGTTTTTCTCGGGTCCGCTTGTGGTGAAAAAGATATAATCGTCGCTTCGACAAGTCGGCGTGCGTAAGTGTGTGCCTACGTCCGTCCAAATTTTTCGGAGCATTACTCCTACTACATGGATAGATTTTTGAATACCTTTGCACAATCGGTTTGAATCACTTTTCATTTGAATCAAATTTTTAGATAGCCTCAATTTCAAGGTCAAGGTTAAAGGAAAATTGACCCTTTCCGGAGCATAGCTATTTATGGATAAATTTCCGAATAACTTGACACAATTGTTCTCCGTCATTAGTAGTTTTGCCACATGAAAGAAAAAATTAGGAAGCTCCAAGGTCAAGGTAACAGTTCAGGGTTAAACGTAGGAATAGAGCTTATCTGTGGCAAAGCTGCTAGATAGATGCATTGATGGCACAAATGGATGTATTTCAAATTTGGCCATCAAACTCTCTTAGATGAGTTCACTCCTCAAGACTCGTAAGCGGCCACTTGTTTTTTGGACATATGTTATAAATGTTACCTTGTTTCAACACATTCTCCCTTCAATAATGCACGGAAACCATTTATTAAGTCATTAAGAAAAAGAAAGTAAAGAAATCCAACAAGAAATGTTTTAAAATTTAACGAATCTAAGAGTACCATTGGTGGCTGGAGTATTTTTGACATTTTTTGTTAGGTTGAGAGTTGTGGCATTTCCTTTATCTTTTAGAAGACCACAGACGTTCTACCAATGATATCAGTATATAAAATTGATAGCATTTGCGTTTTTCAAAAGTCGAAAAATGCCAAATTTGTCTTAAAATTGTAAATTTTGTGACAATTGAATTTGAGGGTACAGGCATTAGATTCCGTCTTAAGGACTTCCTGATGCATGACTTTACAAAAGAATTGGACGGACTGATGACTGTATTGCCACTCTTTGAAACGCTAAGTTCACATTTCAAAATAATCGCGGAAAGTGTGTGAAAAATAGATAAATTTGAGGTGATCGCTTAAAACTTTTGAGTAGTGTTGATGTGCTATGTAGAATACATTTTCAGATTCTTGAAAAGTAAAGGTCAGAGATAATGAAATTGACTCTTTTTTTCAGTCTTAATTTTTGCTCAAGGTCAAGTTAAGGGTCAAACTTTTACTTGCTCGACATCAGATGTCATCGAACCACCCTCAAGTGCTTATAGGGTGCTTACCATCTTTATGAAACTTTACAGATGTGCACTTACACAATTGCTTTTTGATTACCGATGTTATAAGGCTTCGGCTATGAAGTGGCTTGTGTAAGCCCAAGACCAGCGGCGCTGTCGGGATTTGAACCAAATGAGGCGGTCGTACTTTTTTCGCTTATGAATTTATAAATATTCGTTTTGTTTCTTAATACCAATTACACACCTTTCTGACTTAATATCAAAGGCTGAACCCATCGCTGTTATAAGTGCCTATATCTATAGGCACTTATAAAAGTGTTGCGTTTAGCGCTCTGTAAGATGACGGGCAAAGCTTGGTACCGAAGAACTTAAGCCAAAGATCAAGAACTTTGTACATTACAGACAAAAACTATTAGACATTTGACAGAAAATAAGGACCAAGGCGAATAAAACCTCGCCATTTCTGTCGTTCGTCTATATTTTATGACTAGGAACCTAAATTTTGATTGGCAATCATCAGGGACTTATATTATTTCATTTGCAGACAAAAACAAGAATAATTTGGCCCTAACACATTTAGCCCTATAACCCTTTATATTGGAAGCAAATTGGCTTAGGGCGAAATCGCGGTATACTGGGATTTCAAAATTTTGAACACTTTTCCCGACCAGGCATTTTTTATGTTGCCTTTATGGGCAATGAAAAATAAAAGTTATGTCATTTTTATTGCTCGCAGATGATTTTCCTTTAGGAAAGTCTTTGAGTGTACGAAATAAGTCATGAAAAAGGGATGTATGTGAAGTTAAGAAAGTTATAACAGTGCCCGAGTCTCGCGCTTGGCAAGCATTAAATACAACTTTCATTATACAGATTCTATAATAGATTCTTATGGTATATAGATTTCAAACATTCCCTTTCTTATAGTTTACCTTTAATTAAGGTGAACTTATGGACTACGTGTATGGAGATCCTGCCAACTGCAAATAAATCATTTTTTAAAATGCGGCTCGGGGAAAATTTTGGCCGCGTTTTAGCAACTTAATTTCGAAATTCAATAAAAAATGATAATAAGCACAACAAAGACTGGTTCTTAAAAAGAATTTTGATTACCGAATTTATAAAAAAAGGTTCAAAAACGCTGGAAATACGGAACCCATGAGTCCCAAGAATAGAACTATAGGTAGATTTTGTGCGGTGAGCCGTACATTCTATATTCATATATAGATTTCTGAGCTCAATTTTGAAAATACACATATAGTATCAAAACTAAATATACTCTCTTTGAATATGGAAACTTAACATGTAATTAGGGGGAAAATTGAAGCCGTTTACACTAAAAATTGTAAATTTCTTAAAATTTCGAGAGAAATCTGTTTAAATACAAACGAAAACCGCATATGAGACTCTGCGTGATATTTCCAAAATATCACACATGCATAATTGTAAGACTTAGATCAGCCTGTGCGGCCACACAGTCTAATCAGAGTATTCACTGCTTGCTCAATAAATGGCTACATTTACTCTGTGTTCAAAATCCAAGAAAAATTTCAATACATTGCGTGATTATCCAGATTGCTCAACGTCTGTCCATCACGCATGCGTGAACTTGTTGGAAATGTCACGCACGGGCTCATATGCAAAATACTATTTCTTGTCATTCTGGACGAGGTTTTGCATTTTCTCTAATGCAAAACAATTCGGGTTCCTTTATGAACATTCCATATCAGATGCCATTTTACTTTGCAACCTGTTATCTAAAATGTTATACCCAGATATATATGTTGCAGACGTGCTTTTGAATCAGTAGAAGGTCTACAAACAAGGCTCCTCGGTCTCGCATTGCTTAAGGTGGCAATGGACAGCGGCCTCCCGACTCTATAAACCGGAAGTGGGCTTTCGTTTTTTGAACGGCTCTTTTTGCGCGTTGTTTAAAAAGACCGGTTTTCGTAAGAGTCTACTTATGGAAATAACGTAGAATAATGATGGTAAGACTTCATAATTTAGCTTTTTTTCAACATTTGATATTAATTGAATGACTGGATCATTATATTTAACAATAGAAATGCGTTAAAACCGTCATTCGATTAGGGGGGAACACTGAAAAATAACGAAAAACTTTCTTATTTGCATGGAAAGGTATGCTGAATTTTTTACCAAATAAAGGAAAAATATGAATTATAAACATATCGGAAAATAAGAAAAATTCATTGGTTAATTTCTTCAAAAAATAGTTTTTTGTGTCATTTTTACCTAGTAAAATTACAAAAATTAGCGCATTTTAAACTTTTGAAAGCAAATTGTGCAAATGCAATTGATCAAAGAGAAATTTTCTTGTCAATAGCCATTGTGTACATGTATAAGGTCTATCAAAATGTATTTGTTTTATAGCTATAACTTAGTACATGGTTTATACTAGACCTAAAATGAATATAACCGTTTTACTGAAAAATGGCCTCTACCACTCAAGGGCAGATAACTCTAGCATGAAAACGAGCGTGGAAAGGTACCTTCAAGTTTTGATATAATGACTACACAATGTTAATCTACATCATATGTGACCAAGAAAAAAATTCATTGGGCGTAAAAAAATGACGCCATGTGTCCATTGCTACCTTAAACAACGATAAACATGGTTCACAAAATTTCTCAGAATACGTTTATGTAAAAAAAAATTTTCGAATAAGGCAAGCCTTATTATACCGCCATTCCTTTTTTTTCATAACCCAAATCTATAATTAAAAAATCTGGCATACAGAAACGCGGAAATCAAATTATAAAAACAATTGAAATAAATGATAAGCAAACTAAAATTGTAGAAAACGCATATCTACGTCTAACTTTTCATTTACACTGGCATATTATATTTTTTTTATTGATAATCAAGAGTATATAAAACATTCTTTTTAAAAAATGTGATCGTGATTAAGCATTAAGAAGAGTGCTTTCAGTTGTTGACGTTTGAGGCTGTGCCAATAATTTTGTATGGTGCGGGGGTTTGGGGCGTTAACTATTTAAAGATATCAAATAATCGCGTTAATTCAAAGCGATAAGAAAATCATTTTCTTTGCTCAAATACTTGCAATGTACATCTATAACAGAAAACTGAACTGAATCCCACTGAATGTATCTAGAGGAACCTTCCATTGGCTATTATTAAATTCAATATGATAATTATAAATGGAATATAATCTTTTAGACAGAATTCAATCAAATGTTCAAGGACTTATATCGAATCATTTACTTAGTTAATGAAAGTAAAAGTTAGAAAAATAAGTTATTACTCAACAACTCATTTATTTTGACATACCAAATGAATGTCGGTAAAACATCAGTCACAAAATGTGACGGCTGCATAAAATATGTCAATAAAATGTGATAAATAATCCAAAAATAGTGGACATTCAAACAGCCACGTGAAAAAATCTCAATTTTATCACCCTTGAAATATGGTGTATCGTAGTTGAGAATGCAAGACGAAGCTTGACCAAAAGTCTGTGATATAAGCGAACTTCTTATAACCCTAGCTAAAGAAACAAGAATTCGATTCGTTTTAATCGTTTATAACTTAGAGCGAATAAAAAAAATAAATTTCTAATTTTTGGAGACGTTATTTTCATACACGCACGTTCTTTATTTTCCATCGAAAATGCTGAAGAGCGAATACATATACATGTTTACGATCAATTTCATGACTTTGAATAATCAAACTGATCCATGAAAACTATCCTTTGTACAGGAATGGTTTGTCAAAAATAAACAGTAAAAAGTAAATAGTTGAATGAATATTTTAAATGAATGAAGCACCAACGTAGGGGGAAATGAACTATTTTGTGCACAAGCATAAAAAATTTTTCGCGCTCAAAATTTTGTTAATGTAACTAGGAATAACTTCTCCGGCCAAAGAGATCGTTTTATTTTAGAAACAAAGCTAAGAATGCCAATCAAAGAAAGTACAGCAAAATTAGGACAACATAATTCACAAAGAGAACAAAACAAAGGGAGGAAGGTGACCGGTGGTCACTTGATTTCACGGCCCAAATGTGACAAGCTAGATCTAATATTGACGTTTTATTGGGCTATTGATGTATTATTCCTAGTTAAAATTTGTCATTTCTATAATAATCACGTGAAATTGCTCCTTCGAGAGGTTAAACACTTTCCTGTAAAAAATCTTGATTTTTCTTCGCTTCCTTGTAACCCTTCATCGGGCGACGAAAAAAAAAATATAAATGTAAAAAAAAAAGATATACGATTTACGTCCAAAAAAACCCATGTGGGCATAGAAATAATACACATATATTATTAGTCATTAGCTTTGCATTCAGGATGCAAAGACGAACAAAGCTTTATACCATTTACTATTTAAGGCATTAGGCAAAAGCCTCTTCATCTAGTACGACAGTCTGTTTTTCATAATACAAAAGCTTTTGCGAACTTTGCTCTGAATGTTTACAGTGCATTTGCGAAGTGGTTTCTCAATTATATTCAAAACATTGAATGTTTTCATCCGAAACGAAAGTCTACCCTGCGTTCAAGATGACAAAACTGTGCAAAATGTTGCACTTGCAAATGTTGCAAGTGCGCGTGCAAAGCGGATTATAATTCGCCAACTGTTCGCATCGTTTTGTCATCCAGAACGCATGGCTGGTTTTAGCGCTTTTCTTGGTTGTCCACTAAAAAGGACGGGATAAACGGAATCTGTCCTACAAGTATAAGATAGATTGATCTTATCCGAACTAAAAACGAATAGCAAGCGACTCTTTACAAACTTACTGAAATCTCTGATCTAGACAAGAAACTTTCCTTACTTATATCTACATGCGCTGGTTTTCTATGGCGAATAGCTCAATTTTATGGTCGAGATGTTCGTCGTACTTTTGTCGTTCGTTGTTCGTTGTGTGACGTAAGATTTTAAAAAAAATCTACAAACCACAATTAACAAATTGAATTCGGAACATCGCATGGTCCAATGTTGGTCCCCTAAAGGTTCAAGCTGCTCTTCAGAGCGCAAGCGGTTTTTGTATTATGATACGAATATTATTTCGGCTATTTTCTGAGAAAAATCAAGGTATTATCATCACCTTGATGCCATTGGCGTTGTTGTTGCTTAAGGCGTAGGCGTTGACTTAACAAAGTTTAGTCATTTCTCTTTTTTTTTATTGAAGATAATTGATGAAACTTGGCATGTGTGTACACCATGATAAAGGCTGTCCAGACTATCCAGACTATCAACGGGGATAACTCGGAAAGAATTTTTGTAATAGTTATGCCCCTTTTCGATTTATACTTTTTGCATTATCCAGCATCTACAGTCGAGCGTTGGCACCCGTTGGTTGTGCTCTTGCTGAGACATTAGAGTTATTTTAAACGAAGTGACCTCTATCTAAAAGAAGAGAAATATAGAAAAACGGACTTTGAAAAAATCGCTTGTGTGTTAAAAATAAAGGCTGTATCGGACAGTTATTATATATGGGACAGAAAATAATCTAGGACTCGTTCCATCAAACACGATTCGTTGAATAATTTTTGTTGATTTTGGATGTGTGTCTTACAATCATCTTGTTGAATTTGTCTGGAAAGTTTGATATGAAACCACGGCATCAGAAAGTAATTACTACTTTCTATTTTTTCTGGCTTATAAATTTATTTATATTACGAAAACAGACCATCTAGGTCCTGCGAAAAAGTATCGACCGTTGTCAGACTGCGCTGGCTGCGCAGACTGACCAAGGTCGAAACTTTTCGCTTTTTGAAGATGACCTAAAACTGGATCGGTTATTCTACCTACCTATATTATCAGAGCCGGTGCGCATCGTTACCAACATTTTTGCACGTGATTGAAGGACAGACATTCGGTAAACTTGACAGCCACAACACTTTGAGTGATTTTCTAAAGGTATTCTTGATTCAATATCTCCCTTCGGAGCAAATAGAGAAGACTCTGTTCAGAATGTTCGGTTGAACAGATTGATCTAAGGTCTCTCCTTTCGCATTTGAAATGTCATAAAATGGTTCATTTTGAAACGTGACCTTTGGTTCACCTCTGTTGGATCCGTTTAAACTCGGCTGTTTCCCAAAAATTGGAGGTATTATGACTACCTTGGTGTCGTTCCCGTTGGTGTTGATGTTGGCGTATGCGTTGAAGTAGGCGTGACAAACTTTAACCTTGCTCATAACTTTTTGATTGTAATTGTAATAGCCATCATATTTCACATGAAGAATGCTTTGGACAAGACCTTTCTGTTGGTAACAAGTTCAAGGTCATCAGTCAATGTCAATATCATTTTCAAGTTCAAATTTGTAAAAGCAAAACCAAAAAAAAAACCCAGATGGTCCTTTTTTGCGTATCATTACAGCAGAATGTATTTGTTGGTTCTTTGTGGCTCAGTGTAGAAGGGTATCTATTCATAGTATAAGGGACCATGGAAATATGTTTGATTCCCTGCCGCGGCTACTAGTCAACCCCGTGTATAAATGGATATTTTAGAAATCAGCTCTAGTTTCATTAATACCTTGAAAGTAACACTAAATTTTAGCTTAGTACTCACCTGATGGACAAAACGTTCAAGTATCTTATTGGGGAAAAAGAGTTAAATACGTTTCAAAGCTGAGATGAATTGTAAAAATCAGAAAATTTTGCGTGAGCGGAAAGGTTAAAGAATAATTTCAGTAAAAATGATATTAAAATAAAAGACGAAATAGCGTTTGAAGCATTATCACGAGATTTAACGTTTCCTGTAATTTAATTGAATGAGACGGGTTCCTCGCTCTTGATTTAAATTTTATATATATCATGAAAAGTTTTAAATAACTAGTTCCCCTGAGTGTCATTCTGCGAATCTTTCAAATTCATCCCAGCAGATGAAAAATTTTCCCGTCACTTTTATCGGTTGGGAAGAAGAACCCTTTTAGAAGTCGAATATGTCTCGAAATTTCAAAGCTTTGTTCAGAATTTTAAGCATGGCTTCATTTGTCCCATCGTACGTTTCTTCTGCATTACAACTTAGTTCTAATCATATTTAATTGCCATAACTCAGATATACATGGAACATTTTGGATAAAGTAAATATAGTTGTTTTGGCAAAAGTGTCTGGCCACAAGTTCTTAAAACTTAGATTCGGCCATTCCCTCTGTAGTACAAGACTCCGTGCTTGCTAGAACTTCAAAGTAATATACGTAGACCCATCGCCCCAAAAGGACCATCTGGAAACTATGTAAAATCAGTGACGGGTCCAGCGTGGGTTCGGGGGGGGGGGGGGGGGGTTAAACAAACTCCCCTCCGAGGCCTATTTATTTCATTGTCACTGGGAAATTCAATAAAAATGAGGTGATAAAAGGAAACGAACCATCAAAAAATGTTTCCAATGAATTAATATCAAAGCTGATAAGGGTACTTTCTTTGAAAGTCCTAGCTACTTTTTGGCGAGTCTGAGACTCGCGAACATGTGTCCCTCAAAACCCTGTTGTAATATGTATGTTCGAGCCCCCTTTACAGAAATCCTGGGTTCGCCATTGGGTAAAGTAAACATCTAAAAAAGGGATTGGATCCAGATAGATCAATCAGAGATTGCATTTCGAAGATGATTAATACGGGAGGGTAGAAGGAATATTCTAGATACTGAAAATTTGTTAAATACGGAAAATGTAAACCCGGTCCGTGCAGTTTGACTAGGATCGACAATTTTCGGGATTCAAAAGTGGTCCGCATTAGCGCCAATGATCATCCGTCGTGGCTTTTTCTTTGAGTCCCAGCTGAACTTAATCGAGTCGAGAATAGAAATCATTGACATTTTTTCATAGAAAAAATAAAGACCTCATTGACTAAAAAAATGCATAAGGAGAAGATCAATTTTCTTTTTCACTTTTTCACAAAACAAAAGCAAGTTATTGCTTAAAACGCATTTCTTATGATCCCACAGCAGAGACAACAGGCGCTTTGGTGAATGACAAGCAAACCTGTGGTAGATATTTGCTGCTATATATTTGCTGTAAAAACAAAAGAAGCTATGCGTATGTAACTTTTTTTTATAAATGCAAAAATAAAGGTGGACATGAAAATGACCATCTCGTTTTTTCAAAATGATTTTAGTGAATCGACCATCTGGAAATCGAATCGTCGACTTCGACCGCCTAGTCTAGGAAGCTCGGTCGATAACGCGCTGAACTCTCAATCCTTAGATCGTGAGTTAGAACCCTGCTAGGTTTTTTGTGCATCAATTTTGATATATCAATGCGTTTGATCTATAACTCATTGATTGGATGTGGTTTTACGCCCCTTTCAGCAATGTTTCAGTTATATCGTGGCGGCTGGAGCACCTAACAATGGATTCCTGGTATTTCTTTCACCAGTACTACCAATACATCATTTCCTATCCTATAACTACTATCTCACATAGGTCTACGAGTATCAACCCATTGGCGAGAGACAATTAGTCCGAAAGGATGAGTGTCGGCCGTAGGGGATCGAACCCAGGACCGCTTTATTGATAGTCCGAGGCGGTACCAACTGCGTTTAATCTACAAACATCAGAGCTAAAGATAGAAGTGGGTATTTTGGATTTAAGATCAAAGTGTCCAATTTCTTATCACAAATTCTATGTTGTTGGAACTCATTTGAATAGTCTCGTCGAGACGATTCAAATGAGTACCCACAACATAGGGTTTCGTAGTGAAAAAAAGATTTTAGACTAGCTTTTACCCCTTCCATCTGTACCTCTGAAAAGGGGAGCTCTGGATGATCAATGGCTCAAATGTCTATTGTTTACTAGTTTATAATCCAGGAGTGAAGGACCATTTTCATAAAACACGATAATACTAGGCAAAATGTGCTTTTGACATCCCACAGTGGCCTAGAGAAATTCCCCGAACGACAATACAAATATTACACTCGTTTTATTAACTGATTAGATTTTAGTTTTTAGAGATATTTCAATTGGCAGCTAATATAAATCATAAAGGCTTTGTCAAGGTTCCCATAGCAACGAACTTTTCGAAAAATACTCTAGAGGGAAATGACCGTAAATTCGGTCAAAATTGGAAAATAATGGACAAGTCAAATTATGAAAATTTGAGTTCTTTCGCAGTCAGAGGCTATTGAAATCTCTCATCGAATACCAATAATTGGGGATGCTTCTGGCCAAGAACCGCTTTCATATTTTTCCTCTATACTCCTATTTTTTTCATCAAATACATTACAAGACATACAAGTACAACATTAAAACATCAAAATTCACTGTTCATTTCAGTTAAAATCTTTACGAAGTTAGTAAATAATATGGCTAAACAAATATGGTAAAAGTTACCATTACAACAAGTTTGGTAAGATTTCAAAATATTTGCATGTGTGAATCGTAGGCTTGTCGAATTATTTTTTGTAAAATAAACGACGTTTGTGTGGCTATGTACTTGTTTGTACTTGTCTATAAATAAAACTTCTGTTCTGTTCTGTTCTGACGTTCGTTTTATGGGTCTAAGTTCGAACCGAACTGAAATACACAAAACTGTACCAGTGGGTTACTTTTTTTCGGCCCTGCTGTGCACATGTTTAATAGTTTTTTTAAATGATCGGCTAGAGATGCATCATTATAACAAAAAAAAAAAAAAAAAAAAAAAAAAAAAAAAACACAACTAGTGTTTATCCCTTATTCGATTGTCGGAAATTTCGTGAAGCATTTAGATAGGGGCAAATCTTTGCATGGTTTGCGACGGCTTTTTTGTTGCTTTAGAAAGTGGTACTTTCCTTAAATAGACCTAAAACGTTTCGCTGATATACTTCGAGTTATCGATATTTCGACTTGTTCAGATTTGAAAATTTGATACAAAAATAGATAAGCATGTACATAGAATGGAAGTTGCTCATATGACGTATGGTACAGCCGAAAAAACACCGTGTAATAAGCAATTTGAATGATTTTGGAATGTTTTTTGAATGAAAGTAAATGAGTCGGTGGAACGAGTTCTGAATGAAATTTTAGGAAGGTAATACATATCGCTAATTTTGCCAAACGTGGGCCTTGTCATGGTTAAACGACTGGATTAAAAGACAGTTTATTTTGTTCACTTTGGTCAGCACAACAAATGCATTACAAAATGAGGGTATGTGCCTGGCATTTCCATAATTCGACATCTGTGTGAGGTGCAGCCATTTAGCAGCCCATACAATTACATAGAGTAACTAGAAGATAGACAAACTGTACATAGATACGTTGAGACCATATTTATCTTCAAATTGCAAAATGAAGACTCTGGTCAGACTGTGCGGATGCACCGTCTGGCAAGAGTCTTTGCTTTGCGCATATTTTCAAATTGTTGGCAATGTCACGCGCTGACTAATAACGTAACAAAATCAATCTGTAGATTTTGGAAAGCAGGGAGTGTGCTCTTGACCTTAAATATATGGACCAGTAATTTGTCAATGTTAACACGGCCGCTATCTTTGAAGACATTTGAAAACTCGTAGCCCCGAGGGAAATTAAACAAAATTGAGATATTTAACATTTATGACGACTGGAGACCTATCGAAATTATTGATGATATTAATCTAACACGTCTGTATCCCTGACCCCACGTGACGCAATCGATGACGTAATGTGTCAACAGCTCGACGCTTAAAATTTGTTATCTCAATTTGTGATACCAGCGATTTTCAAAGTTTTTCACACGTTTTTCTTTAGCTTTAGATTTATGACTCGTGCCATATGTTTATAAAATTTGCAAATTTTATTTGAACAATGCCTTTGTTTTCGAAAATAGACTCCGCAACACAAAAAGCTAATGAAAACTACGTATGTTATGTTCAAAACTTTTCCCACAGCTAGACAGTGTATTCTTTTTCTATTTTATTTTTTCCGTTTAAAAACGTGCAGATTACAACTTATCTAGCTATTTTGGCAAAGTTTCTTTAGAAACTAATTTCAGAATAAAAAATCTTTTAACATTTTCTAACAATTTCTTCATACAAACCTTAGATTCCACAGTTTTTTTAGTTCGATTTTGACAGAGAATAGAGCTTAATAGGCATTATCAAACACTCAATACAGGGCCCGAGGTCATGAAAAAAAATTTTCGTGCTCAACTGAGAATTGTCGCAAATTAAGAATTTAGACAAATGTATGAGTATGATAGATAATATTAATAAGTTATTATTCATAACAACTTATTAATTATATTTTTATGTTCATACATTTATATATGTATTACACCAGAATTACGGTTTCAATCTCTAGTTGAAATTTGAGAAAAGTTTCTCAAATCTTGGATCAATATGTTTTTACGTTCATATTTTTTGTATTGTGCAAAACACGGCATTTTATATTTAGTGGTAAAAGAGCGTAATATTAAACGTTTGAAATATATTTTTTGAAATAAAAAGATTTTTTTTAAATTTAAAGATCTTTGAGACAATAAAATCCGTATAAAAACAGCTTTTGCAACAAAATCAAAAATATATTTGCGCGCATAATTGACAACGGACTAAACAATAATATCCCCTTCATTATGCCGCAGTTTTGACTTTTCTCAGTCCAAAAACTGTCCAAGGTTCGGACAGTATTTTTTTGATTGACAGGAAATTCATTTTCTCGACATTTAAACCCCATTATGAAAAGGTCCGGTCAGTCGTCACTTGTCCATGGTCAGAATTTTAAGTTTGATTTATTCACTGGACACGTAAAGTCCATCGGGGGTCACTGTAGAAAACATGACTTTTTAAGGACTTTATTGTGTTTATCAACACTTTCCTTCATACCGACCTTGGAAGCAGGAGAAAGTAGAAGATGTCTTTAATGTTCAGCACTTTTTCTTCTCGACTTTTGCGTCAAACACTTTTCTGGTGTTAAAGGTTAAAAGAAAGAAACTCATTTTTGATAATTATTTACACCTACTTAGTATTGGTGAAATCATAAAACAGAAAATCGTATTGCCTTAAGTAACATGTAATTAATCTTTGGTTAATTGAATTTTCTGATAAATGAACTGGTCCTTTCGATCTAACATCAATCGATTTTAAAATTATTAAATTGATATTGCAATTGGTTTTGATTTAATATTGAAGACTTCCATCTGAATTCATTGAGATTTCTGGGGCTCAATTTTCTAAATTTCTTACGAAAAAAATAATCGTGAGTCAAAATCACGAATCGTACCTGGTGTTTTCATTCGTCGTTCGATTCTGCCTTCAATATCTCATTGGAATCTTCTTAAAAAGACGATTCCAATGAAATGATGCATGGCAGAATTCAATATTTTGTTACTCCTGTAGAAGCAACTTCAAAAATTGACTCACGCGAAAAATGCTCGTACGATGTTTAGTAAAACAGGCCCCACGCAATTGTCTTCGCATCCGGTCAATTGAACTAATATTCTTTTCGATTAAAGAGAAGGGTCTTGCAGTTGTATTTGATGTTTTTATTATAGTGGACAATACGAACTGGACAGGTCATTTTGGACAGATTGTCAAATTACGTGGTCATCAAATGAGGTGTGATTTGCATAAAGACTTGAGATTCAATGTCATATCGATAAGTTTGTTTAAAGCTATTGTAAGTGTCTATATATCTATAGGCACTTACAATGGTTTTGAACTAACTAATCGACATGAATTGGTCACTGAAAGTAAAATGGACAGTGGTCACTCTCGGAATATTTGACTATTGTCATGAGAAAGTCGCCAATAAATATATTCTCGATGTATTTTTAATTTCACGAAATAAATCTTAGATTATTCTTGAGATGTGAGGAGTCTCTGTTATTTTTATGGAGGTGTGAAACGAAAAACTTACGAAGACCACGCTGTATTAATATTCGAGAATGAGCCATACACAAGTGTGATTGGGATTTTTGGTTTCATAACTCCGGGAAATTAATTACTCAAGACAAATATTAATCGCAAAGGGCAACTACTACTTCTCCCAACTTGGTCTTCCTTGAAAATACGGGAAACAGTTTTTTACTCCACTAATTGATAGCCAATAGGCTATCGTTATGACGGGATGTCCGTCGTGCGCACGACCGTCCGTCCCTCCGTGCGTATTTTTTTCTTAAAACACTTCTTCCTCTTATATCAAACGGCCGATTTTAATGAAAATTGGAAGAAATGTTCCTTGGATGATCCTCTTCTTAAATTACAAAGAAATGTTAATTGACCCAAAAATATAGGCATGGCATGGAAGGGCTTATTCTTTCACCATCATTTATTTTAACAGTCTTCTCCTCCCAAATTATTTGCTGATTTCAATGAAACTCGACATGAATATTCCATGGGCAACCCTTTACTTTAATTGTTCAAGAAATTTAGATTGACCGCAAAGTATGGGCGTGGCAGGACAGGGCTTATTTCGCACTATTTTTCTAGGAAATCTTCCCTCCTTGGGCCAACTTCAGCGTAACATGGCATGGATTTTCCTTGGCCAACTGTTTCTTTAATTGTCAAAAAAAAAAAAAAAAAAAATATGATTGACCTCACACCTGGGGTTTTCACTTTAAACACTTTTAGTCTCCTCCTAAAGCGTCCACAAAATTTTATTGGTCCATATATATGGGCCTGGCAGGGGTGGATCATTATCACAGAAATTATTGTCATTCTACCATGCTTAGCATAGTATTCGTTCATTATTAAAGATCCATCAACACAATAAAATAAAATTTCCTATTCAGAATCAATGCTAATATATATTTAGAAATAAGTTAAGATTTAGCCTACAATAGAATCAGCTTTTCTGTCCGTATATTGGCCGCTTAACAAAGTCTTTGTAAACTTCCATAGTTTCTCATATAGATATATAAAAGCAAGTGGAGCGATACAGATCCCCTTGGGTCCCTTGGTGAAGATCTGAACTTCCTTTCCGAGACACCATCTACTCATCCAATTTAGGTTTGCGACAATCCAGTAATTGGTGGAAGACATATGTCGGAAAGGATATTTACTGCGGCTGGAGATCGAACCGGGGGCCCCATGATCGGAGTCAGATGCGCTTACCAACTTTGCTAGTGTCGCATGTCGTTTACTTAGCAATTTGTAAACTTACCGTGCCTGTCAAGTCACTGCACCATCCAGCGTAATAAAACAAGAGCAGATATTCTGATATTCCCATTTTCGGTCTCTTCTAGACCGACGTCTCGCAGAGTTGACAATTGATACGGAAGATTTAATGACATTCCCTTTGAAGTCGGTTTCAAATCACCGTTGCATTTTAACCTTACCTACAGCAGTTTTGGCGTAATTTTCTAGGCCAACGGCGCGTGCGATGATGTATTATTAAGGTCCCTTCCCGCAGATAAAAATTGTAGAACCAAAGAGCCAAGGTTTTAGAGTGCAAGGACAAATGCCATTTTTAAATAGATACTGTTAAGTTTTCTTCTGTCATGTACGGTGATTTTGATAGCTTTAAATTAGTGCTGTGGCGCGGTATAACGTGAACAAGTACTATTATGCCCAAACTAAATTTATTCCTTAACTTCTTAATCAAATATATAACAGATTATGCTTGACGATATATCAGTTTAAAAGACGTGATGTTTCAAGTCTTCTTTCGTATAATACGATTGCTTGCTTCAACATTTTTCAATATTTTCCCTATACCAGCTTTCAATGTATTTCTTGATTGTCATCACTTTTGTAACATATAAGATACCATTACAACGTTTATTTCATCATCTTATGATTAAAACAGGCAATAAAATTAACACAAAGAAGTTAAAAGTCATTCACCTGTTGGCAAAATTAACAACAACAACAACAACAACAACAACAACAACAACAACAACAACAACAATTTTCATGTTAACGATATACTTAGGTTATAACTTAGCGATTATAAAACTCGAACAACTGAATTTCGCAATGCTAAGCATATTTTTTGTACAAATTTCGATTCTCCTTTAAGTAGTTTAAAGATTTTCTATATTTCTTGAAAGGGTTAATTTTCCTATACAAAATCGACTGCATCTGTTACGGCATTTAATTACGTAATTCAATAATTAACGTTATTAGCCGGTTCTTCTATGAAAACCACATTTTCCAATTTTCAACAGAAGTAAGAAGGACAAAAACGCACTGTTGACAAAATAATGAAATTGCTCGGTAAGAGCAATTTCAATATTTTCGTCACCAGTATGTTTTGCTACGTTAAATTCGGCGATTGCTGGCAATTGGAAGAGAAAGATACTGCAGACGACCGCAATTTGGCCAAAAGTCGTCTGCAGCAAAAAGTCGTCTGATGGGGGAACAGGGTTTCACCGTTATATTATTCTATAATGAGGGGTCAAATCCTCTAACTAACCCGGCTATCGGTAAAACCATTGATTTTTAACTACGAGCCTTTTCAATTTGAAGCAGATAGGGAACGTCATAAAATAAACAAATACAGATGTGCACTTGATTCAAAACAAACCGTCCCTCCTTGGCATTGTTTTCAACTTTTCTTTTTTTTTTTTGACACCGGTCACGTGATAAATGGTGGGCTGTTTTTGTATCGTCGGAGAGAAATTATTCGCAATGTTGTAACTACATTATTAAAGGCGTCAGGAAATGTACGTGTAAAGCACATTAATGTGATGATGAAGTGAGTAGAAGAATATGTTAATTGACTGTGATGTTCTCTTTGACTTTGTATTAGTTTGCGTCTGAAATTCGAAGTTCACTACCCCACCCATCCCTTAGTATATTGAGTTATTCGAAATTGTGAAGGATGAGAAGAGTTCATGTTAATATCCCGAGGGCCGATTAACAGTATCAGCTAGTGTAAATCTCATGCTTTGACATCTCGTATATTCACCGGCTGTGCAATTGAACCCAACTGATTTTTACAACAATAATATACAATTAAATAACGAAAAGGACTAATTGTACCTGTATTTCATAGACATTTCATAAAAAATCACATTGCTTAATTAGATAATGTCCGATGCGATAGAGTCATCTAAGTCGTCAGATTATCAACAAGTTTCGAGTCCAAGTGTGTCATCAACCCCGCTCAGTCAACCTGACTCTAAGAAAAGACCATTATCCTCCCCTCTTGAATTCACAGAAGCAAAAAAGAAAATTCTTTCTTCTCCTGAAAACATGGAACCTGAGCAAATGAAGTCAGACTATGTTTCCAACATATCACTGAAGGCTGATGATATGAAATTAATTGCGCAGGTGATAAAATCAGAATTTAAGAAAGATGTTGAGGAAACAATTAAGGAAATTATAAAAGACTCCGTCAAATCTATCGTAGACGGGGTTTTAGAAGGAGTCCAAAAACAATTAGCGGATTTGGAAGAAAAGAATGACAATTTACAAAAAGAAAACAAGTCATTGAGGGAGGATAACGTTAAGATGCAGAGGAGAATTGCCGAATTAGAATTTGGAGCTGACAATATTGAACAATATAGTAGGCGAAATAACTTGCGCATTAGCGGGGTTCCTGAATTAGAGGGGGAAGATACCGATCAGATAGTGTTGAATTTGTGCGTAGCTGAAGGTCTTTCGCTTTCGAAATCTGATATAGATCGCTCCCATCGTGTAGGTAAACCAGGAGGTGCCAAAGTTCGCCAAATAATTGTAAAGTTTACTTCATACAGGGCCAGAAGACAGATGTACAAATCTAGACAAAAACTCAAAGTATCGCATAATAAGGTATATATAAATGAGGACTTGACGAGACATAGAAATAAAATACTCTATGAAGCTAGACAACTGGTAAAGAGATCTACTATTGATAGTGCGTGGTCATCTGATGGTGTTATCTTAATCAAAGACAGATATGGTGAAGTCAAAAGAGTTGAGAAAATAGAGGATTTGCCAAGTTTCTTATAAAGAAAAAAAAAAAAATAGACAAACAAATAGGTTAAATACCTGAACTTATGTCCGTTAGGCACAGCTGACTTTTGTTAAATTTTGTGGTCATCTTTTTTCTAAAAACATTTTTTCTATATAATGTAATTTTTTATATTGAACTGTCGTACGAGATGAGAATGGTTGAACTATATTTTCTAGTTTATCTCAACCATATGCCAATATTAGTTCTTAATCAATTCTAAACGAAACGTCTCTCTATATCACATTTTAATGTGCATCTAAATCGAACATAGAATCAATCTTGCTCGAGTGACCATGCCTTTTAAGCGACCAATTTTGCTACGCGACAGCTTTCAAAATCCCCTGCCCTGTATCAAATTATCTTACAAAGAAGATGTAATTGGTCTTAAAATTACCGTGAACATGACCTATGCTGTTAGAACCCAGTGGAATCGTCTCATCGAGACATTTCTAGTGAGTTTGTGCAGAATGGGATTATTGGGAAAGCATGTTTCTAATTTGTTAATAAACAGTGTATTGACCATCCATTCTCTTGAACGACCACCCTTTGTTGGTCCCGTAAATGGCCGCTTTATACAAGTCTAACTGTATTACCGCTTCTTCTGTTAATAATTAGTGGTGTTGCCTCTTTCATGTTTATCATTCGAAATTCTCGAATCTCCTTGTGATTCTTGAACTTCTTTCAATTTATCTAATATTCAAATTCATCTGAGTTGTAAGAATGATGGTGTTTATATGCGTAGTATTGAATAAATCAGCTTATGCGAAGCCACAGTAATTATTAAAACAATGACAAATGTATTCATTTAAAATTTACTTAAAGTTATGTCCATCGAAAGGTGGACGTTCTGATTGGTTGAATAATGGGTTTTATTTATCAATGAAAACAATTTTCGGTACTTAGCTATTTTGCAAGCGTTCGCAGAAAACAGCCAAATTGGAACCGTTTTATGGTTGTACTGGTGAGAGAAATACCAGGAATGCATTGTTAGGTCCTCCAGCCGCCACGATATTTGACCATGAGAAAGTTATACTCAAATAATTTCGCTATTTCTCGGGTACCCGATTTGATACGAACCGTATTGCTTCCCTTTAATAACCAAGATATCATAATCTTGTCAGGTATTCTTGAATTTTGTTTTCGTTGAATAATTTCCTATCATGCCTATAATTTTGTTCCCAAATTACAAAAGATTGTGTTTGATTTGATATGCATATCTTCTCGTTTCGACGGGCGTTTTATAGTAATCGATTATTTGTTGCGTTAATCCCGTTTATATAGCTTCATCTTATGTGCTATGCACCAGTCGTACAATAATAACCTGTGTGTATTCTATCAGAGACTATAATTACATATGTCTCTGGTTCTGTGTAACTCTTGTATGTAAAACTAGCCAATGCTGGTGCTCATCGAATGGTTGGATTTTGTATGAGTTGTGATCAGCATAACGGTTAAAGCAATGTGAAATCAGCTTACCATATTTTTATTTATCTCAATTGTTATGTACTTCTACAAAATTGAAATTGAACAGTTAAGAACATTGTGAAACTAACAATCGACATGTTCAAAACCATTCTAAATCACTCACTCAGCACTCCATTCATTCATTCCAATCACTCACATTAATCATTCAACAAACAATCAAAAATCACTAACACGATAAGACCAACAGCTATCATCAAAATCAAAATCGTTATAAAATCAACAATCTCATTGACTTTATTGAATTTTGCAAGAGTCTCATAGGTACGTGAATATATAGAAAGCTTGTATGCATACGTTTATAAAGGGTATCGACTAATATCGTTATTGCTGTTCACCGTTAACATAAATGGCGATTTTTGATCATGACCTCAGTTTAAATTTAATTCTACTTATTGTTGAAGCTATAATTTCATTCAATACTCACAAACCATGTTTTCAATTTCATTCCGAAATCATTCAAAATAATTTACATTGTCAGTTTCACGCTGTCCATAACTCAGTGTTTGTTTAAAATGTAGCATTATAGCTGTTCTAGTGATTATTGTCTTGACTTTCATGTAAAATGAATCAATGTTAAACCTTTATTATAAATGTTGATAAAGTATACATCTATCACTCTAGGACTGAAAAATGTTGAACTTATTTGTTCCTATATGACTGTTATAATAAGAACTGATTGTCTTATTTGCATATATCTGGCATGGGACAGTACTTTTGAAATCGTCTTTTTAGCGTTTCTGTGTGGTACCAGTAGCAATTGTTCGGCTTATTAATTTGAAAACTTTATAAATTAAAAAGGTCCATCCGCTATATCTCTATTTAACCATTAGTATAATATATTGCTTAGTAGGTCAATGGTTTCTTTCGTAAATTGTGATTAAAGAATGCAGGTTTATATATCTAAATATATATTATTATTATTATTTCAAATGAAAGTTTCTAAAGTTTCTCATCAATATCAATTTGATTAATTCATCTTCAACGCAAGAGTTTATTACTTAATTTTCGGGCTAAGTAGATGAGTGATATCATACTGCCGTCTTTAAACGCAGTACTTTAGTAAATGCAGTAGCTTTGATTGTTATGATCAAATAACAAAATACTCAATATTCTTGCTATTTATCTTCAATTATATACTTGACGCCTTTTTATCATATTTTCTAAATGGTCCACATTTTGAGTTTCGTTCTTTTTTTACTTGTTGTAAATAATATCAATTCGCTCGAATTTTGTATTTTTGTTGTTTGTGAAGGTGCAGAGACAGGGCTTCTTGATATTATTGTTGCATATATATATATTTTTACTTGTGTTGACATCTTTAGTACTCATGTATGGGCTAATTTTTGGCGGCTATCGGAATGCTTACTTTTCTTAGTCTTTGAATTCGAGATAACATGAAAGTTATGTGCAAAACTAGCAGTCCGATATTCCGCCCTAATTTCGCCTACAGATTTGTAATAACTTTTCTTTTCTTTGTTGCAGTGCAAAAGTCAGATATCTTTGATTTTTCTTTATACACTTATTTCAGATCTTCGCCTCAACGTCTCATAGATCATGGGAAAAAGTCATACTTGATTAGTGTCAATCATAACTCGAACATCCTTCTTACAAAATATTTATTGGCCCTCTTCTCTTTTTTCAACGCAAATTTAATTTCATCGATAATTTTTTTTGCATTGATATTATCTGGCGATATTCATCCCAATCCAGGACCTCAAAGCCAACCTCGAAGTCCGGATTCGTCCTTTTGTACAAATGACTTGTACAGCTTTTTAAGTCGTCCAAACCATCTGTCGGTTATACACTATAATGTACAAAGCCTTGCCAATAAAATCGATATCCTAATACCAGAATTTTCATGCTTTGATGTTTTGTCCTTTACTGAAACTTGGTTAAGCGATAATAATCTGTCCGAAAACTTACTTTTCCCTAGCTTTCAGACTCCAGAAAGGAAAGATCGTTTAAACAACCGTTACGGGGGTGTCATCGTATATATCAAAGATAATTTAACTTTCAAACGTAGGCATGACTTAGAATTCAACCATCTAGAATGCATTTGGATTGAACTGAAATTGCCTAATAATAAAAACGTTCTGTATGGTGTCTTTTACAGACCACCAAGTTCGGATCAAGTATATAATGCACTGATTGAAGATTCTATAAGTTTAGCACGCGATACAGGAATAAATGATATAATTATAATGGGTGATTTTAACTATGATATTAATAAAAACAGTTCATTTTCAAAGGTAGATTCAATTTGCAATCAATTTGACTTAGTTCAGTGTATTGACGAACCTACGCATTTTACAGAAAATTCATCATCAACTATCGACCTTGTACTTATAAGTAATATTGATTCTCTATTGACATCAGGAGTAGGAGAGCCATGTTTTGATTCTAATTTAAGGTATCATTGTCCAACTTTCGGAGTTTTTAACTATCTTAAGCCTAAAATCAAAAGAATTGACAGGTTAGTTTGGAATTATAACCGGGGTAATTATGATCAGCTAAGAAGGGGGCTGTCTGGGGTTAATTGGGATTCTATTTCTGGTGATGATCCACATACGTGCGCTGTTAATATTTCTAACGCAATAATGGAACATGCAAAAATGAGTATTCCATGCAAATTAATAACAATTAACCCAAATGACCCACCATGGATAACAACTCACATTAAAAGGAAAATTCGCCAGCGGAAAAGAACATATCAAAAGGCAAAAAAAATAAATTCAGATTATCACTGGTCAAAATTCAAAAGAATTAGAAATGAAACAATTTCTCTTATCAAAACAACTAAAAAAGAATATATAGAGAGATTGTCATACAATTTGAAATCCGGTAATGTTAAATCTAAAAACTGGTGGAAAATATTGAAAGGCTTTATTTCCCCTTCCTCATCCAGTAAAGCATTACCACCAATCTTAGACCCCGTTTTGGGTACAATGGTTATTGAAGATGACGCAAAAGCAAACGTGTTCAATGAATATTTCACTAGTCAATCATACGTTGATGATTCTCTTCAAGCACTGCCAAATGATTATCCTACATTAGTTGAAAACTCTCTTGCAATATTGGCTGTTACAACGACTGAAGTACACGATACTATTCAAACACTAAAAGCTGGTAAGGCACATGGACCAGATGGAATTGACAATAGAGTCCTTATTGAATCAGCCTCTCAAATTTGTGCGCCTTTATGTAATCTTTTCAATCTTTGTCTTCAGAGTTGCATTTTTCCTTCTTCTTGGAAAATCTCTAATGTGTGTCCAATTTTTAAAGGTGGTGACTCATCTCTCCCATCTAACTATAGACCAGTTTCACTATTAAATACCATTGAAAAGGTATTTGAGAAAATACTCTTTAAACACATATATAACCATCTGAAATTTAATAATTTTTTCACTCCTGCACAGTCTGGCTTTTTGCCAGGAGACTCTACCGTCAACCAATTAACGCATTTGTATAATCAAATTGGTAAGGCTCTCGATAACGGTCTTGAAATCCGGGTCGTGTTCTTCGATATAAGTAAAGCCTTTGATAAAGTTTGGCATAAAGGACTTATCTTGAAATTAGAATCTGCAGGCATCCGAGGCAACTTGCTATGTCTACTCGAAGACTACCTTTCCAAAAGAAAACAGAGAGTTATAATTCCAGGGGGGTCATCTGACTTATGTGATATTAAAGCTGGTGTTCCACAAGGATCTATATTAGGCCCTTTATTATTTCTAGTTTACATTAATGACATAGTTGAAAGTATCCAATCATCTATTAACCTTTTCGCAGATGACACAAGTCTATCGATTATTGTCGGGGATCCAAATGAAGCGCATAGCATTTTGCAATCTGATATCGATAAAGTCAATGCATGGGCAAATAAATGGTTGGTTAAGTTTAATCCAAAGAAGTCAGAATCCTTAGTCATATCACGAAAGCGCAGTAAGCCATTTCATCCAAGTCTCCATATGGATAATATCGAAATCCCATCAGTTGTCAATCATAAGCACTTGGGTGTAACATTCTCAAACGATGGGAATTGGAGTCTTCATATCCAAAATATATGCAAAAAAGCCTGGACTAGAATCAATTCAATGCGTCGTCTTAAATACACGTTAGATCGCCTCTCGCTTCAAATACTTTATTTTTCGTTTATCAGGCCAATCCTGGAATACGGGGACGTAATTTGGGACAACATTAATATAAGCCAACAAGAAGAATTAGAAAAAATTCAAAATGAAGCTGCAAGAATTGTAACAGGGTGCAGCAAATTGGTCTCAATTGTAAATTTAATGAGGGAATCTGGGTGGGAAACGTTGAGGGAACGGAGGCGAAAGCATAAACTTTTAATGTTTTTTAAAATGAAATCTGGTTTAGCTCCTAACTACCTTTGTGAGCTAATTCCTAATACAGTTGGAAGCACATCTTCGTATAATCTTCGTAATTCTAATCAGATAAAAAGTATTGCATGTAAAACTGACCAATATAAAATGTCTTTTCTCCCGTCAGTTATAAGTCAATGGAATGAACTTCCACCTGAAATTAAAAATGCCGAATCACTGGCATCGTTTAAACTCGAACTGAATAGAGACAAGCCAGTTCCGAATCAGTTATTTTTTTACGGAGACAGGAAAATGCAAACCATTCATGCTCGCTTAAGAAACGATTGTAGTTCTCTTTCCCAACACCTCTTCTATCGAAATATTGTTGATTCTCCTCTCTGTAGATGTGGCGAAATCGAATCTAGCACACATTTTTTCCTAAAATGCAGATTCTACTCAGACATACGAATATCTCTCATTCAATCAGTGGAAGAACTATCCTCTGTTGATATCAAAAACATTTTGTTTGGTGATGAAAACATTTCTTATAGGAATAACGAATTGTTGTTTGATGCTGTACATGAATTTATACGTAGGAGTGAAAGATTTCAATAATGTACTCCAGCATAGAAATGGAAATTAAAAAAAAAAAAATATCAAATAGGCCCTTCTCTGCACTTACCAATAACCTTACCAATAACCTTCAACCCTTATTTTTTTACATATAGTATTTTTGTTGTATCACTAATCTTACATATTTTTCTGTAATATGTATTACCTGTTTTGAAATTCTGAATACAGACCCTTTTATTACGATGGCTGTTGTTAGGAGAGGAACTATATAAGTTTCCCAAGCTTTCGTTCCAATCCTTTTCACAAAATATGTTGTTCATTATACTGTCTGTAAAAAATTTCTGAATAAAATATGTTTAAACTTAAAAAAAAACTTTTCTTTAACGCTTTTTGACGGATTATTGAATTTTAAAGGTAGTTAGTCCAATGATTATCTCACCGACGCAGTGAAATTATCAAATTGTTAAATAAACACAGCTGTTCTGATGTATTTAGCCATGATTTTGTTCATATCGCGCTATTTGACGTCGACTTACATATTTTTGATGACGTCATCTGGTATCCATGTCGTTTACATGTGAAATATTGTGCTTTGATACATTTTCCCGAAATTTCATGAACTAAGTAAAAGAAAACATCAATTGCGCGGAATATAATACTTTTGTTGATCGTTTTGGTAGTTCACTCAATCAAAATACAAAGAGCAAAGCCCTTTAAGACAAGCTCCTTTTTCACAATTATTAAACCTTACTTTTCGTATTTTGTTCTCCTCGATGGCTTGGGGTAAAGTTACTATTTCATCCCGAAAGTTCTTTCTTTGTTATAAACCGCATCATTGATGTTGTTACATAGCATATAACGTCTAAATATCTATAGCTAAAGTCATGATGATGTCATAGTTTCGAACCTCAACGTCACGATCAAGACACTCTAAATAGCCCAGCTTCGGTCTACCAAAAAAGGTAAACAGACAAGTTCAAATTTCATTCTTTTTCTTGGAAGATTTATCGTAAAGCGATGACATTTCCAGCACATATGGGTTAAAGGCAGTAATTCCGCAACGTTTCGGAAGACATGATCTTTCACAGTGTTAACCGAGGTTTCCTAATGAATCCATTAGGAAACCTCTGTTAACACTGTTAAAGTTCTTGACTTCCGAAACGTTGCGGAACTATTGCGGATCCACTTCCTTAAAGACAACTTCTTCATGGGAGAAATCTTCTATTGAACTTAAGCCATATAATATCATCAAGTTATAGCATTTTATTTTAAATCTCTACTAATCGATGGGTCAGCGCAACACTATTGTAAGTGCCTATATATTAAAGCATGTTTATCTTCGTGAATTTTATTTAATTTCACGGACAATTTTGTTTGAAGGGTCAACAGCTCGTGCTACTGATCAAAATGAGAAATGTGGCGTCAAATTAGTGACACGTGGATTTGAAAGTTTCAAGCCCCACTCTTTGATTTATGCATACCTGATAAGATTTGGTCAGCTCAGATAACCTTGTGTTGAGACAGCAGCTAAAAGGCTAGGAAAGAATGTGGTGGCTGTACTTGTGAGAGAAATACCGGGAATCCATTGTATGGTGCTCCAGCCGCCGCGATAAAACTGAAATAATGTTGGAAGCGGCGTAAAACCCCATTCAAACAAACAAATTTGTGCTGATTATTCAAAATAAGCTACAAATCGATGGGTCTACGCAGCACTATTGTAAGTGCCTATATATTTATAGGCACTTAAAATAGAGTTGCGCTGACCCCTCGAAATGAAAACCGTAAAACAAGCTTTTGTTAATTATGTCAGAATCGAAAAGTGTGCACAGATTGAAATAATTACACAGAGCGGCGAATTGTCTTTGTTTAATTTATGGCTAATTTAATTCTTCGGCTGTTATGAATTATTGACCAAATGGAATCGATTGTTGGCCGAAACGGACTGACCAAATGGTCACACAATTTTCGTTGCACTGTTATAATTCCCTTTGATCCTTTTGAAAATTGCTCCATAAATTTGGTAATCTTCTGTCTTCATTTAGGATGCAAGAATGCATCTATTGATTATGAAATACGATTTTGTAATTATGATGGTTAAATACAAAGCTATTGTTGATTTGTCAAATTTGCTTTATGAATGATTTTCATAGACATTTGTCCGTTTAAATTAAGGTAGTCCATTTTCCCTCGGATCAAAATATTGTATAATAAGATTTGGTTGGAAAACGAGAATAACACAAAATTTTGATTCAAAATTCTTATTGCAGTCAAACATTAAATATTAAATGAAAGGAATGAAATCACCAAATTTTAAATTCTGTACTAAGAAACTGCCACCCTTGTATTAAGTAAAATGAAATTCAAAAAGTGGTCAGACTTATCAAGTAGAGTTTAACCAATGATAGTATGTAAAATATTAATACGGAAAGGAAGAATGACTTTTGTAGAATCGGAAAATTTCTTAATAAACACGATAACAATTGAAGATAAAAATGCGGGGTACCGCCTCTAAATGTTTGCGGACGTTTTTGCATTATAAACGCAGGTTTTGGCGTTCCGTGCAGTCTGACCAGTATTTTTTCAGTTCAAAGATGCTCCTATATTGTGTTAAGATTTTTTTTCTTCTACAACCTCGATTTTTTTCAAGATTTTTATCAGGAGTCAAAACTTGAAACAACATTTGCCAATACAATTAGGAACTGTCAATCTTATCTTAAATAAATGTTCGTGTAAGCAGGATTTTTTTTCTTTTCACCATATGTTTAATAAATAACTTTGACTTTGATAAAAACTCGGATAATACGAGGCACGCGCTACGAAATTCGCTCTTAGCTCCGATTAACATCAATTTTAGAAGTTTTTGTATGTGGTTTTATAATTTAATGATTTTCGCAGAATTTGTTAATGTGCATTTTCATGCGCATTTTTTTTTGCTTTCATTTTGAAATTTATAAAAAAAATCAGAGAACCCTACTCGAATTAGAGTTTTGTTTTTCCATTTTATTTCAAAGGATTTTTCATGCGGTCGCTAGCACGCCTTGCGGCAAACAGAGATACTTTAAAGGGAGGGAACTAAGGGGCTATGAAATGCCGAAGAAAAAAAAAGGAAATCAAGGAAATAAAATTGTTCGATTTTTTTTTAAAAAAAATTTACTACAGATTTCTAAGGTTTGATCAAACTTAATGGGAAACTCATTTTCTTTTTTTTCTAAAACAAATTGTCTTGTCTGTAACAGGTTTAAATATATACGACAGAAATAGAGGATATTGAATAAGTGGTCATGGAATACCGAATTTATTAAACGAGTCATCTATAAACAAATAAAAACGAGGCTGTGCCGAGTTTTTATTTGTTTATAGATGACGAGTTTAATAAATTCGGTATTTGATGAGCACAAATTTTATATTCTATTTATAATTTGGCCCGAATTTTGGTGATAAAACGAGAAAATTATGATATTTATCTATTTATTTTATTTCGCGAAACATATTACGCCGTTTTCAAAATGACGTCAGCAGATCCATTATTACGTCACTTTCCAACAAAAATATAACGTTGTTCTTCGTTTTTAGATCATTTGAATAGTTATTCCACTAGTGTAATAACACCCGTGTAATATCAAAAATATTCAACGGGGATATTTCACTCCGGCGAAGTAGGTCAAATTATAAATTGCGTTTATCATGTAAAGAAACAACTACAATTTCGTAACTACAGCTTACGTAAAACATACTATATTTATCACCATATTCTTGCCTTTATAAAATATTTTTTATATATAATGTGAGTGTCAAGGATTATCAATGTTTACCCATCACACACTGATGAAATTTTTAGAAATATCATGCACGGGCTTAAATTCAAATACAGCAGGACAAGGGTTAAGCTGAAATGTGTCCATTTTGTAAGACCTCTCATTGTTTATCAAAAGAATTAAAAAAAAGGATAAAAATCCGCGCAGTATTTGTTTACAAATAAACATATCGTGTCTTAATACAGGAAAATCAATTCGGATTACTTAAAGTACAAGAACGATGAAAGTGCCTATCAATATTATAAACATTTACAATAGTTTTGCATTGAATCGCGAGAATTTGCCGATATGACGTAACAAGATCGAGCGAAATTTTAATACTTTATCAATAGAATAAAGAGACTCGTCTAAAAATCGATCCGAACCACCTGTTTCTCTAATGGTGATAAAAAACTATTATTTATAATCCCGATAATTTGTTGGTCGATCAAATATCGATTTTAGCATCTTTAGGTTTTTGTGTTTATTTTAAACGTCAGTGTTGTCAAAGGGATTAATTTTTGTTCGATATGGGTTTGGCCGAATCATTTATATTTTGTTTTTTAAATGTGATTTCTTTCTCTGTTTTTTTTTTTTTTTTCATCAGCTGATTTAAACGGTTGTAACTGCATTTAGTCGACTCTTCAATAAATTTTAGGTAGGGCGTCTGATCAGCTCCTTTATATCTTTAGATGGTTGGTAAAAGATGTTGTTGTTTTTTCAAATCAGAATCTTAATGCCTGTCACGATCTCCAGTGGCTACACAGCAACAGCTGCGTTTAAGATGAAATTGTTCGTGAAACGTTTGAAAAAGTGTAACCCGCTTTGCACGTGTGCATACATGCAAAGCGGGGTACATTTTCTAAACGTTCGCGAACGTTTTGCACCCTGAACGTAGGATCAAGGAGCGATTTTTAGATTAAGATTCTTTAGATTCTAAATCGAGATATTTCGCGCAATTCACTTACAATTCTTCGACGGAGCGCGAGATATCCCGATTAAAAATCTTAAAATTCTTAATCCTAAGAAACGCGCCTCTGGTTACTCTCGACACAATCCGGATTCTTAGTTGGATATTATAGCTGGACACACTTGGGTATACAGTCTGATCTTAGTCTATACCGGCGGTCAATACAAGAACAATTTTAAATTGTTCGGTATTCACTAGCGCAATTTCGGAATCGGCCATTCCCATCTTTATTTAACTTATTTTTACCCGATTAAAAACGAACGATCAAAATCAAAGTACAATTTCGATTCTCGTTAAAATAATAGGACAACATGTCTCCATGGCTATAAAAATGAAATACGGTGAAAACATTAAATTTAGAAAAAAAAATCAAATCAATCGAGGTAACATTTGGTATTAAGAAAGACTTTTTAGAACGCTATTTCTTACTTATGCCATATGTTGCAAGGAACCGCGTGACTTCAAAGGTAAAAATAGAACCCGCCAACGGGCCACCATTAAATTTCAAATAGCTTACAAGCTTAAATCTCAATTACAAGAAACCATGCATATACACTCATTTAACTATTTCGTATTCGAAACGGCTAAGAAATGATAGGAGAAAACATAGCGAAAAAAAGGAGTAATAATTCAGACATGAAAAATGAATTCGCATTTTCAAACAGTGTTTTTGTCTTATTTTCAAAATGAAAAATAGTATAGACCATTTACAGAATGCAGAAAGAGATATTAGATACAACATTGGAGGCGACAAGCAGCGACGGTGCTAGAGGGAGTATCATGGTTTCTAAAACGTAGCCCTCGCGACTTCATTTTTGAAGTCAGTGTCTTAGGATTACTTGGCCATGTTAACTGATTGAAAAGTTAGGCTGCCATACTTTATTGAATATTTGCCCGTTTCAATATAGATAAGAGCATGTGCGTGTGATTTCCAGCAATTTCAAATACGCACAAAGCATAGACTCTGGCCAGTCTGTGCATCCGCACAGTCTGACCAGAGTCTTAACTATGCGCTTTGTAGATGGATAAGGTCTAAAAGTATCTGTAGACAATCAGGTAACTTTATAATTGCTGTGTGTTTTTGTCTTTGCTGCTCAATGTTTCCATCTCACGAACATTTCAAATTGTTGGAAATGTCATGCACAGGCTCATTATATTTCGGTTTCAACGCTTTTCAAATTTTCTCGTCGGATAACGGGTCAGCAAAACATCTGTGTCCGTTGTTTATCATAAAATTTTAAAAACATGAACAACAGATGTAAATTTTAACTTTTCAGAACATGTAAATATGGCTTAATTTACGAAAAGGTGCATACAGGCTCATTCATAGAAAAAAAATCGCTTTATTTCGATTGCTTTTCAATTAAGATGAATGGGGTTAGGTTCCAAGAGAAAAGGCTGTATTTACCCCTGTTAACCCACAGGATATTACACGTTCTTGAATGCTTTCCGAAGGGTAATCGATATATCGGTTGAGTATTATTTGATAATTTCACCAATAAAAAAGTGGAATTATCAAAATCGTCTACCAGTTTTTAAAGCAAATGAAATCGACTTGATACATAATGAAAGAAAATAATACATTTTTAATTCATCGGGCTATAAAGTTAAAATATAGTCACTTAATATGAATGCGCGACGCGGTTTCTTAAACAAGTAAGATTATGTTTTTAAGTTTCACACCTAAATGAATTGAAAAAAAAATATTTTCTTCATTTCTTGTTATATAAGACAACAGGAAATACTTTTTTTAAAGTTTTCGTTTTGAACTTCTTTCATCTTAAGTATGAAAAACAGATGTTGCTCAAAATTCTATTCATGTTTTAATGAATTGAATTTTTACCCATCTTAATAGCTGACTTTTGATATAGACGAAGCAAACAAATAAATTATTGAAGTATAAAGGAGTCCATTTAGTTATTCAGATTTTCTACCAGCTGTCACTGTTTTAATGCTATTACAGAAAGACAGAAAAAAATATTTAATTACAAAAACATCGATTTCTCAGGTAGGAGTTGTGATGTAGCTTTTTTGTTTTTATCCTTTTCATATTTCCCAATGTAAAGATAAAAGCCTTTATTCATATTTTATCTGACAAATGAAAAGGGAACAAATTGGTAGTGCGTCAAATGTCGACACTGGTCAGACTGCGCGGACTGCGCAGGCTGACTGGGGTCGAACTTTTTCGCACTTGGCCGATTTTCTGAATCAAGAATGACCACTCTAAATTCCTGTATAAGAATTTTTGAAATCGCTCATCTGGTTGACCTCCACCGGAATAGACCCCTTTTTTTATTATTTATATTACGGATTTCACGGGGTTTTTTTTGCGTGATGGATCACATATATCCGAAACGTTTTTTTTAATACTGCTCAAGCGAATAAAAGGATGATAAAATTTTCAAGCATAAAATTATTATTTCTCAAACCTGTTGATTTACACGTATGTTTTTCGGGTGCATTTTATTACACTGCTCAAACGAATAAAATAAAAATAAAATTTTCAAACCTTAATATTCTGACCCGTCAGTCGAAAAAAAGGCCATCTCAATAGTGCAAAAAGTGACAGCGCACGCATGCTAGGGTCGACGCTGTGCGCTTTCTCGAATTTTCTGAGAGTAGTTTGATCATCCTACCCTCCGATATAATCACTTTTGCAATACAATTTAAGTTGACCCTAGCTGGACCAATTCTTTTTCAAATAATTATTTTACGAAGTTCCCAGATGATCCTTTATCGTATGACGGTTCAGTTATTTCGCTAATGTATATATATATATATATATATATATATATATAGATGTATGCATGTATATTTAACATGTTTTAGTAGACTGCTCAAATAAAAGAATGATAAACTTTTCAAATCTAAATAGTAAGGCGTTTTACTAGTCTAAACGACATAATTATATTTCAACATGACATGAACATTAAATTAAGGGAAAGCGCATTGGGTAAAAAAAAATAAAAAATAAGGAGTTCGGGACGGCCTGGGACGTTCTTTTGGCTTTCAAGTTTCTTCAATTTCCTAGAGGTAGTTTCACATCTTCGGAAATTTCCTGGCAAATCCCCACAGAAATGTGAACCGTCACGCGAAAAGGGACCATCAGGGAACTCTCTTAAATAAATATTTGAAAAAGAGGTCAGGTCCAGTGTAGTTCAACAGGAGGTCGCATTTGAAAAATTCTTTCACAGGAAGGTAGAATGATCTTTCCAGATTCATAAAATGGTCCAAGTGCGAAAGGTTTCGACCCTAGCCAGTCTGCGCAGTTCGCGCAGTCTATCAAGTGTCGACACTTTACGCACTTCCCAGATGGTCACTTTTCGCGTGACGGGTCACAAATATGTGAGTCGTGAAAAAGTTGGCCGATACTTACGATTTTGTACCTTTACGTGCGGTTTAAAGTAATAAATGGTTAGATCGCTAGTAACGTGTGTGACCCTCAATCCTGTGGTCGTGTGCTCAAAAGCATGCAGAAAAACGCCAAATTATCCGAGTATAATTTCTCCGACCACTTTCAAATATCTGAGTATTGAAAATGCTTAATTCTTGTTCTTTAGTGAATACAAGTAAACATCTGTATTTTACGGGTACGAAAAAAAAAAAGAATCGTTCACGGAATAACAGACAGACAAGATGGAAAGGCGAATAGACAGACGGACGGACGAACGGGAACCGCGTAACATAATAATATTCATGCCTTGTATCAGTAGAGACAGAATTACCTCATTTTCGTTTCTCTTCATTGTTTTTTTTTTCATTTCATAGCTTTGCATCTTTTAAACTATTAAATTTATGTATCTTCTTTGCAAATTTTTTTGTTACCTGACAGTTGGTCAATTCACAAGCAACTTAGTAACAAGTAATTTTGCCCGCAATTCCAACTGACCGAATTTAGGGACCAAAACCGAATAATAAAAAACTTCATTTTTTAAACATAAAACAATAACTAATGTACGCAATTTCATGTAACTTTTGACCGTCAAACGAGAGACATTAAGTCTAGAGTTTACGAAAAACTCGAACATTGTTTAAACTTTAACTATGTCCAACTGGCCCGAGGTCAAAAGTTAATGGTCGTCGTAAATGACAGGGGGATGATCAAAAACAGGTTCATTAAAATATTAAAAATCGAGATAGTCAAGTAAACCATTGTTTTTTCATCGATCAATCGGACACTCAAATAATATGGACATGAAAATGCGTCACCCACTTTAAAGTACTTTGTATGTAAAATGATCTAATTGGACGTCCCGAGTGCTCAAATGACGCAAGTGCCTATATGCATATAGGCACTTGCGTCTTTTTAGCACTCGTACGATGAATTGTACTTTTCCTTTTGGACAGGTTTATTGTTTTTATCATTACCAAATGACAGCAAATTTTAAAGTGTCCCACATTAAAAGTTCCCCTTTATACATTGAAAAAATGCAGAAATAATGGGAAAACAATCTATACGTCCATGATTTCCAACTAAGCTAAGCACTGTATGTACACGGAAATAAATTAAAGATTCACTCCCCGAACATCGTATACATCTCCAAAAATGAAGTTTATGGTGAAAATCGTCATCCTGAAATTTAATCTAACAAGAATCCAGCTTGTCGATTCGAAGAAAAGAAAGTCTCAGAATTGAATCCTAAAATTGATTCTTGATACATTATTGGAATGACTATGTCCATTCTTTAGTTTATTTTTTTTTTTTTTTTTTTTTTCATAACCAAGTAAATTCGGTCTAGCGTGGCATTCGCTTGTGATGGGTTAAAACACATTAAGAGACGTCTCTAAATCTCAAAAGTAGCATTATTAATTTATCTAAAACAAAATTAGTTTTCGAGAAGTATCTATTTTCGAAGCCCTTAAATTAAGCACATTTCTTAACCGAATGATCCATCTCAAAAAATGTAATGTTCGTTAACATTAGGTTTTATTTCGATTGGTGTCGTAAAAAATATTGCCACAAATCAGTTAAACTACCAAAGTCCTACATTTGTTGAACTTTGTATTTTGACATTGACCTGTTTCAATAGAGACCACTTCCGAAGAAAAGCTTGTTATCGGGAAATCAGGAATACGGGGTTAGGGGATGCTGAATCTATTCTTGTTTGCACTTTAAACTGTACTTGTTGTTTCGAAAAATACTTCTTTTTCGAACACCACGGGTCCGTTTTACTAAGCTACTTACCAAAAAATTAATCTCAAGTCAAAATTACAAATCGTACCTGGTGTTTTCATTCATCGATAGATTCTGCATTGCAATATCTCATTGGAATCCAATGAGATGATGCATGGCAGAATTCCACGTTTCGTTTCTAATCTAGATGCAATTTAAATTGTTGACTTACGCAAAAAATATCGTAAGATGTTTCATAAAATCGGCCCCAGATTTCTAAATTTGGCATGGTGTTCTGAAATGCGTTAAGGAAATCAAATCGGTGCAAGCTGTTTGCAAATTATACCCCGCTTTACAGGCAAGTACACGTGCAAGGCGGGGTATACTTAGCAAACAGTTTGCACCGTGTTGTCGTCTTGAATGCAGGATAGGAACACGGGACAGGGAAATGCCGGATCTATTTTTTTCTGCTGTTTGTACTGGTTGTTTTGAAAAAAAATTCTTTTTGAACATCATGGTTCTAATTTTGAAATAGCTTTAATGCGTCAATAGGATTTTTTTTTGAGCGGCTAGAAATTCAAAATATTGATCAGGTTATGAAAAAGAGTCATTTTATGGTGATTGTTGTAACAGTGAAAAGCTAAATTGTCCTCGTGTGTCTGGGACAATATTCTAAACTGTTGCCCTCTGCCTTCGGCATCGGACAACAGTTAAGAACGTCACCCCCTCAAACCGGACAATAGTTCACCTTATTACACGAATCATCATTAAATAAACGTATAATATTAATTTTAAATTAAAAATCCCCCCCAAGATTGTCATCGAGGGAGGCGGAAGAATTTTGGTACCGAAAAACGTATTTTTAAAACTGTCCCTTTTTAAGAGCTGAGATTGGGGCTACTGTAGCCCTCTGCCTCTACGAGCTTGCGAAAAAAAAAAATATTACAAATTTAGTTTATACTAATTTATTTTAGTTCGATTGCGACGAAAGCTTAAGCTTATAGAATCGCTCTCGAACGCTCAATCCTGATGTTTTCGCATCCCCGAGAGAGAGGCAGTGGTTTAAACCCACTGCTACCCATTTTTACAGCTGGGTGAACTGGGGCTGGCTATTAAGTGTTTTGCCCATAAACACACCCCGGCGACAGTGGGGCTCGAACCACGGACCTCCAGGTCACGGGTCGAGTGCATTTACCGCTAGGCCACCGAGGCAATTTGACATACGGTTACATCATGTTAAATGTAAACATGATTTACTAATATTTATACAAGTTTGAAAAAATACTTTCATAGTAAGATGTTTTCTTATTAGCCCCAAGCATTTTGAGTGACTTGTATAAATTTTTGAAAATTCTTTTACTGTGTAATATATCTGATGTGTCACACCTCCGTTTTTGTTGAAAAATGACAACAGTCAGTTTTTGTGAGGTAAACTATTTTAACTCCCTTAACCCCGAAGGTATTTACTTAGCGTCTTTGCGTGATGGACATGCGTTCATGTGTATTTAATAGGTAACCTTACATAGTGATAATTACAATTGTCGTGACCAAATCATTCTCAAATCAGAATTTACTCAAATTTCAAATTGATTTTAAAAGTGTAACTCTGTAATAATACTGTAATAAATGTATGAATTTAAAAGATGATATTAATAAGTTGTTATTAATAACAACTTATTTATATTTTCTTTTACGTTTATACAGTTATTCAAAATTTATGTTTGAGAAAATTCTAAGTTGAAAATGAGAAAAGTTTTATAACCTTGGACCCTGGTGATTATTTTTTAATTTCTACCACTTCAAAAAGTTCTACAAGGGTTTTCTCTTACGATTTTTTTCGGATGAAAAATTTCCCAAAGAAAAGGATCGACCCTGGGGTTCTTTATGGAAGACAAAATTCAAGGGCATACCAAAATGTACCTTTTATGGTATATTTTTATTTTCTCTACATTATTTCGCAAGATTTAAGTCGAAATTCTTTTTAATAAGTTGATTTTTGCTTGAAAAGAAACATGTACAGCAGAATCGATCGGGGTTAAAGTAAGTTCTAAGAACTTGTTTCAAAATCGATTTACAACAAATAACGACCATTCATATGAAATTCGGATCGGTTATAAAGACATATCACCAGAGAAAATTGCTTTAATGAAATTTTCTGGATTTAAGAGAATTTTTAAAATTTCAATTGGTCAAATTCTTCAATGACAATCGAAACTGAGATAAAAATCTTTTGAGGGTCAAGCGATGATGTTTTCATATATTTGATGGTCAAAAACAAAGGTATAAGGGCAAATCAGGATGCAAAAACGCATTTGCACATGCAAAAAACGGGTATCATTTCCAAACCGTTTCTCGCACGTTTTCATGTGTGTGTATTTCCGTTTGTTTATCGTCCCTACCGTACTCTATGCCTATTTCAGTGACGTCCCCAGGATACGGTTAGTTATTACGGGGGATATTCCAAGGATACATGACGAAACTACTACTGAGATCCGCCATGATTCTCTAACGTACTCCATGTCAAGTACCATCACACGAGGCCTCGGTTTAACATCTCACTCGAGAGACAATTGTTTTGTAAGGGTTTCCAGCCAGAGAATCGAACCCACGATATCGACCTTTATTTATTTTTAAGTCAGATGCTCTATCGACTGAGCTAATCGGACTTAAGGTAGTTGACCCGTAATAGTGCCGGAACGTTTCGGAAATAATGAACTTTTACAGTGTTAACCGAGGTTTCCTATTGATTTTCATTAGGAAACCTCGGTTAACATTTTGAAAGTTCATGAATCAGAAATGTTTCGGAACTATTACGGGTCCACTACCTTAATAGCGTTTTCATTTCGAAAGCAAGGCTATTTTAGGGCACGTGCTTGGACCAACCCATCATAAAAAATATTTAAAATTATAATCCCATTTTCAAATGACCTAACCTAAACATTATTTACCTGTTTAATTATCTAAATACCTCCAGTAAAAACGAAAAGTATTTAAATGTCCACTTTATATCTGTCCATCTATCATTTTTGTACATATAGATGTAATTTATATTTCTATAATTTATTTGTTTTTAACCTCGGCCATTTTTCAGTCATACATTGTTCATTAGCTGAGTCACTCAACACTGACCGAGATAATGCTTTTCAATTTTATGGAGGTATGAAACCATGAATTCAAATACTCTTTATGAATATGTCTTTTTCGTTTTTTTTTTGTCTTTGTAAATAATATCCTCAAACTTTCGTATTGAAATTCTCGTTAAAATTTAGCAATAATGTCGAGATTAATTGAATATTTGATGATTCGAATCAGAGGAGGTACCTTTTACTTACTAAGTTCACGAAGTTCGCTGAATACGAGAACGCTCACTAATTGACGGAATATAACTATAATAATGCTAAAAGTGGTGTTAAACCGATACAAGCAAACAAATTCACTGCACCCAAAGCTATTTCGAATTTTCGATTAGTGGTAAAAATCGATACAACTATGATCAAAGGGAAATAACTATGACTCGATACTAAGTTTTCGGACTGTTTAAGTATCCACAAAGACAAACAGTTGTTTATTTCCTCATCCATGTACAAATATTTAACAAAACGTGACATATTGACAATATTACCTCCTGTATAACGCTACCCTTTTGTATATAACGAGGGATCAGTGCAACACTATTGTAAGTGACTATGAATACAAAGGCACTGACCCCTCGAATTTTTATTACCTCCTTGTGAAGTCAATAGCTGAGATAATTATAAAACTATATCTGTCTTATGAAGAACAATAGCAGATGTATATTGGTAAGGTTTGACAATATTACCTCCTCCTTGTGGAGATCAAATAGAGGGGTAAATTGGGAACATTGGCAATATTTCCTCCTTATATAGAAAGCAAAGGCAGAGGGATATACTGTGTGGATTAACAATATTTCCTCCTTACGGAGAGCAAATGCAGAGGTATATTTGGGGATTAACAATATTTCCTCCTTACGGAGAGCAAATGCAGAGGTATATTTGGGGGGATTAACAACATTTCCTCCTTACGGATAGCAAATGCAGATGTATATTGGGAAGATTAACAATATTTGCTCTCCTTATGGAGAGCAAATAGAGGGGTAAATTTGGAGCATTGACAATATTTCCTCCTAAAAAAACAAATGCATAGGTATATACTGTGTGGATTAACAATGTTCCTCCTAATTGGGAGCAAATTAATGCTGATGTATATGGGGGGGGGGGGGGGGTTCAACAATGTTTCCTCTTTATCGAGAGCAAAAAAAAGATGTGTAGAAGGATAAGCAATATTTGCTCCTTACCCCCCGCTTAGCAAATGCAGAGGTATATTGGGAGATTTGACAATATTTCCAGGAAATGTCAGACATCCAGCATTAGATGCTCCAGACGCCCTTCTGTGACTGAAAGATTCTTTAAAGCGGCATTAAACTCTTATTCAAACAAACACATGAATCGGAGAGTAAACGTATTTAAAGCATTAAGGACATAAATTTCTCTTCCAAGCTGTTATTTCTATGAATTCAAACAAACAAATCAAACGGAGAGTAAGCGTAGGTAAAGCATTAAGGACAAAATTTACCTTCTAAGCTGTTATATCTTTAAAAGAGTTATCAACGTACCGTAGAAAGATTGGATTGTTCACTTTTCTAGGCAGGTGAACTTGAAAGGATGTTTTATTAAAATTCAATTAATTGACTTCCTTTTCTTCTCGTGTCGCAGAGCCGGCTTTCCTTTAACATTTTCCGAACAAAGAATACTTTTTATAATTAAGATACACTTTTAAAATATTCTCTGTAATTTCTTTTGATTTATATACTGGCGTTTATTTAAAACGCACTGCCTTCCCACCTTTGTTTTTGCGACGACGACGGCGACAGCACCAACAATTACAACAATAACAACAAGAATACTTCTTACAAACCGGTATAGCCGGGTTGAGTATAAGGGGTGATTGTACTGCCTTGTCGTACAAGCTAGCTTTTATAGCGACGTGGTCGAGCACTCGCTTTGGGATGTAAGGTCCCGGGTTCGAATCCCGACAGAGTCGAATATTTATTTGCGGGTTACACCGGTAAATCGAACACTTTTACAATTTTGAGAAAGTAGTAATTATTTTCTGTGCAAGCGTACAACACAGCTGCGTCTTCCAATTTTTGTGAACGCTTTTGTTCACCCGTGTTACTACGTAAGGAACTGACAGTAAGTTCCTTATAGATTCGAAATGAAGTAGTGTCCATTTAATTTCAATTTAGTATTTCTCAAGACTTCTCTCCGCAAAATCACAATTTATTTTCTGAATGGCGCGATATTAAAATTCATTATCATGTGAAGACAATGAAAAATCCCCTTTAGAATGCAAAGAGGAGCAGCAAATTTAAATCGGGTGTATGGTTGAGTCGCGTAATAATTTCGATGGCTGAGAGCATTACAAGGTATGTGCCTTTACATTGTAAAGACACATACTATGTTTTTGCTCTAAGCCCTCGTTATCGCAAGTGCCCGTAGTAATTTTCCGTAAACGTGTGTTTTTCAGGTCTTCACCTCCAGAACTGTGACCCGTTGCCTACACCGTATATACCTTTACACGTTGTAGCATTAGAAACGATAACCTGTCTATTGACATCCGTGTCTTTCGATTTTTACCGAAGATGTCTTTCATGACACTTGATGGCATTTCTATTAACGGCATACAATCGCACCGTGATTAAACGAGCGACAATCGTCGAAAGTTCCGAGTGACTGCTTAAATTACAAATAAACAATTGATATCACGGTAGGTAAATAATATTAGCAGTTCAACTATTTAATAAGAATACTTAATTTCGTCTATAATTTAAATCTATTCACGAAAATGATTCCTATGTAACCCTCTATCAGTCTGCAAAATATTATTATGATTACATGCAAATCATGCCTTATATAAGCGGAGGTCAATTTCATATAGTCAATTTGTTCCTTTTCTTAGAAGCTAAAGAAGTCATCCAAATCTCACAAGCATTATCTCAGGGAACCGTTTAACAGAAGGGATAGATTTCATTATTACTAAAAATCTCCCAATTTAAAAGCAGAGTTTGTTTCCATATATGAAAAATATTTAATCAACACTTTAAAGAAATGATACTTGGATGGCTTTTAATTTGCGTGGCAAAAAAAAAAAAAAAAAATTGGTTGGAATACCTTGGTATTATGAACTGGACACATTTCCATATAATGCCTATATTGAACAGTTTTTTTAATATCCCCGGAACCTAACTATGAAAACAGGGACGTTCACCATCAGCACTTTCAGTGCTTTGATTTCATTTTAATATTATGAATTAAATCGACAAAAATGAAGCGAAAAAGAAAATGATGCTTTCACTCGTGAAGGAAGTGCCATGAAAAGTAAATTCTGTACGCAACATATTAATTTTGGAAAAAGATGTTAGCCCATTCTAGGCAATAACTCGTCTTCGTGGATTCTGAAAGAAAATAGCGTTTATTTGCTTTTTGATAAAGAGTAAATAGTGAATTAATTTCTCGAATTGATTTAAATGCAAGATGTTGCATGTAACACGTTTTACTCGTGAACATTCTTTATTGATAATCCTAAATAAGCCAGGATTTAACATTTCAATTGAATTTACCTTTATTCTTTCGAGTTATATTGCAATTTTTCTTTCATTCTACAGCCCTTAAAACAAAATAAAATGATTACTTTACCATCAACTCTGCGACTTAATTTTGCTAGAAATGAGAGATGTAATGGTTTTTATCTATAACTATACAAATATCCGTGTGAAAACATCCCGTATGATATTTTTTATGATATCACATAGTAATTTTTCGAAAAATTATATAATGCGTTTATTTTTAGAAACTTGCATTTCTGTTGGAAACATTTACAAAAACAAGGCGAATAGAGGTTTTAAGATAAATACAATACGTATTTAGTGTATTGTATGAAAAAATATCTAACTCGGTTGTGGGAATTGAAAATTGTCTCGGGAGAGCCTCGACAATGATCAATTCTCCCAACCTCGTTAGATATTTTTTCTCATACCAAACACTTAATACGTATCATATATTTAGTTTTCAAGTTCTTTGTAGGTCGAAAGTTGAGTTGGCAGATGCATGAAATCGAATTCTCAGGTAAAAAACTTAAACCTTTGCAACATTTGCAGGTATTTTTTTTTATTTGCTGGGAGTTATATCATTTTCTTCTTTTCGCGGTCTATGATGTTCCAAAATGGGATTGGCGGAAATAAGATTCCAAATTGTCCGATACAAAACTTAAACATTGCAGACTTTAAAGGTAAATATTTTTTTATGGAATGTGGGTTTCAAAAACTTACAAGTTTCGTGGTCTTTGTTGGTCGAACTTTGTGTTCAAATAGAAAGAGAAAAAGAGAATTTCGTCAGTAAACCGTGTTTCATAATTTCAAAGATTATTCACAGACCTATGACAATTACTTATGTCGACAGCTGCTTTTGTTTGGAAAGATTTACGCTTCAATTTATCTATGATTAAAATCTTTATGGCCACAATTACACTATATCAATAGATATCATGTCTAGAAAAACTTCTAGTCTACATTGGGTCCCGCCGTCTACGGTTTGAAATGTGTAAACAGCACGCAAAAAATGGGAAGTCACGAACTAGTCTAAAATTGCTGTCTATTTGTATTGTATTATATCATCAGATCGCAGACCGAATCTATAATATACATATCATATTTTGATTTTTTTTCCCAATTTTAAAGAAGCACCTTTTTTCCTAGGCGGTTTTGAAATAACGTCAAAACATCGGACTAGAGTTTGCGAAGACAAATTGTATTGCTCCAAATATTATCTTAAAAAAGAACAATAATTCAGTTTTTCAGCAACATCTAAACTGCAATTAAATGTTAGAGATAGCAAGGGCAAAGATAATCTGTTTATATTGATCAGAACCTATGCTTTGGGTTCTGAATGGAATCGTCTTAATTAGACGATTCCAATGAGTACGCATAACATTGGTTTTCATTAAAAATTAACGATTTTTTTTAAGAAAAACGACCAGTCCAAATTTGAAGCTCTGTCTTTAAGTGTGGTATAGGTTTCCAGTGCGTCAAATATCATTTGAAATATTTTCTAAATACACCAATTGTTTAGTTCTTTCATATCTATGATAAATTATGTTTGAAAAGATTAGCATAAATTACAAATAAACTGATGGAAATGAGTTTGTCAGAGAGCTTTAATACAGATGATCGTTATTAGCTTTTGTTTTTGTCAAAGAAATCTAAAACTTTAACACTTTCGATATCTGAATTATATCCCAGTAAATACGGTATATATCAATTTGTCCCAAACATTATAATTTTCCAGAAAGGAAACCGTACAAAATAAATAAGTATTATCAATAACTCCATGTCAAGAAAGAAATAAATATGATCTGAAGGAATAGGACTTCCAAGATATATTTTCCAAAAAAAGGGAAATAAAGAAAACAAGTCCAAGCTAGGACACCGTAATACAAAATGGCCAAGGGTTATCGGTTCAATTGATCTATCATAGAATAGATAGCTTCAAGACAAAAATTAAAATATGTATGACTATTACTTTAGAGTTCCTTCAGCGTGGTGGCAGACCAGTCGATCAATACGTCAAATAACCAGACACATCTATTTCCTATCACTGAAATTTATTTCTTAAAAACCTAGGTAACGGCTTTTAGCAGCCATTGATGACAGAGCAGGCAACAATAATTTTACGGTTTGTCGATTTTACGCTTCTCCGTTCACCTAGGCCACATTTAACGACTTAAAAATGGCGGCATCTCAAACGACCACAAAACTCTGTAAAATATACCGAAAAAGTTTCTTGATTTATAAGTTTTGTATTGGATATATTAATGCCAATTCTCAAAAGTATTACAAAAGCTACTGTGCTAACATCGAGTATATTATACATTATTGTCGTATTTTATTGTGACGTCATCAACTTACATGACGTCTATGGCCCCAGTCTCGAGCAGCTTTATTGACAATCAATACCGTAGATTGACATTATTTGAAATTTGTTAGGCCTACTTTTTTCATCTGAATTATTGTCAGATAGATAGTTTACAAACCGTGTTTGATGAAGAGATAAACTTTAACAAAACGGAAGTTTTTCTACACTAAGACTTTCTTTGAAACTTCAGCTTTTTGGATTGGAAGCGATAGGTTTTGGACAGAAATCTTCGGTTATATTGAAAGCCACAATTTCAAACGACACGAAACACAACGTAAGAGGACACCGTTTTCTGATTGAGAAAATCTTTTAGGATGGAAAGTTTTAACGGCCTGGGCCGTCATTTGATTCCATAAACCGGCGATCATTTCGTCCCAATAAAAACTTTCCAACGCGGATGATAGCGATTATCTTTACAAAATGGCGGACTTTCAGACAAAACCATCATGGCGGCCATTAAAACGCCATCAACTTTTTTTCCTATGGTAGTAAGATTCCATAATTCTTTCACATCTCTCAGTTTCAGCGTTTTGCAGACGATATCAATTATACGCAGAAATTATTCCAATATATAGATATGTCATGGCGTGAAATTGTCAAATTTGTAAGCCACGTTCGGCTGCAAATTGCTGGTTCCATTTAAATTGTCCAGTTATCATTCACGCTGTAACGCAAACCGGAAACCGGGTGTAAGCGAACAAAATATATTATTGAATCTTCAATTCAATTTCCATATTTAATGGCGAAACGTCTATATAACGATCGCGTCACTCAATTTCGGATCATTTAATATTCAAGTCTCTGCCATAAAAAAATAAAACCAAACCAAAACGATGGAATATTTCATACCAAAAAATCTTCTTTCTATTTCTTGACATGATTTCGTCTAATATATCACTAAGCGTATATTCAATCATATAGAGCCATGAACAGCGGAAGCAAGGGAGCTTGGCAGTTTTTAACCGAGACAAATAACTGAACAATATCAAGTACTATACCTCATCAGCCATTTTTTGAATTGACTTTATTGTTAAATTAATTTTGAATTTAGCAGGGCTCGTGCTAGCGTTTGAAATTGAGGAGTCGTTGGCGCCTTAACCATGAAATTCCGAAGGTCAAAACTGATTTCAAAAAAGTCAAAAACAACAGAGAAAAAAAACACGGTGAGTAGAATTATGCACTTGTTTCAGTACTAATTGATTCTTGAAAAGATATGAAGTAAACAATTAATTTGTCGGATTCAAAATAATACATACGATATATCACTGAAAATTTGAGTGATAAAAGCAAGTTTTGGCCCTTAGAAATTTCTCTCCAGGGGGTCATTCTGAGAATTTCCAAGGGTCAAAATAGGATATTTTCTGATTTTTGAGGGTCAAACCCCTTGTTTAAGGGTCAAACACGAGCCCTGGATTTAGTTAAGAGTAAACGAAAAGGAGCGAAATAAATTATGCACGATATTTCCAACAATTTTTATCTAGAGAATATATGAATTTAATTTGACTGATTCGATACTTGAGTGATTCAGGCGATCGATACATGACCGGAAAGTCCGTGGTCGAGCCCTACCGTCACCGGGGTGTCTTTATTGGCAAAACAAAGCCCCAGTCAAACCTGATGTAGAATTAAGTAGCATTGGGTTGAAGCCTCTGTCTCTCACTCGGTGTCCAAAGTGAAAACATCTGGGTTGAGAGTTCGAGGCTCTGTAAGCTGTAAAGCTTTCGTCGCAATCGAACTAAAAAGCACAGTATGAATTAATTCATGAAGGTGTTAAAGCAGATTCATTTATTCAAAGTGGGGTATAATTTGAAAACAGTTTGCATCGTTTTGACATCCTGAAAGCAGGACTGCTTTTTAGTTTGATACCTCCAAAAAGTCATTAATACTTTTTACATACGTGACACGTCACGCGAAAAGGGACCATCTGGGAGCTTTGTTAAATGAATATTTGAGATTGAGTCCTGCATAGGTCAATCAGGGGTCGCATTTGAAAATTCTTTTTTTGGAGGGTAGATTGATCATTCTAGTCTCAGAAAATAAGCACATTGCGCAAAGTTTCGATCCTTGTCAGTCTGCGCAATCCGCTTAGTCTGGCTAGGGTCGACACTTTACGCACCACCCAGATGGCCCCTTTTCGCGTGACGGGTCACATATGTATCAATCCCATTCAAGGTGTTGTTGGTTTGATCCTCGGACGCAGCAAATATCGCTTTATCTTTTCAGGCAATTCAACCGTCTTCAACCAATTGGCCGATAATGTAAAGTCAGATGAAAGCCAGAGGCTTGAAAGAGTGAAATCGGTAGCACTAGCAGGGGGAAATACCAGAACCTATCATTATGTGCTCCAGCCGCAGTTATATGACTTAAAAACTGTTGAAACAACATTAAAACCCATTCAAATAGACAAACAATTTATTCGACTTTTTTGTGACTAAGCTTACTATATAGATGTATGATAAAAATTGTGGAGCTATGAAAGCATTTTTTCAGACAATCAGAATGCACAAATATTGGTGTGTTCAAACTTAAAGAGATTTTTTTTTGTTTTCATGGAAGTAGGAAACTAAAAAGACCTAATCTCGCTGTGTAAATACACGACGCGGATCGATACAGCGTAATTATGATTTTAGTTTTATACCTACATGAATAAAGATAAGAAAAAAAGAAAAAAGAAATCAAGCGTAAAGACAACGGATTTGACCAGATTTAATCAGATTTCCTTTAAAACTACTTTGTTCTCAAGCTCAAAGAATAACTGCGTACTCATTTTTTTTCATCGAAGTATGAAGCAAAATGTTCAGCCATTCAGAATGTGCGAATCTTGGTGGATCCAAATAAATTTATTGAATTTTGAATCAAGAGAAAGATTCTAATGAAGACGATAAAGTGCAGAATTACTTAAATTTTTCAAAACTTAAATTAAAATTACCATCTCTCTCTGACGTGTACCTTAAACATCATAAGCTCTCTCGATAAAAACCAACAAATTCTGAGATCCTATTCGAAAACAAAATAACCACCTAGCGTAATTTCATAGGTCTGCGATTGTAATATTGCAGTGCAGTTTCTTGAAAATGAATTTCGAGACCTCGTGTTTGCAAGGGCACCCTCTAATGTTTTATTGAATTTCAAGAAAATCGCTGCCTATGAATTTCTGAGAGCCAATAGCGTTAAAGTTCCAAATGTCATTCCATTTTAATGCGTTGCAGATAACGGGTTTCGCTGTACAGGCTTCGCAAACCACGATTTAAGGTTGCAGTTTTCATTATCTGAGATGCGGCTTTGCGCATGCATTGATTTATGGCTGTTACAGGGGTCGTTTCAAACTCGCCGTGTATTATCTAGGGGAAGTAACTCGAACTTTTTAAATTTCTATCTTATGGTATTTCAGTGCAATCGTGTTTCTATCTACCACAAGCAACAATTTGAGATTAAGAGAATTTCTAATATGATCACAGTGGCGGACCCAGGGGGGGGGGGGGGTGTCAAACGAACCTATCTGACTTCATTCTAATGGACATATTTGATCAAATTTTGTGGTATAAGGGAACTAATTCATTTTCCGTTATCGGCCATTATAACCTTTCCGGTCATAGCTCAGTCCAAGACAATGCGAGAGTGTTCAAACCTGTCTTAAATTGAGGCCCGTTCATTTGCGCATGAAATGAATTGAAAATTAGTATGGCATGATCCCTTTTCTCTACGACTTTTTGGGCCATTTTTGAGATGACCCTTACAGCGAAGCGGTTTTTACCGGCCCCTCAAACAAATATACCCATGTTTATAAATAGCTATTGGACCGGGAAAAAAGTTTAAAATCTTTAATTTTTTTATTGTATTTCATCAACAGATTATAATCGCTGAAAAATATTCAAACAATTTTGAATTTCAATAATATTGACCAATCAGAGATCACCTTCAACATTTGAGTATATGGACCGGAGTTTCCCTAAAGTTTTCTACCAGAGTGGTTGGAAATGAATTAGTTCCCCTAGACCTAAAGAAGAAATTTTTTGTTAATGAAATATAAAAATTGCATATATTTACGTACAATTACCTTTTTTGGGTTAAATCTGAAAATTTCAGGCACTTACTTGTTATAGTTAATGAGTCATGGTCGTTACCCTTAACCCGGTCGGGGAAAAATTCACATCAAATATAGTCCCAAGCGAAAATTTGTTCTTTGAAAAACGTGAGTTTTCTATACACAAAAACTGAAGGTTGTTTTCTATTTAGGAGTACTTTTTCATCACAATTTAATTAAATATCTTCTTTGCAATGCATTTAATGGTGTTTTGCGGGTGAAAATTGTCATTTTCTATTTTTCGTGGATTTTCTTTTGTCGTAACCCTTATCTTTCATAAGAAATTTACGAGTTTTCACCTTTTTCAGCCTACACGGTGTTTGTTTTTCAGCTAATTCCTCAATGTAACACATGGAATATTACACAAGCATATGCCTGATAACCATGCAAAAAATAAAAGAAATCGGTCAAATAGGTTTTGAAAAATCAACGAACTCCCTTAACCCTGTTAAAGTTAAAAAGCTATCTCTCTGAGCGGTTAAAACGCGCCGGACATAAACCCATAATATTCAAACTGTGTTTTCTTTACATGATAATGTTTTTCAGAGTGCATTTCACTATTTTGACACACCTCGCGCAAAATGTTTGTTTTCGGTTGCAAATTATTATCAAAAAACCCTTATCTTTTTGTGCAAAAAAATCTTGTTTTCTCTTATTTTGGGGCTAATGATATATTTTTACAGTATAACTAATCCAAATTAAGAATACAATAACATAAAAAAATTTTGTTTGCCACATTTAAGAAAAAAAAGTGCAATTGGTTGAGTCGTTTTTGAAAATTAGCGCTTATCTTTCACTCCAGCCAGGCAAACATGAACTTGGTTGACCCCCCCCCCCCCGGCAAAAAGCCGAAATTAACTAAAAATATTCCAAAAATACCATTCTCTTTTCACTATTGTCTATTATTTTGTTTCAATGAATACTTAAAGCGCATATTTTGCAAATCCGATATAATTCAACACGGATTTATTTGTAAAATTAACCCTTACCTTTTGTTGAAATTTTATATTTTCATATATTTTTTATCAAAAATGTTAATTTTTTTCGAATGTTTCTGTCAAAAAGTGTTAAATTAGACCGGATTTTGTTCGGTTTTCTTTAGTTCTACCCTTAAAATAAATTTTTGTTGTTTGTGACTTAAAAATATCCAATCAATATCAAGTTACGACGAACCAGTGGAGTAGATTTTTCCTTCTAGAGACGGCCCAAGATTAAATTCAGACTATTACGTAATAGTCCTAATTACTTCCGGGTACAAAAATCGACCGTCAAACTAAAAGAAAACTATTTTGCAATATATACTTGCAGAGAATGCAAGGCACTGACACACATTCAATGACTAAAAAATGCAAGAAATGGGTGCTATTGTCCCGCGAGCGTGGTGTTTTTACTGTCAAAAAACACTAAATGAATACCGAATTGGCCCTTTTAGCTTGACATATCATTAAAAGAATATTTTTCTCGATATTTGGTGATTAAGTAACTTAAAATAGAAACTCTAAGCGGATGAAGTCACTCTTACAAGACCATTAATAAGAGAACATGCACTTATTTGCATATTTACCATTTAGGTATAAGGGAACTAATTCATTTTCCGTTATCGGCCATTATAACCTTTCCGGTCATAGCTCAGTCCAAGACAATGCGAGAGTGTTCAAACCTGTCTTAAATTGAGGCCCGTTCATTTGCGCATGAAATGAATTGAAAATTAGTATGGCATGATCCCTTTTCTCTACGACTTTTTGGGCCATTTTTGAGATGACCCTTACAGCGAAGCGGTTTTTACCGGCCCCTCAAACAAATATACCCATGTTTATAAATAGCTATTGGACCGGGAAAAAAGTTTAAAATCTTTAATTTTTTTTATTGTATTTCATCAACAGATTATAATCGCTGAAAAATATTCAAACAATTTTGAATTTCAATAATATTGACCAATCAGAGATCACCTTCAACATTTGAGTATATGGACCGGAGTTTCCCTAAAGTTTTCTACCAGAGTGGTTGGAAATGAATTAGTTCCCCTAGACCTAAAAACACCAGGAAAACGATTCTTTTTTGTAGTGTTCGAACAACTTATACTTTTGCAAATAAAAGCTTGCTGATGTACGAAATTTAAGCAGTAAGTCCCAAAACACCCCTATCAAAATGGATATGGAAACTGTTTGACTATTTTATCGAATTCTGGATGCCGACATCGAACATCGATTATTATAATTGTTATACTACTACTACTACTACTACTACTACTACTACTACTACTACTACTACTACTACTACTAATACTACTACTACTACTACTACTACAACTACTATTACTACTACTAATCATAATAATAATTATGATATTAAATAAATAAATAATGATAGTAAATGATAATAATTAAATAATTATACATAATTATATAATAATGAAAATGATAATAATTAATGATAATAATAATCATTATTTTTTATTAATACCAATAACAAATCACACACATGAAATAATATAAACCAAATGTGTGGTTGATCGTTTGACGAACAGGGACTGAAAGAAGTTAAACATAATTTAAGCCTGTGCGTGACATATCCAACAATATTCCATGTGCGTAACATTAAGACCCAGGTCAGACTGTGCAGCCGCACAGTCTGACCGGAGTATTCACTATGCGTTATATAGATAGATATGGTCTTAATGCCTCTTCAGGTGGTCAGCTTATATTCTTATTGTATTTTGTCGTTGTCTATGGTGCTCAACGTCGGTATATCACACACATATCAAATTGTTGGAAATGTCACTAACAGAATCATTTGAAACTTTTTTTCAGTCAAATCGCGGCCGCTAGCAGAGAACCTTACAATGAATTCCCGGCATATGTTATACAAGTACTGTCACTGCCTCCATCCCAGTTTCAAACTGTCTATGGATTTTAAATTTAGAATAATTTGATTTTCTAGTTGTGTTCATCAAGATTTATGCATTCTAATTGGCTGAAAAATTGGTTTCAATACTCAATGAATACAATTTTGATTACGCAGCTTTTTTGTAACCTTCCCATAAAAGTCCCATAAACAATCCATGTATTTGAGGGTAAATCTTGACATTTTTTGCTAAAAGAAATGAAATTATAAGACATGAAGAGACTTTTTGTTGATTTCATGGAGGTATGAAACTAAAACAACCAATTCAAAACTATGTATGAATCTGCTTCGCGTATTCATACAGTGTGATAAGGTGTTTAGTTTCATACCTCAATGAAATCAAAATAATTATACTATCTTCGTCTCTTAAATAACAAATTCGTCTTCGCCAGTTCTGCTTACATTCCGAATGCCAAACCGCACCTTGGATACAGTTTGGTCATTGGTACCATGTATTGTACTTAAATGCTTAGGCTATATTGGATTAAACAATTCTTTCACGAGGTTATAATTCAATTCGAGTTCTATCCATCAATATTCCAGCATTCTAATTGGCTTAACAACTGTTTTATTGCTCAATGAAAACATTGGGTACCTTGCTATTTTGTAAGGTTGCACACAAACGAATAACATTTTGAACTCGTGAAATTTGAAAATTTAAATTTAATCGCACTCATAAACTAATTCATTTGCGTATTCATACAGTGTGATTAGGTTTAAGTTCATACCTCAAAGAATCCCGCCTCACCTAAAAAAAATCTTTTCATCTCTTAAATCCTTATATTGTACTGTTCATGAATTCTGAATATTTGATTAGAAGCAAAGGATGCACTAGTATCTGTTCGGTTCCTCAGAGAGTAAGTTCAACTCAATGACCCACTGTAATTAAAATATACACCCTTCATACCGGAGAAACGTGCTTTAAAATTGTATCGAACTTTTCTTGTGTCAAATACGCATAGTAGGCACTTCTAAGTTGAACCATTACCGCAAGAGTGGAAACATTAACAGATACGTGGAAAAACAACAACACATTAGTTTCTGCGGAAGTAAATTCCCTTATCGCGTCAAAAAATAACAAGTCATAAGATAGAAAGTTAAACCTAGATCTAGATTTAGAAACAAAACTTCCCAAGAAAAAAAAAACTTCCTTACCTGACCAGACTTTTGGAAGACTATTCTACCATGAATTCAAGATGGCGGAAACACAAGCAAGCCCCAAAGATTTGAACACGCATCAGGGGCCTATTTTACTAAACATCAAGTACGATTTTTTACGTAAGTCAAGAATTAAAGTTGCTTCTACAGTAGTAACTAAACGTGGAATTCTGCCATACATAATGTCATTGAAATCGTCTGAAGGAGACGATTCCAGTGATGTTTTGCAAGGCAGAATATAACAATAAAAGAAAACACAAGGTACGATTTGTGATTTTGACTTACGATTAATTTTCTGGTAAGAGTTTTAGTAAAACGGGCCCAAGATTTGCCCAAATAAGTTTTGCAGGATATCAATTTTGGGGCGATCGCTTCTGCTTTGTGAATCTGAATGAAGGACAGATATACCTTCCTAGCCATACGGGTCAACTAACCTAAGTGTCACCGACGTCATATAGATGTCGTCATGTTTAAATTATTTTTTTCTGATATCTTTGAATAAATGCTCGTTTTAAAAGAAAGAAAGCAAGCAAGCAAGAAAGCAAGTAAGAAAGAACAAAAGAAAGAAAGAAAGAAAGAAAGAAAGAAAGAAAGAAAGAAAGAAAGGTTGCACATCAATAGCTAAGCGCGAAACAGTTGTTACTGCATATCGATGACTCAGTCCGAAACAGTTTTAACTGCCTATAAACATATAGGCAGTAACGACTGTTTCGCGCTGAGCCATCGATATATGTTTTATAGACAGTTATAACTGATTCGCGCTGAGCCATCTATATAACTTAATCAGACGAACAAACTTCTCCGGTTAGTGTTATTAAATGTAAAACAACTTGGTTGGGGTTATTTAATGTAATTCAAGTCGATGGGGATATTTTATGTAATTCAAGTTGTTTGCATTTTACTCGCTTTTTCGCGTGTTTCAATTCCAGTTTCTTTTTAAAAGGGTTGCGGGTCTCAAAGCATCAATTGGATACCTCAAATAAGAGATGAAAAGCAGACGTAACTTTAATACAAAACATATCAATAATGCATCAAGACCCTTAACCTAATCAATTACTTTAAAGAAAATAACTGCGAAACTGAAATGACATGGGATATTTTTTCACGATTCCAGGTGGATTATCGAGATTTTCCGTTTAATTATCACCTGGTAATTTAAGCGCAAAACCAGTGAAATTATCGAAAGTTTAAATCCTGCTTCCGTTCATTAACCATAATTGGCGTTTTCTGAGCGGGGTCCAGCATATCCATGGCGTCGAATGTTAGATTGTCAGCGAAATGCACCGCTTACAGTGAACCATCAATAAAATAATCAAAATTCGCATAATTTTGCATTTTACAGGATCGATAAAACTTTCATTTCGTGAACAACTAAAGTTATATTTGCACCCGTGGCTACACCACTCATGAAAATGGAAGCTTTTGTTGCGCATTTAATGAAAGATAAATCGCCTTTACTCTGAAACAAACAATTATCCTCTATATATTACAGAGGCGCAAACAAGACATTATAACGAACATGCTATGAGTTTCTTGATTAAAAAGTGATTTAAAAGCTTAAAATTTAATACTTATATAAAAAAAAAAAACGTGACTCAAGCCTTCTTTTCCGACGTTTGGCCAAAGTTATCTCAACAGCGCCAAACCAGTATAATTACTAGGAATGAGAACGAATATCCTAATTATAAGTTACTATTATAACTCGATGGCGTAAAACGCGTACATGAAATAAGAAAAAAATACATTGAACTTTATTCGTAATAAAATTTATATGCCATGTGTTTTTTCTGTGTACACAGATAGCTCCGCCCATTTTTTAATCAACGCCATCTTTAGCGCGATTCTTTTGACGTCATATAACCCGCGTGTTAAATGAAGCGCTTCGCTGCCATGAAATTCTTCCAAAATCAATACTTTTACATTAATTTTACACTCAGAAAAATGTTTTAATAAATATTACACACAGAAGAGGGTAAAAAACTCATTTAAGAATTGCCATCGTGTTATAATGGATATAATTTCATTTTCGCTACAATATTTCGATGAATAAAGTCTGTTGTAGGAGAGAATTAATGTCAAGCCAAATCCTCGGGCTCCGCCCTCTTATTTTACCTTTTGCATACAACTCCTCCTCTACAAGACCTTATTCATGATCCCATCATAGCGAAAACGAAATTATTTCATAAACATATCTTAAGTCAATAGCCCTTGAAAATTTGTTTAAATGTCATTACAGCCGCCACCATAGCGCAGTTGGTTAGGCATAAGACTTTCCAATCTGGAAGTCGTGGGTTCGATGCCCGGTGGCGGCAAATATCCTTTCCGACGTTTGTCTATCACCAATGGGTACATAATCGTAAACCTATGTGAGATAACAGTCGGAGGCTAGGAAAGGGTGTAATGGTAGTACAGGTGTAAAAAATACCAGGAATCCATTGTTAGGTGCCCTGGCCGCCGCGATATAACTGCGAAATTGTTGAAAGCGGCGTAAAAACCCATTCAAACAAACAAACAAAACGTCATTGCAGCGCCCATTTCATCAATGTACAAAATATACATTTTATCAATTATAGCACGTGTAGTACCTAGTAGGAGATATCTAGTTTTTGTTCATTTAAATGACGACGGGCAATGTCAGGTAGAAAAAAAGCACAATACAAAAAAAACAAAAAAAAAAAAAAAAAAAAAACCACAACAACTATCTATATGTGGAACTTGTGTAAAGAAAATACGCCCTTTTCGAGCCCACGTTTCTTCAAAGGCGCCGCATCAAAGGTCTCCATTTTTTACAACTGATTACTGTTGGAAAGTTAAAACTCGATCCAGTGTAATTAAAAACCGGTTTTAGATCGTGACGACATGCAACTATCCGACTATCACACTATACATCACTTCATTAACATTTGAAAGTCGATCATCATTTGAAAAAAAAATATAGAAAAAAAATGTTCAGCCCAATCCTTGTTAAATGAATTTTTCTTTTTCATGATTTTTGAAAACACTGAAATAATGAGCCTGTGCGTGACATTTCCAACAATTTAAATGTGCATTGCAAAGACTTTGGTCAGCCTGTGCATTGACACAGGCTGACCAAAGTCTTTCCTATGCCATAATCCTTCTACAGGCAGTCAGAGAATTTTATTATTGCATTGTGTGGCTGTCCAGGTTGCCAAGTTTCTGTCTATTACACCCATGTGAAATTGTTGGAAATGTCACGCACTGGCTAAAATGTTTTTCCGGACACACACGTGTCTTTTTAATGTTTTAATACACATGTATAACATGAACCTAAGGTGAGACTGATATAATTTATCTTCAAATACATACATGTATAAGGGGATCTATTATCAAAATCAATAAATCATTTTCTTTGGTTCAAATGAGTTGAGCTTTAAGTAAAATGCTATGTTAAGCTGCACAGGAGTGTGGCGAATTTTTTGTACAATTTGATTTTTGTCATTATCGGGATTCAAACTACGATGTGATGGAAAAACAATCGTTTTGAAGACTATAATCATAATTCGCCAAATTGACCTGTGGTTTGTATACGGTTGTACTGTAACCAGAGCCCACGAAAGCGAATTTGGGTTATAAACAGACAACCCAAATCAAACGAACCAAAACAAAACAAAACAACAAAAAGTAACATTGTTTTTGTATCTTGGAGCATGCGGTAGTTTTAGAGAATCACTATTATCTTGAAACTTCTATTGCCTAAATTATTATTTTGAGGATATTCAGGTTTATAACGGAGTAAGAAAGAAAAATGTTTTGGCCATTTGCGTTTAATTTTATACACGTAAAACATAATCACACTATCAATTTACATTTGGTTCGTTTAGCTCGTTGTTTTAAGTTAGCGCTAAACGGGTCTTGTACTCTTATTTATCTCTTCGAAATGTTTTCTTTTAAAAAAAAAAGAATTCGATTGGCTCCGGAGGAGCTAAGAACTTGCATGACAGCGTATTCTTGGAACAAAACAGATTCTTTTGATAAATGACGGGGAACGCTACAAAGAAAACCAACAAAGACTAAAAACGCTTTCTGACTTTTTTTGAACTTCCGATTGAAAGTGCTCAATTTACCAAAGTTTGATGTCCGGAAATTAAGAATCGTTGGCGGGCATTGCGACCTGCAATCTTTCCTGTTAAAACTGCAAACTTGCTTCAAAGTCAGTCATGCTTTGTTAAACTTTGGGTTACATGTTGAACCGAAGATCTTTCGAGCCGATATTTTGTGCTTAAAAATGTTCACTTTGATCACAACAACTTTTTTTTATTTTTCAAATCATCACAAGGCATCGTCTGGCGGTTGTTTATTTGAGCCTGTGCGTGACATTTCCAACAATTTGACATGGGTGTGAAGTAGAAACACTGAGCAGCCTTGACAGTCATATAGTGCATTTAGAAGATTATCCGACTGCCTGAAGACAATCTATCTACAAAGTGCAAAGTGAAGACTTTGGTCAGGCTGTGCGGATACATAGACTGGCCTAAGTCTTTGCTTGGCGCACTTTTGAAAATGTCACGTACATGCTCATTTTATCTTTTCCATACATTTATTTACTTTATGGTTTTTTTTGTTTGCTTCTTTTTTCTTCAAAAATAAATATATTGATCTGAATATAACACGCTAAAATCTATGGTCGACCAACCAAATGTACCCAATCGGAAATCCTGGGCGATTCTATGGTATAGAACTCGGTAATGATAAGGGTGTAGCCATGAAAACGTCATTTCCCACGTTGGTTTATATGACGTCACAATTATCAACCATCCCGCTAAGGATGACGTTGCATATGATAAAATCAATGAAAAAATGTAGGCATATAAAAATATAAAATGCCCAAAAATCTCCACAGACGATCGGAAAGAATTAACAAGATTTGAGTTTCTTCAAGCGTATGAAATAACAGAATACCACCAGAGGTCATATTACCAAAAAATGACCCAAAATTACTACACTTACGTCACAGGTACATTTCTGTTTTCGGCAAAGTCCGAGCGATGTTCCGTTGCCCAAGTACCAAGGATTTAGTTACGGCGAAATTCTGATTTTAGGCTTAACTTTGCGCACGTGTGAAATTATTGGAATAATCTCGCCAGGCTCATTCACATGTATATATTGGATTCAATTTCATCTGAAACATTTAAGAAAATCCTTTATACAAATACTTGGTATCTTATTGTTATTTGAATGTTATATCTTTGATGTCCTTTAAGTGCAATGATTATCCGTGCAAGTGTAAGGTACCTCGTGGTCAAAAAAACCCCAAGGAACACCACCTTTTTTTTAAAAAAAATCCATCTATTTCACGAAATAATTCATGGGATAGGGCCATCCGGTGCAAATGAAACGTCCTAAGATGCTATTTAAGAGACAAAATGTCGTTTCAGGCACAATTGAAAAGCCAAGATCAAAGAATTCTCGAGTTTTGTTTAAAATAAAACCAATACTTGGTAGGCGCCAGATTTTAATCATTACAGTGAATAGGTCAATTGCTAAGACCCAAAGTCACGCGCTTGTCTAGGGGTATTATTCATTGTTCTTTTAGTAGACTTTCCTTTCCTTATTTTGAATTAATCAACAAGAAATTTGGGTTCGCGAAAAAAGAGTTCGTTATGACTAGAACTTCAAGTTAATTTTCTCTAATTACTGATATATGTTTTATGGTGAATGTTAAATATAGAGGCCAGAATTGAATATCGACGTACCAGCTAAATTAATGTCTAAAATATTTTGTGGTTTATTAAGTTGGAATGCGGAGCAATTCCAACTTAGATTTAACAAAACCGCAAAATGAACACAAGATAATTTCATTTCGGGTTTTTTGATAACACACATCACGTGAACAGGATGTGAATACACTTAGGGCCTATTTTTTTTATATCTCAACCTGACATAGACATACAGTTTATTTCATCAAAAAATAATAATGCTGTACAAATACACAACTTTTACTTCATTTATATTATTAACACTCGATTTATGTTTTAAACGATATTCATTAAAAGTTGCGTACGAATTTACTAGTATCACATGTTTGCATTACTATATATTTAGGAATCATGTGATAAGTCAAGTCCGGTAAAGTCAGCCTTTGCCAAAAGCACTAGCCAATCACGTGATCTGCTTATTTGGTAATATCGCGATCTGTTTTCTCGGTATTGTGGCGATAGCACAGGCCGATCACGTGATCTGCTTATTTGGTAATGTCGCGACCTGTTTTTCGTAGAATATGAAATAGCTTCTTTCATACGTCTAGTTTCTTTTTCTTTAGACCAATTGTTTTATACTATAGTGAAAGTATATTGACCTGAACCTGGCCTTTGTGATTTAAATTAATTAAAAATCCGGTCTTTTCCCTTTCGGCAAAACACGACTAACCTGTGGAATCTAATCGTAAAGTTGGAGTGCACGTGTTCGCTCTGTTAACCCGTTATCGCTCATGCTTTTTTACTGTAACGGCGATATTTGGTCACCCTCATGAACTGGTGAATCAATGCATGAATGGGGTCTCCTATTTAATAATCTTTAGATGCGGGTGAAAAAGATACACATTTTCGTTTTTTTACATGCAATTTATGTTTTTGACTAGAAATGAAATCCCCATCACACAGTCTCACACAAACAAAAATTGTTATTATTATAAATATTATTATCATTATTATTTTGATATTGAACCGTTTGCTACATGACTAGGTGACCTGTGTATCGGTACACTATTAAGTCCACGCATGCCTGTAATTTATATTATATAACGGAATGTCAATGCCTGATCGTCTCGTGCCGAAGTATCTTCGGATTTGTATTCATGAGCCTAATTAGTTATTCTGCATAAAGGTTCAGGTTAATATGCGCTCGCTTAACACTTCTATCTACAATTACGAAATGAAAATCTTTAGTTTTCAGCTCACCTGAGCTCAACGTGCTCAAGGGGAGCTTTAAGGAGTCGGTCGTACGTCGTCTGTCGTGCGTCGTCCGTCGTCAACAATCCTAAAACTTCATCTCCTCCTGAACCATTGGGCTGATTTCAATGAAACTTTACCAGAATGTTCCTTGGGTGTCCCTTTTCAAAAACTGGTTCGCCAAACTTTGATTGACCCATATATATTGGACGGGCAGGACGGGCCTTATTTTTAGCCCGAAATCTTTGAACGACATATCCTCCTTCACCACTGGATGATTTCAATGAAACTTTAACAGAATGTTCCTTAAGTGACCCTTTTAAAAATATTCTCAAAATGTTGATTGGCCTATAAATATGGGTGTGGCAGGGGGGGGGGTGGTATTTTTAACCCGAAAGCTTTAAACGACATCTCCTCCTGAAACAATGAAACATTTACCAGAATGCTAAAAATTGTTCGTGAAATTATGATTGGCCGATAAATATGTACGTACTGGGAAGGGCTTATGTTAAGTCCGAAATCTTTAAACGCAATCTCCTACTGAACCGCTTGGTTCAGGAATACAAGAATGTTTCTGGGGTGACCCTTTTAAAAAAAATCGCGAAATTTTGATTGGCCGATAAATATGGGCGTGGCAGGGCGGGGCTTATTCTGAAACAGAAATCTTTGAATGACATCACCCCCTTAATCACTTGGCCGATTTTAATGACACTTTACCAGAATGTTCCCTTGATGACCCTCTTCAAAAATTGTTGGCAACAATTTGATTAGCCCATAAATATGGCCGTAGCAGGGCAGGGCTAGTTTTGAGTCTCCTCTTAAATGAATGGGTGGGCAGTGTCTATTATCACTGTTAATTTTTGAAATAACATCTCTTATTCAACAATTAGGCAAATTGAACGCATTCCAACTTATCAGTACTTTCAGTACTTTGATTCTTTTTACTAGCATTGGTAAAAGACTGATTTTCTGTGACGTATATATCGTTATATCAAAATTTGGTTCACTATTTTGTCCCGCAAGACGGTCCAGCAAAGTTGAGTGTCCTTTTTGGACGAAGCTTAATTAGAATTCAAATTTTTGTCCGGTTAGATCCTTACGAGATTCTGGTCCACATGTATCCAAATATAATTTGACATAAAAAAATGAAAATCAAAGGAAACCGCCAATTTCTAATCAAGAACAGCTTGTTTTTTACTATTCGTGCTAGACTTGATTAGTAGTGATGTATTTCGTGTCTTGACGATGGCGTGCGAAGATCCGCTGCAAAGTCTGAGATTAGTTTTAAATTAAGAATAAAATGAAAATAAAAACTTAATGAAAATGTGCTGCTTTTGAACTTTAAAGTGATTAGATATTTCAAAGAAACATGCCCCTTCTCTATATCGTATACTTGAAACCAAGTATCTTTAAAAGATGTGCAATGAGCGAGAATACGAGGTATGTTCAAAGAGATTCTGACCAACTTTCAAACAGTTTTCCAAAATTACCCCGCTTTACACGTGCACCTACGTGCAAAGCGGGGTATAATTGGAAAACTGTTTGCACCGTTTGGTGATCCTGAATGCAGGGCTGTCCTCCTTTCAGGACGACAAAAAGGTGCGAACAGTTTCTGCAAATCATGCCCCCTTTTTGACAAAGATTTACATCCACTATATAAGCAATCAACAGTCGAGCGTAGACTACCGTTGACGGAACCTTTGTTTTTCGCTACTTACAATTCGTTACATCATGAAATTGACATTCACAGTCACCTCGACCAAAATGATTCTAAACGATCATACTAGCGTCCCATTTAACTAATCTAAACATTCAAATCACTCAAATTCGCTCCGAAATCGATAAAAACTATTTGAACTCGTCCAAAACTATCATTATTGCATTTAAATTGGTGCAACTATTTCACGATTTTTAAGCTGGTTTGGTTTTTAAACGTCTCATTGGTAAGTGAAGATACATAAATTGGAAAGAACGAATTCTAAAGGGAGATAATAAATATCGCTCATTTCGAGATATTTGGACGAAATAAGCAATATTGCATTTTCGCCCTTATATTTAATTCGAAACTCACTCCACACACTTATTCAATATTATTAAATAAATAACTTTGTTAATTTCACGATCTTCAAAACAGGTTCCCGAATAAGATCTAACCAGAGGAATCCAAATTTACGCCCGATTTCAATATTTGCATCATATTTTCTTTATACCTAAAATCATGAAAAATTTTCTTTCAGAAAATTGCTCAAATTGGCGTACAATTATTTGATTTTTTTTCGATATAACGCATAAACTAATATTATGCGATACTATTTCAAGCCACTCTCGTCGCTCTTTCTTAATTGAAGTTTTTGATCTATAGAGGGATTTCCTTGAAAGGTTTCTCTGAAGATGAGAAAGACTAAATTGTTAAATGTTTCAAATTGACACCCAAGATACTTTTAAAACAGTTAATATTTCACGTATTAAATGAAGTCGTAAAGTGTCGTCTGCTAAATCTTCTCTTATTGAATCATGAGAAAACGTTTACTTTTTTTTAAGACAAAAACTATAAAACTCCTTATTAAGGAACCAAGAGAGAGATTTCGCCAGGGATTCTGTATTAACTAAGCCAACGGCTTTGTACGAAACATTATATGAAATGTTTAGGCACAATGTTTCATGAAAATCAAGTTCATTTTATCTGCAATGCTATTAAACTAGCCCTGCGTTCAGGATGACAGAACGATGTAAATTGTTAACAAATTATACCCGCACCGCATATGCACTTGCGTGCAAGGCGGGAAAAAATTTGCAAACAATTTGCACCGTTTTGCCAACACGAACGCATTGAACAGAGCAAACCAGTTTGACATGTATGTTGCCAAATAAATGGAAATTAATTGTTTAAAAAAAAAACTTTTGAGACTGAGTTTTATATGTAAGTTTGTAGTAGTAACTAGAAGGAACATTTGTCTACATTCTGATCAAATTTATGCAAATTTTATCCAGCCGTTATGAAGTTGGTTCTGAACAAAATATCCCTTTTCCATAATGGTTTGGCTATTCTGTTATGAGATGGGGCCTCTAATGTTGTGCAAATGCTCGTGCTCATCAACAGCTTCAATTTGATATATTGTTTGCTGGGCAAACTGCTTTTTTTGTAAATTGAAGCAGAAATAAATTTGGTTCAAAAACTCTTTACATGAACCTTAAGATTGATTTAATTTCATTTGATTTAACGGTTTTCTCTTTCAAAGCGCTAAATGCATATGTATGAAGTTTCTTTATATGCGTATTACGCTTGGACAGGGTAAACAACTGTTCACCCGAAGGTCGAAACAATTTGATTATTTGCTTGAATGGGATTTTACGCCGCTTTCAACAATCTTTTATCTATATCTCGGTGACTGGAGCACCTATCAATGGATTGCTGGTATTTCTCACATCATTACTACCATTACATCCTTTCCTAGCCTCAAGCTGCTATCCCACATAGGTCTACGATTTATCAACCCATTCGTAAGAGACAAATAGTCGGAAACGTGGGGATCGAACCAGGTCAAACGAGGGATAATCGCAAAACTATAGAAAGTGTAAAATATATTCATAGACGCTCACTATACATTTGCCCTTATACTCATAAAAGCTTTTCAAAAGATATTCATCTCGTGTAGGAAGATAACTGGGCAAGATTCGAAATTTTCTCCTGCACTTTGTAGGTGTTTTATTAAATTATGATCGCTCGTTAAAAACGCGTAGAAGGAAAATCAACAATAAAGTAGCGTTTTAAAATTGAGTTACAAAAACTTACTTAATTACCCCGTGATTGAAGACTGAAGATTTCCTTTCTTGCAGTAGAAATTTGAAATATTCAAAGGGGACGGTAAAGAAACCGTTTGCTTTACTGAGAAAAAATGAATGCTTTATGTCTTCTTTTATATGCTAGTTAAGTCATTTGTATTTTGCCTAGTGTAAATATACGAATTACGGTGTGGAATTCCCATACACGACTTGTCCGACACGAGCTTTTCCACCTGCGGACAAGTACATTTTTCTTAGCAAGTTCGATTCCCGGACTGGCAAACTAAGAAGCCAATTCCTTTCGGATGAGACGTGTGACGGTGCTTTACACTGAGCAAGTAAAACAATCATAACGGATCTCAGAAGTAGTTTCGTCATGTATCCTTGCACTATCCACCTTAACCACTAACCGTCTTCTGAATGGCGTCGACATATGCTATGATAGCGCCCATAAATAAACGAAAATAAGCGGTCTATCATAAACGTAGGTATCACAGTTACAGATGGACGGGATATTTCAGATTTTATATAAAAATATTTCAATAATTATAGCAAAATCCCAATGTTGTTCGTACTCATTGGAATCGTCTCATTGACACGATTCAAATACTTGAATAATCTCATTGAGACGATTCAACATAGGGGTTCATTTAGAAATGAAAAATGAGTCTGGCTTAAACCCCTCTTCACTGTATCTATGGGTATTTTGTTGGCGAGAATGAACAAGAAGGCTTCCATTGCGACATCGAGGACTAAGGCCATCCATCGTTCAAAAACTTTTTACCTTTGTCTATGCACAGTCTCGCAATTTAACGCCCATGTGTATATATACTTGAGAAAATATTGTGGAAAAGAAGAAATTGCTTTTTGTAAGCAATGTCTTTTTTTCTACAAAATATTTTCAACAACATATTGACGACTCCCCTTCAAATATCACTCGGGCCGCCGTCATAGCGCAGTTGGTAGCGCGTCGGACTGCCAATCTAGAGGTCCCGAGTTTGATCCCCAACAGCGGAACTCATCCTTTTCGGCTGTTTGTCTCTCACCAATGGGTTTATAATCGTAGACCTATGTCAGATAGCTGTACTGGTGAGAGAAATACCAGGAATCCCTTGTTAGGTTCTCCAGCCGCCGCGATATAACTGAAAATTTTTTGAAAGCGGCGTAAATCACCATTCAAACAAAACATATTAAAAAATGAAATATCACACTCTTTTCCTTGTTGTCTGCAACCGCTTTCAATTTGGATCAGCCTAAAAACAAAACAAAAACAAAAACAAAACAACAACAAAAAAAAAACAAACAATACAGAAAGGGTAAAACATAGAAGAAAAGGGCTAAATGCACCGAGCGGACCTCCCATCTCTGAAGACCCTTCTAAAGTAGTCTCCTTGATAACTTCAGAACTGATTCGATCAAAGAGAGAATATTGCCTCATATTTTATGAAAAATGAGTAATCGAGTTCAAAAATCAAGCTAGCTATAGATCAAATGTAGTTTAAAATAAATTTTTGTTGTTTTTTCGATTCCTTTGATTTCCAGCTCTGTTTAAAGCTCTCGTTTATTCTGTATATATCCTTTGAACGTTTCAACAAACGAAATCTAATTTGATACAACTTCATGTTGATATTAATGCTTTTCCAAGTTATATAGATACAATTTTTTGCACGTTGTATGATTAACTGAAAACCATTGATTTTTCGCAGTGGCAAAGTTTCGCAAGCATTTGATTTCAAGACACAAAAGTATTTTTTCGGGAATACCATCCTTCTTTTTCTTTATTTTCGGAGATCTATATTAAAGGGATTAATGTTTAGAATATTTTTCCTCAAAGAAATCACACCAGGAAAAGAGTTTCCAATTTCTGCTATCGAAATACCTAATTTATTGAAGAAATTATCTAAAAAAAGATGAAATTAAGGCAAATACATTATTGTGACCCATGTTGCGAAAAAGGACCATCTGGGTAGCGCGTAAAGTATCCACCCTAGTCAGACTGCGAGGATTGCACAGACTGACTAGGTCAAAACTTTTCACAATGTGTTTTTTTTTCTTTTTTTTTTTCTCAAACAATTAATCATTTTACAGAGTTCTCAGATGGTCCCTTTTCGCGTGACGGGTGAAAAAAACCCAAACACTTTTACTACAACAGGACCATTCATTTTTGATTGTCTTTTATATAGTATTATAATTACAATGAAATTTTTGGATGAAAACAATGTTACCTATACTTTGTCAAGTATAGAAACAGAAACTGGTAAAATAAAGAACTATCCCTTATTATGTTATTATGAACTTTAGTTTTTGGATTAAAAATTTTGAAAACAATATTACCAACAATTTGTCAAGTATACAAACAGAAACTGGTAAAGCAATGAATTATCCCTCATTGTCGAGGAAAAAGTAATCAAAGCATAAAGAAAGCAAACACAAATGAAGCTAAACATCATTTTAGTTATGAGAGACACTCTAAAATATTTGAAAAGTGAAGTTCAAATGGTGAATTAAATGAAAGCGTCTGTCTGGCCCGTTAAGAAATGAAATACATTGTAACACGAGGAACATAAAGCATTAAATGAGGACAGTTTTAACACTGATCAAACGTGATATGTTTATGAATTATAAAGATTTCAAAATATGTTCCTAGCAGACAAATAATGTCAAATCTATGATATTGATACTCAAATTGTATCTTTATTAAGGAATTTATAATTTTGCAATGATACCATCTTGTGTATGGGTAGCAAATAGCGCCATCACATTTTCAATCGCAGAGACGAGACAACAAAATGAAGATATTGGGTGGTGACGATGAACAACCAAGATGGCAATCAGAAAATATTAAGCGATGTAACACAATCACGAACACTTAATCCTTTGCTGTTTCATCACTGCTTTTTACGTGTCTGTGATTTTATGATTGAGAAAACATTGTGAAAAAAGAAGAAATTGCTTCTGACAAGCAATTTCTTCTTTTTCCACGCTATTTTCTACCCTATTGAATGGCTATTTTTCATATTAAATCCACTTTATATTTTCGTCCGCAAATCTTTGAATTTGGACAGGTCCAAAATTTGTAAAACAGGTAAGTGTTAATAAATATTGCGATTACGATAATACTGTTGTAACACGAAAATAAATATAAAGAACGAAGATCATATCATTTTGATAGCATGATATTTCGATGATGATCATGCGGTAGTACGATTAAAGTAAGGCAATTCTACGATAGCAATTGCAGAAAAACACGATTACGATCACCCGATAGTAAAATGACAATAATTTGATAGTACGATAACGTTATCGTAGTTCCGTGTAAACGATAACGCGATACTTTGGTAATATGTGAGAGTACGATGGAGCAATCACGAGATAATTGATTATTGATTAATTATTGATCTCTTCATCGTAATTTCACGATATTATCCATGTTCTGTCACGATATCGTATAGTAGACATCGTACTTATATATACTTTCGCTATATTTTCGTCACACTCTCTTTCTCTTGCGATATCACCGCCGTTCTTTCTACTCTAGCATAAAAATCATTGGTTCTTCTTGTGACGACCGTAACTGCGTTCCTTACTTGTTATCGTTTCTCCTTTAAATTGAACACGGAATTACGACATCATTAATTCATCTTTTTGGAATTCAACAGAAAATACCTGCCTTTTTGTCATTCGCAAAAAGCAATGACTAGGGGCCGGGGGAGTAGGTTTGAAGAAAGCAAAAGTAATGCAACTTTTTTCGCCCTCCGCCTGAATCCCGCGTAGTTACCGTAAAGTTATAAGAATCGAGAAACCAAGAAACAAGAACACCTTGACATGTGCGCGAGGTAAAAACATTGAACATTGTTATCGTCGATCTGTCCTTAAAAGTTTGGTAAAAATCAAGCCTAATCCATGGAATTTGGTAGCAGTACATGTAAGTCACTGACCCCCCTCTCTCTCTCTCTCTCTGTTTCTCTTCTCTCTATCTCTTCCATCTTCCCTATCTCTTCTCCGTCTGTCTCTCTTCTCTGTCTTTCTGTCTCTCCCTCTCCCCCACTCTCTATCTCTTTGAGTCTCTGTCTGTCTCTATGTTTCTCTGTGTCTCTCTGTATATGTCTCTGTCTGTCTCCCTGTCTCTCTTTCTCTCTCAGGAACGTGGAAATATGTAAATTGACTCTTTAAGACTGGCTAAATGAGCTTTATGTTTCTGTGCCTATAAAATTATTTCAGATAGATTACATATAGTAGTAAGATCCAATCACGTGAAGAAAGTCTGAAATGCAGAAGTAGTAACTGTTTTTTAAACAAGAATTGAACCTACGACTGGCCGGAGCTGGGATAATTCCAAAATGCATCCATCTTCAGTGGAGCTTTATAGGGAAAAGGTAAGATCAACAGCATGCTTTCAAATAATTGCCACGCAAAGTTGAATAATTATAAGAGAAACATTTAAACTTGTGGAAATCGTCACGGTGAAGGAACTTGCATGACTCAAAGCAGGAATGAACGAACGAGTTTTAAAAAGAGACTAAGTGCGGCTGTATTGTTAGGGGTTTTCAATCTTTTTGCTCCGGATCGGCGGTTTTATAAAAACAGATGATGGCTTAAATAGAATAAAAAGCCTTTCCTTAGAAATTAAAGGTATCCAGGTAATATCCCGGAATCAATATTTCTAATCTTTCAACTACAAAGTGTCACTTAAATATTGATTGAAAACTGGTCCTTTTCCCTGGTAAATAAATGCGTTGCTTCCTTAACCAACCCATGCACGGTGAAAATTATTGACAATTACATATATTGCGTCAATGAATTGATCAATTTTCAATATAGCCAATACATGATCCATAATATTGTCAAACCTGTAGAGTATGGGCGAGATCGAATTGCCGAACCTGTCGTTTTACAATATTATTGATTTTGGCTATATTGTATTATTGATTTTGTCTTTATCGCATTATTGATTTTGACTATATTGTATTATTGATTTTGTATATATTGTATTGGAGATTGAACAAACGTATTGTCAATATCATTGCAAATAATATTGTCCGCATGTAGAACTCTTTTTCGCACAAGCTATAAAAAGCACCATGACACGTGACCTTGAACTTGAAGCTTGCTTAAACGTTCTTTTGAATGTAACATTTCCAAATTAAATGAAATTAAACGCAGTCACTATGACAAGGAATTTTGAATTCCGTTTATAGTTTTGGGGTTAACTCTGGATAAGCTTTCAAAATTTGACCTTAATATATGCCCTTGACCTTCAAAACATTATCTTGTAGGACAAAAACACATAGTTGTGAACGACCAGTAAGCTACTTGAGAAAAAGGAAGGTTAACCTTGAATATATAAAATATATGTATTCAAATCATTGAGGATATGTACAATTGAAACTTCGAGAAAATCGGAAGATCATATCTTCTTAAATGCTTTTCGGTGGTTTATCGAGAAATAACGGTAGATTATCACTTGATAATCTCACCGCAAAAGCAGCGAAATTATCAAAATTTTATACCCTGCTTTTGTGCATTTCACTCTATCTGACGTCATCTATGCGGGGCGAAATAAGTGACGTCACAATGAACGTTGCATAGAAATCACGTGCAAAATGACGCGCTTTACGAAAATATGTCCTAGAAATTTCACATTTTCTCTCATTGTTGCATTAAAGAAATAGAATAATCGTTTGTCTGCGAGTAAGATCGATTAATATTTCATTTTGTGAACAACAAAAGCTATATTTTCGTGAAAATATAGCTTTTGTCGTTCACTCAATGAAATATAAATCGATCCTAAACTGAAACAAACGATTATCCCATATATCATCGTTGACGGGTGGTGTTGATGAAGTAAAAAATACTTTAGTACAAATATGCTATGGTTTTATATTTTGTTATAATGTTAAAAAAGACACTAGGAGGAAAGGTCGTAATCTTGCTACGGCCATTGATTTAAGTATTATTGGATAGTGATAAATTCTGTTATATTTCATATTGAAATGGCGTTTCGAGACAAGCCAAGTTGTTTTCTATCGATTTTTACCTGGAAAAATTAAAAAAAAGTCAACGGACTGAATCACGTATTTACAGATAAAACAGTAATTAAAAATCTAGTGATTGACAATGCCACGTGACCTTTGGGAATTAAACCCTTTTTAATTAAAGTTTTGTTGTTAGAGAATGTGCAGTCCGGAATGAAGGATTGTTTCACATAGTGCCGCCGTCATAGCGCAGTTGTTAGCGCGTCGGACTGTCAATCTAGAGAACCCGGGTTCGATCCTCGACGGCGGCACTCATTCTTTCCGACTATTTCTCTCTCACCAATGGGTTGATAATCATAGACCCATATGAAATAGCAGCTGGAGGCTAGGAAAGGATGTGATGGTTGTACTGGTGAGAGAAATACCAGGGAACCATTTTAGGTGATCCAGGCGCCGCGATATAACTGAAATAATGTTGAAAGGGGCGTAAAACTCCATTCAATCAATCAATTCACAAAGTAATTTACTCCCGTTTAAATATATAGCCTTTGTTTCTTCCACCAATGCAGGCTAAATTGTTCTTTCACCGAAAAAACACATTTTTTAATATTTTGTGTGCGCGGGGATCGAACCCGATGGGGGCAAGCTTCGAATAAACTTCTTACGAATAATGTTATCGTAAGCCAAAATCACAAATCCTACCCGGTGTTTTCATTCATTGTTCGATTCTGCCTTGCAATTTATCAATGGAATCGACTCTAGAAGACGATTCCATTGACATAATTCGTTATTTAGTAACTTATCGAGAAACAACCTCGATGTTTGACTTACGCAAAAAATGATCGTAATGTGTTTAGTAAAACATGCCCTAGGGTGACATTTTTCTCACTTCACTCATTTTCTTAAACCTAGAATGACCAATATACCTTCTTGTAAAAGACCTATTGAAACACGACCCCTGGTTGACCTGCACTGGAACCAATCCCTTTTCAAAATATTTATTCTACGGAGTTCCCAGATGGTTCCATATTGTATGACGGGTAACATATTAAAAATCACTTCTATAGTTTACCGATTTCAAAACCTTTCTGTCACCGAGAACAGGAAACGAAACTTGAGTATATTTTATGCCCATTTTAACTTTTCCAATTATACCCCAATTAGAACACGAGAAGGGATAGATTAAAATCGCAGCGGTTGTTTTTCCTGAATATAGATCTGGTAAATCAATGGAGAAAGATCGATTAAATTATCTGTCTAAGTGTCTGACATCAGACGACAAAATTTAAGACTTGGTCAAATTGAAAGGATTAGCAGACGATCAGATAACCCACACAAGATAAAATGAACAGACGAAACATAAACAGTTTGAATATTTGAATTTGAAAAATAGTCATCATAAAACGTATAAAGAGCGCTAAAAGATGTGTAAACTTTAAAAAAACGAAATAAATTTGAATTTCCTAACTCTCGGATTTTAGGTGTTAGTCTATGAACTTGATTCCTTGATTTAATCAAATTTGCCTATAAACAACCAATGCGTGATCACGCGAAAAGGGACCATCTGGGTAGTGCGTAAAGTAGCGACCATAGTCAGTCTGCGCAGGTCGAAAGTTTTTGCACCGTGCTTATTTCCTGAATCTAGAAAGATAAATCGAGATTCCAGTGAAAGGTTTTTTGAAATGCGATTTATGGTTGACCAATGGTGGATCAAATCTCTTTTTCAATAATTCATTTAACAGAATTCCCGGATGGTCCCTTTTCGCGTGACGGGTCACAAATACATATTAATCAAGCGTCCATATTACCCACCCACAATCGAAACTTTTTTGTAAATATTGTTTCAATATTAACAATCGCACAAACACAACCCTTATATCGTCATTTAATGGAATCAACATTCATTATTGAATAAAATGTGCGTTTTTGGGTCGTTAAAGGCATACGTTTACGGACGAAACCTGGGCAAAGAAAATGTGGATTAACAAGTAAATTCACGTGCCGTTAACGCCCGGCTTCTTTCACTTAAATATCAAGTCAGGGCATATACACTTTATCAGCTTCTTTGTGTAACATTGAAAACGAGCATAATATGAATTATTTTGCAACCTCTGAATAACCCCCGATTAGTCTTTCTTTTTATGCAGTAATAGCGTCAATTCACGTTTTTTCGAGCATTAAAATTTGCAAAGCCCCTCAAAATGCTTTAACGCCCTCGAGCTTCGCACTCGGGCGTTAAGCCATTTTTCGGGCCTCTCCAAATGATAACGCCCTCAAAAACCAGAATTAACCCTATATCAGTGATAGTATATATAGGCAATATCTAAGAATTGTTCAAGGTTACCTGCCTATATAATTGTCAATAAGTTTAATTCCAGTTGCGTTCATCAAGTAGCGAGCATTTTTATTAACTTAAAATTGGTTATATAACTGCATGAAAACAATTTTGAGTACGTGGCTATTTATTAGCTTTCGCGAAAATTAGTCCCATAAAAAATCCTATCTCACTATGGGAAAATCTTTACGTTTCTTTTTCATGATATTAAATGATGAGAAACGAAGAGAGTGTTCATTGATTTCGCGTATTTATACATTGTGGTAAGCTATTTAGTTTCATACCTCCACTAAACAAAAAATTCTCTTTTTCTTTTAAAAAAGTCAAACGATCACCTTTTTGATCAATCTTTTGTAAGTGAATACCGGTTGGTCATCAGTCGCTTCAGGATGAGAAAATTGAATCCTAGTTTTTATAGTTCATGCACGTCACAGAAGTAATAAATAAACGATATGATAAAAGGCTATTTCTATTAATAAAAAAATGAAAAACAAACAATTACAACGAAATCTAAATTCATTCCAAAGTCGATTTATACTTTAAGATTTCTAAAGCGATTTTGAGTGGAAAGGGGGAATGTGTGTGTGTGTGTGTGTGTGTGTGTGTGTGTGTGTGTGTGTGTGTGTGTGTGTGTGTGTGGATGCTGTGCCCGAAAGGGAAAATAAAAGAATTAAATAGATGATATCTTAAGCGTAAACTTATTCTCACCTCCATCCCGTTCCCTCAGAAGCTCCATCATATAGAGAAAAATGGTTTTGGTACATAACAGGGAGCATACAATTTAAGAAGTTTTTCATACCCCTCCAGTATTTTAAAAACTGAAAATACTTCAAACGACAACATGGTATTTATAGCCAATGGCTAGTCTTTCAAGAATTACGAGGAAAAGAAGTGCCAAGGGTTAGAGGCTATTTCCACTCTAAATCTAGTTCCGGAGAGAGGATACGCGGGGATTCTCGGTGATTTTTAATCTCTAATTTAAAATCTTCCATCCAGACTCTTAAAGCCATTGTAATTGCGATGAAAACACCATCAAACGCCCGTCTGACCTTTGTAAAATCGATATTAACAGCGGTCTGCAGTGGACGGCAACATCCAATTTTAAAATCTCCATTCCTTCCTTAAACCCTTTCCCGTTTATTTTTCAGAAAGTTTTTTTGTTTTTAATTTGAAAGCCATTGATTACAAACGACTATATGAAGAGGTAGACATTTAAAAAATGTGGTTTCCTATACTCTTCAAAAAAAGTTCTTTGACATTAGATCTATATGCAGATTATAATTTCGACATAAATATCTATTTGTATGAGCAAAGTCAATCAATGAAGGTGAAGTCAATGCATCTTATTACTCTGTATTAAAACAAAATTACATTTTTGATCAATAATTTGTAATAGAGGCGTTGATTTAGGACGTTACGTTGCACGTGACAAGCAAGACCTCTTGTATTTGGTTCCACACTTTCTCACCAGCTATCAAACTTAGACTGGAGACCTAGGTGTTCGTTGACGTAGCAGTTAGATTGAAACATCCCAAATATCGTTACGTCATTTGACGTCCTGGAAGAACGTTGTCATTCAGCGTCAGACTGATCTGGTTCTATACATAACGCTGTTGGGCATGATATAGCGTCGCAAGAGGTACAAGAGAGTCTCTTCGGAAACAATAAATTCATTTGCAACGGCTTGTCTTATTGAGCCTGCGTGGTGGCGACCAATAACTTTATGATGTTGTTCCCCTGTTTGCTTGACATGTTTTCATTACAGTCATGTGCCTAGATGTTTAATTTCAAAAGCAACCAAGAAATGGCATTTCATCCACAACTAATGGAGAGCTATCAGGACTGTCTAGTGAATCTGAAAATGCACGTACTAAATGAGACGGTCGGATTTTGCGTAATTTGACGTTGACGTGTCTATCAAGAAACGCTGTCGAGTAATTTATCGCAATTACATGTGATATTCTAACATCCTAATTTCTGTTCACAAGTCAATAAAAAAATCATCGAAGTTGTCACACGAACCCAGAAAAATTGTATGTTAAATCAGTGTCAAAGAACTTTTTTTGAAGAGTATATTATAGGAAAAGGAGAAATTGTTTGTCACAAGCAATTGCATTTTTCTTCTTTGGTGTTATCACAAGGACGTAAAATTAGAGGAATTTTCTTGAATAAGGATTATTTCGAACTCTGACAATGGATTTGACCTAAAGAGGTCTATCAACAGAGTGTGCAGCGATGACTCTGGCCAGACTGTGCTGGTGCTCAGGCTTGCCAGAGGCTTTATTTCGCGCATATGTGAAATTGTTGGAAATGACACGCATAGGCTAAAATGGTGTTTAACGCCATTTTTTTCAGTATTTAAATTATATTACAAAGAAAACAACAACAACACAACAACAACAACAACAACGACAATAACGACAACAACAACGACAGCAATAACAACATCAACAAGAGTGTTTGGAGTTACAGCAGTATCAAATTTTAAAATATCCCATCCCTTCACTAATCATTTCCCGTATTTTTTTAAGTTGTTTTTAAGCTAAGACGGGTCCAAAATAAACAGGCCACAGACGACAATTTTTAGGGCATGCAGTTTGTAATGAAAACGTCCTATTTGTTTGAAATATTGTGAGCAAAGGCGTTTCAAGCAATTTCGTTTATTCTAAATTTTCTCTTGTACTTGAAAAGGGTTTCATTCGCAACAGGGATAGTAGATTTGATTGTTTTTCGATTATAAAACGGTGTAAACGCAACCTTTAAAAACGCGACCCTCAATAAATAAAGTTATCATAATTGTCATAATCATTTCAGCGGTATAACGCAGCGGTAACTAGAATACCTATCCATAATCTTCTGAATGCTCTCGCATATGTAATTCCATTACATCCTACACGATATATCAAAACAGTTTAAAGTGTAGTTTTAAAATTCCAGCTAAAGACAAACAACGTCAACAACGTCAACAACAACAACAACAACAACTACACCACCACCACCACCAACAACAACGACGACGACGATATCAGCAACAAAACAGCTTTTTGAAGTTGATGGTCTAAAATGTTAGATACATTTCGCGACATCCTCGAGAAAGTTACCTGTCTGATCGCTTTATTCCCTAAAGATTATTATTATTAAGAGGATATTGAATGAGTGATCATTGAATGCCGGATTTATTAAACGAGTCATCTAAAAACAGATAAAAAAGAGGCTGTGCCGAGTTTTTATCTGTTTTAGATGACGAGTTTAATAAATTCGGTATTTTATGAGCACAAATTTGATATTCTTTTTATAATATGACCTGAATTTTTTGCGGTAAATCGAGAGAATTCCAGAAATTTAACGTTGCAATTTAATCCGCGAAACATATAACGCCATTTGCTAAATGACGTCAGCAAATGATTATGACGTTATTTTCACAACGAAAATATAACGCTGCTATACGTTCTTTTCTAATTTGCATAGTTATTCCACTAGTGTAATAACACTCGTGTAATATTAGAAATATTCAACAGGTTATCTCACTATCGTGACGTAGGTCATAATATAATATTTTTTATAAATTTGACTTTGAAACAGTTTGTTGCATTTAAGGTTGAGGTAAGGTAGTTATTTAGGATATTATTGAAAATATACTAAGGAGATGAAGGGAGTATTTGTTGATTCCATCGATGTATGAAACTAAAAACCTGATCACACTGTATGAATACGCGAAGCGGATTCATACAGGAGTGTGATAAGTTTTTTAGTTTTAATTCTCTATGAAATAAACAAATATACTGAGTTCCATAAGTGCACTTTCACGTTTTGCAGTTTTCTTGATTTCTACAAAGTTTGGAGTAAATAATGAAGTAAATTTGATACCATACTTTAGTCAAGACCTTTTGAAATTAAAAGTCAAATCAGTTTTTGGATAAAGTATCGCATGCTGCACACGCGCAGACAGAGCTTAGATTGTTGAGATTTGACCATCTTACAACTTTTTCCTTGGTAAGAGCTATGTGTTGATGAGGCATTGTAGAGTTTAAGAAGCCATTCCAAGCATTTTCCAAACAAAAGTTTTAATTTTTATGCAGACGTTACGAGTACGTCAACGTTAGAAATTGCTACGTTTCTAGGCCAGTAACTTGTCGTTGAATAGTGCTATGGCGTTCTGTGACATCTCGATTTGCTTAATAAAGGCCTAACAAAATGATTACCTCGATTTATATTGGCACATAAACGCTCAATCAATTTTAATCACGTTCTAAATCTGACAAGGTTCGATTTTGTTGTACGACGTTAATTGGTAGTTTAACCACGCCGTAGTATCATGCATAATTGTATTTAAGATGTGATTTTATGCTTAGGAAAGCCGCAAAGATTCAACTGAATGCATTTTCAGACCAATTATTAGTCTAACGCGTGATGCACATGCAAAATATGCAAAATCAAATGTCTCAATTCAGCAGAAAACTTTTGCTCATCTCTTGATTTTTGTTTTCAAATATCGTTTGCACATACTCTCGGGGATAGTCATACGACGTTTCATGACGATAGATTTCGTAATTTCAGGGATATTTAAAATTAAAAAGTGCACATTTTCTTTTGGAACTAAGCATATTATCATCATATGTTATTCCTACATTATAATTTAATATGCTGAAGCAAAAATGTAAAAAGTTTTAATTCAAGGAACTAATTGTTTACGGGACTACTTTTCGCGGAAGGTTACAAAATAGCTGCGAACTCAAAATTGTTTTCATGGAGGAAAAACCTTATTTTCAGCCAATCAGAATACACAAATACTCATTGATACAAGTAAAATAAAATTATTCACGATAAATAGACAATCGGCTTTCTCTTTAAAAAGTTGATTGTCCTAAGGTACAAAAAATCTAGAAACTTCAAGTTGAATGAGACGGGGTTCCGAGGGTTTGGTAAGTCGACAACCAAATCTTTTCATTCTTTAGTCGAAAAAATGCGAAAATATTTTGAATAGTTAACTAAACAAATAACGTCACCTTTAAGCCTACCAGATCAAAATTGACGGGCATCGATTAAAACATTTGTCATCAAAAAGTCTCGTTTTTATTTAACTCAATTAGTTTGAAAAAATACAAAACATCCATTACACAGCTTATCAATGGTATAATAATTAAAACTAAGTCACTCAGTGGTTCTTTATAGAATGTCACTGTTCCACTACCTACGTAGACTGCGTCTATAAAGAAACTATTACACCTAACAACATCGTGAAATTGACAAGATGAATGATTTTGGGAATGAAATTGAGTGAGAGTGTGGAACGAGTTTTGAGTGATATTAAAGGGAGGTAATCCATTATCGCAAATTTTTGTCAGGATGAACAAAATTAGCGATATCAATTACCTCCCTTTAATAAAATATAGATGCTAGTTCAATGAATAGTTCTCTATGTCTTCACGAACGTGTAATAAGCTTGCAAAATCTAATTACGAGGGTGAATCAAAAATTACGTAGACTAGCGTTGCAGAAATTTTGATTTCACAGACTTTGAAGAGAAAACTACATTGTTATTAAATTGAGACATTTTTCTTTTTGTCGTGTAAATTTGGATGAAATCAAAATAGTTAGTCACCTGTAGCAACCATTCTAAAACATGTAGTCATTCGGTACCGGCGCACGGTAACGGCGTCAATATAACGCTGCGGTATTGAAAAGTTCCATCTCGAAAGTCAGCACTTTCCAAAATACTCAACTCAGCAAAAGTACTATTTCTGCATCGCCTATCCATTGGATAAGTACTATTTTCATACCCATCTGATCCAAAACGATGAACTTAATTGTGAAATTTGTCTAAACGATTCTGATCTAATGTTGTTCTGTGACAATTACAGATTAAACGCCGAGGAGACGTTTTCCATTCTCCGAGTGTCATCCTTCAGAAACACTCTCCATTCTTAAGCCTAAACCATTTAAAAAGAAGGTATCTGCTTACATTTGAAGACCTTGTAGCATATTTTATCATTTAAACCTCTCGATTAGGTTTTCCATAGGTCCAGTTGAACTTTATTATTGTCTGGTTGTCTCTGGCTGCGCCGGTGTCGTCGTTTCGAAGTTCCAAAATTTACGCGTACCCTTAGTTAACTGACTTTAAATTCGAAAAAAGCGAATGGATTATGCTTAAATTTTAAATATCCTTACTCATAACGTCCACACGTAATAAGGCGAAATTCGGAAGTGTTTGGTCCAAATTGAGGGGACAATTACGGGTAGTAACACAAGGAAGTAACGTTACAAAATGGGTTGCGCCGGTAGCACCTACCCAGGTATATCAAATGTTGGATTTTTTTCGTCAGAGTCATAGCAGAATCTTGTAAATTTGATATTTTGTCATCATTAAATGATTTGAGACGTGTACAAAATTTCATTGATTTCCGTCGGAAAATACCAAAGTTATAGTAAAAGTCCACGTATTTTTTGATCCACCTTCGTATGTCAGTGAAATCATGGATTGTTTCTACCGAATTTTATTTTGAATACAGGAACTGATTTTTATCATTTAAATGATTTTGAAGCGTTTTTAATAGTTTGAGTGAGTGTTTGGAATGAATGAATGGAGCGCCGATTGAGTGATTAAGAATAGTTTTGATCGAGATGGATGTCAATTTCACGATCATACTAACTGTAAGATCTTTCGGGTTAGAGAGTAGATATATCCAAAGAATTTCCTTAATTTCTTTTTTTAAGAAAAGAGATCAAGTGATCTTTGGTGAAATATTTTCGAGGTAAATTATTTAGTAGACATATGAAGATTTACCTAAAGTAATGATCGATTTTTACTATTTGAAGCCAATGTACAGTGAGTTCGAAAAAAACAACCAAGCGTTAAACTTGAAAAATATTGTTAAATTATGTAATACAAGTCCTTGGAGTTATGGATTACACAAAAAGTTTCGACTGACTTTGGCCGCCATAACGAATAGTCCTTTTTGATTTGTTATCTTTGACCACGTACAAGAACAAAAATGTCCCATACTTGGTAAGAGTTCCCTTGGGTCATTCATCATTTTAAAAGGTACCGCCATATTTAGTAAGAAGTGTCCAAAAATCTAGGAGATTTGCGGATCCCATCGACCAAGCAGTTTCCAGGGAAAATTTTGACAGATGTACTTCTCGCTTTATTCATTATTTTCTGACCACTCATTTTCTGTCCCTCTTATAAAAAATGAAGATCAATAGAAAAACTGACCAATATTGGGATAAAAATATACGCCAGCGAATTTCGTGTTGAATATCCATCATTCATTGGTTGCCATGGCAACTGGCCGTAATGGAACATTAAATGTAATAAAATCGTCAGAAGTATAATTTAAAGTCTAAAAGAAAGGTCAGTCCACGGGATTGTTAAAATCAATTTTTCCGATCAATGTCGCTGGACGGGAAATGAAATTTGATTTACGCCGGACTTGGGTCAGTAGATTGCTTTAAATGTCTCATGCGAGGGATAATGCAATCAGCCGCTGTGTCCATTCTCGATAGATTTCACAATTACTCTTGTTTTTCAAAATCTTTCTGCTTCTGCTTTATAGAGTAATTCTAAATTCCCGCGTCCGCTAATGCAATTACTGGCTAAAGTGAATGTAAGTTACTTGGGTTCAACTGAATTATGGGTAATATCCTGGCTGGAGGAACGATAAATTGCAAGAACTTACATTACCGCAAATGAAATTATAACTTTATAAAACCGGTCCCGTGTCGCGAGTCCGAATTAAGGACAGAATTGGTCAGCAGTAATGGCTCAAATTGAGTAATTTAAGTTTTATTATGCACGCCTGGTCTCCAATATATTGCGTCTTTCCCGAGAAATTCTCTGAAAGTTGTCCGAAATTTATTGCCAAGAATATACAGTCTCCAGCTAGCTTTAATTTCTTGGCGTATTTGACCACGGAATTTTCTTCAGAAAATAGCCTGAATTCATCTTTTAGGAATGAACCATAGTCTCTATTATTCGAAGAGCACTTTTTAAATATCTTGATATTAATTATATAGTATTTAATTGTAAACCTTTTTTCATTTTAGAATTATACATTAATTATCTTTTTATAGGTTTTTTTTAACAACCTGAATTAATTCTTCACCAGTCAAGACAAAAGAAATTTTCTGAAACAGCCCTGCGTTCGGGATGACAAAGCGGTGCAATTTTTTCACATTATATACTGCTTTGCAAGTGCTCTAACTGTAGTCCGTGCAGTCCTGTTAGGGTCGGTTTTTTCGCACTTCGATGGCCGCTTTTCGCTTGAAGAAGAACATACCGACGTAATCAGTGATACAGTAGGGATGAACTTCGGGTGATACACTTGTCCCAATCGAGAATCCTCGGTGATTCTACGGAATAGACGCAGCCAGTAAAGCGCGCCATTTCATGACGTTAACCATCCCGCTAAGGAATACGTTGTATAAAACGTCAACGAAATCTACGAAAGAATAAAAATATACATATTATAATCTGATAACAAAACGCAGTGTTAACTGCATTTTTGTCGTCAAATTATAATATGCCAGGACGATCGAGAGAATTCTTAAAATGTGTTTCTTTAAGCGTATTAGAAAGCCGAAGAACCACCAGAAGTCGAACTACCAAATGACCCAAAATGACTACACTTATGTCAGAGAAACTGTCCAGTTTACGGAAAAGTCCAATCGATGTTCCGAATGGCCCTTGTACAGGTGTTCAACAGTCGAAACTCTCGTGCTAGCTGCTCAAAAAAAAAAAAAAAAAAAAAAAAAAAAATCTTGACGGGATAATGGGCATGTACATTATTTTACATGCACGTTCAACGCCGAGTGCTATTGAATGAAAGCGAGGTTTGAACGGAAATGTTTTTTTAATGAAATGAATTACTAGGTAGATCATATACTGAGCAACAAAAGAAACGTCGCATTTTGAAATTTTTATTTATACAGAAATCTTGTGGTTAAAAGGCTTTGTTTTTAACTTTCAATGAACAGTCATTTTTTAAACTGATATAAAACACCGATGATAGCAGTAGTTGAGATAATGGCATAAGATGAGATAATGATCTGAATAAATATTTTGAATGATACAATTTTAAACAATGGAGAGGCTATTCTGAACGAATTTCGATGGGATTTGCGTTTAATTCATGAGGGTCTAAACTGTGTGTAGGTCAGGCGAAAAGGGGCCATCTTATTAGTACGTAAAGTGTCGACCTAGTCACAATCCGCGAAGTTTGACTGGGCTAGAGGCTTTTCCAAGTGTGTTGATTTCCCGGCTAAATCTAGAATGAGCGTTCTGAAATTTCTGGGAAAGCGAGCTTTGGCTAAAACGATGTTCCTCTATTCTAACTATGGCAGTGTCTATTTTAGGAGGGGTATTAGGCATTTTAGCACATACTTTTGAAAAATCCCCCCCCCCCAAATTTTAAAGATTATGGGGGATTTTTTAACATAGAGAAAGAGCAAAAATTCTACTCTTTTTGGCAATGTTCTTTTTGGCAATGTTGCCTATTTTCAACAAAATTTCCCCCTACTCTTTAAATCCTAGAATAGACCTATGGATGAACGCGAAAAGGGAAGATTCTGATGTGCACGCTGACAGAATTCTTAGTGGTGCTAACATTGTTATAGTCGGACTTCAACAAAATGAGGTCCAAAGTACGCGACACATCGGATCTTAGGGGTCCTTTCTTAAAGTTTGGTTTAAACATATTTATTTTACATCGATTGGGAAACAAGTTCTAACAACTAAGATTAATCCCCCTCGATTCTGCTTCCTGGAAAATTCACCAGTTTTCGCGCCGAATGTGTGGGCCAATGTAAAAACCAAGATTGATAGCCGCTCCCGGGAATCGAACTCAGGACTTTTGGGTCAAGAGGCCGACGCTCTACCTCTAGACCACGGATACCACGCACATTCTTAATCCTTGGGAGTACCGGCTTTAGATAAAGTTTATTTTTTAAGCAATAATTTTGCTTTTAATTGTGAATTAAGAGCTATTTCCTGGTTATAGGTAATGAAAGTGTTAGATACATAAATATTTCGGACTCAACTTCAGGAAAGAATTGAAGACTGTTGTATAACAGTCTTCAATTTCTTTCTGAGGTTGAGCCCAAGAGGGACCATGGGACTCGCATCAGACAGTTTCGAGGGCGTCTCAGACTCTCAAGACCCCATATCCCTTAAAAAAACCCTGGCCACTACTAAATTTGTTAAAACGTCTTGCTAGGGCCCAAGTCTTTTCCAAGTACACCAACTTTAAGGCCCGATAAAATGGCCTTTTTGAACATTCCATGAAATTCGATGGAAATCTAAATTCAAACGTAATTGTTAGCGAATCTTTAAAACGTCCAGCACAAACAACTGGCCAATAAAGAATTCATTAAAACCGTTTTCATCAATTTTAGAAGAAGGTTTAAACACCATTGATTATTCAACAGGCAGTAAAAATTTATTTTTGAAGGACATCAAATGAAATTATAAATTTGATGATCGGCACGCGCCTAGCCACTTAATTAAACTCTAATGTAAAGAAATTAACGACGTCGTAAAAGGGCAACTAAAACCTAATAAACTTGCATCGGCATTGTCTCTCTAGAGAAAACCGTTTACAACCCCGCGTACTTGATCCTAAAATCAAAAGAATTTCAAAAAACAATCATCTCATGCAATTTCGCAATTCACTCGATCCATAATATGTTTTGGGACACTTCGAACTCTTTCATCAAAGCAAGCGTTGAAATCCAAGGAATAAGCACACTATCGAGTCGGACTACTTTATTCTAGACAAATTTCTTAAGATATTCAACAGGTCATCTTTGCCCATGCTTGCAGTACAATAATTACGTTGAGTAACGCTGGGGTGAGTACTCGAGTACCCAAGTATCGGGTAGGGTAACGCTTCCTACCCGGGTCCTGAATCATTACCCGGTACTACAAATAGATCGAGTACTCGGGTACCCGGGTATCGGGTAGGGTAAAATTCCTACCCGGGTCCTGAATCATTACATGTTATTTGAGCTACATCGAGTAATCGAGTATCGGGTAGGATAACGTTCATACCCGTGACCTGAACCATTACCCGTTTCTTGAGCTAGATGGAGGACTCGGGTATCCGAGTATCGGATAGGGTAACGTTCCTACCCGGGTCCTGAATCAGTACCCGTTACTAGAGCTGGATCGCGTACTAGAGTACCCGAGTGTCGGGAAGGGGTTGCGTTCCTACACGGGGTCCTGAATCAGTATCCCTTACTAGAGCTGGGATGAGTATTTTAGTACCAGATTATCGGGTAGGGTAACGTTCCTACCCAGGTCCTGAATAAGTACCCGTTAATAGAGCTGTATTGAGTACCCGGGTAACGGGTAGGGCGACGATCTTACTCTGATCCTGAATCATTACCCGTTTCTAGTGTTGGGACGAGTAATCGAGTATCCGGGTATCGGATAGGGTAACGTTCCTACCCAGGTCCTGAATCAGTACCCGTTACTAGAGCTGAATCGCGTACTCTGGTACCCGGGTATCGGGTAAGGCAACGTTTCTACACGGGTCCTAAATCATTATCCGTTTGTAGAGCTGGGTCGAGTTCTCGAGTACCCGTTTATCGAGTAGAGTAAGGTTCCTACCCTGGTCCTGAACCATTATCCGTTACTAGAGCTGGATCGCGTACTCGAGTACCCGAGTATCGGGAAGGGGTTGCGTTCCTACCCGGGGCCTGAATCAGAACCCCTTACTAGAGCTAGATCGCGTACTCTGGTACCCGGGTATCGGGTAGGGTAACGTGCCTACCCGGGTCCTGAATTGTTACTCGTTACCAGACCCTTGTACCAAGGATACTATGTATCCTTGGTAGTCAAATTCAGAAAAAATGGAAGATGTTGATCTTCAGGTGGTTCTCCCGACTTGCATATAGTTTTGAGAATCCTGGCTACAGACTCACAACAATTACGACCCTAAAAACAATATCGGAATATGTATGTTCGAATCCCCTTTACAGAAATACTTGTTGCGTCTACTATGTAGTTGGTTGATAAAATAAATATTTGGACAGTAATCATCGGATCTTGAGTACTCGGGTACAAAAATTCTACTCGTCCCAGCTTTAGCGTTGAGTACGTTGGAATTGTTGGGATTAAACAACTTAGACGTCGTTTGAGACATACTTACAGGCCAAAGCGAAATTTCGTTTGAGTTAGAGCACCTTTACGTCGAAACCAATGTATATTCCTGGGCTCTTTGGTATTAGCAGTACTGGCTTTGGGCTCTAAAAAACATTCATGATACAAGCGACGTGGTTGGAGAACACCAAAACTAATGTATGATGTTTTTTGGCAACAAGATGTTCATCGAGGACTTAAAAGAGTCGATTCGTATCCAAATAATTTTGATTTTATTTTCATTCGATTTATCCTCTTTGATTGATTGAAAGTCATCCTGTTTGTCTTCGGTAAATCGCATTTTGCTAAGGCTATATATCGTCGTTTAAGGTTCATGTAAAGTGTTTGAGACCCAATATTTAGGGCACTTCATTAGCCAAGAAAAAGCAGTATGTCCAGTTATATTATATATCAAAATGAAGCTATTCGTGAGCACAAGCAGTTAGGCAACATAAGACCGCCATAGCTATAGCGGTATAGCCAAAACACTGTGGAAAAGGGTCATTTTGTACAGAACAAGCAACTGCATGACGGTTGCATAAAACCCCGTATTTTATCAAAGTACAGTCTGAAGTACCATCCAGGTAGTGCTACAACCTTAGATATAAAACTCAGTCTCAAAAGGCTCTTTTGAAACAATCAATTTCCATTTATTTTGTCAACATACATGTCAAACCGGTTTGGTCTGTTTTCAAAATAGATCTAAGGTATGGTGCAACATCACACCATAATATTGCGAAATATTTTCTGCGATTTATTTCAAATTAAAGCTTTTTTTTAATTCAATGATCTACAATATTACTATATATTTATCATTCTGTGAAATAGAAATTGATATATTGCTAAACAACCTTACAGGTATATAAACAATTAATGTCTATTTATGTTGTGATAACACACCATACCTTAAAAAGATCTACACGTTTACAAAATTAGAATGACATATATGACATATGTGTTAATAAAATAAGTCAAAATAAATTGCTTGCATAACTACGTTTTGGGGCTGAGTTTTATACCAATGGTTGTAGCACTACCTGGATGGTACTTTAGGCTAGACTTTGTTAAAATATGAGCCAATTTTATCACACAGTCATGCAGTTGCTTGTTCTGTACAAATGACCATTTTCCACAATGTTTTGGCTATATAGCTATAGTTATAACAGTCTTATGTTTTTCAACTGCTTGTGCTCATAAATAGCTTCATTTTGATATATAACATTCCTGGACATACTGCTTTTTCTTGGCAAATGAATGCCCTTAAAATTGGGTCTCAAACACTTTACATGAACCTTAATGAGAAGGCTACATTTTGGCATGCGTGGTAGTCCAGTCAAATTATGGTAGGACCCAAAACAAATTGCAACAAAAACAATGTTGTGTTTTTTGATATCCATAGACATACCCATTTAACATATATAAAGTAGGACAAAATCGGAAGATACGTATTGTGATTTTTTTCGTGATTTTTATCATAGATTTTTCCCAACTAGACATGTAAAGACTTTTTGACAGAAAACATGTTTAATTCTAAATTAGTATAAATTGGTATATCAAAAGCCATGTAGTGGATTGTAATAAGTCATTAGCTGATTGAAAATTGGATATTCTTTGTTATTTGGTCAGTTTTAGAGATCATTTGTAAAACATCTTACCCCACCCACTCACTTTAACATTGACAAGAAGTAGAAAATGGTCGCTTTGGCAAAAAAAGGGGCTTTGGCTTCAAGAAAAAGGTCTGAAACATTTTTAACAGTCCAAAGTCTTTTCAATGTCCAAGTTAAAGTAGATTTGACCCCCACCCTTTTCCTCCCCCATGTACAAAATTTTAGGTGAGCAAGTGTAACTAAAAATAGTTGTAGATATAATCACCAGTCTTATTTAGCACATCAAAAAAAGAAATCTTTCCAAAATTTAGATTTGATTTTATCTAAACCTTTAGAAACGGTCTTGAGTTGACATGTTCTCTAGACTATATAGAGAAATGATAAGAATGACGTATTTCATGGGTTGTCCGTCTGTTGTACATAAGAGTTTAATTGCACTTTGAAAATATACCAAGAGCCATGGATTTGTCATATTGCCTCATCCTATTATGGAATTGGAGCTAGACCTAGTACTATACCAAGCACAATGACATTCATATGTATGAAGTTTGGAAGGGGGGGGGGGGTTAACTCTATGATAAAAAAGCCCAGTTTTCACACCAAAAAGAGCCTGGTAGCGATAATGCTCGTATTATGTGAAAAAATGTTGAAAGAACGCACTAGTTTGACCTTACGTTTGAATTTTTTTTAACAATTGCTAGATTTGTATGCGGAAACTTTAGGTATGAATGTTTTGGATGAGATATTATTTTAAAATAATCTTAGTTCTTTCACAAATTTCAATCTTGAAGCTGTTTTATATTTTCAAAAGCGTAAGATTCACACAAATTTGATACTTTTTTTTTAAATTCAAAGCCGATAAAATAACAACTGTTTTGTTTGGAACGGATTTAACATCTGTATTAACAATGTCATCACGCTGAAAAACAGGGCACTTAACCATGGTTCCTGGTATTTTTCTCATCGCTACTACAGGAAATTCCTTTCCGGGCTACATCTTTTTAATCCCAGATATTTTACTAGTTTCTACCCGTTGGTTGGAGACAAGTGTCAGACAGGGTGTGCTGCTGTCAGAGATCGAACCTTGAAACCCATAACTTGATTGATTTATTGAATGGAGTTTTTTCAGTTATATTGCGGAGACTGGAGCACCTAACAATGGTTTCCTGGTATTTCTCTCACCAGTACAACCACCACATCCTTACAGTTATCAAGCTATTGGTGAGAAACAAATAGTGACGAAAGATTGAGTGCCACCGTCTGGGATCGAACCCGGGACCTCTAGATTGATTGTCCGACACACTACCAACTGCGCTATGATGGCGGCTCCCCCGTAACTGGAATCCCGTAACTGAAATCCCAGCGCACAATCATCTGGGCTGAGACGACAGTGGAATTGTCTAGTACATGTGTCCTAGTTCTTTCGAATGCAATGTGATGTTGACCCCATTCAATTCATATTTTAAAAGTTTATTGACAAACTAACAGTAAGGTTAAATGTGAATGTCAAAAGTTTGCGTTTTAGATTTTTCGATTTTCATATTAGGCGTTAAATTAGAAAGTTTAAATTGATTTTTTTTAAACAAGTGCACCACATCAATGACTGAGGAAACAGGTTTTGTTTGTCATTTTACGAGTTTCGAAAGCATTTCTCAAAAGATTACGTGTTAAATTGAAGAATGGCATAGGAATGAATTGGAAATAAAGTGCTCCGATTGTCAATTCATTGGAAGTTTTGATATTTTTTTTTAAAACAAGACTCAATAAACTTATTTTGATATGAATAATTATTCGTCATGAATTAAAACACTTATTCAAAGAGAGTATGCTTTATTAGTAGCAAAAATATGAAATGATTCGAAACCTTTTGAGAATGTTACGCAAGCCTATCCTTTAAAAATGAATAAAGAACAAATGATAACAAGCTTGTTCTTCAAAACTTTTCAACAAGTGAATGTTCACAAACAATTTATATCGAAATTGTTAAAATGACAGACTATGTGAGGCATTAATATTAATTTGGAATGAAGTTGTCTAAGGAATCTTTCCTAGTACACCATGCAGCTTGATTACAAACGCCCCTTATATCACGAGGTATAAAATTTGAAATAGGTAAAAAATGCTTTTATTGAAAAAAAAGTTCAGGAAACCACAACCTTAGTTTTAAATTAATTGACTTGATCATCGGCTAATAAATTAAACATGAATCAAGAAATAATTGAACAGGTTTTTGAACTTGACCCCTAGCCAATTTGCGTAGGATATTTCCACAAGATAAAAAAGAAAAAGTTTTTTTTAATTTTTGAAAAAAAATATCAAGGACCATAACCATAACATTGCTCGATAATCTACCAGCTTTGTAAATAAAGTTATATTAATTCTTAAGTAGGCTGTAGGCCAGGAAATGATGTAATAGTGGTACTGGTTTGAGAATACCAGGAATCCATTGTAAAGTGCTGCTGCCACCGCGATATAAATGAAAGATTGTTGAAAACGATATAAACCCTCATTCAAACAAACTTAACTTGATATAACTCGTCATGATATAAATGAAATAATGTTAATTAGGTGTTGTAAGAAACCATTTCCAATTTCGAATATTACCATATTATTCTTTGATTTTAATTAATGTAAGAAAAAGAGAGGGATAATTATGAAAATTTCAAAATTTAACCAAACATGATTCACTTAGAGAACCTAAAGAACAATTTGGGTTTAACGTTATTAGAATGCAATCTAGGACACATAATTAAGTATAGTTTTTTAAGCTTCAATGGGTTAAATTTAAGACATATTATTACGAAGATTAGACAAGTTTGTACAACCGAAAATTTAAGATTTTTAAAGTATCTGAAACTACAACAAAATTTTTTATGAAATCTAATTGTAATGTAGCTGTGATAGCCCTTTAAGGTTATCAACTGACCAGGGTTCCAATGGGCTATCTTACTTTCGCAAAGCCTCTTTTAAAGTTTAGGTAAGATAATCTCAGAATTTTAAAAGTTTTTTTGTGTCATTTTTATACTGAATTAAAAAAGAAATGTAGCACTAGGTAAGTGACATATATACCTTCATTTTGAATTGTTTGGAATTGAAGTTTTAGAAACTTATTCTAAGACAGATAGATCACAGGCAATTTCATTATCCAATTTTTGTTAAATACACAAATATGCGTTATCATATAAGACAAGGTGTCAAACTGGTCCCTTACCTCATCAACTCTCACCATTTCCGGCATATTTTACACAATCTGGTAACAATGAAAAGGAAAATTATCAAGAAAAAGTAAGCTGTTGACAATGTTGTCAATGTAAATATTAGACAAAGGATTCATCAAAATTTAAATTCAGTGACTCCTGAATGAGTTTACATGAGCAGATGTTGAATAAATGGTCTTTTGTCATGAAGCAATTGCCTGTTGGACAGGCAGACATACAAAAATATCAATTCAATAAAACAATATTTTTTTGAACTTGTTGATAAGAGTGTATATGAAAATGCTTCAATACCACAAGCTATTTTTCTATCCATTCTAATGTTAAATCAAGTGGGTGGGGTAAAATTAATTTGAATTTGTCTTTTTATGTTTAAAATGCCATACATTTTACTCAAACCATCGATAAAAGTTGTGGTTGCATTTCTAGAGATAATTCAAAGGATATTTGATAAGTTTTGCTTGCACAAATCAGTTTTATTCCAGGTATATTACACAATATTCTCATCAAATTGGTTGTACTATAGGCATTACTAGTGGGTATCAAAATGTATTGAAAAATCATAATACGTATCTTCCGATTTTGTCCTATTTTAAGTATGTCATCTAGGGAGGGTCAAGCTACTCAAAAAACTCAAGAACGTTTTTGTTGCAATTTGTTTTGGGTTGAGGCCATATTTCGCTATTTTGACTGGACTATGGTGCTTTATCAACCAGTTCTCTTAAACCATCCTGTAAAATATGTCGAATGCATTTTAAGTGAACATATCTTAAAATGTTTGCCTATACATTGAGTACATTCGTCACTATGGTTCCTCTCCCTGAACTAATCTAATTAAAGTAATGCGAGATTTGATTAAGAAAAAAAACTTTCAAAATAGAATATTACAAACAAGATATTTAAGAGTCAATATACTGTTCCTTTATTCAAAAATAAATTAAAGTTTAAACGATTTGGGAAAAATTACTGTATCCGACTGCGTGCGTATTCGAACCGAGTCTGTTAGTTCTATAACTCTGATAGGCAAACGGTTAAGACCACTACACTATGGACCCAATAATAATGATTGCATTGTTTAATTTGATCTTAAAATAAAATTCTTTTAATACCCTCACGGATATTAACGAAAGTTGACGAAAATAATGAGTGACAGGTCAACAATGTTTCAAATACCTTTCTATGTTTTTATGGTTTCTTTTTTTGCAATTTCCTAATGAAGTTTTGAATAAATTCTCTTGGGAAATATGGTCAAATACACAAGTCAGAAAGAAGAGACAAAATGATAAACGGAAAAAGAGGACTAAACTTATACGTATCCACAAAAAACAAGATAACTTCTTACAAATTCACAAATTGATACATCAGTTTTCTACTGAATATTTTCTATTTCCCTCTAAAATTCACGAGGCCAATCAAAGCACTAACAGGGCCGGACAAGGCTAATTATTTTCAATGGACGCAGTGGAATTCCGGACACAGAGTGCCTGTCTAAAGTTTGCTGATGTTTGACAAATATCATTCAATCAAATTGTGTAAACGAGTGACCGGACCTTCTTGAATATTAATGTTCGCTCTCCTCCAGATAGATTCTTGGAAATTTGGAGATTGATCCATGTTCCACGAGAAAATAAGACAAATCATCCTCAACGTATCTTTAACAGATATTTGGAATTTTGTTTAAAAAGAAGAAACCGGTTTCTTCTTTTTAGACAAAATGCAACGTTTCTGTTAACTGTGAACGATTAGAATGATTTTTTAACTCGATGGTTGTTTGAATCATTACCATTCTTCAAAGCAAAGTATTTGCAATTTGCACACAAGCGAAAGAAAGTTGGTTTAAAGAAGAAATAATCTACAAAGTGATTATTATACGCGATTAGAAGTGAATATTTCGCCAAATGCAATCGATACGCCCTTAAAATTGAAATGAGACCAAATCTATATCTCATACAGTGGTCAATGCAAGTGTATGTATTTGAAATAGGTTTAGCCTTTAACATAATTTCTAAAGATTTATTGCCCTTTGAAACTTTGATCATGAGCAGTCATATCAAGTTTCTTTAACTGAACGTCTTTGTAGGAAAGGTCATTTTAGTTTCTCTGTTTTTCTCTGTCCAGTATCTTTTTTTTGGCAGGACGAAATGAATATTGAAAGCACGTCAACCTCGCATCGTCTGGGACTGGACAGTGGACAAATTATATTTTACTTATATTAATTCTCATTTCACGGCAATCCATCAAACTCTCCCCGGACGAATTGCAACTCTTAAAAGCTTGGATTGTTTGAGATTGTTTTCTCCGCAAAAGCGCACATCTCACGGAAATTATCCTTTTTACCGCGACATTACTTAATGAAAGAAGCTAAGTGTCTGGTCCGAGGTTTTAATATGGTTCAAGAATTTTAGTCACGGAATTCTAGTTTGACCGGTGCCTACAATTTCCTACTACCAAGGAATTTAATCTATTTATTTGGCACCGGACGCTGTATTGAATTCTAAGAGCGAATCATCCGAAAGACGCACGCGAAGCATCATCTCCAATTTCTCTTAACCCGTAACCTCAAAAATGACCAAATGACCAGTCCTTCGACCGTTAGTTTTCCCCTAAAATCTTTTCTTTTTTTCCCGAATATGGTTCAAAAGTATTGAAATACGTACGGGACATGTTGTAAATCACTAAAGGCATTATTTTCATTTTCATTATCTTGAAAGCGTAAATTCTAAAATAAATAAATAGATAAATAAAAATCCTAGCGAGCTATTGAAATGATCTTTCTATCAATGATTTGAAAAAAAAAAAACCCTAGAAAAAAGAAGACACCCCCGCCGCTTTTTAAATCTAATTGTAACAACTGTTTTCGGTTGAATATTGTTTTTAAACCGAGATTATCAAAGTCAAGTCTTTCATAAATGTTTTAAGGGTCATCGTTATAATTGGTCATAGATACCATAAAATTAATTATAAATATTATATATTAATATATATAATAAATGATTAACTTTGGGAAAGTATTGTGATTGAGATTTTTAAGCTTAGCCGTAACAGCTTTCTTCAAGCTTCTTGTTGCAATGATTTTGAGTTACACTATCAGGATTTGACTCTGGCTCTTGATATGTATGCTGGTAATCTATATCGGCTCATAGATTATTTACCCATCTGATATACCTTCTTGATAAGTTCTGTCTTATATATTTATTGTATGTATGTTCTTGGTGACAATCCTATAACTGGATTTTTTAAACAAATAAAAAAAATTGAATATGAATATATATATTTTTTAATTGAGTTTAAAAGATTTTCATTGTATTGATTTAAGAAGAAAAAAGCAAAAAATGGTTACCGTATTAAACAAAACACGAAATTAAGTGGGGATTAATTATATTCCTAAAAAATAACTTTTGGAAAATCTGGATAAATGAAAAAACATTTTTCAAAAGAACATTTACAAATGCCAATTCATATGTCCCGGTCTAACACTGACCGGTGTGAGATATGAAAGCCATTTCTCATAAACTTGAAACATAAGCTAATAAGTTTCGGGGAGGAAAGTCTATCATATTCCGTCCCCATAGCAACAAGTCATAATTGAACATTAAATATAATGAAATCGTGCGCGGTATAAAACTCCAAGGAAAGAAGTTTAAATCGATGGAGGCAATCGATAGCCACTGTCCGCGGAACTGACCCGCGATGTTTGCAGGACGGAAATTCTTGAAAACTTGTCCGTTATAAATTCAACTCAATGCAGACGATATTGATTTAAGATCCGACTGCACCTCAGTGCAGTCTGATCTTAAATCAAGATCATCTGATTAAAATTAAAGCAAAACAAACAAGCACATCCCTTAGTTTTTGTGTAATCATGCCCGAATTTGAGTTCAGGACGGCATCATTTTTATCTATCGGGGATGCAAAGAGTGGGTGAACTTCCAGAAATCTCCCGGCCAAAAACTGGACATTTCGCTAATGACAGATCGTTGGAAATTGAAAAATGAGTTTAGAAGATGTGGAATAAAATTGGGAGAGAAGATTGACCGCCGGGCAAATTGTTTTTGTCTCCCACTGACCATTATAGATTACTTCTTAAAGTTTCTCATTTAGATGGCTTTTTCGTCTTTTTTTATATTTAATGAGAATTTTGTTGCAACCCTCTCAGAAATTTCTGTCTTTTGGAATTTCGTGATAAAATCGCCTTATACATGTATATTTAATTGGACATTTTTGTTCGCCTCTTGTTGCTTTGAATACAGGGATTGCGTTCTTTCCGCAAGTAGAACAGATCACATGGCTTTGTTATGGCGGCCATTTTTTCGAATTCCCTTCAAGGACTAAACCATATATAGGTCAATTACGACTTTATTCTCATTAACTAAGAATAGATAAGTTTTAAAAACAAGCAAAGAAACACATTAATGATAGACTGTCAGACTTGCACTTGGCGAGATTTTGAAGATGCATTTCACTTTATTCTCTAGTGTCCATATTATTCCGGATTCGAAAAAAATCATATTCGGTCCAAAAAAGGGCTGAGCTGAAAACGTCAAATACAGCATTATTCACAGAACTGTATGCTTATTCGAAAGGTCTTTTTATATGATGTTCTACAGGTACAGGCTTGACATTTACTGAGGTACTATAATACGATCTGGGCCGTGGAAGTGAAATAATCCCGCTCAATATTTATGTTGACATGGTTGATTCTGCAGCTGGTGAGATTGCACTAAAGTGTAAGAAAATGCAAATAATTGAAAATGACACAATAATGTAATGTTATGTAATTACGCCATTTCACCTACAGTATTATATGTTAAGCAAAATATTTAAAGATCCAAGACTTTCATATTAAACTGGTCCTTGCCTCCAGCTGCTATCCCATATAGGTCTACGATTATCGACCCATTGGCGGGAGAAAAATAGTCGGAAAAAACGAATGCCGGCGTCGGAAATCGAATTCGGGACATCAAGATTGACACTCCGACGCGCTACAAACTGCACTGAAAGTTTGGAAGCGTCAAGTTTTCATTTTTGAAAAGCTATAGAATACATGTATGTACTATCTTCGTTATATCTACGTAATAAAAATTAGATAGAATGTTTTGTCCAAGGTAACAGCCGGCTAGATAAAAAGCAATATAATATTCAATAATATTCAATAAAACAAAACAGAATTGGACGTGTTCACCGTCAGTTAAGATATCCATCTGTTTCAAACTGCACAAAAAAACAAGGTTTTCATCTTTTCAATTCTCACTTTAAGACTTCATTAAACCTGTAGCATTTCATATAAGCGGGAATTTTAATGAAAATAACCGCTAAAAATGTATGTAACTGTCTTGTTGCCCGCAAAAGTTTTATTTAAGGTAGTGGAACCGTAATAGATCCGCAGCATTTCGGCAAACTTTCACCATCAAGTCAAGTCAAGTCAAATATTTTATTCGGCAAAAAACAAAAGTTCCATTGCCTTCAATAGGCTGAACATAATTACAATATCTCAGTACAATGAATAGAAACATGTTATGACAAATTGACACAAAACTTTGAAATATAGACGTTTAAGGTACAAGTAAAATCTATACAGTGTAGTGAGAAAAGCAGACAAAGATTAAACATCATACTGCGGAAGGCATTTCAAATGCTAGGTAAGTGAATTAAGCTAGATGATTGAGAATTACTGCAGAAGAACTACTCAACAACTGTATAAACTTTTGCTTTGTAGGCCACCTGCAGTAATAACGTGGAAGAAGATCAATTCTCATGCTTCTGTATTTTGGACAAATCAATATAAAATGGTATTCATCTTCAATGCCATTCATTGAGCAAAAATAACACAATCTGTAGTCTCGAACTATATTGTTATGACGACCTGTTTCAATAGATAACTTATGATTTGAACATCTAATTTTAGGTAAAGCGCGTCTATATTTACTGTTGCTAACAAGTGAAAGATAGATTTCCTTTTCAAAGTTTACTTTATAGAGACAATACGATGATAATTTGCTTGATGAATGGATATCGCTATACCACTGTTGTATATACTGATCTCGTATCCTCGATGTTGACCGTGGTTTCCTAATGCAAAACATTAGGGAACCTCGGTTAACACTGTTAAAGTTTATTTCTTCGGAAACGCTGAGGAACTATTACGGGTCCACTACCTTAAATTAGCCCTTCGTTTAAGTAGCCCATTCAAATAGTATGATCTGGGTTTTTTGTTGTTGTTGTTTTCAAATTTAGTTCTGTCTTGTTTTCTCATGTGCTAAACGGGAAAAATGATTTGCTCATTTGTTATATTTCCAAGATATTTTCTCTTGTTAATGATGCTTCTTATAAAATTCACATCATTTTTTCAGGTACGACTCTCGTAAATTACACATAGTGGACATTTGATTTTACAAATTTCTCACCAAACAGTGTCATTTTTGTTCTAACGAGGAGACAAAAGTCGTTAATCTAAAGACATCTTCGCCATAATTGATATCTTGGAGACTTAAATGGACCTCATCAAAATTTGCGATGTCCACTTTCGAGTCTGGTGTATAATTAAAACTCGTTGATGAATAGCCTAGCTGTGAAAGAATTTTACTATTTTGTGATACATGATAATAGGTATGCCATGCAGGGCATTTCAACAATTTCACAACTGGACGTATATGATATTTTTGTTTTATGTCATTGAATTATATATAAGTGAATGAATATTTATTCTTTTTTAAGTCACGCAAATTTAAAAGCAAGTTTCTTCCCTCAAATTCAACTCACATATAGATTTAACAAACAAATTCAAGTTTTAAGCATTTTGTGGATTTTAGTTTCGCAGCTTGACATCGAAAGAAACATGCTCACGTTAGTCAAAAATAAGAAGCACTTATTGATCGACCCTCGCAGGGAAAACAAAAGAATTTTCAGAAAGTTAGTTAGAGTTGTTAAATGAAGCCCGAAAAATGTTTAATAGGGTGCTTTCAATCGCGGTCAAACCTTCCATTTGGATAGCTTCGGACAATATCGATTTAATCTGGGAAATTTCTTCTGCTGTGAAATCTTAATCACCGTTTGGCGCAAGTTTTCTGAGAAGAAATTTAGTCGATAAGAAATAACGAAGAAATTGCTGTATATATGTAAAATAGCCTAACTTTGTCGCTGTTTTAGACCTTTTGCCTTTAATGGCCATTTCATAGGAACGGACTTCTTAGTTGAAAACTTTTTTTTTACTTGATTCCTTTACAAACTGAAACGGAATCGATTGAAAGAATGAAGAGGTCCGTATAAAGCATTAATTCAGTTTATCTTTCTGAAATTGATATCGTCCATACATGATCAATATAATTGACAATCCCTTAGATTGTCAATAATATTTCTCGTGTATGGATCGCTTAAAACAGCCAATAGACAATCGATAGTATTAACAATTTACCGTATAGATAATCAGTTTATCCTTCTGTTATTAATATCGCCTATACATGATCAATATTATTGACAACCCCTTAGATTGTCAATAATATTTCTCGTGTATGGACCACATGGAGCAGCCAATAGACAATTAGTAGTATTAACAATTTATTGTTCAGTTAAATCAATATCTTCCATACACGATCAATACTATTGACAATCCCTCGGATTGTCAATAATATTGATTGTGTATAAACTGCTTAAAGCAGCCAATTCCAGATCAAAGTTTTGAATAAAATTATTGAGAAAAACTAAGCATTCAGCTGAAAATCAAATATCTACGACCAATCACAAAGTAATTTATATGATCTAAGATTTTTTGTGAACATTCTATACTTATACAGGTTCTAATCTTACCTTTTTTTTTATTCCGATTTCTTTTGGAAACTTTCTTAAGTTAATTTGAAAATCAATACAAACTTCAACTAGAGATTAAAGCTCTGTTTCTTTAGCAAAACTGTGACTGAATGAATATAAATAAAAGCTCATATGATCAAAATGTTTGGTAACAGCATTCAAATGAATAGTTAACCTTTGGTGTTGAATTCTAAGTTTACAGTCTAAGACTGTTTAGGGAAATTCTCGCTTGAGTACGACGAAAGTTTTTGATTATATCAGGGACAGGATCTGTTAAAATGATTTTTTTTCTTACAGAATTCGAGATGGTCATTTTCCTTTATACGTTTGTGCACTTTTTAGTCTGCAAGTCTGTAAAATTCTGTCTTTACGTTGTTCTAAAATTTAAACATTCGTGTTAAAGAGTTCTGGGGAAAACGTACAAAATTTGTAAGATTGAGTATGTTTAAGCATTCGATTTGAAAAGAACTCAAAATTCGTGAAAAATTCAATGATTTGAAAAAAAAAAAGGGAAAAAGAACTGTCTTTCTAGTACTTACTTTCTATTTCATTAGATATTTCAATACTTCGGAATGGACGCAAATATAGGAATATAAGCGCACTTTGGAAAAATATGATATTACGATTAAAGGGAGAAAACTCGTAATTGAAAGCCAGTAGCGATAGTTGTCTCGACTGGCCTACAATGACAATATTCTTTTTGACAATAACACAGCTACAGTTTAAAACATCATGAAATTTGACACTCATTCCGGCCAAAATAATTCTAAGTCACTCACTCTACGCTACAATCATTCATTCCAGACACTCATTCAAACTATTCAAAAACATCCAAATTCACCGAAAAAAACTGGATCAAACTACATTAAAAATAATCGGAAAATTCATGATTTCAATGACTCTATAGAATTTTGAAGTGTCTAATTGGATCGTTAAGACATAAAAAGCTATTTTCAGAACTTGTTTGCGTATTATATAAAGAGAAGGTAATAAATATCGCTAATTTTTATCAGTAACAAAATTGGCGATATTGGATTACCTCCCTTTAATTTAATTCAAATCTCAATCCTCTCACTTATTCAATTTCATTCTAAAATCATTTCAATATCATTCAGCTATTCAATTTCACAATGTTTTAACTGTACATAGTCGTTGATAGAATACATAGATGTTGTAAAAGCAGCTTTATGAGTTCTGTCTTCTTCACATCTTCTAAAATTTGGGAATTTCAAAAGACATGTCACCAGTTTCCCAGGCTGGTAACTGCACAAACTTGCCTGGTAATCCGAAATGTTTGCGTACCGATTCGAGAATGTAAAACAAGTCTAAGATTAATGAAATAAATCTAGGGCTTGGAGCAAAAACAAAGTATGTGTCTATACAATGTATAGACACATAATGTGTTTTTGCTTTAAGCATTCGAAGTAATGAAGTTAACAGCCTAAATTCAACCAGAAATCATTCAAAACATTTCTTTTTCAATTCCAAGTTGATGATTTATATGACAAGTTATTAAAATCTTTTCTCGTCACTATGGTAACATTCTCAAGTGTATTTTATGGCGCCATCGCGCGATTTTCAAATATTTTGAGTGTTTGATATTCCATCGGTCATATTTACAAAGCCCGAATGGTTTATGAATATCCAGAAATATTTTATGGATTTGTTTAATATTCTATAATGGTGTTGATATACTCTATTTTGATCTTTTTTTCAATTTCTGTCTTTAATCCCTTAATTTTAAAGGTCATACCACATGCGAATATTTTATAATCCGATTTTACCGTAAAGTTTTTTTTTTATTATAACCAATATATAAAGCGCGAATGACGACAACCCAAATTAAAAAACAATTGCTTTTGGATCGTACCACGAAAGAAATATTCATGTCTGCTCTTTCAACGGTGTTACTCAAAGTCCTCGAAATATAATGAAAATTAGTAAGAAGCCTTGTTAAAAAAAGATATCCCTTTGATTAGAGACAAAAAAAGATGTTTTTTCTTAATAGAAATAGTAACAATATATATATATATATATATATATATATATATATATATATATATATATATATATACACACATAAATAAATACATAAAATAAGAAACGAACATTCTAAATGACCTTACTTTCAAGTGAATCATCCATGTTCAACCACGCAAGGCCAGCACGTTTCGCTGTTTTCGGATACCCCCTTTTATGACAGTCAATGGTGCAGTTATTCACGGTGGTTCAAATTCAAGACCCAAAGATTAAGAACCCAACGCTCGATGGGAGTACACTTACGAAACGGGATTCTATTTCTCAAGCGTCTTCCATCTTTGCTAGCCAAGGGTGCTGCCCTCTAGGTGTTCATGTTGTGGGCATCATCTTTGGCTAGCGCCTTCATGTTTGAAGCGTCTACGTGTTGAACGCGGGACTGGGTTAAATACAATCAAGGGCTTATAAAGTGGCTCTCGTCAAATTTTGAGCTGTATAATTTCAAGAAAATCTAGTTTTCTATTTAGTCAGCTTTTTTCTCATAGACCAAGCAAATATTTCTACGAAGATTTTGTAAGTTGGAGGGCAAAATATCATAACTATAGCTTATCCAAACTGCTGTAACGACATTTAGGTGTCTATAAAAGATATCTTGTTCAGATTTAAAGGGCAGAAAAAGAAATTCAATTTTCATTTTATTTGTTTTCCTCATATTTCCTAAGTGATTCCGACTTTTGTACACTATGTTTTAATTGAAGTCTATTTACTCTTTTTCTTCGAGTTAATTATTTTCCGATTTAATTGAACTCTTTCAATTCAAACATCATCCGGATATTACTGAGAACTCATTTTAACTCGAACTTCATTATAAATCCAGTGGCGTCAACGTTTGTGTTTGGTTTATGGGACATTTTAAAAGACATTTTTTAAGAAAATGAAAAAGTTCAAAGAAATGCTGAACATTGTATTTGCAACATGTTACGCGATAAGGGATCATCTGTGTGTTAGGTAACGTATCGATCCTAGTAAGACTACGCGGCATGTGCAGGTTGACTAGGATCAAGGCGTTTAATAATCACCTTTTTTCGGTATCCAAAGTGGCCATTCTACCCTCCTGTATTACAAATTTAAAATGGCGACCTCCGGTTGACCTCGACTTGAACCAAACTCTTCTACAAACATCTTTACGGGGTTCCTGGATGACCATTTTAGCATGAACGGTCACACAAATATTTTATACCTATCTTATTTGCAATATTTTTAAAGAAATATATGTTACAGTTTTAAAGACTTATTTGAGCTGTCCTGTCACTCGTATATGCGATGTATATACGAAAATTACTGAACTATTATAGACAGAGTGAAACTTTTTTTTTACTTTTGACAAATCCAGAGTGACCATTCCGAACCTTTCGTTCGTCTTTGTAAAAGTCGAGTGCCATCATATTGCATCGACTGATATATTTGTTAGATATCCTTTACGGGCCGCCGTCATAGCGCAGTTGGCAGCGCGTCGGAATGTCAATCTAGAGGTCCCGGGTTCGATCCACGACGGTTGCACTCATTCTTTCCGATTATTTGTCTCTTACCAATGGGTTGATAATCGTAGACCTATGTGAGATAGCAGCTGGAGGCTAGGAAAGAATGCAATGGTTGTACTGGTGAGAGATATACCAGGAATCCATTGTAAATAGCTCCAGCCTTCGCGATATAACTGAAAAAACTGTTGAAAGTTGCGTAAAACTCCATTAAATCAATCAATCAATCAATGGATATCTTTTACGCGAAAAGTTTTTCATTATTGTGTAAAATAAGTTACCATGTTTACCAGTTTGTTTATGTTTCGTCACTCTCGACTCTCGTTGAGCAAAAACGTTGTTTCGTAACCATCATGAGCCATAGGACAACATAAAAATTGATTCTGAGATTGCTTAGAGCTTGTTGCTTTTTTTCCTAAAGGGACTGAAATCAAACGTATTTTTCCAAACAAGTCAACAATGGATTACTTCTCTTTGTTTAAATGATGTTTATCGCTTTTGATCAAACGAATTGTAGCAAATGGCGTTTTATTATCGTATGTACAGAGGGGTTACAGCAAGAGGGTAGATTATAATTAAGATTCTTGAAATAAACTGACGTCAAAAGAAGCAACCAGTCAAATGCATGACCAACATTCGGAACATCACTCGGTCATTTCCGTAAACTGCAACAGACCTCGGATGTATGTAAGGCGGATGGGTATCCTATGTAACAAAATCGTGCATTTTGTTAGGCGGAAAAAGTGTAAGAAAAACTAACACTGTAGATTTATATCTTTTACAGTCAATAACGACTGAAAAATCTTAATTTTTGAGAATGACGAATCATTCTCAAAAATTAAAAAAAAATCAGCCGTTATTTAAATATATCAAGATATTTTTTATTGGGAATAGATGGTTTCACGTCAGTGACTTAAACGGGTAGCGTTGGCGACGTCGAATGTTTTCACTCCCAGTTTCGAGGGCTAACGCCATTTCAACTGACGCCAACGAGTTATTCCAAGGTTTTCCCGTAATTTTTAAAAATAGTCCGTCTATGTACATCCGAGGTTGATCGTGAGATTGGCCGAGTGGTGTTTCGAATGATGCATGACATCGATTTCGCCATTTATTTTTGATGTCTGAAAAAGATCGCTGACTACTTCATGTAATTTTGAAATATGTTAAAGGAGGAAGCCAAATAATTATTCCATTTAATGACAAGAAAAGCTTTAATAATCTTTTGCCTTTTTTTTCACGAAGCTCTTGTACACACTTTTAGGAGTTCTATTTACAAAAGCATGTTCGTTGATAAATTTTGAATACTACGATTTCTTTAATGCTTTTCGGTGGTTTATCGAGAAATAACGGTAGATTATCACTTGATAATCTCACCGCAAAAGCAGTGAAATTATCAAAAACTTAAACCCTGCATTTGTGCATTTCTCCCTATCTGGCGTCATCTATGCGGGGCGAAATAAGTGACGTCACAATGAACGTTGCATAGCAATCACGTGCAAAATGACGCGTTTTACGAAAATATGTCCTAGAACTTTCATATTTTGTCTCATTTTTGCATGAAAGAAATAGAAGAATCGTTTGTTTTTTCGAGTAAGATCGATTTATATTTCAATTCGTGAATAACAAAAGCTATATTTTCACTCGTGGCTCTGCCACTCGTGAAAATATAGCTTTTGTTATTCACGAAATGAAATATAAATCGATCTTACACTGAAACAAACGATTATCCTCTATAAAATAAATCATCGATAATAGTATAAAATAGTCAATGGTCGTCCTCAATGAAATGAACAGATTTCGAAAAATTCAACACATTACAGTAAAAGGTGGCATTTTTCGCGATTAAATTTCGAAAATCATGTGAAAATGATAGATCATAGTAACATCAAGTCGATGTTAGTGGATAATCATAGCTTTACAGCAAAAAAATGCCATTTTATTGGCGAATCTTGGTGATTATGATATCTAAATATCTACTTTTCTGCATATTGTATCACGTGTTTCATCGATAGACATAAATTATATCAATGCAAATGCAAAAAACAACACATCTTTTCTTGTGCCGAACGGAAATAGAAGAAATAAAGGCCAGAAATATCGCGAGATCTTTGAAAACGAGACCAGGTAATGCATTTGGATATGACTAAGTTACACGCAAATTGTTCTTCTTTTTTTTGATCTTATGCACCAACCGACCAGTTTTAATGCGGGGAGAATTGTAAAAACCAAAAAGCAAATAATTTATTTTATTTGCAGGACGTCATGGGCATTGTTTTTTCAAAGCATGGCACAAAGATTTTAAAGGGACGAAACCACAAATAGAAATACCAATCGGCCTGGTCGTTATCTCTCTTGGAATTCCAAGACTAAATTCATAATGCTAGAATGAGAAATCTGTCTCTTTGTCTCTGTCCTTGTTTCTCTCTCGTTCTCTCTCTCTCTATCTGTATCTCTCTGTCTGTCTCTCTGTCTGTCTGCCTGTCTCTCTCTCTTTCTCTCTCTCTGTCTGTCTGCCTCTCTCTCTCGCTCTCCCCTCTCTCTCTCTCTTCAAGTCCTCCTCTCTCTCTCTCTCTCTCTCTCTCTCTCTCTCTCTCTCTCTCTCTCTCTCTCTCTCTCTCTCCCTCTCTCTCTCTCTATTTCCGAGTCTCTCTCTCTCTCTCTCTCTCTCTCTTTCCGAGTCTCTCTCTCTCTCTCTTTCCGAGTCTCTCTCTCTCTCTCTCTCTCTCTCTCTCTCTCTCTCTCTCTCTCTCTCTCTCTCTGTATCTCTCTGTCTGTCTCTCTGTCTGTCTGCCTGTCTCTCTCTCTCTCTCTCTCTCTCTCTCTCTCTCTCTCTCTCTCTCTCTCTCTCTCTCTCTCTCTCCTATTCGGCTTAGTAGTTTGGCTAGCAGAAAAAGATAAGAGCTAAGGCTAGTCTAAATGTTTAGAGAAGATACCTTATTTCCATTTGCACAAGAGCAAACTCAAAATCTATATTATATAGATTATATAATCTATACTATACGAGGGTTTGTCCGAAAGTTTTGAGACTACATGAGTAAATCTTTTAAAATATTAAATCATAATACATGAATCACACTAATTGGGGGAAATCTTCTGAATGTCTTATAACTGGAGAATTGCATTACTACAAACATGCTATTTCAGTCGACCTTGAGGCACATTGAAGCATAACTTGCTTAAAAATAAATCTTTCAAATTTTAACCAGCCCAACACGAAGATGTAGATCCACAAGTTTGATTGAGTGATCAAAGGTCAATTTCATTTGTGCAGTGTACAGATAAAATTGACTTTTGATCACTCTCTTAAAACTTTACATCTAGAGTTGGACGAATAATTTTATTTTAATAGCCACTTTTACATCAAATTCGTACAAATTTTGCACGATATTTTCAAAGATTCAAACTTAACGAATGGGGAAAGAAAGACAAAGCTTGTGGCGTAAACATCGATGTCAATAAGTATTTTCGGGCAGATGTTGGCGGCAATGTGCCCAAGGAAATGTACAGACGGTTGAGATAAATACGCCGAGAAAAATTCCATCTGATGGCGCCGATTTATAGTTATGAGGCGACCTGTATCTATGTATAGCGATTATAATTCTGCTTTAAATAATTTGAGAATGCCTTTCCTAATATATTCAGTGTTATGATTTTGATAAGAAAAAAACCACGAGAATTGCGATAATGTAGTTTTGTTTTTATCAAAGCAAACTATTGGAACATCCCTCGTATTTCTTTCTTGTCTTGTTTGAACATGTCTTAATATAATACAAAAAGATGTTAATTATTCATACGATTAGTATTTATTCAACCAAAGATTCACATTTTGACTCAAACATATTCCTCAATAAGTCAATGATAATTGTTTGGTCTTTGTCGATTTGATTTTATACATAAGAGAAAAAAAGAAAAGGATGGGCATTGTTATGCACTACTATAGGTGAACCACGCTATTCGAATGTTTATAAACAGACAAAAAAATTTTATGTCACGGTCTCTGACAATACCGAAAGATACTACTGACATTTTTACCATCCTTTGAATGACATCGATAAACGTCACGTGTCATAGCGTAAAAGTGAAATGCTTTCGAAACCGACTTCATCACGAAGAAATTAAAATTGAAACACATTTTCCAGCGTTTTCGAATACCGCGGTTGGACTATAAAATATCGTATTTTTAGCTCATGAAATTACGATATGCTTACTTAAAAACACACGGAGCTAGTAGTAAAAGTTCGGCTGTTGGGGAAAAGGCGAATATTCCCAACCATTTTGCCCTTCACTATTATTTTCACACCAGTGCACGTCAAATTCTTACCCAGACCAACCATGGCCAAAATGATAAATTGCCTACTAATTTGTAAAGACAAATAATTGGTAAGTATGCATGCATGTTAAATGACCTCTCCATGGCATTGAACGCAAATCCCCTATTTGGAATCCTCGGATCGAAGTTACCGATATTGACCAATACCCTCGGGCCCGTTTTACTAAACATCTTACAACTTTTTGCTTAAGTCGAAAATTAAACTTGCTTCTACAGTAGTAACTAAACACGGAATTCTGCCATGCAATATCTCATTAGAATCGTCTTTTAAGGACGATTCCAAAGAGATATTGCAAGACAGAATGTAACAATGAATGAAAACACCAGGTACTATTTTTGGCTTTGACTTACGGTTATTTTTTTCGTAAGATGTTTAGTAAAACGGGCCCCTGATATCGACTCACTGGTTAATGCCTGACTGCCTGTAATTATTGTCTAGGACTGTCTACGAAAGAAACCCTCTTAACAGTCACGCATTTTTTCATTGAAAAGTATTGGGTTAATTAAATGTTGTAAACACAGTTTTATTGTGGATGTATACGTGGCTACAATAGCGATATTTGTAATCATCGCGCGAGTATACATGTCTATGTGCGTGTGAGTGCTTTTTTTGTGTGTGAGAGGGTGTGTGTGTATGTGTGTGAGCTTTTTCACGTATTATTAGTATATATTGTTGTAGACGATGTATGTTATGTACAAGTCTGAATAAAGAGTTCTTCGTATTCTTCTTCTTTATTCAAGCTTAAGCAAAATATATTTAGGTCGCCCGAATACCCTGCTTTTGCTCAATTCACTCACTTGGTGTTATCTATGCGGGGCAATTTGCAGATAAAGATGAAGTCGTTGTGTTGCCCAGGAATCGCATTCAAAATGACATGCTGCAAGTCATTTTATTCCGAAATTTTCACATGTCGTCCCTATTTTACTCTAAAAGATTGATAAATCTTTTATTTCGTGCATGACAAAAGCTATTCACTCGTGGCTTCGACACTCCTAAAAATATAGCTGTTTTTCTTCACTCAACGAAAGATAAATCAATCTTACATAGAGGATATTAACTGGGTGATCATGGAATACCGAATATATCAAACGAGTCATCTATAAACAGATAAAAACGAGGCTTCGCCGAGTTTTTATCTGTTTTAGATGAACAGTTTTAATAAATTCTGTATTTCATGAGCACAAATGTTATATTCTATTTATAATATGATTCGATTTTTTACGAAAAATCGTCAAAATTCTAGAAATTCAACATTTCAATTTTCCGCGAAACTTATAACGCTGTTTAAAACTGACGTCACAATATATAGATTATATGACGTCATATTCGAGGTTACGTAATAGTGTTGCTATTCGCTCTGAGCTCATTTGCATAGTTATTCCACTAGTTTATAACACCCGTGTAATATCAAAAATATTCAACGGGTTTATTTCTTTCCCGCGACGTAGGTCATATTAAAAAATGCGTTATTATACAACTGACAGGGCGTGGCTTAGCCATGACGCAATTTAGCGAGTTTACTTTTCAATATTTGGTTTCTTTCAAAAGTTGGTTGGAAATTATCGTCAACTCGTGCAAATAACTGTTTCCTAAAACCAAACGATTTTCTCAGGAATGATGCTTAGGACATTCTCTTTCAGATCTGTTCTTTAAATCCTGATCAAGCAGATACTTTTGGTGCTACGGACCGTCGAGTCACAAGAAAGAGCCCCTTATGGTAAAATTGAAAAGAAATCTTTTTCTTTGAAACTGCTGGACAGAATTCAACCAAATTTAACAGGAATGATGTTTAGGACATGGTCTCTCAGATTCCTCCTTTAAATCCTGATCAAACTGATAACTAGGGCGCTACCGTCTGTTGCGTTACCAAAAAAAAAAAAAAAAAAAAAAGAAAAAAGAAAGAAAAAAAAAACCCTTACTGTAAAAAAAATTTAAAAATTCTTCTCTGTAACTACTGGTCAGATGCTTAGGACATGCTCTATCAGAGTCCTTCATCTTATTCATTCTGTGTCATCGAAAAAATAGACTTTAATTTAAGATTGTTCGTTGACTTCTATTAAGACATTTTTCATTGCACACATTAACAAACCATGGCCTTAGATAATTATCTTCATACAAATAGATTTTGGCTTAGGTTTATTCTTTAAATGTTATTTATTAATTAATTTTCATTAATCTGTTAGGCATTAAGTGCCAGTGGCGCGATACTGTCCATTTTGGGCCTTTTGTTCATAAATACTTTGATACACACGATGTAAGCAAAGGGAAATAATATACATTTTCAATCAATGTTATTGGTTACACCAAGAACCAGAATCCAATGCGGAACTACACATTGATAATTGAGATCATATTCGTTTGATTAAAACAGTGCAATGGAAACTTTTTGTTCTTCTTCCAGACCAATATTGCTGTTTAGTGAATGTTCGAATGTTCGTATGGTAATTTGTAAGTAATATTCACAAAAAGAAATATAAAAAAGTCCTTTACCGATCCACTGGAACTCACTTCCTTGCAAATTTACGACAAAGCACCATAACAATACATTTAACGGTATTAAGCTAAGACGCCATTTATATGCTATCAGATCATGAAGAATCAACCTTGGTGTGCCCTTTAATTTTGGTGGAATTGTGATAACATGCTATTTTAAATAAACAATGCCCGTTTTCATGACACAGCATCATATAATTATGTGGCACAAACTAAATGGGGAACACCTTGTGGAAGTTCCAGGCAAATCCATTCATAAATAGAGGTGTAGTGAACCAGGAATTATGCTCGATTACCCCTTGACTGGGTTACTGCCCTTTTACCCCACTGTCCCATTCGGAACACCACTCGGCCAATCTCACGATCAACCTCAGATGTACAAAGACGGACTGTTTTTAAAAATTACGGGAAAACCTTGGAAAAACTCGATGATGTCAGTTAAAATGGCGTTAGCTCTCGAAACTGTGAGTGAAAACATTCGACGTCGCCAACGCTACTCGTTTAAGTCACTGACGTGAAACCAACGTATCCTAATATAAACATCTTAAGATTCTTAAATGACGGCTGAAAAAAATCTTACTTTTTCAGAATGATCAATCATTCTCAAAAATTAAGATTTTTCAGCCGTCATTTACTGTAAAAGATATAATTATACCGTGCTACTTTTTCTAACACTGTTTCCGCCTAATAAAATGCACGATTTTGTTACATACCCATCCGCCTTACATACATCCGAGGTCTGTTGCAGTTTACGGAGATGGCCGAGTTATGTTCCGAATGCCCTTTGTCCCTGACAGAGGGAAATATGGCCACGCAGCCTAATTATGAGCGTATAGTTATTTAGACATATTCTTTGAAAATTTTAAGGAAACATCTGTCGGTTAGTGTAGAAAGGTTTTTGTCAACAAACAATTATACACGAAGGCTCCTTTCCATGATTGAAATAATACAACGTAATAATATAAAAGCAGCTACAATTTTTACAACATCACATACACCGTTGTCAAATGTAGAAGTTGTGAAGTTGTGAAATGTTTCTTCATGAAGACCCCCTTTTCTGACAAAGCATCGTATTTCAAATAAACGAACACATCCGACAGGGTATTCAAAGAACTTGTCTGCCAAAAATTATTCATACCTAAAAAAATTTCCAACATTTTTTTAAATATTTCACTTTATACCTTTAGTGACTCTATGGCAACATTTAAACAAGTAATCTGAGGTAGCATGCGTATATAGTCTGAATTCTGTCCAGTAATTTAAGAAACGACGCATTTTTGAAAAAAACACCTTGTTTAAAGATCAAATGAAAAGCTATTTTTCGAACAAGAACTAAATATATTTTTCAATCAGTTTAATTGAAATAAAAAGGTATAAAAAATCCGCGTCGAAAAACACACACCCAAAGGGACAATAATTACAAAAGAACGACCGTGATTTATTGGAAATTTTCACCTGGCCGAAAACGGATTTTCGCACTTGCGCACAGGATGTGACGTCATTGTAGTCATTCCTCTCGAAGGTAAACAATGCGAACGTTTGTTATTATCACAGCTATCGAACAACAACACGAAGGTTCGATATTGTTATACCGCTATCAACTTGTGCAGTCAGCACAGCTTAAACCTAAGCAAGCGGAAACTACAGATATGTTTACTTTAAACCTTAAATCTGAGATATCTAGTCACGAGTCTAACAACAAGGTCCGGATAAACGTAAGTCGGAAACTATGGCATGGTTAGAGTGTTTTCACGCCGTTGTAACGATGTAATCTTATCAAAAATAAACATTTTTCTCTCACTAATAAAAATCGGCATTTTTCAGACTGTTCACTTCGTAAATTTGGTAAAAACTTCAGAAGGAAATCCAATTTGATCTAATTTAGAGTAATATTTCACAGTGACCAATCATTTAGCTTCAACTTTTGTTTATTATACAGATATATAAAAGAAAACATAAAAAAGGCTTGACATAACACATTTGATGGTTGGTCAAAACCATATTACTACAAAGTCAATCAAATATATTATGCAAAATTAAATCAAGACATTGAATAAAACCCTACCTCAATAGGGCTTTTGCAATTAAATGGTATGAAATTCCTCCAAACTATAATTATTTGTCGGTACAAAATTCCTTTTTCACGAATTTTCCATTTTCTTTAATCCACAAATGTTCACCCATTTTTTTGAATTTGTCAAAAATATAACGAATGAATATGATGAACAAATAGTTAGAAAAATAAATTCAATTAAACACAAATTTGATGGTAATCCGTTGTCGATTGAAGGTTGTGTCTAGGTCTACCGCCGGTTGAAAATTAGTCTTTTGCGGCATGTCAGTTGAATCATTGAAGGATAAAATGTGTGTTTAATTAAGTCATAAAGTTTTATAAATTACATGTAGCTGGATGGTTTTGTTTATTGAAAGCATTGTGACATCTTGCCGATTACACAACAGCGCACATAACAAATGATTTACCGAAGGTAACCCTTTCTGCGTGTGCTAATCTGTGTACAGACAATTCTTCTAATATGCCAATTGTTTTCAAAATCATTTCTGAAACATTTTTCAAATTTATACATTTTTTTTTATTTCGGAACACAAAACATTTTTATATATTAAAAAATGGTCACCATTTCAAGCTGTAATAAGTGTCAAGCGGGTTCAATATCGTTTACACCAAGAAAATTTCTTCTCTTTTTTTCAACAAAAAAGTTTTCACAATATTGTAAATATCGAAAAACTATTTAAATGTTGTATTAAATGTCTTATATCAAGAAAAAAGATATAAAGAGAGAAAAAAAAAGACTAAAAGGGGGAGAGGAAAAGCGAGGAGGACAGACAGAATGCGCCAAACCAGAGAGAATGTTCTAAATAAAAATGTTGACGGGTGATCAAAATGTCGCAAATGTAGCTTTAAAAAGCTGTACTTGCGTTGATTCGATAATTTATCAATCATCGACGATATTGTTCAACGAATAATATATTACTTATTACGCGTGTGCGTACTGCGTGTCATGTTTTTACGCCCTTGGACAAAATTATAACAGGAAGAAATCTTCCCGGCTTTCGTACTGTTCAAGTTTATACGTCAACTTCGAACTCAAGAAATAATTTCTCAGAGCAAAAGTTCGAAGAGACCATTCATTAAACTTCAGCTTCATTATATGTGACCCGTCACGCGAAAGTGGACCGACTGGGAACTCCATAAAATTAAAGTAATTATGTTATGAAAGGATTGGGTCAAGTACGGGTCAGTCAGAGGTCGCATAAAAAACTCTTTCAAGGGAAGGAACAAATAGCTAAGTTACTCTTGTAAAAGAAAATCATCTGTTTATAGCTGATCAGAAGCTGCTCAACAAGCCTTTTTCGTAAACGAAAATATTGGGTACATTTTCAAAATTCAATAATATCGTTTTAAACTGTAAGTGCGATATTTTGGTTTTACAACAACAAAATGTTTTCATCATTGAACACCAAAATAAGTTATTTTACTAATTACAGCATCTGTTTACACTTTGGTTTATTGATGGGGCGTGGTTTTCCAATGATATACATGATTATAATTGACACTTGACAAAATTTTACCCAATCAGTTCACCGGAAATTTCAAAAGGCGTTTAATTGGTTCATTACCTTTTGACGGGGCGTGGTTATCGGACAATTCATGCGCAAGAATAACCAATCAGCACACCGGTATTTCTATGTCTTTGTGTATAGTAAATGTTTCGGGTCCCGATTGAATTCAATTAGGATAATTAATACTATTAATAATGCTACATGAAGACATTTTAAATGAATTAGACCCTTGCATCTTGCCGCAACATTTTATAGACAATCGTTTTTACGACAAATTTGTGAAAAATCTGTGATAGGTTGAACGAAATTCTGTAATTTTATATGATCTGCTTATTCCGTCAATACATTCTTAACTGCAATGACGTCACAGGTCAGTTTCAATAGCGGGCTACAGGTGTGAACAATAATAATAAACTGAGATTACGACTTGCTAGCAAACAATATAAGCACACAATGAACCTCTATATCAAAAAAGAAAAATCAATTAACGCAAGCAAACTAAGACGTCTTAATGATAAAAATCCCAGAAAGTACTGGAAATTTCTTAAAAACCTCAAACCTAAAAGCTCCCAAAATTGTACCCCAAATATTTCAGAATTTTACGAATATTTTAAGACAATCAACACTAATGATGTACCAAATGGATCCGCTGACGACTATAGTTTTATACATAATGATAACGTGTCAAATTCTAATACTATATTGAACTCCCAGATTTCAAGTGACTTAGGCGTTACTTTTTCTAGTAGCTGTTCGTTTATTAACGCAAAAAAATATATTGCTCAACAAGCAACGAAAGCCTTATACGTACTTTATACAAAAACCAGTAATTCCGATTTACCCATGGACTTAATTATCAAACTATTCGACCATACCGTCCTACCTATATTAACATATGGTTCGGAGATATTCGGCTATGACAATATTAACATTTTAGAAAAAGTTCATAACGACTTTTTACGTAAAATTACCAAAGCAAGAAAATCGACACCACTCTATATGCTATATGGCGAACTCGGAAGATATCCGATCTCTGTTATTATTAAATCCCGAATGATCTCGTATTGGAATCGATTAGTCACTGGAAAAACTTCAAAACTGGCCTATATCGTGTATACATATATGAAAAATTTACCAAACATGGAGTTCAGATGGTTACGACAAGTCCAAAATATTCTAAACAATGCAGGCCGATCCGATCTTTGGCTCTCACAGTCTGCTCTTACAAATCGAGAATTACATAAACATATTAAACAAATATACGTCGACCAATATAAACAAGCATGGTCGTCGCAACTTCGAGAATCAGAAAAGGGTAAAACATATAACACATTTAAGATCTCACATGAACTTGAATCATATTTTAAAAATCTCTCTAACTCTGACGCTTTAACTCTATTCAAATTTAGAACGGCGAATTTTAGGCTACCCGTTGAAACCGGGCGATATGGATCTATCCAGTATCAAGATAGAATCTGTCCACTATGTACGTACTCTACAATAGGGTCCGAATCACATTATTTGTTCGAATGCGAATCGCTCTCTGCAGAAAGAAACCGGTGTTTCACTGCTATAGGATTACCACTTCAAACCGGTAATAATCTAAAATATCTTCTAAATCTTAAAGATTCAGACTCTCTAATACACCTCTGTTCATTTCTTAGAGTTATCATGGCGAAATTTAAGTAGTTAAATGTCCAAAGCCACCAGACTAGCTTTATTTTACTGTGAATAGAATTAAAAATGCATTATATCGGATAAATAATTTAGTTAAAATGACCTGTTCTTTGGGGTTCATAATGTCGCATCCATGGTTCCGAAGATGGGGCTACGAATGCGACATTCTGGCCGCCTCAACAGATATATACTAGTATAACAATTAACTTTCTTTATATGCCCTTGATACGTTTTAACAAAATAACGCGTACTACGCGGGATGTTGAAGCATAAGATTAACGATACGGAGCACGATCTCCAATTACATTGTTAACTAGTTTAATCTGGTATATATATCCCAAACCGACAAATAAGTTTGAATATTTTAGAATCAAATTATTTTTCTGAACGACACTGTATGCCAGGACCAGGCTGCATTAATTGTGTAGATCTGGTTTTGCATTCAGTGTCTGTCACGTGATACATTTTCCAGTTCACTTGCTTGCTTAGAATTTATGTAACTTAGAGGTAATTTAGTAAATACTGCATTGACGTATGACGGACTATTTCTTCCTGTGAACACTCGAAGAATAGCGGTGATGCGGTCAATGTGCAGGAACGTAGTGAGTTTCTATACACGTCTCAATCCCATGTTAAACCCTCTCTCTTATTCTATCTCTGTAATGCACGAACTCATTCTCTCTTTACCTTTTCTCTATCCTTCGCTCTACATCGAGTATATTATCCTCCATTCACTCACTCTCTAGCCTATACTCTTTATTTCGCTTATCGCACTTTCTTTACCACATTCACTCTCTCTCTCTCTTTTCGCTCTTTCACTGAAACCGGAAAATTGCTGTATGAATTGTAATATTATGTATGTCATAACCCCATGTTGTACTCTACAAGTACCTGGGTGAAATAAAAGAATAGTTCAGTTCAGTTCAGTTCAGATTGGTTGCTTGACGAGTGCCGTATGAAATGCGTAAGCTATCATGTCTACCTGGCCGTTTATAATTGAGATCCTTCTACACTGGCTGTAGATTCGTCAATTTGGACTCCCAAAATTTCGTTCAATTCGTTTTTGACAGAAAAAAAACGAGGCTGCGACATTCCTTAGATAAAATATAACATGACAGGATTTTACTTAAATGTAACAAATGTCACAAAGTCACAATTAAATTCAATTATGAAATTAAAAGCGTAGTTAAATACCTCAAATATATTTCAGTATCGCGTACATGTAATGTTACAACTTATGGTGGCATCGTAGGGCCTCCGTGGTTATTTGAATTTATTTCCGAAAGTTTGAAAATGTCTTATATCATTAATATATATTATGTAAAAATGACAAATATCGTTAGAAGATAAGAAATCATTCCGAATCTTTTTCGCCTTTGAAAACTTTAATTAATAGGTAAAAAGAATATGTTTGGATTCAAGAGGTTATAATAATAAAACCTATTAATTCCATACGAATACTATTAGAAGATTCATACATAAATGCGCTAATGTTTTTAGTTTCACTTCTGCAAAAGTGAAAAAGAGTACTATATTCGTATGTTATGATTTAATATCACGATGGAAAATGTGAATATTCCTCTATGATGGATTGATATCTTGTGTCAGTAGCTTGTGCGTAAGCCTACCAAATACATCTAGCTATGTACTCCAAATTGTAATAGATGAGGGGTGAAGTCAATTTATGAATAAAAAATGAAAAAATCTTGCACGACTAAAAATAATCTATTGTAAAAGATAGTAAAACCAATTTCTAGGTAACTTAATTTTTTTATTCGTTTGTAGTGCACTTATACTAATAATAATTGCGATCCAATAAAATAAAGAATTCTGATTGGTTTAGATCGCATCACGTGGGGAAATCCATTGCACTTTATTTCTGTATAAAATGCAATAGGTCTTTAGGGAACCCCCCGACCTTTGATCTGCAAGTCCTGTGTTGTAGCTCCCGTTCATCAACGCAACATTGGTATTTAATCTGTTATAAATCAAGATATTTTCGAAAGAATTTACGATTTCAAGCATGCAGTTCTGATTCTGAGCCGACGTGGACTTAGAAAACAGCGAGTCGACAAAGACCATCAAGCGACCCTCTCAACCAAGACCGACCACGCCGTTTTCGTTTAAAAATACAGACTAACTTGGCAGAAACAAGTTTGTTTTTTTTTTGTCATAAGTACCTCTACGATTTCCCAAGCTGTCGTTTATTTGTGTTTCGTTTGTTTTACAAACAGAAAGTAGACTTGAAGATTTATTGTTTTGCCGAGTATTTCAATAGATTCTTCGATCTAGAGGATTGTAATTATAAGGGACGAGTGTCTTTTTAACTGCGTTTATTGGGGTAACAGCCGGCTAGATGTAAAAAGCAATACAATATTCAATAATATTCAATAAAACATTACAGAATTGGACGTGTTCACCGTCAGTATAGTTATGATATCCATCTGTTTCAAACTGCAGAAAAAACAAGGTTTTCATCTTTCCAATTCTCACTTTAAGACTTCATTAAACCTGTGGCATTTGAGATAAGCCCACATTTTAATGCAAATAACCGCTAAAATGTGTCTAACTGTCTTGTTGCCCGCAAAGTTTCATTCAAACTAGACCTTCGTTTAAGTAGCCCATTCAAATCGTATTGTCTGTTTCTTTTTTAGTTGTCAAATTTGGTTTGTTCTTATTTTCTCATGTGCTAAACGGGAAAATGATTTGCTCATTTGTTATATCTCCAAGATATTTTCTCTTGCTAATGATGCTTCTTATAAAATTCATATCATTTTTTCAGGTACGACTCTCGTAAATTACACGTAGTGGACATTTGATTTTACAAATTTCTCACCAAACGGTGTTATTTTTGTTCTAACGAGGAGAAAAAGGTCGTTAATGTAAGGACACCTTCGACATAATTGATATCTTGAAGACTTAAATGGACCTCATCAAAATTTGCGATGTCCACTTTCGAATCTGGGGCCTGTTTTACTAAAGATCTTACGATAATATTTTGCGTAATTCAAAAATTAAAGTTGCTTTTACAGTAGTAACTAAACATAGAATTCTGCCATGCATTATCTCATTGGAATCGTCTCCTTCAGACGATTCCAATGAGATATTGCAAGACAGAATCTAACAATGAATGAAAACAGCAGGTACGATTTGTGATTTTGACTTACGATCAATTTGTTCGTAAGTAGTTTAGTAAAATGGCCCTCTGATGTATAATTAAAACTCGTTGATGTGTAGCCTAGCTGTGAAAGAATTTCACTATAATTTATGGTACATGATAAAAGATATCGAGGAGTCATTGCAATACTATTGTAAGTGCCTATAAATTTATAGGTACTTGCAATAGTGTTGCCCTGACCCCTCGATATGCCGTGCTTGACATTTTAACAATTTCACAACCGCATTTATTTGATAACTTTGCTTTATGTCATTAAATTATATAAAAATGAAGAATAAATGTTTATTATTCTTTTTTATTTTCGCAAGTTAAATACGAAAAGCATAACTGCAGTTATGTATGCAGTATTTTTTTGTTCATATTTCCTTGATTTTTATACATTTTTAAAGAAGATTATGTTCTTCCCTCAAATGCAACTCACATTTAGATTTAACAAACAAACTCAAATTTAAAGCATTTTGTGCATTTTAATTTCGCAGCTGGGCAGCGAAAGAAACATGCTCACGTTAGTCAAAAATAAGAAGCACTTATTGATCGACCCTCGCAGGGAAAACAAAAGAATTTTCAGAAGTTAGTTAGAGTTGTTAAATGAAGCCCGAAAAATGTTTAATAGGGTGCTTTCAATCGCGGTCAAACCTTCCATTTGGATAGCTTCGGACAATATCGATTTAATCTGGGAAATTTCTTCTGCTGTGAAATCTTAATCACCGTTTGGCGCAAGTTTTCTGAGAAGAAATTTAGTCGATAAGAAATAACTAAGAAATTGCTGTATATATGTAAAATAGCCTAACTTTATCCCTGTTTCAGACCTTTCGCCTTAAATGGCCATTTCATAGGAACGGACTTCTTAGTTGAAACTTTTTTGTTACTTTATTCCTTTACAAACTGAAACAGAATTGATTGAAAGAATGAAGATGTCCGTATAAAGTATTAGGTCAGTTTATCGTTCTGTTATTAATATCGCCCATACATGATCAATATTATTGACAATCTCTTAGATTGTCAATAACATTTCTCGTGTATGGACCGCTTACAGCAACCAATAGACAATCGCTCGTATTAACAATTTTCCGTATAGTTAATCAGTTCATCCTTCTGTTATTAATATCGACCATTCATGATCAATATTATTGACAATCCTTTAGATTGTCAATAATAATATTTCTCGTATATGGACCACTTGAAGCAGCCAATAGACAATCAATAGTATTAATTAACAATTTATTGTTCAGTTAAAATAAATTCTTCTATACACGATCAATACTATTGACAATCCCTTTGATTGTCAATGACATTGATGGTGTAATAACTGGTTAAAGCAGCCAATTCCAGATCGATATTTTGAATAAAATTATTGAGAAAAAACACAATAATTCTCAATAATTATATATATTTATATAGTATTAGAGATATTTATTATTGTCAAAGTTATTGTCAAAAATATACATTTTACCATCCATGGGCAGCTAAATATCAAATATCTACGACCAGACACAAAGGAATTTATATGTTCTTAGATTTTTTCGTGAATATTCAATACTAATACAGGTTCTAATCTTATTTTTTCAACCCGATTTCTTTTGGAAACTTTTTTTTCAGTTAATTTAAAAGCCAATTCAAACTTCAACTCGAGATTAAAGCTCTGTTTCTTTTGCAAAACTTTAACTAAATGTATAGTAATAAAAGCTCATATGATCAAAATGTTTGGGTACAGTATTTAAATGAATAATTAACCTTTGGTGTTGAATTCTAAGTTTGAGGAAATTCTCTCTTGAGTACGACGAAAGTATTTGCTTATATCGGGGACAGGCGTCTGTTAGATTTTTTCTTACAGAAATCGAGGTCATTTTTCCCTTATACGGATGTGCACTTTTTAGTCTGCAAGTCTTTAAATTCGTAGCTTCTCGGTGTTCTAAAAAAAAACATTTATATGAAAGACTTTTGGGGAAAACGTTCAAAATTTGTAAGATTTTGGCATGTTTTTGCCATTTTATTTGAAAATAACTAAAATTTCATGAAAAATCAATGGTTTAAATACAACACAATCTTTCTAGTATTAACTTTCAATTTCATATGATATTTCAGTACTTCGGAATAAACGCAAATACATGAATATCAGCGCACATGGGGAAAGTATGCTTTTACGATAAAAGGGAGAAAACTCGTAATTGAAAGTCAGCGGCGGTAGTTGTCTTGACTGGCCTACAATAATTAATTTTGTTTACGGTAAGACAGCTAAAGTTTAGAACATCATGAAATTGACACGTATTCCGATCAAAACCATTCAAAGTCGCTCACTCAACGTTCCATTCATTCATTCATTTATTCAAGAGACTCACTAAAACCATTCAAAAAACCGTGCCAAAATCGCTAAAACAGTTTGGATCATACTACATTAAATCTGCTAGGCAAATCCTTTATTTCAATGACTTTATGGAATCGGGAACGTCTCAATGGATCGCAAAGACAAAAGGAGCTTTTTAAAGAACTTGTATGCATATTCTATTAAAAGGGGGGACTAGATATTGCTAATTTTGTTCATCTAGAATAAAATTGGCGATATTGGATTACCTCCCTTTTATTTCATTAATAACCCAATCCTAACACTCATTCAATCTCATTACAAAATCATTTAAATATCATTTAGCTCGTCAATTTCACTATATTCTAGTCGTTGATAGGATACCTACATGTTGTAACTTCAGCTTAAATGAGTTCTCCAAAATTGTAAAATTTGGAAATTTCAAGAGATATGTCGCCAAGTTGCAGTCAGAAATCAGAAAGGTAATCAGAAAGCTCTGTGTTACTGTTCGAGGATGTATAACGAGTCCAAAATTAGTGAATTAAAAATAGAGGGCTTAGAGCAAAAACATTGTATGTGTCTATACAACGTATAAACACATACTGTGTTTTTGCTCTAAGCTTTCGAAATAATGAAGTTAACAGCCTAAATTCAACCAGAAATCATTCAAAGTATTTCTTTTTCAATTCCAAGTTGATGATTTATATGACAAGTTATTAAAATCTTTTCTCGTCACTATGGTAACGCTCTCAAGTGTATTTTATGGCGCCATCGCGCGATTTTCAAATATTTTGAGTGTTTGATATTCCATCGGTCATATTTACAAAGCCCGAATGGTTTATGAATATCGAGGAATATTTTATGGATTTGTTTAATATTCTATAATGGTGTTGATATACTCTATTTGAATCTTTTTTTTATTTCTGTCTTAAATCCCTTAATTTTAAAGGTCATACCACATGCGATTATTTCATAATCCGAATTTACCTAAAAGGTTGTTTTTTATAACAAAATACGATAAAGATATCTTTTTGATTAGAGACCAAGCAAAGATGGCTTTTCTTAATAGAAATAGTAACCAAAAACAAAGAAAACAAAAAAAAAAAAATAATAATAAAAAAACGAACATGTTAAATGACCTTACTTACAAGTGAATCATCTATGTTCAACCACGCAAGGCCAACACGTTTCGCTGTTTCCGGATACCCCCATTTTATGACAGTCAATAGTGCAGTTATTCAAGACCCAAGGATTAAGAGCCCAACGCTCGACGGGAGTACACTTACGAAACGGGATTCTATTTCTCAAGCGTCTTCCATCATTGCTAGCCAAGGGTGCTGCCCTCTAGGTGTTCATGTTGTGGGCATCATCTTTGGCTAGCTCAGATGAAGCGCCTTCATGTTTGAAGCGTCTACGTGTTGAACGCGGGACTGGGTTAAATATAACCATGGGCTTATAAAGTGGCTCTTGTCAAATTTGAGCTGTATAATTTCTAGAAAATCTAGTTTTCTATTGAGTCAGCTTATTTTTCTCATAGACTAGTGCAAATATTTCCACGAAGATTTCGTAAGTTAGAGACCAAAATATTATAACTATAGCTTCGTCAAGCTGGTGTTACGACATTTAGGTGTCTATAAAGATATCTTCAGATTTAAAGGGCAGAAAAAGAAATTCAATTTTCATTTTATTTGTTTTTCTCATATTTCCTAAGTGATTCCGGCTTTTGTACACTGTGTTTTAATTGAAGTCTATTTACTCTTTTCTTCGAGTTAATTATTTTCCGATTTAATTGAACTCTTTCAATTCAAACATCATCCGGATATTACTGAGAACTCATTTTAACTCGAACTTCATTATAAATCCAGTGGCGTCAACGTTTGTGTTTGGTTTATGGGACATTTTAAAAGACATTTTTTAAGAAAATGAAAAAGTTCAAAGAAATGCTGAACATTGTATTTGCAACATGTTACGCGATAAGGGATCATCTGTGTGTTAGGTAACGTATCGATCCTAGTAAGACTACGCGGCATGTGCAGGTTGACTAGGATCAAGGCGTTTAATAATCACCTTTTTTCTGTGTGGTACGTAACGTACCGATCCTAGTCAGACTGCGCGGCCTGCGCAGGCTGATTAGGGTCGAAACATTTATAAGTCGTCTTTTTTTCGGTATCCAAAGTGGCCATTCTACCCTCCTGTATTACAAATTTAAAATGGCGACCTCCGGTTGACCTCGACTTGAACCAAACTCTTCTACAAACATCTTTACGGGGTTCCTGGATGACCATTTTAGCATGAACGGTCACACAAATATTTTATACCTATCTTATTTGCAATATTTTTAAAGAAATATATGTTACAGTTTTAAAGACTTATTTGAGCTGTCCTGTCACTCGTATATGCGATGTATATACGAAAATTACTGAACTATTATAGACAGAGTGAAACTTTTTTTTTACTTTTGACAAATCCAGAGTGACCATTCCGAACCTTTCGTTCGTCTTTGTAAAAGTCGAGTGCCATCATATTGCATCGACTGATATATTTGTTAGATATCCTTTACGGGCCGCCGTCATAGCGCAGTTGGCAGCGCGTCGGAATGTCAATCTAGAGGTCCCGGGTTCGATCCACGACGGTTGCACTCATTCTTTCCGATTATTTGTCTCTTACCAATGGGTTGATAATCGTAGACCTATGTGAGATAGCAGCTGGAGGCTAGGAAAGAATGCAATGGTTGTACTGGTGAGAGATATACCAGGAATCCATTGTAAATAGCTCCAGCCTTCGCGATATAACTGAAAAAACTGTTGAAAGTTGCGTAAAACTCCATTAAATCAATCAATCAATCAATGGATATCTTTTACGCGAAAAGTTTTTCATTATTGTGTAAAATAAGTTACCATGTTTACCAGTTTGTTTATGTTTCGTCACTCTCGACTCTCGTTGAGCAAAAACGTTGTTTCGTAACCATCATGAGCCATAGGACAACATAAAAATTGATTCTGAGATTGCTTAGAGCTTGTTGCTTTTTTTCCTAAAGGGACTGAAATCAAACGTATTTTTCCAAACAAGTCAACAATGGATTACTTCTCTTTGTTTAAATGATGTTTATCGCTTTTGATCAAACGAATTGTAGCAAATGGCGTTTTATTATCGTATGTACAGAGGGGTTACAGCAAGAGGGTAGATTATAATTAAGATTCTTGAAATAAACTGACGTCAAAAGAAGCAACCAGTCAAATGCATGACCAACATTCGGAACATCACTCGGTCATTTCCGTAAACTGCAACAGACCTCGGATGTATGTAAGGCGGATGGGTATCCTATGTAACAAAATCGTGCATTTTGTTAGGCGGAAAAAGTGTAAGAAAAACTAACACTGTAGATTTATATCTTTTACAGTCAATAACGACTGAAAAATCTTAATTTTTGAGAATGACGAATCATTCTCAAAAATTAAAAAAAATCAGCCGTTATTTAAATATATCAAGATATTTTTTATTGGGAATAGATGGTTTCACGTCAGTGACTTAAACGGGTAGCGTTGGCGACGTCGAATGTTTTCACTCCCAGTTTCGAGGGCTAACGCCATTTCAACTGACGCCAACGAGTTATTCCAAGGTTTTCCCGTAATTTTTAAAAATAGTCCGTCTATGTACATCCGAGGTTGATCGTGAGATTGGCCGAGTGGTGTTTCGAATGATGCATGACATCGATTTCGCCATTTATTTTTGATGTCTGAAAAAGATCGCTGACTACTTCATGTAATTTTGAAATATGTTAAAGGAGGAAGCCAAATAATTATTCCATTTAATGACAAGAAAAGCTTTAATAATCTTTTGCCTTTTTTTCACGAAGCTCTTGTACACACTTTTAGGAGTTCTATTTACAAAAGCATGTTCGTTGATAAATTTTGAATACTACGGTTTCTTTAATGCTTTTCGGTGGTTTATCGAGAAATAACGGTAGATTATCACTTGATAATCTCACCGCAAAAGCAGTGAAATTATCAAAAACTTAAACCCTGCATTTGTGCATTTCTCCCTATCTGGCGTCATCTATGCGGGGCGAAATAAGTGACGTCACAATGAACGTTGCATAGCAATCACGTGCAAAATGACGCGTTTTACGAAAATATGTCCTAGAACTTTCATATTTTGTCTCATTTTTGCATGAAAGAAATAGAAGAATCGTTTGTTTTTCGAGTAAGATCGATTTATATTTCAATTCGTGAATAACAAAAGCTATATTTTCACTCGTGGCTCTGCCACTCGTGAAAATATAGCTTTTGTTATTCACGAAATGAAATATAAATCGATCTTACACTGAAACAAACGATTATCCTCTATAAAATAAATCATCGATAATAGTATAAAATAGTCAATGGTCGTCCTCAATGAAATGAACAGATTTCGAAAAATTCAACACATTACAGTAAAAGGTGGCATTTTTCGCGATTAAATTTCGAAAATCATGTGAAAATGATAGATCATAGTAACGTCAAGTCGATGTTAGTGGATAATCATAGCTTTACAGCAAAAAAATGCCATTTTATTGGCGAATCTTGGTGATTATGATATCTAAATATCTACTTTTCTGCATATTGTATCACGTGTTTCATCGATAGACATAAATTATATCAATGCAAATGCAAAAAACAACACATCTTTTCTTGTGCCGAACGGAAATAGAAGAAATAAAGGCCAGAAATATCGCGAGATCTTTGAAAACGAGACCAGGTAATGCATTTGGATATGACTAAGTTACACGCAAATTGTTCTTCTTTTTTTTGATCTTATGCACCAACCGACCAGTTTTAATGCGGGGAGAATTGTAAAAACCAAAAAGCAAATAATTTATTTTATTTGCAGGACGTCATGGGCATTGTTTTTTCAAAGCATGGCACAAAGATTTTAAAGGGACGAAACCACAAATAGAAATACCAATCGGCCTGGTCGTTATCTCTCTTGGAATTCCAAGACTAAATTCATAATGCTAGAATGAGAAATCTGTCTCTTTGTCTCTGTCCTTGTTTCTCTCTCGTTCTCTCTCTCTCTATCTGTATCTCTCTGTCTGTCTCTCTGTCTGTCTGCCTGTCTCTCTCTCTTTCTCTCTCTCCTGTCTCTGTCTGTCTGCCTCTCTCTCTCGCTCTCCCCTCTCTCTCTCTCTCTTCAAGTCCTCTCTCTCTCTCTCTCTCTCTCTCTCTCTCTCTCTCTCTCTCTCTCTCTCTCTCTCTCTCTCTCTCTCTCTCTCTCTCTCTCTCTCTCTCTCTCTCCCTCTCTCTCTCTCTATTTCCGAGTCTCTCTCTCTCTCTCTCTCTCTCTCTCTTTCCGAGTCTCTCTCTCTCTCTCTTTCCGAGTCTCTCTCTCTCTCTCTCTCTCTCTCTCTCTCTCTATCTGTATCTCTCTGTCTGTCTCTCTATCTGTCTGCCTGTCTCTCTCTCTCTCTCTCTCTCTCTCTCTCTCTCTCTCTCTCTCTCTCTCTCTCTCCTATTCGGCTTAGTAGTTTGGCTAGCAGAAAAAGATAAGAGCTAAGGCTAGTCTAAATGTTTAGAGAAGATACCTTATTTCCATTTGCACAAGAGCAAACTCAAAATCGAGGGTTTGTCCGAAAGTTTTGAGACTACATGAGTAAATCTTTTAAAATATTAAATCATAATACATGAATCACACTAATTGGGGGAAATCTTCTGAATGTCTTATAACTGGAGAATTGCATTACTACAAACATGCTATTTCAGTCGACCTTGAGGCACATTGAAGCATAACTTGCTTAAAAATAAATCTTTCAAATTTTAACCAGCCCAACACGAAGATGTAGATCCACAAGTTTGATTGAGTGATCAAAGGTCAATTTCATTTGTGCAGTGTACAGATAAAATTGACTTTTGATCACTCTCTTAAAACTTTACATCTAGAGTTGGACGAATAATTTTATTTTAATAGCCACTTTTACATCAAATTCGTACAAATTTTGCACGATATTTTCAAAGATTCAAACTTAACGAATGGGGAAAGAAAGACAAAGCTTGTGGCGTAAACATCGATGTCAATAAGTATTTTCGGGCAGATGTTGGCGGCAATGTGCCCAAGGAAATGTACAGACGGTTGAGATAAATACGCCGAGAAAAATTCCATCTGATGGCGCCGATTTATAGTTATGAGGCGACCTGTATCTATGTATAGCGATTATAATTCTGCTTTAAATAATTTGAGAATGCCTTTCCTAATATATTCAGTGTTATGATTTTGATAAGAAAAAAACCACGAGAATTGCGATAATGTAGTTTTGTTTTTATCAAAGCAAACTATTGGAACATCCCTCGTATTTCTTTCTTGTCTTGTTTGAACATGTCTTAATATAATACAAAAAGATGTTAATTATTCATACGATTAGTATTTATTCAACCAAAGATTCACATTTTGACTCAATCATATTCCTCAATAAGTCAATGATAATTGTTTGGTCTTTGTCGATTTGATTTTATACATAAGAGAAAAAAAGAAAAGGATGGGCATTGTTATGCACTACTATAGGTGAACCACGCTATTCGAATGTTTATAAACAGACAAAAAAATTTTATGTCACGGTCTCTGACAATACCGAAAGATACTACTGACATTTTTACCATCCTTTGAATGACATCGATAAACGTCACGTGTCATAGCGTAAAAGTGAAATGCTTTCGAAACCGACTTCATCACGAAGAAATTAAAATTGAAACACATTTTCCAGCGTTTTCGAATACCGCGGTTGGACTATAAAATATCGTATTTTTAGCTCATGAAATTACGATATGCTTACTTAAAAACACACGGAGCTAGTAGTAAAAGTTCGGCTGTTGGGGAAAAGGCGAATATTCCCAACCATTTTGCCCTTCACTATTATTTTCACACCAGTGCACGTCAAATTCTTACCCAGACCAACCATGGCCAAAATGATAAATTGCCTACTAATTTGTAAAGACAAATAATTGGTAAGTATGCATGCATGTTAAATGACCTCTCCATGGCATTGAACGCAAATCCCCTATTTGGAATCCTCGGATCGAAGTTACCGATATTGACCAATACCCTCGGGCCCGTTTTACTAAACATCTTACAACTTTTTGCTTAAGTCGAAAATTAAAGTTGCTTCTACAGTAGTAACTAAACACGGAATTCTGCCATGCAATATCTCATTAGAATCGTCTTTTAAGGACGATTCCAAAGAGATATTGCAAGACAGAATGTAACAATGAATGAAAACACCAGGTACTATTTTTGGCTTTGACTTACGATTATTTTTTTCGTAAGATGTTTAGTAAAACGGGCCCCTGATATCGACTCACTGGTTAATGCCTGACTGCCTGTAATTATTGTCTAGGACTGTTTACGAAAGAAACCCTCTTAACAGTCACGCATTTTTTCATTGAAAAGTATTGGGTTAATTAAATGTTGTAAACACAGTTTTATTGTGGATGTATACGTGGCTACAATAGCGATATTTGTAATCATCGCGCGAGTATACATGTCTATGTGCGTGTGAGTGCTTTTTTTGTGTGTGAGAGGGTGTGTGTGTATGTGTGTGAGCTTTTTCACGTATTATTAGTATATATTGTTGTAGACGATGTATGTTATGTACAAGTCTGAATAAAGAGTTCTTCGTATTCTTCTTCTTTATTCAAGCTTAAGCAAAATATATTTAGGTCGCCCGAATACCCTGCTTTTGCTCAATTCACTCACTTGGTGTTATCTATGCGGGGCAATGTGCAGATAAAGATGAAGTCGTTGTGTTGCCCAGGAATCGCATTCAAAATGACATGCTGCAAGTCATTTTATTCCGAAATTTTCACATGTCGTCCCTATTTTACTCTAAAAGATTGATAAATCTTTTATTTCGTGCATGACAAAAGCTATTCACTCGTGGCTTCGACACTCCTAAAAATATAGCTGTTTTTCTTCACTCAACGAAAGATAAATCAATCTTACATAGAGGATATTAACTGGGTGATCATGGAATACCGAATATATCAAACGAGTCATCTATAAACAGATAAAAACGAGGCTTCGCCGAGTTTTTATCTGTTTTAGATGAACAGTTTTAATAAATTCTGTATTTCATGAGCACAAATGTTATATTCTATTTATAATATGATTCGATTTTTTACGAAAAATCGTCAAAATTCTAGAAATTCAACATTTCAATTTTCCGCGAAACTTATAACGCTGTTTAAAACTGACGTCACAATATATAGATTATATGACGTCATATTCGAGGTTACGTAATAGTGTTGCTATTCGCTCTGAGCTCATTTGCATAGTTATTCCACTAGTTTATAACACCCGTGTAATATCAAAAATATTCAACGGGTTTATTTCTTTCCCGCGACGTAGGTCATATTAAAAAATGCGTTATTATACAACTGACAGGGCGTGGCTTAGCCATGACGCAATTTAGCGAGTTTACTTTTCAATATTTGGTTTCTTTCAAAAGTTGGTTGGAAATTATCGTCAACTCGTGCAAATAACTGTTTCCTAAAACCAAACGATTTTCTCAGGAATGATGCTTAGGACATTCTCTTTCAGATCTCTTCTTTAAATCCTGATCAAGCAGATACTTTTGGTGCTACGGACCGTCGAGTCACAAGAAAGAGCCCCTTATGGTAAAATTGAAAAGAAATCTTTTTCTTTGAAACTGCTGGACAGAATTCAACCAAATTTAACAGGAATGATGTTTAGGACATGGTCTCTCAGATTCCTCCTTTAAATCCTGATCAAACTGATAACTAGGGCGCTACCGTCTGTTGCGTTACCAAAAAAAAAAAAAAAAAAAAAAAAAAAAGAAAGAAAAAAAAAAAACCCTTACTGTAAAAAAAATTTAAAAATTCTTCTCTGTAACTACTGGTCAGATGCTTAGGACATGCTCTATCAGAGTCCTTCATCTTATTCATTCTGTGTCATCGAAAAAATAGACTTTAATTTAAGATTGTTCGTTGACTTCTATTAAGACATTTTTCATTGCACACATTAACAAACCATGGCCTTAGATAATTATCTTCATACAAATAGATTTTGGCTTAGGTTTATTCTTTAAATGTTATTTATTAATTAATTTTCATTAATCTGTTAGGCATTAAGTGCCAGTGGCGCGATACTGTCCATTTTGGGCCTTTTGTTCATAAATACTTTGATACACACGATGTAAGCAAAGGGAAATAATATACATTTTCAATCAATGTTATTGGTTACACCAAGAACCAGAATCCAATGCGGAACTACACATTGATAATTGAGATCATATTCGTTTGATTAAAACAGTGCAATGGAAACTTTTTGTTCTTCTTCCAGACCAATATTGCTGTTTAGTGAATGTTCGAATGTTCGTATGGTAATTTGTAAGTAATATTCACAAAAAGAAATATAAAAAAGTCCTTTACCGATCCACTGGAACTCACTTCCTTGCAAATTTACGACAAAGCACCATAACAATACATTTAACGGTATTAAGCTAAGACGTCATTTATATGCTATCAGATCATGAAGAATCAACCTTGGTGTGCCCTTTAATTTTGGTGGAATTGTGATAACATGCTATTTTAAATAAACAATGCCCGTTTTCATGACACAGCATCATATAATTATGTGGCACAAACCAAATGGGGAACACCTTGTGGAAGTTCCAGGCAAATCCATTCATAAATAGAGGTGTAGTGAACCAGGAATTATGCTCGATTACCCCTTGACTGGGTTACTGCCCTTTTACCCCACTGTCCCATTCGGAACACCACTCGGCCAATCTCACGATCAACCTCAGATGTACAAAGACGGACTGTTTTTAAAAATTACGGGAAAACCTTGGAAAAACTCGATGATGTCAGTTAAAATGGCGTTAGCTCTCGAAACTGTGAGTGAAAACATTCGACGTCGCCAACGCTACTCGTTTAAGTCACTGACGTGAAACCAACGTATCCTAATATAAACATCTTAAGATTCTTAAATGACGGCTGAAAAAAATCTTAATTTTTCAGAATGATCAATCATTCTCAAAAATTAAGATTTTTCAGCCGTCATTTACTGTAAAAGATATAATTATACCGTGCTAGTTTTTCTAACACTGTTTCCGCCTAATAAAATGCACGATTTTGTTACATACCCATCCGCCTTACATACATCCGAGGTCTGTTGCAGTTTACGGAGATGGCCGAGTTATGTTCCGAATGCCCTTTGTCCCTGACAGAGGGAAATATGGCCACGCAGCCTAATTATGAGCGTATAGTTATTTAGACATATTCTTTGAAAATTTTAAGGAAACATCTGTCGGTTAGTGTAGAAAGGTTTTTGTCAACAAACAATTATACACGAAGGCTCCTTTCCATGATTGAAATAATACAACGTAATAATATAAAAGCAGCTACAATTTTTACAACATCACATACACCGTTGTCAAATGTAGAAGTTGTGAAGTTGTGAAATGTTTCTTCATGAAGACCCCCCTTTTCTGACAAAGCATCGTATTTCAAATAAACGAACACATCCGACAGGGTATTCAAAGAACTTGTCTGCCAAAAATTATTCATACCTAAAAAAATTTCCAACATTTTTTTAAATATTTCACTTTATACCTTTAGTGACTCTATGGCAACATTTAAACAAGTAATCTGAGGTAGCATGCGTATATAGTCTGAATTCTGTCCAGTAATTTAAGAAACGACGCATTTTTGAAAAAAACACCTTGTTTAACCCCACGTCTATTTTTTCAGCCCGGGCAAGATTAAACGAAAAGAATCTGAGAGACTTTGTCTCAATGATTATTTCTGTATAGCTTGGTTGAATTCCGATCAGCATTTTCAAAGAAGAAAATTTTTATATTTCACAAATCCATGTAATCGAGTGTTTTATTTTGGTAGCTCAAAGCTGGTAAATGTCTAGTCGAACGCCATTTGTATATGTCACCCGTCACTCGAAAAAAGACCATCGAGGTAGTGCGTAAAGTGTCGACCCTAGTCAGACTGCGCGGATTGCGCAGACTGACTGAGGTCGAAACCTTTCACATTTTGCTTATATTCTGAATCTAGAATGAATAATCTATCTTCCAGTGAAAGAATTTTTGAAATGCGACCTCTGGTTGATCTATGCTGGACCAAATCTCTTTTTCAAATATTTATTGTAAATAGTTCCCAGATGGTCCCTTTTCTTGTGACGGGTCACATATTATATATTAGTCACCGCATTGTCTTGCACCCGGAATTGTTTTTCGAATTTCTGAAAGATCGTCTGATTTGGAATTTAGACATTCAAACTCTGGTGGTTTTGTCATGAATCGTTTACCTTTATACAAATATCTACATGTCTTACCTATCTCGCAAACTTGTGAATGTCAAATTAATTATGTCCTATATAATACATCTAAATTCGCATTCATCTTATTGCTACACGAAACTTCTGACGAATGAGGTAAACATTCAGATTTTTTGGGGGGATGGTGGCTAAATTTTCAGATTGGTTGCTTGACGAGTGCCGTATGAAATGCGTAAGCTATCATGTCTACCTGGCCGTTTATAATTGAGATCCTTCTACACTGGCTGTAGATTCGTCAATTTGGACTCCCAAAATTTCGTTCAATTCGTTTTTGACAGAAAAAAAACGAGGCTGCGACATTCCTTAGATAAAATATAACATGACAGGATTTTACTTAAATGTAACAAATGTCACAAAGTCACAATTAAATTCAATTATGAAATTAAAAGCGTAGTTAAATACCTCAAATATATTTCAGTATCGCGTACATGTAATGTTACAACTTATGGTGGCATCGTAGGGCCTCCGTGGTTATTTGAATTTATTTCCGAAAGTTTGAAAATGTCTTATATCATTAATATATATTATGTAAAAATGACAAATATCGTTAGAAGATAAGAAATCATTCCGAATCTTTTTCGCCTTTGAAAACTTTAATTAATAGGTAAAAAGAATATGTTTGGATTCAAGAGGTTATAATAATAAAACCTATTAATTCCATACGAATACTATTAGAAGATTCATACATAAATGCGCTAATGTTTTTAGTTTCACTTCTGCAAAAGTGAAAAAGAGTACTATATTCGTATGTTATGATTTAATATCACGATGGAAAATGTGAATATTCCTCTATGATGGATTGATATCTTGTGTCAGTAGCTTGTGCGTAAGCCTACCAAATACATCTAGCTATGTACTCCAAATTGTAATAGATGAGGGGTGAAGTCAATTTATGAATAAAAAATGAAAAAAATCTTGCATGACTAAAAATAATCTATTGTAAAAGATAGTAAAACCAATTTCTAGGTAACTTAATTTTTTTATTCGTTTGTAGTGCACTTATACTAATAATAATTGCGATCCAATAAAATAAAGAATTCTGATTGGTTTAGATCGCATCACGTGGGGAAATCCATTGCACTTTATTTCTGTATAAAATGCAATAGGTCTTTAGGGAACCCCCCGACCTTTGATCTGCAAGTCCTGTGTTGTAGCTCCCGTTCATCAACGCAACATTGGTATTTAATCTGTTATAAATCAAGATATTTTCGAAAGAATTTACGATTTCAAGCATGCAGTTCTGATTCTGAGCCGACGTGGACTTAGAAAACAGCGAGTCGACAAAGACCATCAAGCGACCCTCTCAACCAAGACCGACCACGCCGTTTTCGTTTAAAAATACAGACTAACTTGGCAGAAACAAGTTTGTTTTTTTTTTTGTCATAAGTACCTCTACGATTTCCCAAGCTGTCGTTTATTTGTGTTTCGTTTGTTTTACAAACAGAAAGTAGACTTGAAGATTTATTGTTTTGCCGAGTATTTCAATAGATTCTTCGATCTAGAGGATTGTAATTATAAGGGACGAGTGTCTTTTTAACTGCGTTTATTGGGGTAAAAAGTGCAATTGCCTTAGCACATGACTTAAACATAACGCCCTATGGGCGTTATTTGCCACGTGCTAAGGCTATTGTACTTTATACCCCAATAAACGCAGTGAAAAAGACACTCATCCCTATAATGAGATTTAAACAAAGATGGCATGTTTCTCAATGAAAGAATATCCATCTTTCAGCGAGGATAGGACGACCTTTATGGGCTTCCTTACTAATCATTTCTCGTAAGAACAAGTCTCAATCAGGAACGCGGATAAAAATCGATAAGTTTAATTTTATTCCATCCATCGGTTCGGGGAATCAATAGGCCTAGTTAGGAGGTTTTTTCCGTGTACTATCTCTATTGGAAACTTCGTTTTGCACTCTTCTAACGGAATAAATAAACGTTCAATTGGAAAAATTGCCTCTGTCTTTGTTTGTTTAGACACCATATACTTCTTAGTCTTAAGTTTTAAAAAGAATCATCGTTTTTTTGGTTACAGAAGAATTTTAAGCTACGACAAATTTTTTAATCATCTGTTTTCGAAAGGTTCGATATTTTACCAATTCAAAACATTTAAGACGTATTTTTGTCTCACTGGTGGTTTTCGAAACAGTAACATCAACAATCACTTTACATATGTATTAATAAATTAGTGATAGATGTCTTTTTGTTCTTAATATGTGGTAAGTCATCTGCAAGGCAAAAATGCTTCTTAAATGTTTTGGTGAAAGCGGCCCCTGGCTCGACTTGATTTCAATTGATAGTGAAAGGAAATACGACTCATTTATGTCTGCCACCAATTGACGGATGATAATTTGAACGCATAAGGTGCATGAGAATGTGCTCTTCTTTTAGGATGAAGAAGCTCAAGCCAGCGATACAGAAATGATACCCCATTTTACTAAATGAATTGTATCTAATGCACGTATCAAACTTGGAACGCTGGTTTGCGTTTCTATATCATGCTGGTTATTGGCATCGCCTGCACGGTAAATTTGGTGGTAAACTACAGGAAGCTATAGATAGTGAGGTGTACCAGCCGCCGCTTTACATATGAAAAAGGAATAAAAGTAGAGCTATACCCATAAAACTGCAATAAAACCATTCCGTATAAATTTGAATTCATATTTACAGTCCTAGAAAAAGTCACTGAGTTATGATTTTATTAAATTAAAATGTGGCTCTGAAAAGTATGTTTATCTGTCATTACTTAATTATTCGCTTGAAAAAAAAAGTAGTTCGTGAGATGACTACAAAAATATCGTACTTACAGCTTTTTCAAGCTGTAGGTGCGACATGTTGGTCGTCCGTCAACGATTTTTGTTGTAGAAAACTAAGTTTTATGGATTTGTTTTTGTTGTGAACTAGAATACTTAATGACCTAATACATCAGAGATGTAACACGTTGTAGCGCATTGATCAACACTTTCGTTTGTAGTAATTTATTTGTTTGTATGTATGGAGTTGAAAGATAATTTCAACAATATTTCGGGGAAATCGCGGCGGCGTGTGTTCCATGGATTAATGGATTAATGACATTTCTTGCACCAGTACAATCATTTCATCCTTTTCTCGCCTCCATCCTTCATAGGTTTACTGTTATCAACCCATTTGACGGTGACAAATGTCGTAAAGGATGTGTGTTGTCGGTGGGAATCGAACCTGAGACCCTCTGAATGATAGTTCGAAGCGCTTCCAAACTGCTCTTTGATGACGGCTTCGTTTGCAGTAGCATTGTGTTATTTAATATGGCCTTTACATGGCTCGGCAAACTGTAATCTGTCATTTGACAAAAGTCACTGCGGCACGAGTCACTGGTCTCCAACCACTGGACATTTGTTAAGTATATTGCGGTTGTACTGGTGTGAGAAACGACTGAAAACCATGGGCAGGTGCATCAGGCTATCTTACTTCAATTACATTGAAAGTGTTGCTCAATGTAACTATATCAAAATTAAGGCAGAATCCAAAGCGATGGGAAATAGATGCTCAAAACTGGATTTTTAAGTACAGAAAAGAAGTGAAAGAATGAACCTATATTAGAACAAGGTGTCAGACTGTCACAAGATACGCCCGGCACTCTACTGGATGTCCAAGTTTGAAAAAACAAAACAAAGGGGAATTACTCAAAAATTATACTATATAGAGTTACGGCTCTTTGTACTGCACGTCGTGTTCATTAGAGAAGCAAACCTGCCGAATTTCAATCAAACGGACGCATGGTGACTAGTTATGTTCTGGACAAAAGAGTGGATGCCACGCCTAATCACATCGAACGCTCCGTCTTTAGACGGGCGTATTGTAATTGTGTCGAAAAAGGATCTGTAGACCTACATTCAAGAATTTTGAACCACTGGCAAATAAAGAGTTCTGTCCTGAACATATAATCACTCCCAAAGCGTTAATAATTCATTTATCTCCTTTTACAGGGAAATGTATAACGAGGCTATCGTTCAGTAATTCTTGGCAAGGCGGTTATTCAAAGGTTAATGTTTCTTCCGTGCTATATGATATTGGACAGGTGGCTTCCAACAAGTTCTACGTTCAGGATGTTAAAACGTCTGCGAACGTTTAGAAATGTGTCCCGCCTTGCACGGGTAAAGTTGGGTATAATTCATTAAACGTTTCGCCTACTTTTAAATCTTGATCGCAGGGCAGGTCTATAATATTGCATATCGTCCTTGATTAAGAAGCAGCCCAAAGGCTTGTTATACGATATTCTCTTCCTTTTGTGTTTTATTTTATTTATTGTTTTTCCAAGGACGAAAAATTCCCTAGAAAATAAACAAAACCAGCCTTATCGTGGGGACATTGTCACATTCATAACTGATTTCATTAACTATTGAATGATTAATATTACTTTAACCTTTCAACATATTTATCGTATTTCTGGTATAGTGTGACGTTTGGTTAAAAGATTCGTGCATATCATGGACACAACAGAAATGCATAATAGTATGCTTTTCCCCAAAAAATTTGAAGCGTGCACGTCACATTCTAAATATGAACGCACAAGCGTAAAAGTAAAGCCTACACCTACATAATTTACGCGTACAGACATCTCTTAGGCGTATACGACGTGATTTGTTCCCGTAAGGTAAAAGAATTCTACGACCCTGTATATTAATACATACCCATAAACTATAATTGAAGACGAAGAAAAAATTGCGTTTCAGCCCCCCCCCCTCCCTTTTAGCTGTCGTCTGCAACCACTTTCATTAGGGACCGGCTTGAAATTGCGAGAGGAAAAACGGGGGAAAGAGTTTAAATTATCTTTTTGTTTAAATTAGAGACTAAAAAATGGTTCAGATGATGCTGTGTACGTCATGGATAGTACAAACTTTATAATTTAAGCTGCTCCGTACTCGATTTTTTTGCCATTTTATTTAACAGAAAACAACAACAACAACGACTTCAATAACCCTAACCTATGAGTAGGTACACTCGCCTACAATCAAATAATTGAACCAGCCTTTGACCTACGATAAACATACGTGACAGAGATCCCATCATTGCTGCTAGAACATTAGCCTGTTCGTTCATTCAACTCCCTGTATCTTTCCTAAATCGAGAACCAATATTCAAAGATATTGGACAATAGGGAAAATTGGACCGGCGTCGGAGAAGTGTTTTATTGGGGTTCACAACATCGAGCATGCTTCGAAAACCTAATATTACATGTGAAGATGCGTCGATCGGTGGTGATTTTAGGGGATTACGTTGGATCTTTAGACAAAGGAACAAAGGATTAATTTTTTTCACAAGACGACATAATTTTAAGACGGGGTAAAATAAGAAGAAGTTGCAATCGAAAATGCATGATATCAAGTTTTTCATAAATTTAAAACGGGGTTAAATTAGGCGAATTTGGAACGAAAAATCTGAGAAAGATGTAGTATTTCGTATTACAAAAAATAAATTTTGATTAAACGAGAAATCATTTCATACAACCGATTTCCCATGAAAGTTTTAACACATAGGTCCCAATTTGGCGACTTTCTTCAAAAACCTCGTAACTACAGCTTAACCAAAGCTGTAGTTACGAGGTTTTAGAAGGAAGCCGACGATATTTTTCATTCGTGAAAATAGATGATTTTTTTTAAAAAAGCAGTGTTAAAATAATTGTTAATTGGCGTTTGCTCATAGTGTTATTTGGAGAGCGACCTAGTGTGGCATATGATTATAATTCCAGTGAACCCGAGTAGTGTGTGTCTTAATGGATTTTTCAATGAGGATTTAAACAGAAAATGATGGTGAAACACAACGTTAGACAATCATGGTCGTGGTAAGCATAGCTTCTTCACATTTTGAATTGAGGTAGTGGACCCGTAATAGATCCGCAACGTTTTGGAAGTAAAAAACTTTAACAATGATAGCCGAGGTTTCCTAATGATTTTCATTAGGAAACCTTGGTTAACATTGTGAAAGATAATGTTTTCCGAAATGTTGCGGAACTATTACGGGTCCACTACCTTAATAGCAACTATATGTCGCAAGGACGTTCAGTGAAACTGATTTTGAAGAACATCTTGCAATCGATGCGTATTTATCACCTCACTTACTGCTGTACGTCGTTAGGCGACCAAAGTCTCGTTATTACTGATAAACAAAGCTGTAGATGTGAGGTTTGGTCCTCCATCGGCTTACTAAACATAATTATTTGCTACTAATTAAGTTGGTGCTTTAAGCATTTTGACACTTCTGAAATATTGTGAAATGGTTAACATACGTCTACATACTGCCAACTAGTGCTAATTGATAAAGCCACTTTTTTCTTCAAAATTTGGACTTTAGCACATTAATTGAAAAAAATCACACGTATTAGCTCACCTGAGTCCAACGTACTCAAATGGGAGCTTTCAGGGACACCCTGAGTCCATCGTCTGTAGTGCGCCGTGTGTAGTGCGTCGTCACTTTTAAAAAAAACTTCAACCGCTTGGTCGATTTCAAAGAATTTTTCCTGGATGTTCCTTGGAAGATCCCTTTTAAAAATCTATTTCGAAATATTAAATTACCCATCAATATGAGCGTGGTAGGGTGGATTTTTTTCACTGTTAAATCTTTGAACGACATTTTCTCAACCACTGGACCAATTTCAGTGAAATTTTATCAGAATGACCCATAAGGTACCTTTTACATAAATTTTAAGCAAAATTTTTGATCGGCCTATATATATGGGCGTGGCTAAGCGGTTCCGTTCTTCACTTTGAAATCTTTAAACGATTTCCCCTCCTAAACCACTGAGCCAATTTTAATGAAACTTTTGCTAAATGTGCTTTGTAACCCTTTTAAGAAATTGTCTGCCATTTTTTTATTGGTCCATTACTATTGGCAGGGTGGAGTTGTTTCACTGTGATATCTTTGAACGACGTCCCCCCCTATACCACTAGGTCAATTACAATGAATCGAATGAATCTTTCGATTATATAATATTTCCTTGGATTGGTCATAAATAGTCTGATGAGTTTGTATTAACTTATTTTAGTTCGATTTTGACGACAGCTTAATCCTATAGAATCGCTTTCAAAATTGTGACCCGTCACGCGAAAAGGGCCCATCTGGGTAGTGCGTAAAGCGTCGACCCTAGTCAGACTGCACGGACTGCGCAGACTGACTAGGGTCGAAACTTTTTGCACCATTCTTCTTTTCTGAATCTAGAATGATCAATCTACCGTCCAGTGAAAGAATTTTTGAAATGCGACTTCTGGTTGACCTTTGCTGGATCAAATATCTTTTTCAATAATTCATTTTACAAAATTCCCGGATGGTCCCTTTTCGCGTGACGGGTCACAATTATATTTACTTTTTTGTATTTCTTTTGAACAATCAGTTATCAATATTTCTAACATACTGTAAACGGGGTAATTTTGGCGGTGGTTTTATTTTGGCTATATTGGCGGTCAAGCTTAAATGCGCCAAAATTAATCCACCGCCAATATTTGTCATTATCAAATATGAAATCTATACATTTTTAGTCAATGTTTAATAAATTTATATCAAAGATTTGCAGACCATACTTATTGTAATGCTGACAACGTTGACATTTCGACCGGTCAGTGCAATACTATTGTAAGTGCCTATAAATTATAGGCACTTACAATAGTATTGCACTGATCCCTCTATTTCAAGATTCCAGATCCAAGTTGATACATTGTTATGTAATCACAGCGAAAAAGTGTGAACAACTGATACATGCGTTTTAACTATAACAAAAGTTGTGAAAACAAACTATTGTCAAGTTTGTAGAAAGTTGACATTACTCTAGAAATTGCCTTTCTTTTACTTACGTTGTTTTAAACGCCGAAAAAAGTAAAATATACATAAAGCGTTTAATTTTGGCGTTGAATTAAAAAGCGCCAAAATAAATCACCGCCAATAAATCGTAATCGAAAAACCGCCAAATGTGGACACCGCCAATATAAAGCCGTTTACAGTATTTGACCGTTTAAATCCAATGTGTACATGCGCATGTTCATTGCCAGAGGGTTTTAATTTATAAAACTCATAAATAATAATTACTTTCCTTTGACTGAGGCGGGAATTTCTAGGATCTGTTTATGTGGAGAATTTTTCTGTAAATATTTTGATTATGTTAGATTATACTCATGAACTCAGATGAATAATTTATACATAATATACACCCTCTTCTCAACCGAGTTTCCTTTTACTATTGTTATTGTTAGATTTCCATGAAAGCTTTATGCTTTAAATTTTGGCCTTGGACGCTAGAGCCAAATTGAGTGTTTGAGTGTCAATGGATATATACTTCAGATACTCATTTCATAATCCGATTTTTGTCATATAGATTATTAAATATGACAAAAAATCGAATTAAGAAACAAAAACCTGTGTTTGTGTCACCTATTGTACAAAAGCCAACGACTGAAACCTAACTGCATGTTAAAAGAATTGATACTGTCCCTAAAGTATTCGTTGAAGCACGAAACGAAACACGAAAACGTTATTGGAAATTAAACGAATCAAAATGAAATTTGTAGGATCTCGCCTACGCGATTTTGCATTTTGTCAGCTTGGTTTGATGAACCGTGCGTCAACGGATTAAAAACGGCAGCTGTTTTGAAGGTAATTGTAACAAAGAAAAAGGGGGAGGAAATCGCTTACCGTATCGGCGAGGCTTGATTGAACATGATCTTTAGTTTTACAGAATATCTGCATACATACCGTATTTTCCCGTAGTATTCGAACAGATCCGGGCAAACATTGAAGACTTAGATCATACTGCTCTCCAGGTAGCAGTATGATCTGTATCTATAAGGTTTGCCTTACTCTGGCCCTCTCTGACGCATAAACACTTTCGGCCCCCCTCACATTAATTTTTAAGAACGAAAATTGTCTGTCTTTCTTGTGTCCGAAATTCTAGTGTTATTAAGGTAGTGCTCCATAGGAGACTTGTGTTGAGTTTGCTGTTCAAAGCTGCTGATTTGCAACAACTGACCTTTAATTCATCTGATTTTTTCCTTCAAATAAATTCTCAACTCAAACGGGAAAACATGTGTACGTTTATTTGAAATACCTTTGTAATTACTGCTCTCTTTTTGAATGTATGACGTTGACCTGTGACCTTGACCTTAGAGCATTGTGATAACTTGCATCAAATGACAAATCAACTCATAATGGAGAGTGCAAAAAAATGAAATCCGATCATAACCTAGGGGCTATATAACGGACAAGTTCTATTTGAAGTTTTGATATTCACCTTTGAGATCTTTGAGGCAATTGAGATCTATCAAAAATGAACCATTCTTTTCTATTGAAGAGTCAGGTTTCAAAATCATTTGAAATATACCATTAAACGCAATAGCTATACTCCGAACAAGCTTTATTGTTTTTTTCATTTGACCTTGACATGTGACCTACATGTTGGAGATTTAAAAAAAATCGTTTCAAAAAACAAATCATTTCATGAAAGAGAATGAACTGTGCACAATTGTATTGAAATCCACCTTGAAACGTAGGAGTAATACCTCAGGCAAGCTCGATCTCAATGTCAGACCTTGACATGTGGCCTAAAACATGTTATTTATAGAAAGAATGCTTCATATGATACATGATAAAGAACAAGTGTGCAAAGTTAATATGAAATCCACCCATAAACGTAGGAGCTTTACTCCGGAAAAGCTTCATTCGAATTTTTGACCTTGACTTGCGACGAAGATCTTTGAGCTTGATGTAAAATTTGTCTCAAATGGCACATCTTCTTATAATGGAGAATAAGTGTGCAAAAATATTATGCAATTGTATAAAAAATAGGACCTTTGTTAAAGAATTCTTCTTTTTAATCACTTTACCTTTATTTGTGATTTTTGATTGGAGCTATATGAAAAATTGTTTCAGATGTATATATGTTCGTTCTAGAGTACAGTAGTGCCAGATTTATTTAGTAGGCCTACCTATCTTCAAATAAACACGGCATGTTCGTAAAGCAAAAACAAAACAACAACAAAAAAAAAAAAAAACAAAAAAAAACCGGCATTGTTTTAAAGTTCGACCTTGACCTTGGCGGAGGGTTTTGACATCATAAAATAAAGATATTATTATTTTTATTATTATAAAAGATGCGGATCGGAGAGAGAGTGTGACTTTTACGTCAAATAAGAACGCTGTACCCAGAATAACGTTTAAGGTATGGGAAAATGTTCAGCCTGCACGTTAAATTCGAATGTCAAATTTCGCAGACATACAGACTGGCGAATAGAAATACATACGGACACAGGTAAAACAATATGCTCAAGGTATTCATAGGCGTATCTTGGACTTTGAAATTTATACGCACTCAGACGGCGACAACCAAAGAATATAAAGGATAGAAACGATAAATGAACTGAGACATATGGATATATGAACTTGATGAATTCCCTCCGTCTGCTCCCTTTTTGTGATTTTAGCGTTGGTGAATAATCAAAACATCGTAACTACAGCTTAAATTAGCTGTAGTTTCGATGTTATGATCATTCATCAACGACATTCTTTGAAAGAGGATTTATTTTTTCTTACGCACTTGCGTAATGTGCGTAAAGGGAGCTACGCCCTTGGTATTATCTCCTTTTTTCATAATTGCATATCAGAGTTAAAAGCGCTGAAAGAATCGGTTAGGGGTCAATATCGCATATATTTCATATCATTGGTCCCGGGTTTATTCAGCGACGGCAGCACACATCCCTTCTGAGATCATTTTTTACATTACAGTAAAATGTGCATAAGGCGACCGCTGAATGGACCACGCAAAAGCTGTCGTTTAAGAGAATGGTCGCTCAGTACACATTATACTATGTTAAAACTAAAAAGAACCGTCTCATTTTAGACGATTCTTTTTACTTTTTACAACATAGGATTTATTTACAAAATTTTTTAAACCACTAGCATATACGTTTTAAGATATTTTAATTTAAATAAGGGGATTTTGAGGAGGGTCGCTTACTAAAAGTGGTCGCTTTATAGACGTGGTCGCTCGAGCAAGATGGACTGTAATCGTTATGCTTTATGGGATAAGTAGCTGGACGCTCGGAAAAGATGCAGTACTAGGTCTACTGGTGAAAGAAATTCTAAGAATCAATGGTTAGATTCTCCAGTCGCCGCGTTATGACTTTAAAACTGTTAAAAGCAGTGTTAAACGCGATTAAAACTGGAAGTTGAAAGAATAAATCAATCGAAACCAATCAATTCTATCATATCTCACCATCCGCCCTTCATTCGTGTAAAAGTTAACACCCAACTGGAATGCCTGTAGTCAATAAATCACTTAGCTGCGGGAGTAAATTCATTATTGTTATTAAATCGTTTGTTGTAGATCGATACATTAATGTTAAATGCCTGTTTATCATTAATACATTTTACGCTAGGGTATTCATCTAAACTTTATTACGTGGGGAAACGTATGTGTGTTTTTTTATTGATAAATCACCCCATGAAACGTTGAAAAAATCTCGAACAAACTGTTAGAAGCGATGAAAACCTGCATCGTTGAAGACAGCCAACCTTGGAACTTTCAAATTCTGACTTTCTAACACACGTGGCTGTCTTATCGTCATCAATCAAAAGCAAGTTCTCCTAAGTGGCTCAAATTATTATTAGCAATCTTAGGAATTGACAATATAATTGATCGTGCATGGCAGATAAATCGAAAAATGCGCGAATTCGTATGATGGGCAATTATGAATGTCTTGGAAAAAAACCGACAACATCGATTAATTTTTAATCCATATATGGCGATTTCGAACGGCCTATATCGAGTTCCGAGATGAAAAAAAATCTAAAAATTGCCGACTTAAGTTCAATTTTGCATGTTTCTCGATCGCGTGATATATCATATTAAAATATACTTCCATTATCATATGTTTCGAATTAATAACCTTTCTCATTATACAAAGGTCGGAGTACGCGCTTTTATTGAAAGTCGACAGGAGGAGCTCAGATGACTTCGATTCCATTTATTTGTTAGTGGTATGAAGTTCAACATTCAACATTATTGCAGCTTGATTATCTAATCATGGATTCATTGTTGTTGTTTTTTCACACCAGTACAACCATTTTCATCTGAGCCACCAGCTGCTCGTCCAAGTTAGACGTACTGCTCAAGGGTGTGACTTCCGTTACGCAATTTACGCAAGGTCGTAAAAGAAATAATCTTCTGTTGAAAGATATCGTTGATGAATGATCAAATTATCGAAACTAGAGCTTATTCATGCTGTAGTTACGATGTTTTGATTATTCACCAAAGCTCATTTCATACCTTAAAGGGAGCGCCGCGGACATAGGGCATGCATCTTTTGTCAGTCCTCATATCGCCTTTATCCTATACGTGTATAGTCTTCGGTTGTCGCCTTCTGAGTGCGTATAAATTTCAAAGCCCTAGATACGCCCATGCTGCTTGTCATAAGCCTATTGGTGTAGGACAAATGACTAGTGTCAAAAATAACTGTTGACATATATATTCGGATGAAAGATAGACGATACAGGGATCGAACTTATGATCATTCGAGATCGCGACCTCGAGCCTCTTGCTATACCACAAACACACTTAATTCTATTTAACCCTTTGCTGTTTAATCCCTGATTTTTACTTGCCTGTGATTTTATGATTGAGAAAACATTGTGAAATAAGAAGAAATTGCTTCTGACAAACAATTTCTTCTTTTTCCACACTATTTTCTACCCTGCAGAATGGTTATTTTTCAAATTAAACCCACAATATAATTTCGTCTGCAAAACCTTTGAATTTGGACAGGTCCAAATTTTTTAAAACAGGAAAGGGTTAAACCATCCAGGTTGACGGTCACAATCAATAACTAGGCCAAGATCTAAGAACATTAGTATAAAGCTGGAAAATCGTACGTCCATCAGAATTCGTACATCCTGATTGGCTGAAAAGGTGGTTTCATTCCTCAATATAAACAATTTTGATTACGCAGCTATTTTGAAAGCTTGCACACAAAGAAGTCCTATACGAAATATGTTTTTTATTGACAAATGTTAACTTTTTTTGCTCCATGATATTAGATTACATTATTTGAAGAGAATAATTGTTGATTTCATGGACTTATGAAACTAAAAAACCTAATCACACTCATGTATGAACCCGTCTAACGTGTTCATACTTTGTGATAAGATTTATACTTTCATACCTCAATGAAATCAACAAAAACCCTGTTCATCTCATAATACTTTTTACGTATCATCTACCGCGTCGGCGCTGATGTGTTTATTTTGCTACAATGACGTCGATACATAGTAATTTTATTGAAGTAAGGGTTAAAATCATCCCATTGTAATCAATTGTTAGTTAAGGTTACGTTTACACTAAGTAAAACGACTAAAATAAGACCAAACGCGACGCTACGCGTACAAAACAGGAAACTATTTTAGAAATCAATCGACTTTTTTGTGTCTCGTTGCCATGGAAACCAATGCCTGTGTAAAGAATTAAAGGGAGATCTTTCATTTGGAGTTCGTGATCATTGCTAGGAATTAGGGACATATTTTGATGTAATGCATTTTATGTCAGTCATGTAGATTTCATTGACATTTCCCAAGCGGAAATTAACATGCCTCTCTATTCAAAGTAATTGAGTTACAAAAATTTCCGAATATATTTGATGTTTTATCCTGGTTGGCGTCTTAGCTATTCCTATCCGCCGTTTAGTAAAATAAAGTGTATTAAGAGATGAAGAGAGTATCTTTTGATTTCATTAAGTTATGAAACTAAAAACCTAACCACACTGCGTTTAGTGTTTTAGGTTTTTAGTTTCATTCCTTCGTGAAATTAATAAATAGAGATGAAGAGAGTATTTTTTGATTTCATTAAGTTATGAAACTTAAAACCTAACCACACTGCGTTTAGTGTTTTAGGTTTTTAGTTTCATTCCTTCGTGAAATTGATAAAACCTCTCTCCAACTCTTATGATATAATATTTTGGAGTGAACATATTCAGGTTTCTACATTAGAAGATACACTGTATATTTATTATGGAGCTATTTTGTGTGATAGCATACAAAATAGCTGCGAAGATAAAATAGTCTTCATTGTGGAATGAAACTAATCTTTCATCCAATCAGAATGCAAGAAATTAAATTATTAGTGTATGAAACAAAAAACACGGATTATTTCCATCTAGGAATGCATTTTGACATATCGTATTGTCATTTTACTATCTGTTGAGAAAAAAATGCGCATTTTTACTGCCACACAAGTTTATTAATTAATTTGTAGTTATCTTAACATGATATTAAAGGTAATTTGTGAAGGTGCTTTGCAAACCCGCAAAGCTAGCGATCTGTGCAACCTGACAAGGGTCGTCACTTTTCGCGGTTTTCCAATTCGCATGATGGGTCCTAAATATTTTTTATGAGATTCCCGACATTGTCCTTTTAGTGAGAAAAACACATATACATGAATAAGCAATTAGAGAAAGGTCTGACATTACAACTAAATCTGTCCAAAGTAAAAAAAAAAAAGATAAAGCAACAACAACATCAAAGACGACGACGACGGTACGATGAACTAAAATAACAAATGCTGAAAAATAACAATTGAGTCTGTGCGTGACATTTCCAACAATTTGAAATGTTCGTGAGGTGCAAGCTTTGAGTAGCGTTGACAGTCATATACTGTAAAAATAAAGTTACCCGGTGGCCTACAGATACTTTGAGACCTTATTTATCTACTAAACGCAAGGTGAAGACTCTAGTCAGACTGTGCATATGCTGATGATTATGATTCTTTTATTACCTCCACAGTAGGAGAGCTCAATTTTACAACAATACAAATAACAACCTGAAACAACACATATACAGGCTGATTCAGAATCTTTTCTTTGCGAATATTTGAAATTGTTGGAAATCTCACGCACAAGCTAAATTATTTAATTTACATTTACATTTACATAAAAAATTACATTTGTGCAAGCGTACTTAATCACTTTTGTCAAAATATGAGTTGTTTTTCATTTCCTCTGTGGATTACAAGTTAAATAATTGATGTCGTTTTTTGGATTTCTTTGATGTTTTTATTTTTACCGATAAACATCTATTTTTGTCTGGACGATGACGTTCTAGCATGCAATTATCTCTTTACATGTTTATATTCAACCAGTCTGGGCTCCAGACATACAGAACATACAAGTGCTTATTAAATGTCATGTACATTTCGAGAGAAATAAAACGTCAAAACAAGAGGTCTAAAATGGCCCTTGGGTGTTCACTGGTGACGTTGTTCTATATCGCATGTTGTAAAGAATATTTAATTTTATTTTAGCATCTACTTTCGATCGCCTTTCTTCAACCGGTACTCTTTCTTTTTAACCTTCCTTGCTTCTTTTTTTCTCTTTCTACCTACGACTAAATACTAAGAGAATACTAAGAGAATATTGAATGAGTGGTCATGGAATACCGAATTTATTTAACGAGTCATCTATAAACAGATAAGTACGAGGCTGTGCCGAGTTTTTATATGTTTATAGATGACGAGTTTAATAAATTCGGTATTTTATAAGCACAAATTTGATATTCTATTTATATTATGACCTAAATTTTGGCGATGAATTGAGAAAAATTCAGATATTAATGGATTCAAGTTATTCCGCGAAACATATTACGCCGTTTGCGAATTGACGTCATCAAATACATTATGACGTCATTTTGACAACGAAAAGATAACGTTGCTATACGTCATTGGCTCATTTGCATAGCTATTCCACTAGTGTAATAACACCCATGTATACTCAAAAATATTCAACGGGTAATTCCACACCCGCGTTGTAGGTCATATTATAATATCGGCTACAACCCAATCACTTAGCAAATGAATTGGACCAATAAATATTTAAAATGATCACGGGCATGACTAACTTTCGTTTTTTTTTGGAAACAAGCTGATCTGAATCTTGTCTAGAATATAAAAGTTATTCAGCTTGCCAAGGCTCGATGAATGACATTTCTATTCTAAATGCGGTTAGGATTAGCTTGTCTCTAGCAGTATTTATTGTAGGCAGAGGGATTGGAGTATTTCCTCACTTTTTCAAAGATCCCCCATATTTTCTGGATTTGTGGGGATCTTTTTACTATAACCAAAGAGCATGAATTACCACATTTCTCATATGCGTCAATTTCGTACTGAAACCCCCCACATTTTGAAATCCTAGACTAATTATTACTCAAGTAAAATATCTTGACAGATCCTATATGTATGTCATTTCAGTCATGAGATCGGATACGCTCCTAAAGCTCTAGAAGAAATCACGTGCATCGATGATTATGATGACTTTGATCCCACAGAGACGTTATCGGCGGCCACTTCAATGTCACAGGTAATGTTTTAACCCTTTTACATTTTTCGAAATTTTAGACCTGTTAAGATTTAAAGATGTTGTAGATGAGAATGAAAAATATGTACACTGACACAAAACATGAACCATATTTTGGTGTATTAATTTTTGTGAAAATAAGAGAAATTGCAACAATTTCACGCTAATCTACATTATTTTCTAAGGTATAAATCACAGTAATCAAAATCTTGGATTGTCGTAGCGTTATCAACACAAAATTTGTTCAAGCTTGGCGGAATGCGACGGAGCTTAAAAAATTTCATTACCCTGGCGTCAAATTCAGGGAAAAATACGAAACGAAGTTGTAGGCAAAGTTTGCGATAATCCTGAAATACAAAACTACTTTTATGGCTTAGGCAATCAATAGATGTACATGTAGTTGATAAACCTCCAGTGACGGATTATATTCATTTGAACTTTTTTAGCTAGTAAGGTGTTTGCCAAGTTAACATACATAAATTTATGTATGTAAACTTGACAAACGCTTTGCTAGCTAGAAAAAAAGAAAAGTATTTCCCCGGAATTGTTTTCGTATTAAAGTGATTTTTTCTTAATTGAATTCCACATACATGTGTTCCCCGCGGTAAAGTTATTTTAATGAAGTTGTCGATCTAATCCCCTCTGAGATTTGAAAAAATGGGAACAACATTCACCCATCTGAGACACTTAATCTTTCATTTCTAATACTCGATTACGAAAAAAAGGAAGATATAAGTGCCTGCAAATGCTTTTTATAAGGCTTTTTAATCCAACAACCACAATATGCATATCCCGATACAACGATTGGTTCATTGCCTCGAAGGGTTATATGATGATATTCTACTAAATTTTTTAGAATTATGTTCCTCTGTTTGAAACACTGTCTAAATTCAGACGATGGGAGATAATATGTTATGCTACTTTTTCTGAAATATCTTAATTAAATAGACTGTTTTCAAAATGCATAGTAGTCTTGTTGGCTTGCGGATGCAAGTTTTGAATTAAGGTTACTTGGGTGAACCACAGGTGGCTTTACTTTTTCGCCACCTTCAAATTGGATTTTCGAAACTGGGTATCATAAATGGATGTTGAAGAACGTCCGCCAAAAACTAACAAAACTCTTTAATGTTGGTACCCATTTGAATCATTTAATTGATACACAAGGTTTCGGCGAGAATGGTTAAAAATACTTGCTATTGTAATCCAGATACAAATACCCCCCACAACCCGTTCCTCGGAATAAGAGAACGATTTTGGTTCTACAATCAAAATTCAATAGAAGATCATTCTAAACACACATCCCTCACTCAATCTGTTGTCGCGTTAGCAAACGAGCCGAGTATAGCTTACCGGTTGCATAGATGGTCTTTATCTCAAAATAATGGCCATATTTTTTTACGTAAATTGAACCCATGAAGGAAAAGGCTGGTACCTAATTATATCGCTAATTTTGATTTGGAGGTGTCAAAGCTGTCAGGACCCAGCAGCCAATACAATCAACTGGGTGCAATATTATTGCTTCACACACTTTACCTTCTGGGTCCGATACAATACGGAGAAATTAATGGGATTCGCCGTGTTCCTTTTCAGAGAGAGGAGGTGGGCTTGCATGTTGTTTGTAAAAGTGCATACATTGCAAGGAATGTCTAATGGGTCATAGTTTATAAGCATTTACACCTGTTGAGCACGTATCCCTCAAAATAAAGTGTGCATGGAGATCTACTGGACTTGCCAGAATGGATGAATGATTCAGTGTCTGGTATTGCTGTACAATGCATTGACAAGAATTCATACGACAGAACATCAGATTGGTAAATTCTCAATTGATGTAGATCGATTTGATTGATGCAGAAGTCCTGTCTAAACCCTTATGCTTTCTCTTTCCGTCTCAGAATACGGATATTTATATAGAAAACGCCGGTCGCTGCGTTTTCTACGGAGTACTAAAGCGGCCACTGAAATATCGATAATTTAAAAATCTAAATTAAACGAGGTGAAATGCATCTATACCGGCCTAATTACGCCATTTTGCTTCTTGAATAACGCCATGTAAATTTATAATACGTACTAAGTGTTTTGTATGAGAAAAATTATCTAACGAGGTTGGGAGAATTGATCATTGTCGAGGCTCTGTCGAGACAATTATCAATTCCCACAACCGAGTTAGATATTTTTTCATACAATACACTAATTACGTATTATATTTATCTTATAACCTCTATTTGTCTTGTTTTCGTAGATGTTTCTAACAGAAATGCAAGTTTCTATAAATAACCGCATTATATCATTGTTCTAAAAATAACTATATGATATCATAAAAAATATCAAACGGAATGTTATCACACGGATATTTGTATAGTTATAAAATGAATATTGTTAGCAAGTGCCGATGTAAATTGCACCTCGCATGATATAAAATGTACAAAATTAATATTATTTGAAAGACGTTCGACCATTTAACATCGGCACATATATTGTTACGCGAGGTCAGCGTATTTTCACGCGTACACATGTGCAACATTTGCGTGTCCTCTATGGGATACCGTAGGTTCTGTATATAGTTGTGCTCCCATTTTCTCAAACTATTTTCTATTTATCAGCATACATCATCGATAAGAGCCCTGTTATAATATCTGACAAAACGTATTGTGTTTTTCCATGATTACTGTAATTTGTTCACCCCACGCATCCGAACTATCACATCTACACACATGCAACACTCTATGGCTGTTTTAGAGCATTGTAGTTTTCTTTTTATTTGTGTTCCGCATTTTCTCAAACTATTTTCTATTTATCAGCATAAATCATCGATAAGAGGCTAAAGGCTCAGCGCGAAACGTTTGTAACTCCCTATATGTTTATAGGGAGTAACAACCGTTTCTCGCAGAGCCATCGAGGCATATTACAATATATGACAAAACGCATTTTGTATTTCCATGATTACTGTAATTTGTTCACCCCACGCATCCGAACTATCACGGTATTACATTGTAATTTCTCACAATATGAATATCGATTTTTGTCAAGAAAATAGTTTGTCTTCCTTAAGCTACATTCTCTTATCAAACAGTTTGTCAAAAAGTCCGGGTTCGGTCTCCTACGGCAGTACTCATCCTCATTCGGAACATCGCTCGGACTTTTCCGTAAACTGGAAAGTACCTCGGACGTAAGCGTAGTAATTTTTGGTGGACGTTTACGTTCACCAGTGTTAATACCACGTTTGAACAATCCTGTCAGATGTTAATAGGTTTTCAAAACAGTAGTACTCATTACGATTCAATTTACTCTTTTTGAAGAATTGTAACCGTCTGACAACTATGCATTTCAAAAATGAAGTGAAACAAGGAGTCTACGTAACTTGTGGCAACCCCAAAGACATCTTTTAAGTGTGAAATCATATTCAATTCTGAGATCGGGTGAATTTTTTCCTTGCGTAGAACTACTTTTCTGACAGAGTGAGTAATTTGCCCCTTATTTCTCAATGGTCAATGGGAGGTAACTCCTGAAATAAGTAATGTATATAAAACAAAGGCAAATTAATGGAAATATCGTTATACACATGATTACGGATACAGTCCGGAGCAGGTAAAGTAAAGCATTCAGGCCATGCGATAAAGGTTTATGCAAAGGGGTTTTACTCTACATTTCAACACACGAAAGCCAAACTCAAGACAAGTGTCTGCATTTTTTTACGCGTTTATATGAACACTTAACCTTTCTTTTCTTTGAGAATGAAAATCGCGGAACAATCAATCCATATCCTTTTATAGATTTTTTATCTTCACTGGCCGAAGGCCACTGGTGCTATTGTCATGGCGTTGTGTCCGTCATCCGTTCGTGCGTCCGGTCGTAAACCTTTTCTTTAAAAATCTTCTCCTCAGAAACTACTGGATGAATTTCAATCAAACTTCACAGGAATGATCCTAGGGTGATCCTCTTTCGAAGTTGTTCAAGAAATTTAGATCCAATGACAAACATGGATTTAATGGGCGTGGCTTGTTTCCAAATATGGTTAAAAGTGGGTTTTCTCAGATTCTAATTGATGGATACCAATTAAATTTTACATGAATGATCCTTGAGTGGCCTTTTATCAGTCTATAAAAAAATATTGTGATCGGTTGAAAAATATGTATTTTATGGGCGGAGGTCATTTTTCTATATGTTATTTAGTCGAAACTTTGAAAATCATTTTATCAGAATGTAACTAATGATTTTCAACCAAATTTCACTCGAATGGTACTTTAGTGATCCTTTATCATGCTACCAGAAATTATTGTGATCGGATGAAAAATAATTATTTAAATGGGCGGAGGTCATTTCTCTATATGTTATTTAGTGGAAACTTTGAAAATCATTTTCTCAGAATATAACTGATGGTTTTCAACCAAATTTCACCGGAATGATCTTTTTGAGTAACCCTTTATGAGTCTACCAAAAATTACTGTGATCGGATGAAAAATATGTATTTTATGGGCAGAGGTAATTTCTCAATATGTTATTTTGTGTAATCTTTGAAAATCATTTTCTCAGAATGTTATGGGTGGATATCAATCAAACTTCATTGTTATGATTCTTGGGCGACCCCTTTATCATGTAGCCAAAATCATTGTCATTGGATGAAATATATGGTTCTTTTCATTAGCGGAGGTCTTTTCTCTATATGTTATATAGTGGAAAATCATTTTCAACATCAGAAGAATCCAAAATATCTAAGATCTAGTCAAAACTTTTCTTTTTATTTTACAAGAATTTCAAGCCTGTGGAGCGACCCAAGCCATTCATAGCTTTCTAGTTTAAACAAATAACACCATAATTTCTAATAATGATATCACGGAGAACTGATTAGCATTACAAAATAAGAATAATAACCTAGATCATCTAATTGTCATTTCTTTACTTTTATAACAAATGGATCGGAGAATCACTGTTTAAACTATACCGGGAATAATTCCGAAAGTTATCGAAACCTTGTAATTACAGGACTTCGTTGACGATCGACGATATATGTTGAAAACGTTTATCTGAAGCAAGATGCGGTCAGGTCATTTTCCTTTTATCGTAATTTTACATGTAAATTTTCTCTTTTCTCCACAAATGGAGGAATCACTCTAGTATGCCAACAGAAACGTCCACCATCAGTACTTTCAGTGCTTTGATTTGTCATTTTTTCGGTTAATTCGGCTCCTGGTGGTACTTTGGTTACTACGCTTGAAGAATAGTATATTGCTTTAATGTTTTCCGATTGTCTGTGGAAGCAATTTTTGGCATGTTACAATTTGAAAGCAAAACGCAGTAAAACACTGCGTTTTGTTTTCAAATTATGATATGCCCAATTTGAACCTTACGTTGATTTAATTTTTCGCAACGTCATCCTCAGTTATGTGTGTGACGTCATATAAACCCACGCGCGATATGACGCGCTTTCATGCCTACGCTCTTATTATTCCCGAGGTCTATTCCGTAGAATCGCCGAGGTTTCCCGAATGTACTCATCCTTTCCGATAATTTGTCTCCAACCAAAGGGTTGATAATCGTAAACCAGTGTGGGGTTGCAGCTGGGGGCCAGGAAAATGATGCATTTGTATGAGTGTTGTGGGAATTACCAGGAATCTATTTTAGTAGCTCCAGCACCCGCGATATAACAGACAAATTGTTTAAAGCGGCGTTAAACCCACTCAAGCAAGCAAACAAGCAACAACAACAAATTTGTCCAATGCTCTTTCCTTGTTGGTTTTTGGAGATGATATTCATATGGCAATTGTAACGACAAAACTTTGCAGTTTTCCCGACGAAAAATAAATACATTGAATCTTTGGGAGAGACTATAATTTCCGGTGCTTCTTTATTCATTTATTGCATGATAAATTAATTTTTATTTTATTATGCTTTGATTATTGAATTAGATATGAGAAATTGAAATCAAGGATAGATGAAAACCATGTAATTTAATGACAAATATTTCGTTGTTGCAAGTTCTATGAAAAGAGCATATAAAGGGCACAATTTCAGGGGCGCCGCAAGCATTTTGTCAATCGGAAACCCTCGGTGATTCTACGGAATAGACATCGGGAATAAGGGCACAGCCATAAAAGCCCCTCATTTCTCACGTGGGCATATATGACGTCACAAGCATCAACCATACCACTTAGGTTGACTTTTATAAAACAAAATCAACGAGAGATTTTAAGAGGGTATGCCCAAAAGATTTCCACACACGATCGGAAAGAATTAACAAAATGTGAATTTCTTCAAGCGTATCTTAATAACCGAGGTACCACCAGAAGCCTTAAATGACCCAAAATTACCACACTTACGTCCGAGGTACTTTCCGGTTTACAAAAAAGTCCTAGCGATGTTCCGAATGGCACTTTGTTATACTGAATACACGATAGGAACGTGCTTTTGACGTCATACTTCTGTGTATACTATAGTATACATTGGAAGGCAGCATAGACTAGCATCAGCCTGTGCAAACGTGCAGTCAGGGCCCGAGGTTATAAAATTAAGATTTTCAAATGAATGTATGTGCATTTAATATTTTTAATAAGTTTTTCTTCTTACTATTATCTCTTATGTTCATTTATTATTAGCTTTACAACATATATAATCATTGTTTCATCCTCAACTTGAAATTTGAGCGAATTTCGAGTTGAGAATGAGAAAAGTTTTATAACCGTAGGCCGTACACTGTCTGCTTTTTGTGGAAAACTTTGTCTCTCATCAATAGGGTGATTTAAACCTGTGTAAGATATCGGCTAAGCGCTAGAAAAAGATGAAATGGTAGTACTAGTGTAAGACATACCATCTATTACATCGTAAGGTGCTGCAGCTGGCGCGATATGACAAATGAAAAATTATTAAAAGTTCGGTTAAACCCCATTCAATCAAAATTCTACTACTTCAACTACTACTACAATTTCTACTTCTACTACTACTTCTACAACAACTACTACTACTACTACTACTACTACTACTACTACTATTACTACTACTACTACTACTTATAATAATAATAACGATAATAATAATAATAATAATAATAAAAATAATAATAATAATAATAATAATAATAATATCATTATTATTATTATTATTATTATTATTATTATTATTATTATTATTATTATTATTATTGATAAAAATAACAACAACAACAATACTAATAATTGTAGAAAACCTTGGGCCAAACTGATTGAAATATCACAAAAAATGACAATCAGTAAGAGACAAAATTCAAATTCGGCATGTTTTTGCATGTTCGAATCCCCTTTCAAGTTTGCAAAAATCCTTCATCCACCACTGCAAAAGACTGTACTATGATCAATGTTTACTTTGGGCCAACTTGTTTTTCGACCGAACGGGTCCCGATTTTGTTCTTTTTCAGCCGAGCCACAGTTAGAACCCAGCTCGTATGTTCGGGCTGACAAGATCTTGCATACCGTTTTCAAATTAAACTCCGTTTTGTGCGTGCACATGCGCGCAAAACGAGTTTAATTTGAAAACGCTTTGCAACATCTTGTCAGCCGGAACATAGAGCTGGTTTCTTATTGTGGCCCGACTGAAAAACGGGACCCGTTTGGGCGAAAAATAAGTTGGCCCAATGATTTGGTCAATATATCGTAGATATAGGTTAGACAACTGCAACTAATAATTTTGGCGAATGAAAAGATTTAATTCCCCTGAACATTGTTTCAAGTACTGATGGTTTTCGCAGACATATGAGCATAAGAAATTTATATCTAAATTTCAATTTCTTATCATTAAACAGCCAGGGGAGTTGGGTGTCTGTAATTCGTTGGTAAATAATGGAAACTTTGTCTGTTTCGAGAATACGTTGAAAAATAAAACGCTTGCAACCTTTCATATTAAGTTTTATCCATGAAAAATAGCAAATCATCAGCGACAACAAAATATCTGCGAAGTTATTTCTTAGTTTTACGAAGAGGCATATTGGTTTCACCATCTCTCTCTCTCTCTCCCTCCCTCCCTCACTCTCTCTCTCTCCCTCCCTCTCTCTCTCTCTTTCTCTCTCTCTCTCTCTCTCTCTCTCTCTCTCTCTCTCTCTCTCTCTCTCTCTCTCTCTCTCTCTCTCTCTCTCTCTCTCTCTCTTTCGTCAACTGGTTTCAGACTCTTTACCCCCTCATGTCTGTACGTCTGATATTCTATCCGGGAAAAAAGCTAAGAGTTTCAAACAGTCAAATGTGTGTTACTTAAGCGTTTGTTAAAGTAGTTATACTCACAAAAACGTACAAAAGTAATATGAAATACGTACATCATTTTAAGCATAAACATTCTAGTTATCTTTTGTTCATTCACAGTTTAGTTCGTGACCCATCACACCCAAATGGGCCATCTTGGAACTCCGTGTATTAAAGATTTGAAAAAGAGAGAAGACCAAACAGTGGTCAACCAAAGTTTACATTTAGAAGACGATCGCGGTAAAAAAAAAAAGATTGAATGATCATTTGGGAAACAAAAAACTATATCTTAAAGAGAAGAGTGTCGATTTGCAAGTCTGACCAGGGTATCTACACTTGGCTCTACCCAGATGGTCCCTTTTAAGCTCACCTGAACACAAAGTGCTCAAGGGGGGGGGGGGCTTTAAGGATCAACCTGAGTCCGTCGTGCGTCGTCCGTCGTCAACAATCATTTAAAAACTTCTTCTTCTCATGAACCACTGGGTCGATTTCAATGAAACTTTACCAGAATGTTTATTGGGTGACCCTTTTAAAAGATGTTCGCGAGATATTGATTGGCCCATAAATATGAGTGTGGCAGGGTGGGCTTATTTTGATCCCGAAATCTTTGAACAACATCATCTCTTGAAACACTGGACAAATTTTCAATGTAACTTTACCAGATTGTTCCTAAGATTACCCTTTTTAAAAAGTGTTTGTGAACTTTTGAATGGCCAATAAATATAAGCGTGGCAGGGCGGAGCTTATTTTCAGCCCCAAAACTTTGAACGACATCTCATCCATCAATGAAACTTTACCAGAATGTTCATTTAATGACCCTCTTCAAAAATTGTTTGCAAAATTTTTATCAACCCATAAATATCGGCGTTGCAGGGCTGGGCTTATTTTGAGTCTCATCAGTAATGGATGGGTTGGCAGGGTCTATTACCACTTTATATTCTTGGAATAATATCTCCTCTTCAACAATTAGGTAACTGTGCCTGAAACTTTGTTAGAGAGCTACTAGGATAAGATCTATTGGCCCAATAAAATTCAGGTGAGCGGTTAAGGGCCATTCTGGCACTCTTGTTTCCAAAGACTGGCCATTTTTTAAATAAAAGACTGAAATTTACATAAATTATGAATATATGAAATTTCCATGCAAAGTTTAAACATGCATGTATAATTTTAATGGTTTATACGTAGTCCATATTTTCTATCAGTCAGGCGATCGTTCCATGGTTATCTTTTTTTCCTCTTGCCTTAATAGACCGCCTCGACCGATTATTTGTAATTGAAACATTCTCACGCTGTTTACGATATATGTCTATTGCACTGAAAGCTTTGACAGACCGCGACAACAAAGATCAACCTGCACAGTTGTGCAGGCTGATCTTGGCTTACACTTTCTGCATTCAACTTAATGTATGTGGAGAAAATTTAAGCCTAACTCGTTGAAATGTGCCGAAAATTGGCAATTTGTTTGAAACAAAATTCAAATTCGGCGGGATAAGGGTTTATATAAGGGTCTGAATTGTGCTTTTTAACACTGGTCCTCAAAGACTTCTCCGACAGCTGCTTTCTTGTGAAGTAACATAGAAATAAACGGCAGTACTTGAGAAATCAAAACCTCATAACAACAGTTCATTATTGAAGCTGTGTAGAACATCGGCGAAGAATTGGTTGCCTATCGACGATGTTTTTTTTTTTATGAAACTAACTACAGTTTTAATGACGCCTGTCTTCCACGAAAACAAGAGGTTGACAGTTACAAATGGATTTGGCTATGTATGGCTATTGCAAGATGTTGGAGATTTAACACAATTTATCAATTCCTTCAAACAAAGATTAATTGACAACAGTGCGCAAAATTGGCATAGTTCTATAGACTCTTCAAGTAGGTTCCATCATTATAAACATTTTAAAACGATGTTAAACGTTGAACGTTATTTGACATTAGATTTGCCATTTAAATTCAAAAGAGCTTTCTCAAAATTCAGGTGTTTTAACCATAAACTAAGTATAGAAATCGGCAGACACACTAACGTACAAATAGAACAAAGAATTTGCATATACTGCCTAAATGTCACTAATAATAGATCAATAGATTGCGAATACCACGCATTATTTATATGTGAAAAATATAGACAAATAAGAACACAATATCTCTTCAATTGGTATAAAGATGGAACTAGTTTGAACGATTTTTATCAGCTAATGGCAACAGAACGTGAATCAAAAATAAGAAAATTGTCTATTTTCATTTATTACTTGCTGTTCTTTGATAATATTCATTTACAACAATAAACATGTCGTTTGCGGGCGGGTAAGCACCCTCTTCACTTATTGAAGAATTACTTTTAGTATCGAAATCGCGATATATCAAAGCTACATTCGAACAAAAATACTTACTGTGATGTAAACAATAAAAGAAAAATAAATTAACGCCTTACTTCTGAAACCTCACAACTACAGCCTGGTTTAGGTTGTGATTGCGAGGTTTTAGAAAAAAGACAACATAAGACATTGTATAGAGTATGACCTTATATATTTGAAAGCTTCATCTAAATTAAGGATATTGCAAACGCCTCATTTTAAAATTTTGCGGCTACATATTACTGTAGTTGCTTGGTTTCTAGATATAAACAGAAGTCAAGGGGATACAAAATGCTTTTGTAAAAAATGTATTGTAAAATATCATGGGCCGGAGGCCTATATTATGAAATAAAAGGATTGTATTGTACTCATGTATTGTATTGTACTCAAATGCACATTTCTAGGTAGACAGAAATGTCTTGTGCAAAAGAAAAGAATATGTAGGTTCGAGGTGGGGGTAACTGAAGTCCAAAATCATTAATTCCCAACCAAAACCAATGGCGTTGGTACTCATTTGGATCGCGATAATTTAAAAAAAAAATATCCACCACACAAGATTAGAGTAGTTGACATTTTAAATCGTCTAACTGTTTTTCTGCTCTACAATCAGTGAAGCTTGGCCAATTACACTGGATTTTTCTAAATTTTCACGTCGTCATCACGTTAACGTATTATCTTGATTTAAGAAGGACAAGAAGGCTTGAAAATGGAAACAATTTCCACCGATTGGCGGAGGTCATGTAAAATATGCAACATGGTCGGATGACGCTTCTCAGAATAAACGTTTAAAATAATCTTCTGAAAAGACGTCAGAAAGACGCTGTAAAAACGCTATATTCTTTGACTCAGGTAACCACCTTGTAGGAGTTCTACGAGACTCAGTGCTACCTAGTTTTCATCGGCCCTACATGTTTGTGTTGTTTCTATTTAGTTTGTTGCTTAAAAGACAATCACTGACAAAACAAGCGGAAATTCGCCTATCTATTCTGCAGACAGATATACATCTCGGCCGAAATTATCTGTTATTCCCTCTGCTTTTGAACTAGACTATGCTTTATTCAAGATATATCTATAGGAGAGTCACATCTTTTATAGAATTTCAAAAATCCTGCTCTAAACCCTATATTGTGGGTACTCATTTGAATCGTCTCGTCGAGACGATTAAAATGAGTACCCACAACATAGGGTTTTGTTGACGAATAACGATTTTAGAATTAGATGTTTCACCTGATGCCTTGAGCCCTAGCGTTATTACCGTTATTCTAACGACTCTTTCTCTCTCCCAGTCTCTTCTAACTGCTAACTAGTGTCAATATGTAGTCAGGTGGCTGTTTGGGTTTTTGGTCGGATTTTTTGTTGTTGTAACATTTTTTCGGTTCTTTAGAGAAAAAAAGTTTGTCTGGATTTTCGTTCGTTTCGAAATTTGGAAATTCGAGAAAAGACGCAGCCATGACCGAGGTGAGTCTTAGAATAATTTGTATCGGGTTTTCGCCGCTTTCAACATAATTACATTTGTATCGCGACATCTGGTGCACCTACCCATGGTTTTCTGTCGTTTTTCACACAAGTACAACCGCATTATTTCATCCGAGCCAACGGCTCAGGCGTTATACTTCTACTCTTCGCATATTGGTAGAATACAGTGGATTCCTGTCATAAATAGCGTGGGCATAGGCGGGGCTCATTTTGAGTCTCCTCAGTAATGAATGGATGGGCAGGGTGTGACTTTTAATTCGTGGAATAACATGTCTTCCTTAACAATTAGGCAAATGTGAATGAAAGTTTGCCACACAGTTACTTGGATGAGATCCCCGGAACCAATAAAATTCAGGTGAGCGGTTTAGAGGGCCATTCTGGCATTCTGGCATTCTGGCCCCCATGTTTTAATCTTATTTTTGTTTATAAACTCATAATTGAAAGCAAACATATTAGAAGATATGCATGTTTAAGGGTCATCGTTAGCTATATAATTGGTCATAGATAGTATAAAATTAATGACATAGAAAATAATTAACTTTGGGCAAATATTGTTATTGTGATTATGTACCCATCTGATATAAACCTTTTCTGTCTTGTATGTATGTTTGAATGCGTGGTGACAATCTACTACTGGATTTTTTAAATCAATAATGGATTTTTTTCAAATAGCTGTTAATGATGATCTTCCTGACGACCCAAGGATTTTGACCCCAACCAGTTTGTGAATAAGTATTATCCGTTAGGCGGGAAATGACCTTCTGTAAACCCACAGTAAAATTAATAATGGAAAAGAGATTAAATCCAGCAGATAAATCAGTTGAATGTCTTTTTTCCCCAAAAGAACAACTAAATAGTAGGTGAATTTGGTTGTTCTAGACCCAGAAAATTGCCCATAGGCGAAGAGTTTCTACTCTGTCCAGTCCGCGCAGACTGCGCAAGGTAACCAGGATAGACTCTTTACTTACTTTACTTTACTTACCTAGAAAGTGCCCTTTCGCGTGGCTGGTCACATTTATTAGTTTAATCTTCCAACTCGGTTTTTTTGCCTTTCCATGACGTTTCAATGAAATATGTATAAAATATGTATAAAACTGCATGTATTTCCTGATCACTTGCACAGTGTACAGTGCAGTTTTTTGGCCACTAAAATATTTTGCGACATCTCTATTCGAACTTGATGAAAGTCACTGTGGAGAAAACCTTCGTCACTTCTAGGAATTGTCGTTAGTAGGCGACCGAAACTTCGTCATTATGTAGGATTTAGAAGCAAAAGTTACAATGATTCAAACTGGTTGTAATTAGATGAAAATGGTTAACTGAGATTGAGTAAACAAATTTCAGAGTGAAACTGTGCCTGACATTTCCAACAATTTGATAGCTAAGACTCTTGCCAGACTGTGCGGATGCAAAGTCTGCGAAAAGCTTTGCTAAATGCGCACACTTAGAATTGTTCGAGATGTCACGCTCAGAATCAAAACAATCCAATTTTTTGAAGACCTTTCAATATCAGACCTGTGGTCAGATGATGAAATAATGGGAAACTTTCTAAAACGGTTTCATACATTTCCGACTATTTGTCTCTTACCAATAAATGGATAATCGTAGACCTATGTGAGATAGCAGGTGGAGGCTAGGAAAGGATGTGATGGTAGTACTGGTGAGAGAAATAACAGGAATCCATTATTAGGTGCTCCAGCCGCCGCTATATCACTGAAAAATTGCTGAAAGCGATGTAAAACTAAATTCAAACAATTAATTCTAGTAGGTTTAAACAATTTCTTCCGCGTTTTGTAGACCTTTTCACCTTGAACGCAGGGCTAGTTTCAACGGCTGTTCTTCTCCTAGAGTTTCATTGGTATTGTGGTTAAAATGAAAAAAAGAATAAAAAAAATAAAAAGACAGACAGGCAAGGAGTCATAATGGTGCAAGCCAATAAATAAATGTAGCTGAATTACTGGTGAATGTAGTAACAAGTGCTAAATAGTGTTGGGTAAAGGTTGAACCTTGGGTAATTGGAATGGTTAAGATAGCAAAGTTCGCCAAGAAATACAGAAATGTTGTGAAATATGATTCAGGCTTTACGGACCATCAACTGTACGGAAATTCCTAGTATTCCGTCGAAAATGGTCCGATTGTTTAAAACGTAACAGCATCTTTCAGAACAATTCGAGGGGCTAGCGCAAAACTATTGTAAGTACATATAAATGGGGATATACATTAGATTTGTCCTAAGCCATCGAACTGTTTAATCTTAAATTATTGAAAATTTTAAGTTCTTATACAAAAATAATCCTCGAACCAGTGCTATCCGCGGTAAAATAGGAATCGTGCTTATAATTTCACCATAAAAGTCAAGAACCGACGGAAAACACAAATAGGGGAGGACAAAATCTCGAAAATGACGGAAATGTTGTTTTGGGAGCAAAGCATCGTAGCTATAGCTTGCAAATTAGCTGTAGTGTCGATGTATTCCTCTCTTGATTACGGTGTAGAACGGTATGCGACGATATATTTATGAATTTTACCTGTAAATTTGAGGTTTCATTACAGACGTGCGTATTATTCGGCGCTGTTGGACAAACAAGAATATAGTTACTATAATTGAGCCTGTGCGTGACATTTCCAACAATTTGACATGTGCGAGAATGGCAAACATTAACCAACATTGACTGCCATGTAGTATAATTAGAAGTTTACCTGGCTTTCTAAAGACACTTTTGGACCATATCTTCTACAAAGCGCAAAGGAAAGACCCTGGTCAGACTGTGCAGATGCACAGGCTGGACAGGGTATTCGTTTGGCGCACATTTGAAATTGCTGGAAATGTCACACACATGCTCAATTTTAATCTGTGGCCCTGCTCAGTTGTAATAGCAGTGGACTGTCAATCGAGAAAAATCGAAAGTCGTAGGTTCGGATCTCTGTCATGCAAAATGTCTTTTCTGAGGCCAAGCCAAGTATAGACCAGCAATTTCAAATGAGTGATCAAAGATCAATTTTACATTGAAAATGATAGGATATAACAGTTTCTCGAACCTTACAGGTTCATGTGGAACTATACTGCCGTGCATCCAGGATGACATTACGCTGGCAAACTATTCGAAGAGATGCCCCACTTTGCACGTGTTACACGAGGGGCATAATTTCCAATTATTTGCAAGCGTATTGTTATTCTGAACGCAGGGTTGGTTATACTGCGGAGGAAAATTAGCAAAAGAACTTTGCCGTCAGTCGACGCGATTGAAATATTGTTACAATACGAGTTAATTTGCATTTCAAAAGCTGTCCGGTTCCTTTGCTGAATTCAAGCCTTTTGGGAAATTGTTACTTCGCAAGATTCTTATTTTAAAGACTTTTTTACTTATCACAACCCATTTGATCAAACCAGATGTTGCCTTGAGCTAAATCATTTACAATTTAGGTTATGACTTCTCAAGCATAATGGTGGGTGACAGATTGTGTGAATGTGGGCTCCTGTAGACCTGCGTTTACAAAATATATTGATCTCCCAAGATAGTGGTCAAGACTTGGCAGTGTTTTCGTGAATGCAAGTCTTTACAGTTCACCAGAAAGGCGAGATGTTTTGGACGCTGCATTTATTTGCTTCAAAAGAAGCCGACTTTTTATGCTGAGTAAATGAACAGAAAAAATACATCGAATGTGTTTTGTTTTTGAAAATAATGTTCCTTACGACAATTCTGTTGAATTCCCCAAAATTGAGTTTTAACCATTTCGACTGTATTCAACACAATATATAATAGATAAGTTGTATGCAACGGTATAAAACGAAAGAAATTTGTGCACATCGGTAGAAGATCTAAATAATCTAGAATGAATTGTTGGCATTCGTTACAATTTAAAATTTAAGCACTATTGTAATACCTTTAAATGATTAATATTTATTCAATCTTATGGTCTGTATCATCCGCAATTGTATAATGCAAATTGTTGATTGCTCAGTAAATATTTTTTCATTATAATGTAATAAATGCACAATTGTGCATAACTCGTTATTTCAGCAGCGAACAGGTAGCTCCAAAATCTAGTTCACAAAACCTGTCTACCGACAACGCCCCCCTCATCCATAATTCTTTTTCGAAAGGCAGAAAAAAATGTTTGTTTCCCAATATATTTCTTTTTTGTGTTGGAAGAATGTCTGCTATACTAATTGTGTTGTTTAGAATATCGACGGCTCAGCGTGAAACAGTCGTAACTGCCTATAAACATATAGGCAGTTACAACTGTTTTTCACCGAGTCTTTGATATATGCCTATGTGCAAAACTATCGTAAATTTCTGTACTATAGAAGCACTTTCGGCAGTGTTACATAGATTTCAGATTTTAATCATTTACATCTTCATTATAATTTGAGAAAAATAATTTATTATGAGTGCTTTCCGGCCGCCGTTCTTTTTTCAACGATGCTAAAATTCCTTGATCAAGTTCTTTCATGTCTATTCTATCCAAAGGTTCATTTGCTATTGCCCTTTTTGTTTATATATTTGTGATCTATCTCGCAAAAAAGATCATTTGGGAAGAAGTCCAAATATAAATTTAAAAAAAATAATAACTAGCAAAAAATCTACTTTCTGTATAAGAATTTTTTTACCGCACAGACTGACCAGAATCTATACTGTTCGCCCTTTCTAGATAGCCAATTTTCGTTTGACGATCCACATTTTATTCTATCTAAATAAGTGCGCTTCTTTCTATATATGCCTGACACTTCTCTAGTTTAAAATTCAATGATGATCGTCTGAAACTTCCCGCTTTATTGACATGTCGTCTGGTGCACGATACATAATAATCGCAATCCGTCAAAATGATATCCGGTTGTATGACTCGCGGCCAAAGGGTGGCATGCCCAAGGACGCCATTATAATCTTTGGATGATACTTATATTTAAAGGTCAAATCAGTTATTCCAGAATCATCATGTTTCATCGCTAAAATTGGCGTGCATACGAATGTATGACTAAACACACAGTGGGTCGAAAGCAAGACTGCGTTAAAAGTATCTAGACATTGAATTGTTGATACTATTGTTGATAAAGCTAATATGTGTGACATTTTTTTGCTGTTTGGGTACTAGGCTATATGTAATTGATGGACGGACCACGATTTGATTGGAATTTAGACCTTTAGAACAAATAAAAAATCCCATTTGCAAGGGGGATATTACCTTTGGACTGTCTTACTTCGTTTCGTGGGTTGCCTCTCTTGTTATCACTATACATTTTTGGCTGGTTGAGCGATCTTGACACTTGTGAGCCTCTTCTTAAAATTTGCAGATGTTCATCACGCATGATATTAAAAAAATATAAAAACATGCATTCATTTGATATGAAAGTGCAGTTTCGCATGCAGCACTGTTCGAAATTGCAGCTTAATTTCCCGCTTGCAAAAAGCCTCAAAATCATATTCAATGTTATGCAAAGCGAAGGTATATATTCAATGATTCTGAAACCAGGTGAAATACAAATTGATCAGGGCCCTTAATGAAACGTGATCCGCATATAATCCTATACAAAATAACCCGACAAGAGAAAAAAAGATACAAACGTGTCACCGGGGGATATTAATCCTTGTCTTAAATTGACTTCGTAGTTTGTTTAAATTGTGAAAAACACCATCTTTAACAATTTTTCAGCCTTATCCTGGCGATCGGACTACCTAACCATGCACTCCTGGGGCCTGTTTTTTGTAAACATCTTACGATAATTTTTTGCGTAAGTCAAAAATTAAAGTTACTCCTACAGAAGTCTGCCATGCATTATCTCATTGGATTTGTCTTCTAAAGACGTTTCCGGTGAGATATTGCAAGGCAGAATCTAGCAATGAATGAAAACAGCATGTACGATTTTTGATTTTGACTTACGATTACTTTTTTCGGAAGAATTTTAGTACTGAAAAGGGCACCTGGAATTTATTTTACCAGTATGGCAAGGACATCCTCCCCGACTCTCTAGTTGCTCGAGCTACATACGTTCACGATTATCAACCCACTTGTTGGAGACAAATGTCTAAAAGGATGTGTGTTACCATCGGGGATCGAACCCATGACATCAAATATGTAAGCTACAATCTGCCATATGAAGGCGTCTGGATGTATATCTTTACAGGCTCGTTGATGGTAAACGAACATATCGACTGTTTATTGCCTCTTTTTATCAGCATTTAAAAATTGTTTTGTCGAGGCTTATTTTAGATCATATCGTGCAAATAACAATAACCTAAAGAAATTGCGTTAAGTATCGACTTCGTCAAAGCATCTCGCTTACATTTGTTTAATCTATAGACTTGACTGTTAATTGTATTATGTTGACAAATTACAAACCTTTTATCATTTACCTCTCGTACAGTAGATCAATAAAATATTCAAACTGTTGGATTGATGATATATATGATTGTGAATGGGCGATGATGAAGATTGCACGATAAATTGATTCGGAAATATCCTCAATACTATTGAAAGCGTAGCCTATGGACCGTTTAAAAGAACAAACGTTTTGTGATTTTTTTAATTAAAACAAACTTTGCCCAGGATTTGTTCAGGATGACAAAAGGATGACAGGATGTGCAAAGTGTTTGGAAATTATACCCTGCTTTGCACGCAATAGCACGTGCAAAGCAGGGTTGAATTTGCAATAGCTCGCACCGTTTTGTCATCCCTATCGCAGGAATAAACTATAGTTTTGCTCTGCTGAACAGCGAAAAGTCATTTCAGCCATGTGAAGTAATCTAAGCGCTTTGAGACGGTCCCTCATATAATACTTCAAGCGTCAAGTTTGACACCGGTATTCGTGGGGTTCCGCTATTAAGTTATTCAATTTATCCAACTTTCACATAATGTTAGATGTATTTTATACCATCGCTCAAACGTTAAGTGACTTTTGGACGGATTAACTTAGGATACGTTATTGGAATTTGGATATGTTATCATTTCGCATTTAACCCGTCACGAGCTGTTGGTTAAGGTAGGGTTTTCAATACATTTAAGCCTTTCAAGTTCCCGAAAGTTTATTTATTAATTTCTCAGCGTTTATTATAAATTATTATTTGAATCGACTTTGATGAAGAAATTGTTGTTGTAGAATTGTTTTTAAAAAAGGAGAGAAAAAACCTACCCCAACTAGATCATCGTGGTAAGGAGACAGAACTGTTTTCTCATTTTTCATAGAGACCGTAGTCTCAGTAATAATACGGACTACAGTCCTTCGGAACGGCGAGTCCCAGCTCGCGTTCAGGATCATAAGACGATGCAAACAGTTTTCCAATTATACCCCGCTTTGCACGTGCGCTTGCGTGCAAAGCGGGGTACAACTGGAAAACTGTTTGCACCGTTTTGTGAGGCTGAACGCAGGGCTGATTTCAATAAATGAAATCTTAACCTTAAAGTATTTTTAAAGTAACATTATTATATTAATCGTTATTTTTAAATTAATTACTTGATATAAGAAATACATGTTTGCATACTGCATTTTTAACTTTTAACGTATTGTTTTCTACCTATGAAACATACTGTCGATAACCCCTTTTTGTTTCGATGAAACTAATTTGGTTTACACTTTTGACATATTTGAAATATTTCTGAGATTTAGCATATTTTAAACGTTCTGTCCTCCTTTGGTCGTGAAATGTTCCGTGAATAGAAATGTCTCGATATACAATATAACAACTCTTCAAAGTTTACCGATTCAAGTAACTTACTTTTGTAAAGTTCCAAAATATGTACGCTGTTCTAGTATACCCAACCAATTAGCTCGACGTCTGCAGTACCAGAGAACTAGTATTTGTAGTTTATCAAATTGGTCTAATTTTCAGGTCACAAAAGAAGAATTCATTCAGATGAAAGATCTTTCGATTTCAGTAACTTTATCAACAGACAAGCACATATGTGATATGTCACGCAAATAAATAAATAAATAAATAAATAATAAAAAAAATAGTCTCGGAACTCCTTAAAACAAACGCTTGGAAAAAAGATAGGTTTCCAGTAAATGTCAGCCTGACTTTTCTTTTCAAAATCTTTCTGTGAAGGTAGACAGAACATTCTAGAATCAGAAAAAAAGCAAATTGTGCAAAGTTTCGATCCTCCTCAGCCTGCGCAGTCCGCGCAATCTGGCTAGAATCAACACTTTCCGCAGTGCCATGATGCTTGCCTTTTGGCATGCCGGATCACATATAATTTGGATGAATAGTACATACTTGAATATACGTTGACTGTAATATGCGGATGAACATATATAGAATATTCCCACTAGATTAATGCGGAAGGACCAGTTAATTAATTAACAATTTATGTAAACACACTTAGCGTTAATGAACAACAGAGCAAAGGTTACTCATAGTATACATGTAGATAAGTGATGTTGTAATGCAACTGCTTACTAACAGAACATTAAAATTTCTGCAGTGAATCTTAAGCTTTAGACCTACTAGATCATCATGTATACTGACGTCAAGAAGAAACGCCCCAGTGCAAATTTAGAATTTCTTTCCTGTATAGCATTTTACATCGTAAAAACAAAGCAAGTTTTAATAAAAAGCCCACTATACGTATAAAAATGAATAGATTCCGGTTTCATGAGTTCTTATGCCTAAATTTGAGTAGCGGCCATTATGTTTTCAAGCATAACGTGCACCTTCTTACTAGCGCTGCTGCGATACTAAAATGCACATATGTCTTTAGTATTTAATATGCCAGTGATTCACACAAGAAGCGTTGGAATATTTCCACACGTTTTGTAGAAAAGACGAGAAAACAATTATTGGCATCGTAATATTGCCCCCTTGAAATTGGGTCGGATCCAGAAAAAACGTTTTTTAAGCTTAAACTGAGTTAGGTATGACAATTGTTAAGATAGTGCGTCTTGTAAACGTTAGCAGCAGACAATCTGGTAGACTTGGTCTAGGTATGCCATTTGTTTTGTATGTACGATAAGGCAACCGCATCGCCGACGTCATTTACGTAACTTCTTGATGATGTTATTTAATTAATAACAAATCTTTTTATAATATGACCTACGTCGCGGGAGTGAAATAACCCCGTTGAAATATTTTTGATAATACACGGGCGTTTTAACACTAGAGGAATAAATATGCACAAGAGCCCAGAGCGAATAGCAACGCTATTTTGTAACCGCAAAAATGGCGTCATAAAGTATATATTGTGACGTCAGTTTTATACGGCGTTACAAGCTTCGCGGAAAATTGAAACGTTGAATTTCAAGAATTTTGACGATTTATCACAAAAAATTCGGTTCATATTATAAATAGAATATATAATTTGTGCTCATATAATACCGAAATTATTAAACTCGTCTTCTAAATCATATAAAACTCGGCGCAGCCTCGTTTTTATCTGTTTATAGATGACTCGTTTAATAAATTCGGTATCTATCCCATGACCACTCATTCAATATCCTCTATGTCAAAGACACTGAAAAGGCCTTACGGACTATCAGTAAGCCAATATCCATGGTTCAATTACTTGATGTTTTGATCTCTAGTCATTATGGTCAACCCTGTTATTTTCTCAAAAAGGGGATGCCAGTCTTTGCAGCTGTATAAATCCTCTACAAATTTTACCTCAAAAGCAGTTCTGTCGGACTGAAATTGTCTTTAATATGAAGTAAGATATTTTTTTTTACTTTTGTCAATTATCAAGGCCATGGCCATCTGCCAAGGTCTATGTCAATAGCCAAGGTCATGGCTATCTACCAAGGTCTATGTCAATTATCAAGGTCATGACCATCTTACAAGGTCTACGTCAATTATCAAGGTCATGGCCATCTGACAAGGTCTACGTCAATTATCAAGGTCACGGCCATCTGGCAAGGTCTATGTCAATTATCAAGGGCATGGCTATCTACCAAGGTCTATGTCAATTATCAAAGTCATGGCTATCTGCCAAGGTCTATGTCAATTATCAAGGTCAAGCTGATATAAACGAAATACCTTATCTGGTGCATAGGTAGTTTACGAACACATCTTGTTTGTTTTGAAAATGAAATGCTCGTAGATCAAATGACAATTCGAGTTAGATTCATTTCGCAAGTGACGGCAAATAAATGAACTCATTTCTCTGTCTGTGAGTGTAAACAGAAAATATTTGTGCATGTTTTATCCTTTCGGGAAATTCCTCGGACATTTCCGTAAACTGGAACGTATCTTCAATTCCGTATATTCGCCGAGGGCTCTCGATTATATTTTTTATGATTAATCAAGTATTCTCTATCTTAAACGCATATAGACCAAAGGGAATCAACAATGATAATAGTTCCATCTTATAAAAGTACATATATTTCAAAATGCTTCAGAGTTACAGATAGATGGGTTTTTTTGGGATTCAGATCAAGGTGTTTCAAAAATTACAGCACTAACCCTATGTTGTTGGTACTCATTAAAATTGTCTTGTCAAGACAATTTCAATGAGTACCCACAACATGGATTTTCTATGTGAAATAAAGATTTTAGACTGGCTCTACCCCCTCTTATCTTGACCTTTGGTTTCATTATGCATGGTTCAGACTGACTGATAACGATACTAAATTGCTATTGATTTTAGTCTCAGAGAATCGTCAATACCGTCTCAGTAACAATATTTTTAAATGTTAAATAAAGTAATTTATCGGAAAACCCCTGAATGACTAAATAAATTTGTCATAGGCATAGTAATAGCTAAAAAAGGATGCCACTCTCTTGTCAATGAACAACGACAATTTCGATCAGCATATTGAAAAGGTATTTTTGTTGCTGTTGATAAAAAAGATGGGTTTTCAAAACAATAGTCGTGGATTAGATCTTCGTAAAGTAAGTTTCTTTAACCTTTGTTAGTATATAGAAACAAGCGTTCCATGCTTTGGCCTTAAGACCTGTTTACACATTTACGATTTTCTCCACGATTCACCACGATTCACCTAGATTTCTCATGGTCAGAAATATCGGGCTGGATCGGAATGAATCGTGGCGAAAAGTAAAAATATTTAGTGTGACTACGATTCCAGTAAGAATGACCACGATATTAGTACGGTGTCTGTAAGGTATCGCTACGAATCAATGACGTCAACGCTACGATCAATGAGGACACAACAAATGCTCACGGTGCTTTTACGGTTCGATACGGTACTAGTAAGATTCACGGCGGTAGCGACATGAGCTCCCACGGCCTTGGGTGTGGCCTTTTGTGGAGCTCCGTAGCGAAACCGTGGATGATTCGTAGGACAACCGTACACAATTCGTGGTGAATCATGAGAATTCTTTATGTCAAAGATTCCACGACTGGCTACGATCTCTCACGAATGGCCGCGAATATTGCTACGCAGTACGAATGAGCACGATTCATCTACAGTTGCGCTACGAATTAGGCCACGCCCAATAACCACCACGATTTCCGACAAATGTTTTAAACAGTTTAAAACTTCCGTAGCGCTACTGTGGTGTTTCCAGAATCATCACGATTCAACAAGAGTCTCCATGATTCGCTCGGTTCTACTACGAACCACGACTGACTTTACAAATCGTGGCGAATCGTAGCGGCACCATAGCAAAAAATCGTGAATGTTTTAACATGCCTTGTTGCTCTACTGGCTATCAAGCTTTTCCCGTAATTATCTAATTCAATGTACTTAAAATATTAAAATAATGTAAATTAAAACAAAACAAAACAAAGCAAAACAAAAAAAGCTTGGCTGCAAGTGCTGGGCAGTGAAAATTTTCAAGTTGAAAAACTGTTTAAACGCATAAAAAGCTTTCAGTTATCAACATTGATTATGGATACACAAGCTCACATACATGATTAATATTTTTTTATGTATAATCACTTGTCTTTAACCTAATTTTGGGTAAAATTGTGCAAGAGAAACATATTTGTTTTCTTATTCCTATATCCGTGTTCATGCACGTGAAAATTCCAAGAAATTCAATAATTTTTCATGACTTCGTAAACGAGTATATTTTATGTGAAAATCCATAAAGCCAAATTTCTTATGGTTTCTTACATATCAAAATCATTTTTGAAGAAATCTTCATTTTTACCCTACATTCAATCTATCAAAGTTTCAAGGAAATCCTAAAATAATTGCGAACTTAATTTGCTTAAACAAGAATTTTAGTGAAAATCCACAAGGCCCTTTTCCCGTGTTATCAGACGGAACACAAAATTGTTTTTAAATGAACCTTTCTTTTGACTCAAAAATCATCTAGTGAAGTTGCATGGAAACCAAATAAGATTTTGGGGATTTTATTGAGTTTACGATAATTTATTGCGTGAACACTTATAAAGCCCGATCCCGTCTTTTCCTACGCATTAATTAGTCACATTTCGAAAGGAAGTTTAAATATCGCTAAGTCGAGAATTATTTACAGACAGACAGACAGACAGACAGGCGGACAGACGGGTATCACGTAATCGCTACAGCTATACTTATCGTTGGGAAGTAGAACTGAAAACTATTTTGAAGTTTGGAGGTTTGGGTCGCCCAATGTACGATATTTGTAACACAAGATCGTGTCGTAGATGACGCGATCATGCTAGAAGAATCATTAATGTCTCCCATACTATCCACAAACTACCATCCAAACAATCAAGTATCATACTAATTAGTAAAGTTGGAGATCAGACTGCTCATGGAGTTATGATCTGTGTTAATAAAACTAAAATCCAAGAGAAAAAACTCTCTTTGAAGCCCTGTTTTTATCATATATCGTCACTGAAAGACCAAAACATCGTAACACAAACTTACTTAAGGTGTAATTACGATTTTTTTCGCCAACTGACGATGATTTGTCGTTGGACAACTAAAACCTCGTAACTACAGCTTTATGAAAGCTGTAGTTACTAGTTTTTTGTCGCCAACGGACAAAATTTGTAAAACGAGATCGTGTCGTAGATGATATGATCATGCTAGAAGTACCATTAATGTCTCCCATACTATCCACAAACTACAATCCAATTAATCAACTTTTCACTTTGATGGGGAGGCTGGTTCCTCTATTCCTAGACTATCACACTATATACTATTTTTTGTGCAATAACTGCTACCAGAAACCAGCTTTCAAATTTGGCAATCTATAATGAGAATTGGTGCTTTGTAGACCTGAAAAGTAAACATGGCCACTTAAAGTCAAGCAGTCCATACGATAGCTTAACTTTTGAGAAATAATTCTATGCCAAATAAATTATGTTTCTACTGAGAAACGCTTAGTTGACTCTTTGCAAAACCATCAATGGATCGCAAACATTTACCGCCAGTAGCGCGCTAAGCAGAAAATTGGGACTTCTGACGGCCCTCTGTTCTTTTTTCTAGCTGGATATCAATATTATTGACAATAATGCCGAGTCAATTATCAAAAGCGCCCAAATGCCACTAATGATACATGTATAGTCGGTCTCCTTAATCCTTTGAATTTCGACCGTTTCAACACGTACGCGGCTTAGTTTTGAAGTTGCGGTAACAAGAAATACCATCATTTCGTGGAATGGAATCTCGGACTCGGTTTGACGCCATCACGGTGTTAGGAAGTGACATAGCAGTATCGGATTGTCCAAAATTTTCTATCGTATCTAGGGCTTGTCTTAGTGTTTGAAATTAAAGAGTCATTGACTCTTCAACCATGAAAGTCTAGAGGTCAAAACTGATTTTAAAGTGATCAAAACAACAAAAAAGAGTTATTCATCAGTATAATTTTGCAGTTTAGAGAGTCAATTTACCTTTTCTTGTATAGATATGAAGCAATTAATTTATATACTCAAGATAGGATATTAGATTATAATATCATTAATTAAATATTGAAAATTTGGAGGATAACACACAATTTTGATCCTTTGAAATTTTTTGACCCCCTTTGGTAGAATTTTTTAAGGGTCAAGTAAAGGTTTTAATAAATTTTTCGGGTCAAAACCCTGGTTTATGTGTCAAACACGAGCCCTGGTATAAACAATGTTCTTAAATCTGTGTTGATTAATTAATCTCCCATATTGTTCTGCGTCTTGTCGACAACAACACACGATTTGAAGAAGCATTGATGGAATATTAAGTGACCCGTCACGCGAAAAGGGACCATCTAGAAAGTTCGTAAAGTGTCGACCCTTGTCAGACTGCGCGGATTGCGCAGACTGACTAGGATCGAAACTTTTCACACTTAACTTATTTTCTGCATCTAGAATAATCAATCTGCCACCCCACGAAAGAATTTTTGAAATTCGACCTCTGGTTGACCTGTACTAGAACCAATCTCTTTTTCAAATATTTATTTTACGAAGTTCCCATATGGTCCCTTTTCGCGTGACGGGTCGTACTTTAATCTAAAAAATTTTTTCACCGCTCTGTATTGAAGTAGCCCCGTTGACAAGCCAATTTACCGCTGACGTGTACTCATGTGATGTATGAAGCCAACAATCGTTGATTGTCACGGAGTTTCTAGTTAATTAACGAATGGCTTATTTTCAGTTTCTCATTAACACGTATCTAATCAATATGCGAACTGTTGTGGCTTTCTGAAACATCGCAAGCATAACTTAAACCGAGCTATAATTTGAATGTATTATATCTAAACAACTAATCACTGACATACAAGAATATTTATTTCTTCATACAAAAATGTGATTTTAAAAAGGTCCATGAAAACCCACCTTTTCTCGTGTTTTATAATTTGATATTATCAAGTTTGTGCACAAGCAAAACAAAATAAAAACCTGCTCAAAAATTATGGTTGTGCATGAGTTAAAGGAATCGGCCTATCAGAACGTCCGTTTTTAGAAAAAAAAACGTATCAAATATAAAACGAGCATGTGCGTGACATTTGCAACAATTTGACATGTTCTGGAGATGCAATCATTGAGCAGCCTAGACAGCCACATAGTGAAAGTAGAAGATTACCTGACAGTCTATAGATATTTTGAGACCTAGTCTATCTACAAAGCGCTTTGTGAGGACAATGGTCAAACTGTGCGAATGCACAGGCTGGCCAGAGTCATTTCTTGGCGCATATTGAAATTGTTGGAACTGTCACACACAGGCTCAAATTATCATGGATCATGGGCTATAGTACTAGCGATTTCTATATCGTTAAACAATGATTAATAACGTATAGCGAGTACCTAGAATCAAAGTTTGGTTGTAACTAGGCCTACAGTCAAAATCCGAATTTTACCAAATAAGGAAATGGGTCAGTTTATGAATATATGGTCATGACCTTAATTTATGGTGCCTAAGGCCAATTGGTTATAGTAATACAGCTCCGTATTCCAATTAAGCATAATTGAATGGTTTCTGTTCTTGTCAATAACTTGAGTGACTAACGATCAGTTCTGTAAAAGGCAAAACGTGTCATTTTGTCTGTTATTCTTGGTCTAAAGCCAATGTCGTTTCCAAGTTTTTTTACGGGTAGTGGGGGTATATACGATTTAAAGATTCATATACTTCAACAAGCATATACACGAAATTTTAAAATAGCTTCTATACGATCAATTTTATTCTGTTGAATTTTATTGGCAATAATATCGATTCAATATATCGATCAATCTTTAGTATCTCCTTCTCCCTATCAATAATATTGTCAACCCCATAAATTGACCAAATATTTGATCATGATGTGGCTTTATCAAAGTCTGATTATGTTTAAGGTAGTGGACCCGTAATAGTTCCGCAACATTTCGGAAGTCATGATCTTTTACAATGTTAATCGAGGTTTCTTATGTAATCATTAGAAAACCTCGATTAACACTGTTGAAGTTCATGGCTTCCGAAAGACTGAAACACTTTTACGGGTCCACTACCTTAAAATCGCACACACTCACGTGACGATCAATAATATTCGCAATCTCAATAATTGGCAATACTTTGATCATAAGTGTACGCTGTTGAAGATCGAATTAACAATATTAGCAATATTTATGGAAACATTATCGATAGTTAGGTTCCATTTTATGGAGCCTTGATAGTTCCGGAACAATTCAGAATACTTGATCTTTCACAATTTAACCGAGGTTTCCTAATGAAATCATTAGGAAACCTCGGTTAACACTGTTACAGTTCATGACTTTCAGAACGTTGTGGAACGATTATAGGTCCACTAACTTAAGTTCGTGTTTACATGTACAGTAAACACTCATCAAATAATAGCTCTAGCGACAGTAAAAATTCGGAGGAGAATGCTGAATATTTAATTCAAACACTTTTCTGTAACTTATAATACGAATTTCGATTACATATTTGAGCATTAATAAGACAATAAAAGAATTTTCGTGTATGCTTAGCTTAGCTTCTTAGGACAATAACATTTCACCCAGACGATTAGAATGAGTCACTACAACATAGGATTTGAGCCTGTGCGTGAGATTTCCAACAATTTCAAAAATGCACAAAGCAAAGACTCTGACAAGCCTGTGCATCTGCACAGTCTGACCAGAGTCTTCACTTTGTGCTCAGAATATAGATAAGATCTCGAGTTATTTGTAAATAATCAGGTAACTTTATTTTAACAGTATGTGGCTTTCTACATTGCTCAGTATTTACACCTCACGAACATTTCAAATTGTTGGAAATGTCACGCACAGGCTCATTTATTAATATTTTTTAATAAATCCAGATTTTGTTTATTATTACTACCTCGTATATTTTGATGGATTACCATTTGAAAACTCATGATATTAAGCCTACTCGCAATAACTTATGCATACAGCTTTCGTCATTTACATTCATGCGTCGCATAATTCAGGCTAAATAACAGCAAGCTATGATAAAACAGTCAATTATCATAATATTTCATAGCCTGTTGAAGCGCGACTTCAAAGTCTACAGTCGCGTCAAAAAGTTATGGGACAAATTATCACATTTTCTTTCAAAAATCTCGTCATGTCCAAAAATTGTGGGCCAATTGGTATCATAAGATTAGTCCATTTTCGTTAATAGTCCATTTAGACGTGAACCCAAAATCTTCAGTCACGTCCAAAAGTTATTTGACAAATTATCACATTTTCTTTCAAAAACCGAAGCTGTTAGCCAAATCATAGAATAGCACAGCATATTTGATAACTTAAGAGAAACTAGTCTATTCATAGTAATAAATAGCATGCAAGGATAATTTTGCAGCCGTTGCTTTCCACCGATGATGAAAGAATAACATTTCATATTTATATCATTGAAGGTTTATTATCTTTTTTTTCTTTTTCTGATTGTTTGTTTTGTTAAGTAAGGTATACTCGTAAGCGCACAATCCTAAAAAAGTGGCCTAATCACGCGAATGCATGTTTTCCTTTCTACACGAGGCTCAACACTTCTTTCTTAATTCACAAGTTATCTAGAAATACTTTGAATGGAATATAAATCAGTACTTAGAGTTAGAAACATTCGTCGTTTTTTCGGTTATTTGCCCGAAAGATATCTATTTTTAAAAGTCAACCAACTTATAGTCACCCAATTACTGTGATGTACAGACAACAGTTTGACCTTTTGTATATTTAACGGTTATATTTAGATAAAGACACTTGCAGTATTTTTGCTCTAACCTCTCGAAATACACACAACACATCTTATTGGTGAAACCCACTGTGTGCAGACTTTAATTTCTTAATTTCCAAAATAGCTAAATCTGGGTAAATACCATATATGGAAAGTAACAAAATATGGAGTGTTCCCCTCTCAAAGAGTTAATTCACATCTATACGGCTCAATTCAAGCGCACATAAAAAGTGTTGTAAATGATTATTAGCCCCTGGTATGTTTTTAATGTCAATGGCCGGTCCTCATGTATAGTGATGGTGATTTATGGGGTTTTAACGCACTTTATTGCCATAATTAAAACCCACTTATTTGGCCATGTTTCTTTTATTCAGGGTAAATCAATTACAATGCTTGTACTATATGTTTCCATATCGAGGGGTCAGTGCAAAACTATTGTAAGTGCTTAATAGGCATTTAGAGTAATTTTCTGCTTTGCCGTCGATTTACAGAGGTATTTGGATTGACTGGTTATGTTCGTTGAACTTTTTACAAACCTGGGTTTTTTTACGTGTGTTAAAATTAAATGGTGGAAAGCACAATTTTGTTTTATACTTTAAAAGGTCATAACCCTAATCTAAGATTTAAATTGTATGCAACGGGTAGAGGGTTATTTATAAAATTATGAAATAATGATAACATTTCTGGCACTAAGGAAATTGAAACGGCTGCGATCGCTTTGGGTCTCAAAAGCACATTTAACATGCGCGGACTAAAGTAGAGACAGGCGGTCCGTTATACGTGTACTAAACTTCTTAAGAAAAAAAATCGTAAGTCAAAATCACAAATCGTACCTGGTATTTTCATTTATTGTTAGATTCTGTTTTGCAATATCGCATTAGAATCGTCTTTAGAAGACGATTCAAATGAGATGATGCATGGCAGAATTCCATATTTAGTCACTACTGTAGAAGCATCTTTAATTCTTGACTTACACAAGAAATGATCGTAAGATTTTAAGTAAAATCTCCCTCTGGAATTTTAGCAAACAGTATATCGTTATGAATTAGGAAATTTGAAAATTCAAAATACATGTATCATCTATCTTAGTGATAATTTTGTAGCTACATAACAAGCCGAAATTAAAACGTTTAGTCCGCATATTACAAGAATGTTACAAGAAAATAACGATTTCGGTTAGACTGCCCCCTTCGCCCTTCCCATCCCTTACATATATTTTACGAGGTTCTCTCGGACATTTCGTTACTCTTGATGCAGTTCTCACTTAACTTCAAAATGTTAAAGAGGAAAAATTATAATTTATAGATATAAGAACATGTATACGTCTGTTATACATACATACAAACAAGTCTGTGGAATCGAACAAACTCATAAATTTGTTATTATTGGGGTGTTCTGGTATGAAAGCTAATTCAGCAATAAAGTACGCGTGCTTTCAATCATTTTGTCTGAAAACCCATAAACAATATGAGGGGATAAATCTCTATGATTTCATGTGAATTCGGTGCATTTGTGAACAACCTGTTACATTGACCTACCATGTGTTCAAGATGGAATTTTAAGCGAAAAATTTAAGGTATTTGAACCGTAATAGATCCGCAGCATTTTGGCACTCATGAGCTTTCATAATGTTGACCAAGGTTTCCTAATGAAAATCATTAGGAAACCTCGGTTAACACTTTTAAATTTCATTACTTCGGAAACGTTGCAAAACTATTATAGGTCCACTACCTTAACAAATGATACCATATTACTCTTGCGTATGTTTACAACGAAAGTGGTGATCCAATTGAAACGTTCTTTTGCCACCGTTGACTTACGGGCGTGAGGTGACTATCCCTCGTTCGTACATATTCATACTAATTACGTGACCATCTTGGACCAGCGAAAAGCGCCAATCATACCATGCGTTCAGGATGAAACTTTCGTGAAACTTTTGAGAAATTGTGACCCGCTTGGCATGTGTGCCCTTGCTTAAAGCGGGGTATAATTTCGCAACGTTCGCAAACGTTTTTGAACTTGATCAAGAACATTGAATTTATCCGGAAATTATTCAGGATAACGAAGCACAAACAAGCGCACCAGATATGGTGCTCTGATTATTTAATCGAACTAAGCCAACGCGACGTATTCCAATTTTGGGGCGCTCGTTTGTGTTGACGCTATCCTTAGTGCTTTGATAGAACGCCTGCAGTTTCCGACTTAGATTTATTCTCTATCCAGTACTTGCAGCCGAACATCCGCCTGTGGTGCCCTTTTTTAATTTCCAGTAGGAGTAGTGGATCCGCAAGAGTTTTGCAACATTACGGAGCTCATGATCTTTTACATTTTTAACCGAGGTGTCCAAATGAAATCGTTAGAAACCTCGGTTAACACCCTTAAAGTTCATGACTTCCGAAACGTTGCGGAACTATTACGGTTCCACTGCTTGAATATCTTTCTCAAATCAATCCAAAATTACTTTCAATCAAATACAGCATAAAAAAAACAAGTCAAATACAGCATAAAAAAACAAGTCAAATGTTTCACTAGACAAGGATAGCGTGTCACAAATGATAAATCAGCAAAAATAAATCTTCGGCCAAAGACGAAGGCGGTCGAGTGGGAAAAACAATATGAGACATTTAACAATCGTATTTTGATACATTTTAAAAAGACATAAAATGTGAATTTTCCCAGGTATACCCTTTTACCAGTCTTTAAAGTCTGTATAAGATGGAGGTCCGTGAAGTTGGCAGCCTAGCAGCCTAGCAGCCTAGCAGAGTGAAGTTGGCAGCCTAGCAGCCTAGCAGCCTGATTTTTTTTTATCAAATTTATTGATATATAACACTAGTATTAAACACTAAAGGTCACTTGAAACCGTAAACACTAAAATTCTAGTGAATGTAGAACTGTTCCGGATATATCACGTTATTAAACTTTTCCGACCAAAATGTCCCGAAAATTGCCCGCAACATATCAATCTCGCCTAACAAATATGAGAACTTTAATCTTTTGATAAAAAAACGATAGTGGTCATTTTAGTATGCTATGCCGCTAGACTGCTGGAAATGTCACTTCACCCGAAAATTGCCCGCAACATACTCGCCCTAACAAATATGAGAACTTTAATCTTTTGAAAAAAAACGATAGTGGTCATTTTAGTATGCAACGCCGCTAGACTGCTGGAAATGTGAAGTTGGCAGTCTGGCAGCCTAGCAGCCTAGCAGCCTAGCAGAGTGAAGTTGGCAGCCTAGCAGCCTAGCAGACTAAATTTTTTTTATCAAATTTATTGATATATTACACTAGTATTTAACACTAGAAGTCACTTCAAACCGTAAACACTGAAATTCTTGTAAATGTAGAACTGTTCCGGATATATCACGTTATTCAACTTTTCCGACCAAAACGTCCTGAAAATCGCCCGCAACATATCAATCTCGCCCTTACAAAAATGAGAACTTTAATCTTTTGAAAAAAAACCCGAAAGTGGTCATTTTAGTATGCTACGCCGCTAGACTGCTGGAAATGTGAAGTTGGCAGTCTGGCAGCCTAGCAGTCTAGCAGCCTAGCAGAGTGAAGTTGGCAGCCTAGCAGCCTAGCAGACTGATTTTTTTTATCAAAATTATTGATATCTAACACTAGTATTAATCACTAGAAGTCACTTCAAACCGTAAACACTGCAATTCTTGTGAAGGTAGAATTATTCCGGATATTCAACTTTTCTAACCAAAATGTCCCGAAAATTGCCCGCAACATATCAATCTGGCCCTTACAAATCTGAGAAATTTCATATTTTGGGGAATAACCGGTAGTGATCATTTTGGGTTTCTACGCTGCTAGACTGCTGGAAATGTGAAGTTGGCAGCCTAGCAGCCTAGCAGAGTGAAGTTGGCAGCCTAGCAGCCTAGCAGCCTAGCAGACTGAAAAAACTTTTTATCAAAATTATTGATATCTGACACTAGTATTATACACAAGGTGTCACTTCAAACCGTGTACACTGCAACTGTTCATATTGAAAGCTGTCAGTACCCTCATTGGTTCAGAATAACAGTATGATCGCGAACGCTTCACTCTTAGATACGCTTCGCTTTGTTGTGGAGGGTATAATTTCTGATGCGCTTGCAGATGCCTTTTTTCCTGAGCATTGGACAGGTCACAGGACTATCGCGTAGGCGCCTCCTATTTTTCATTTTTCGATTAGAAAGAATACAACGCTAGCGTTGTACTTGTCATCTTATCGTTTGCGAAGCGAAATGTCGACGACTGGTCGCCAAAATCTGACGGAAAAGGACAAAAAATATAGAAATATGAGAAAAAATATAAAAAGAAGATGGTCGGGGGATTAAGTCGCTGACTAGATCGTTAAATTTCAATTTTTAGTTAAAGTTTATCGACACGTCAACCATCTAAGAGAAATCCTATGTATCGTTGATTTGACTCATTTGTCACAAACTTCTTGTACAACGTGCCGACTGCTTTTCGAAATAGAACGGTGAGGCCCTCGCTACATCGAACAATCTGACGTACATGTATGATATCTGTTAAGAAAAGTATTGGTATTTGTGATATTAAATCATATCTAAAATATTTCCTTGTTTTATTCAAAATAGTTTTATTCGAATGAAATGATAATATAGATAAGATTTAGATGTAGTTGAGAAATTTGTATTACCTTGTAACGTGTCGTTTTGTAAAACGTTGACAGTAGGTTCAGGGCAACTTGCTAGAAAACTGTTCATATTGAAAGCTGTCAGTACCCTCATTGGTTCAGAATAACAGTATGATCGCGAACGCTTCACTCTTAGATACGCTTCGCTTTGTTGTGGAGGGTACAATTTCTGATGCGTTGCAGATGCCTTTTTTCCTGAGCATTGGACAGGTCACAGGACTTGGATGCTAAAGGTGTTGAAATCAAACCTTTCGTTTTATGAAATATAAAATAAAATAAAACTCCACAAAGAGGACCGTGTGCAGGAAAACCTGAGCATTCCTTGACGCGAACATTTCCTTGTTCTACACTACACTATTCTTTGTATGGACTTTTTACGATATATAAGCAAATAGTGATGGGGGGAGATGTTTGAGAGACTTTTGAAAAAAATGCTTTACAAACAGGGTACAATCATTTCAAAATACTGTGTTTCTTGCTCTTTGATTCGTTATAATTTACCTTTAAATCTATAATTATGTCTTAACTTCTACTATTTTACCTATTTTTCTTCTTTTTATTAAAATGTAATAAAAAAAACTGCTATTCACCAAACTGTAAGTTGTGAGGACCATTATTGGTACTTATCAAAAGGGACACGGACAAAAGCCCCCTAGGACGAAAGCCCCCATGGACAAAGCCCCATCGGACAAAAGCCACATGCCCTTAACTGAAAAGTGGACAAAAGCCACATGGACATAAAAAATGTTTTTTGTGTATGTGTGTGTGATTTTTTTGAAAAAAGTCTTAAAAAGGTAATGACTTTTATAAGAATTTGTAAATATTAATTTGTTTATTCTTCAAGGAAATGAATATTCAAGTAATTTTAAATGGAATTGCCGCTCGAGAGCCGTTAACCCGCCTTGCGATCGATCGCGATGCGGGGCAAATTTTGTGTCTTGGGAGCAAATCTAGGCTTAAAGAGCTGGGCTGTATTCGCTCCGCCGCTAAAACCGCGGCTCGATCGCGTCGAGGCGCTACTCCAACGAGAATCGCTGTAGCTCTGACGTTTTTCGCCGCAGCCCAATCAAACTCTCCACGATTGTAACGACAACATAGGAATCGGTTCATTAGTTCGAGCCCTGCATCGAGTGTCTCACTCCCGTGAACACTTCGCCTCGGCGCGAGCGGCCCACTGCCTGCCGAGCAACGGCTACTGAGCCGTCCTAAATCGCCGCTCGAGAGCCGTTAAACTGCCTAGCGATCCACAGCGATGCGGGGCGAATTCCCGACTCTCGAAGCAAAACTACGCTTCGAAAGCAGAGCTGCACTCGCTCGGCCGCAAAAATCGCGGCTCCATCGCGTCGAGGCGCGACTCCAGTGCGAATCGCTGTAGCTCCGACGTTTTTCGCCGCAGCCCAACCAAACTCACCACGATTGTAGCGATTGAATAGGGCTACACGACAGTACCTACAACATAGAAATCGGTCCATTGGTTCGAGCCCTGCATCGAGTGTCTCATTCCCGTCAACATTTCACCTCTGCGCGAGCGGCCCACTGCCCGCCTAGCGACGGCTACTGAGCCGTCCAAAAGCGCCGCTCGAGAGCCGTAAATCTGCCTAACGATCGACCGCGATGCGGGGCAGATTATGTGTCTTGGGAGCTAATCTACGCTTCAAGAGCCGAGCTGTAATCGCTCCGCCGCTTAATTCACGGCTCGATCGCGTCTAGGCGCGACTCCAGCGCGACTCCCTGTAGCTCCGATACTATTCGCCACAGCCCAACCAAACTCACCACGATTGTGGCTCTTGAATAGCTCTTCACGACGGTATTTACCACGATGCGGGGCAGATTCTATGTCTTTGGAGCAAATCTACGCTTCAAATGCCGAGCTGTTTTCGCTCCGCCATTCAAATCACATCTCGATCTCGTCGAGGCGCGACTCCAGCGCGAATCGCTGTAGCTCCGATACTATAAGCCGCAGTCCAACCAAACTCGCCACGATTGTAGCGATTGAATAGGGCTACACGACAGTACCTACAACATAGTAATCGGTCCATTGGTTCGAGCCCTGCATCGAGTGTCTCATTCCCTTGAACATTTCGCTTCTGCGCGAGCGGCCCACTGCCCGCCTAGCGACGGCTACTGAGCCGTCCAAAAGCGCCGCTCGAGAGTCGTAAACCTGCCTGGCGATCGACCGCGATGCGGGGCAAATTATGTGTCTTGGGAGCTAATCTACGCTTCAAGAGCCGAGCTGTAATCGCTCCGCCGCTTAATTCACGGCTCGATCGCGTCGAGGCGCGACTCCAGCGCGACTCCCTGTAGCTCCGATACTATTCGCCGCAGCCCAACCAAACTCACCACGATTGTAGCTTGAATAGCTCTTTACGACGGTACCTACCACGATGCGGGGCAGATCTTAAGTCTTGGGAGCAAATCTACGCTTCAAGAGCCGAGCTGTTAATAGCTCCGACGCAAAATTCACGGCTCGATCGCGTCGAGGCGCGACTCCAGCGCGAATCGCTGTAGCTCCGATACTATTCGCCGCAGTCCAACCAAACTCGCCACGATTGTAGCGCTTGAAAAGGGCTTCACGACGGTACCTTCAATATAGGATTCTGTTTATTGGTTCGAGCTCGCATCGAGTGTCTAACTCCCGTGAACATTTCGCCTCTGCGCGAGCGGCTCACTGCCCGCCTAGCGACAGCTACTGAGCCGTCCAAAATCGCCGCTCTTGAGCCATAAACCTGCCTAGCGATCGACCGCGATGCGGGGCAGATTCTATGTCTTTGGAGCAAATCTACGCTTCAAGAGCCGAGCTGTTTTCGCTCCGCCGCTCAAATCACAGCTCGATCGCGTCGAGGCGCGACTCCAGCGCGAATCGCTGTAGCTCCGACGTTTTTTACCGCAGCCCAACCAAACTCGCAACGATTGTAGCGCTTGAATGGGGCTACACGAAGGTACCTACAACATAGGAATCGGTCAATTGGTTACAGCCCTGCATCGAGTGTCTCACTCGCGTGAACGTTTCGCCTCGGCGCGAGCGGCCCACTGCCTGCCTAGCGACGGCTACTGAGCCGTCCTCAATCGCCGCTCTAGAGCCGTTAACCTGCCTAGCGATCGACAGCGATGCGGGACAGATTCTGTGTCTTGAGAGCAAATCTACGCTTCAAAAGCAAAACTGTATTCGCCCCGCCGCTAAATCATGGTTCGATCGCGACGAGGCGCGACTCCAGCGCGAATCGCTGTAGCTCCGACGCTATATGCCGCAGCCCAACCAAACTCGTTACGATTGAAGCGCTAGAATAGGGCTACACGACGGTACTTACAACATAGGAATCGGTCTATTGGTTCGAGCCCTGCATCGAGTGTCTCACTCCCGTGAACGTTTCGCCTCGGCGCGAGCGGCGCACTGCCTGCCTAGCGTGGGCTACTGAGCCGTCCAAAATCGCCGCTCGAGAGCCGTTAACCAGCCTAGCGATCGAGCGCGATGCGGGGCAAATTAAGTGTCTTGGCAGCAAATCTACGCTTCAGAGCCGAGATTGATATGTTGCGGGCAATTTTCGGGATATTTTGGTCGGAAAAGTTGAATAACGTGATATATCCGGAACAGTTCTACATTCACTAGAATTTCAGTGTTTACGGTTTGAAGTGACTTCTAGTGTTTAATACTAGTGTTATATATCAATAAATTTGATAAAAAAGTTTTAGTCTGCTAGGCTGCTAGGCTGCCAACTTCACCCTGCTAGGCTGCTAGGCTGCCAGACTGCCAACTTCACATTTCCAGCAGTCTAGCGGCGTTGCATACTAAAATTACCACTATCGTTTTTTTATCAAAAGATTAAAGTTTTCATATTTGTTAGGGCGAGATTGATATGTTGCGGGCAATTTTCGGGACATTTTGGTCGGAAAAGTTGAATAACGTGATATATCCGGAACAGTTCTACATTCAGTAGAATTTTAGTGTTTACGGTTTGAAGTGACTTTAGTGTTTAATACTAGTGTTATATATCGATAAATTTGATTAAAAAAATTCAGTCTGCTAGGCTGCTAGGCTGCTAGGCTGCCAACTTCACTCTGCTAGGCTGCTAGGCTGCTAGGCTGCCAGTCTGCCAACTTTACATTTCCAGCAGTCTAGCGGCGTAGCATACTTAAATGACCACTATCGTTTTTTTATCAAAAGATTAAAGTTCTGATATTTGTTAGGGCGAGATTGATATGTTGCGGGCAATTTTCCGGACATTTTGGTCGGAAAAGTTGAATAACGTGATATATCCGGAACAAATCTACATTCACTAGAATTTTAGTGTTTACGTTTTGAAGTGACTTCTAGTGTTCAATACTAGTGTTAGATATCAATAATTTTGATAAAAAAAATTCAGTCTGCTAGGCTGCTAGGCTGCTAGGCTGCCAACTTCACTCTGCTAGGCTGCTAGGCTGCTAGGCTGCCAGACTGCCAACTTCACATTTCCAGCAGTCTAGCGGCGTAGCATACTAAAATGACCACTTTCGTTTTTTTTTATCAAAAGATTAAAGTTCTCATATTTGTTAGGCGAGATTGATATGTTGCGGGCAATTTTCGGGACATTTTGGTCGGAAAAGTTGAATAACGTGATATATCCGGAACAGTTCTACATTCACTAGAATTTCAATGTTTACGGTTTGAAGTGACTTCTAGTGTTTAATACTTGTGTTATATATCAATATATTTGACAAAAAAAATTTCAGTCTGCTAGGCTGCTAGGCTGCTAGGCTGCCAACTTCACTCTGCTAGGCTGCTAGGCTACCAGACTACCAACTTCACATTTCCAGCAGTCTAGCGGCGTAGCATACTAAAATGACCACTATCGGTTTTTTTTTATCAAAAGACTAAAGTTCCCATTTTTGTTAGGGCGATATTGATATGTTGCGGGCAATTTTCGGGACATTTTGGTCGGAAAATCTGAATAACGTGATATATCCGGAACAGTTCTACAATCACTAGAATTTCAGTGTTTACGGTTTGAAGTGACTTCTAGTGTTTAATACTAGGGTTATATATCAATAAATTTGATAAAAAAAATTTTAGGCTGCTAGGCTGCCAACTTCACTCTGCTAGGCTGCTAGGCTGCTAGGCTGCCAGACTGCCAACTTCACATTTCCAGCAGTCTAGCAGCATAGCATCCTCAAACGACCACTATCGTTTTTTTATCAAAAGATTAAAGTTCTTATATTTGTTAGGGCGAGATCGATATGTTGCGGGCAATTTTCGGGACGTTTTGGTCGGAAAAGTTGAATAACGTGATTTATCCGGAACAGTTCTACATTCAATAGAATTTCAGTGTTTTCGGTTTGACGTGACTTCTAGTGTTTAATACTAGTGTTATATATCAATAAATTTGATAAAAAAAAATTCAGTCTGCTAGGCTGCTAGGCTGCTAGGCTGCCAACTTCACTCTGCTAGGCTGCTAGGCTGCCAGACTGCCAACTTCACATTTCCAGTAGTCTAGCAGCTTAGCATCCTCAAACGACCACTATCGTTTTTTTATCAAAAGATTAAAGTTCTTATATTTGTTTGGGCGAGATTGATATGTTGCGGGCAAATTTCGGGACATTTTGGTCGGAAAAGTTGAATAACGTGATATATCCGGAACAGTTCTACATTCACTAGAATTTCAGTGTTTACGGTTTGAAGTGACTTCTAGTGTTTAATACTAGGGTTATATACCAATAAATTTGATAAAAAAAATTTTAGTCTGCTAGGCTGCTAGGCTGCTAGGCTGCCAACTTCACTCTGCTAGGCTGCTAGGCTGCTAGGCTGCCTGACTGCCAACTTCACATTTCCAGCAGTCTAGCAGCGTAGCATCCTCAAACGACCACTATCGTTTTTTTATCAAAAGATTAAAGTTCTTATATTTGTTAGGGCGAGATTGATATGTTGCGGGCAATTTTCGGGACATTTTGGTCGGAAAAGTTGAATAACGTGATTTATCCGGAACAGTTCTACATTCGCTAGAATTTCAGTGTTTTCGGTTTGACGTGACTTCTAGTGTTTAATACTAGTGTTATATATCAATAAATTTGATAAAAAAAAAATTCAGTCTGCTAGGCTGCTAGGCTGCTAGGCTGCCAACTTCACTCTGCTAGGCTGCTAGGCTGCTAGGCTGCCAACTTCACGGACCTATAAGATGGTTGTTTTTAATGATTTTAAACGCCTCTTTTAGCAGTTATCTCATTATACCGCTGTGACTGGGGGACTCCCGGGGCCCGTTTTACTAAACTTCTTACGGAAAAAAATATTCGCAAGTCAAAATCACAGATCGTACCTGGTGTTTTCATTCATTGTTTGATTCGGCATTGCAATATCTCATTGGAATCGTCTTTAGAATATGATGCAAGGCAGAATTTCATATTTAGTTACTACTGTATAAGCAAATTTTAATTTTTGACTTGCGCAAAAAATATCTTAAGATGTTTAGTACAACAGGCCCCAGTTATCTCTCTTGCTATTACTATCATGTCAACCTTTCCGAGATTCCAGCTGCTTGCCCCACAATGGATAAGGATTATCCTTCCATTTGTGGAAGATGGATAGCGGAAAGGAAGTGGGCGGCTGCCTAGCATTGAATCAGGGACCCCATGAACTTTTATGTAGAATGCTCAAAGTAACAAAATTGAAATACGGGCTAGACCAGGATTCCTCGGATTATTCAGCGTATCTTTTTAATCGCTAGAGGAAGAAGTGACGTCGTAAAACGTCATTACAACATTGTTCGTGCGATCGAAGAGTCGATATGACTCGGGTGATGTATTTGCTAGCGGACAAAAATGAAGTACTAGTAGTAATTTCACCATTGCTGTGTTTAAAGGTCACGTGGCAAAGTGGTCTAGCATGCTCTTCTTTAGCTATAAAATGATGGTTAGAGTCTCAATGGTGCCTCTTTTTAAAGCGTAGTTGGTAGCGCGCCGGGCTTTCATTCTAAAGGTCCCGGGTTCGATCCCCGACGGCGGCACTCATTTTTTCCGACTATTTGTCTCTCACCAATGGGATGATAATCGTAGACCTGTGTGAGATAGCAGCTGGAGGCTAGGAAAGGATGTGGTGTAAGAAAAACCAGGAATCCACTGGAAGGTGCTCAAGCCACCGCGATATAACTGAAAGATTGTTGAATTTGAGGCGGCGTAAAACCTCATTCAAACAAACAAAACATAAATGTCGTATGTGTGATCTTTTTAGTACTGTCACGGCGATTACGTGAAAAACCGGCAATTCTTGGTTAAGGTAGTAGACCCATAATAGTTCCGCAAGGTTTCGGAATTAATGATTTTTAACAGTGTTAACCGAGGTTTCCTAATGACTTTCATTAGGAAACCTCGGTCGACATTTTGAAAGTTCACGAGTTCCGAAATGTTGCGGAACTATTACGGTTCCACTACCTTAAGCCGAAAATTGAGGATGTTTTCCAAAGTTTTCCAACATCGAGCCCGTTTCAAAATTTAAAATTTTCAAAATTTATAGCCACATAAAATGTTTGACAAATCAGCATAAAACAGCCAAGGAGTGACGTTTAAAAAGTTCAAACAGCAATAGTTTAGCAGGAAATCAAAAATCTGCATACAGGTTACCTCCTCTAGACCCCGCTGTGAATTTTGAATTCTCTGATGCAATGCATTCATTCGAAGATTAAAATTATCATATAAAGAATATGATTTCTTTTACCCTTATCTATTTAGACATGAATGACTCAACAAGGGTGATGATTGTAAGATTGGAAAGAAAGAAAGGAATAAATATAAAGAAATGAAATCAAGAAAGCAAGAAAGCAAGGAAGCAAGAAAGAAAGAAAGAAAGAAAGAAAGAAAGAAAGAAAGAAAGAAAGAAAGAAAGAAAGAAAGGGTGGTCAGAGGGATGAAGGACGTAAAGTATTTAGGGGTGAGGGAAGGAAGGAAGGAAGGACGGAAGGAAGGAAGGAAGGAAAGAAAGAAAGAAAGAAAGAAAGAAAGAAGGAAGGAAGGAAGGAAGGAAGGAAGGAAGGAAGGAAAGAAGGAAGGAAGGAAGGAAGGAAGAAAGAAAGAAAGGAAGGAAGGAAGGAAGGAAGGAGGGAAGGAAGGAAGGAAGGAAGGAAGGAAGGAAGGAAGGAAGGAAGGAAGGAAGGAAGGAAGGAAGGAAGGAAGGAAAGAGGGAGGGAAGGAAGGAACAGAAGGGTGAACGGAAGGAAAGGAAAATGATAGAAATTTTGACGAAAATTTAGCTGACCAAAATGAACGAGTGCTGATAGTGCAAACTAAAATTCATGTCATTTGACAGATGAAAAAATTATTTTTGTGTTCAAGATGGTATGAAACACAGAAATTTATCACTTTTTAGGAATGTGACACCAATGTTCAGCCAGTAAAAATGCTTGCTTTTTGATAATCGAGTTAAAAGTTTTTCTCATTTCTGAATTAACCCTTTGCTGTTATATCCCTGCTTTTTGAGTGTCTGTGATTTTATGATTGAGAAAACATTGTGAAAAAAGAAGAAATTGCTTCTGACAAGCAATTTCTTCTTTTTTCCACACTATTTTCTACCCTACAGAATGGTTATTTTTCAAATTAAATCCACTTTAATTTTTCGTCTGCAAAACCTTTGAATTTGGACAGGTCCAAAATTTTGTAAAACAGGAAAGGGTTAAATGTTTTGTTTTGTCTGTGTAGCAGTAAAATTTCGAGTTTTCGCCTGTCACAATGACAAGTTAATCGTCTGACTCACTTCATGTAGAACTCATAAAACTTGATAAATCTTGCACATGCAAATGGAATTTATCAACACTGCATTTAAAGAATATCATTTAGATCCTTGTCCGTGTATGCAGCTTTCACCTTCTAGAGCTAACAATGTACATGTATAGTCTATACCGCCATCTTAACTATCTTTACCTTACGAAAGACTTCATTGTGTAGGCAGTTTTTTGTTCTTTTATTCTTTCCTTTATCATCATCATCATCATCATCATCATCATCATCATCATCATCATCATCATCATCATCATCATCTTCATCATCATCATCTTCTTCTTCTTCTCCTTCTTCTTCTTCTTCTTCTTCTTCTCCTTCTTCTTCTTCTTCTTCTTCTTCTTCTTCTTCTAGTAATAATAATTATTATCATTATTGTCATCATTATTATTGTAGGCACAAAGCTAGTCAGATCTCAATAAAGCATCAACAACTAAAGCTAATGTCACTTAAACTCTCCGATGCGTTGACGCAGCGTCGCGGCCGACTTTTGTCGAATATTGATAAAATCGACAACCAGTTGTCGACTGATCGGCTCATCGGCCGATTCTATCTATCAGCTTCTGTAGTCCGCATAGTCGACGTCAACTCGCCGGTGTATCGTCTGCACGCTACAACTAATCGACCATGCAAATTTTTCTGCATCATTTTTAGCCAAGAAATAAGACATCGTCACATCGGCGGTTTTTTTTTGTGACTGCAACATATTCTCTTTTTTTGTACTGGCACTATCCGGCCGACACTTTTATTATTTCTATTTTTTTTTTAAATAATTCTACTAACTAGTCTATGACAAAGAGGAATCACTGACGTGTTGTCGTCGCTGATTTTAATGTGACTTAAGCATAAAGTTAATGAATTAGACGCTCGTTCTTTTTGATGCACGAAAATATAGTAAAGAAGGATGAGGGGAGGGGGGAGGGCAGAAATTCTGCTTACATCGAAACAATTCAAACTTGGTGCATAGCTCATGCAGTCTGGTCAGAATTCGTATTTTTCTAAATTTGAACATGCTCTATAATTTCAATACGTAAGATATATAACGTTTCTTATTTTGTTAGTGTTCGTTAAAATGAATAATTTTGTATGCTGTAGCATGTCTGTCAAAAGGGACCTTTTTTAAACCCTTTACTAATTCTGCCATGACTTTCGTGGTATGTAATTGATTGAAATTTCATTTAGAGAGAACTAAGAGATCAGAGATTCAGTTTGAATGAGTAAAATGACGCTGGTATAAAGCGACGACTTATAAGTAATGAGGAGATTTAAATTGATTCTGGTGTGATTTTTTATCTTATTAATCATATTCTAATTGAAATTAAGAGTACATCGATTTATTACAAACGAATATCGAATTAAAAAAATATATGTAAGTAAGTAATGTCAAAATTGTTGAACATACCCGTTGCGAAATCTGATTTTGTTTTATTTATTTATTTATTCTTTTATTTGGACTTAGAACTTCGGTTTGTACTACATCAGGGGCCTGTTTTACTAAGCATCTTACGATCATATTTTGCGTAAGTCAAACATTAAAGTTGCTTATACAGTAGTAACTAAATATGGACTTCTAAAGACGATTCAAGTGAGATATTGAAAGGCAGAATCTAACAATGAATGAAAACACCAGGTACGATTTGTGATTTTGACTTACGATTAATTTTTTCGTAAGAAGATTAGTAAAACGGGCCCCAGTTGTGTTGTGTCCGTGGTCGAGATGAAGTTATTTGCTTCTTGGTCTAACGGTTCCGAGTTCGATCCCTATGAAAGGCTATCGACCGTAGTTCTTTCAGAGATCCACACTTTCGGCTTAAGAACATACATTTGCTGTGTTTTAGAGACTAATCTAAGATATAAGAACTTCTATCACAATCGATGTAAACTGATAAATATTTTTTAATGAAATCGAGCCTTGCGCTCAGGATGAAAGAAAAAAAAAACCGCTCGCCAATGTTTAGCAATTGAATCCCGCAGTTCCCTTGAGTGCTGCTTACAAAACAGAATAACATTTCTCAAACGTTGTCATCTTGGTGGCACCAGCGCAAAGCAATACCGTTTGTGAACGTTTACAAATTCTGCACCGCTTTTCACGTATAAGTGCAGTTTGCAAAGCGGGGTAACTCAAACGTTGCGCGAACGCATTCATTTAGAACACAAGGCAGTCCTTTCCATGAACTCTCAGAATTTTAGATCCATTTGAAATTTGAAAATAAACGGTAACTGACGGAATGAAGAAAAGAATGAATGAAAATTATAGAAAATAGAAAGAAAGTTGATTGTTGTTTTATGATTGCAAATCATTATTTCTCATTATACTTTACTCGAGGTTAAGAAAGTCATTTATTCAGCATGTTTAAGAAAATAATGAAAATCCAGTAGATCTATGTGACTAGTCGCGCGAAAAAGGAACCAGTGCAGCGGCGGATCCAGGATTTCCGTAAAGGGGGTTCGATGTCGACCAAGAATTCGAGTAATCAGTCCCATAGTATCCCTATCTATTAAGATAGGGATACTATGTGACTAATTGCTCAAGTTCTGTACTTCAGACATCTTTCATTTGTAGAATTTTAAAGTATAAGGACTGGCCTCAAGTCATAGATATATAATACGTACTTTGTGTTCTGTGAAAAAAATCTAACAAGGTTGGGGAAATTGATATGTGTCGAGGCTCTGCCGAGGCAATTATCAATTCCCACTATCGCGTTAAATATTCTTCATACAATACAATAAGTACATATTATATGTATCTTATAACCTCTATTTGCTTTGTTTTCGTCGATGTTTTTAACAGAAATGGGTCATCTACTTACGAAAATTGTTAAAATTGGCGTGAAACCCCATTCAGAGAAACAAACGAAAGTTACCAAGGCCGGAAGTAGTAGTAAAGTAAATGAAATATCTTGTTTCAACAATTATTAATGAAAAAAACAAAAATAAAAAAAGCTTTGTTGTATTTTTGTTTGATCATATTTTTTCACCCCTGCCGCAATGCCATAAAACATGTTTACGAGTCACCTTAATAATTATTACATACAATAGATTCTTTGTTCTTTGAAAATGTAGGATGCGAACTCAATGTGTATTCATTCATTCATTCATTCATTCATTCATTCATTCATTCATTCATTCATTCATTCATTCATTCATTCATTCATTCATTCATTCATTTATTCATTCATTCATTCATTCATTCATTCATTCATTCATTCTACTCATCTGTACTTTCTGCTTGAACCGGAATCATAGTATTAAGGTTGAGATAAATTGCATTCAATTCAACTTCCGTAGAAATTCAAAGCATAGAAGGATTTAACATTGATCAAAATTAGTCCGCATGCCAACAAATATTCGCAAATAAAGTTTAAATGTTCAAGCTTAAGTTATGATGCCAGTGGCGGATCCAGAGGCGGGCGCGGGTTTTAAACGACCCCCCCCCCCCCCCCGAAGCCCAAAATTCCTTTTCGTGAAGAATTTCAATTAACGCTTCTCCTGCTGGTCAAGACATATTTCATTTTTGCAGTAAACTGGCTAATATCAGCCTGCACATTTGCACAGTATGATCTTAGGATACACTTGCTGCTTCTACTCGATTTTGTCGGAAAAAAACTTAAGCAAACTCGTTGATATGTCAAAAAATGAAATTCGTTGAAAGAAAACTCAAATTCAGCAGGATAAGGATTTAAATTGTGATAAAACTAGAAGGAATATCCTTTTTGCATGTTCGAACCCCTGGATCCGCAGTGACGTTTAGGTCACTTATCGACGGATGTAATACGTATTATTACTGCGATATTTAGGCATAGTGACACCTCTAACACCAACAATCAACAAGTAATAAAATCGGGTCAGGTCCGTACGACATTCATAAATATGCTGATGTTAATGTTTGTGTCCCCGGGCACGTTAAAATGGACCGTGTCCCATCCTGCGTACATGATGAAGCGCCGAAGGATAAATTTAAAAACGAATTCGCAAACGTTTTATACAGCCTTCATGCAGGTCTTTTATCATCATCATCATCATCATTATTATTATTATTATTATTATTATTAATATTATTATTATTATTATTATCATTATTTATTGTGAATATTTGGACATTGTCAAAGACTTCTATTATGTGCTGATCTTGACGGGGCTCTGTGTTATGAAATGGTTATGAAGTCTAATTAACCTTGAAATCAAAATCAATTTAGTCATTTGAAGTGCAAAATCTCCTTACTATACAGTTCCAGTCGTTGATTATCAAAGCTAATGTTTAGTCTTAAAGATTCCGGTCTCCCTTTCCGAAGTTCTTGATACGCGCATGTGCATAACCCATGAAACGAACTAATGACAACCCCTCCACACACATAAATTTGAAGGGTAGAATGATGCTGTCGCGAAATGAAACATATCGTCAAATCATATTGTCAGTTTCACTTCGAATATCAGTTGTGGCAATAGCAAACATTTGGAAATCAGATCATCGACTATTCTTCTTCCTCTTCTTCTTCTTCTTCTTCCTCTTCTGAACTTATTTCGTTTTCCGCAATTCGTTTGACTTGGTAATATTTCAAGACCATGGCCGACTTCATACGAAAGGTTGCCATCTTGAAAGTGCTTAAATTGACGACCTAGTTTATCGCACTGCCCGGATTGCGGGTTGACTAGGACAGAAACCTTTGTTTTCTAAAACTAGAAAAATACATCTGCTTTCCAAGGCATAATTCATTGAATATCTATTTAAAATGATTATTTCATGGCGGAATTCCCGTATGGTCCATTTTGTGTGACGGGTCATGATTTTATTTACTCGACAGTTATGGTGTCGCCTTTCAACATAGGGGGTCATTTTACCCATCACCAGACGCCAAAATATCATCAAATAGTTCTTCAAAATTTAATTCATGAACGAAACGCAACTTACGGTTTTTAAATCGAAAAAAGTCTCAATTGGTAGGAATTAGTAAATGTTGTAAAATGAAATGAGTTACAATCCCCAGTGCTGGTTATTTCATATATTTGGTTCTGCGAACATGTCTACATTTTGAAGTAACTATACGCGAATCCAAAATTGTGCGGAGTTTAACACCCCCATCCCCAGCGTCCTTTCTCTCACACACACATAACAGGCAATTCCGGTAAAAAATGCTCGCAAGATTAGCCGGAAACATTAGGTGACCGAGATTTTTAAAACAGCTTTATTCAACTCACCTGTAGTTACCACAATTTCGCCATACACCTTCAGCTTGTAAACGCTATTTAAACCACTTAGGCTACATCTTTGATTGGACAGCCCGGCCACGGCACCCTCATCCGATAGATTACTAGATTTTTCTGAAAAATCTAAATTTTGCAGTTTATTTCTTGGAGGATGGTCGACGAAATAGGCCTTATCATTATAGAATTTACGTTTTTTCTCAATATTTTCTATCAAGATATATTTTTTTCTAATAAAAATCTTATCTATTTACACACATGTATTTATTTATCTTTTTATGTACACTGTGGTCATCTGCGAAATATTCAATTTTTGATTTTGGTAAAGAAAATTAATCGAAAAAAGCTCTTAGGTGAGAAACCTTCAAAAATTTTGGGTTGAATGAAAATATGCCAAGCAAAATATTGCTTTTCTCATCACTTTTCAAGACCTTGAAATTCCCGCCCACGTGCGAAAAATCTTGATCAGTTTGAGACGGTCCCTCCATTTACCTGCGACAGAACGCACCTTGATCTATTAATAGGATATAGGAATGCTGGGTAAATTGTGTGTGATGTCACCGCTCGGAAAACGCAACAAGCGGAATTTCCTGTTTAAATCATAACAGTCACTGAACTCTACATCAATATTTACAATACTCCGAGGTTTGTGGCAGCGATTTGTATTTTCTTTTTCTATTCTAAGAATTTCCGATCTGTTAATTCAATCAATTAGACACTTGTTTAATTGAAATGACCCAGTTATTTATTTGATGTGATTGGCGGCGGCCATTTTTATAAGACAGCGGTTACTTCAAAAGATAAGACGGCGTTTGCTAGATTCGTTCAGCTGTAGCTACATAGGTTTCGATTTATATAGCTGATTAGTCCATATGTAGGAGATTTCACGAACTGTCACTTCTAGCCAGAAAGTCTTTACGTTGCAATCAATAAGCGTGATTTATTTGCAATAATTGATGACACCCTTTACCCCATGTCCGATTAACAGGTGTGCCGGTATGTGTCAACTACGCGGATATGATTCATTTGTTGAGAGGATCATGTATATTTTGAATAAACTAGCTTCATATCTTGATTTCTTTTTTAATAATCTTTGAATTGCATAACTCTGTGAAATAAAATAAAACAGAAAAAGAGCCGTAAACTGTTGCCAGACAAACTGTCTCATGTTTGTACTAGGAATAAATAAGAATATACCAGTTTTAACTTTTATCTCAAATCTTACAAGTCTGTTTAAATGCCCTATTAGCTTGATTGATTCTGATTCTGATTTTACCTTGCTGACTTTTATTAGATAATACTGTATTCCAGATTATTTTATTTCAAAAGTAGACAGAAACTCATCTAAAATTATTATTCTTAAGACAACCTCAATGTGATTCCATGAGTACCCACAGCACATGGCATATTAAAAAAATCATTGATTATTTCATTTCAAAATCTGAAAAAAACTTTATTTATTACTCTCACTGTTTAATACCTATATAATGACTTAACATTTCAACACAAACAAATCCTTAATTGTCCAAATATTTACTCATTTGATCATAATCATTGTTTGTATACCTGTGTCTACTCTTGATTTGATAGATACATTGCAATTTTCGAGCTTGTTATTTTTGTTTCTTGTTACCAGTACTCTGTTGCTGTTAACTTGGTTCATGTAAAAGCAGACTTCAGCTACAGATTGAGCACAAATTTTGGTTTCCACATTAAATTATTCCAATTATACTTGCACAAATCCTATATTATGGGCACTCATTGGAATCATCTTGTCAAGACAATTCAAATGAGTACACACAGCATAGGTTTTGATTAGAAATGAAAGTTCATGCTGGAGCTACCTACCCCTTTTCATCTATACCTTTGTAAAAATGAGAAAGATCTGTAATGGCTTGAAAATTCTTGAAATTTCTACTTGTCCTGTCATACAAGAAAATATTGTGATCCACTAATTTCATAAGTGATATTTTGTAAAAACCATTCGTCCTGCTTATATAGACAAAGAAGAAAAGAATCACGCAGGACGAGTGGACAAGTAGAATTTTCAAGCCCTGTGTATAACCCGTATACACAAATTGTTGTTGTTAGTTTCATTAAAAAAATCAACCCTTATGCCTTTCCTGAACAGTCCAAGAATGTTACATCCCAGTGATTTTATATAAGAGAATATTGTGGAAAAAGAAGAAATTGCTATTTTCAAATAATATTACATATTATAGGCTTTTTTCTTTTACAAATAAAACCTAATTTTCCTTCATGTCTGCAACCTCATACAGTGTGGACTTTTGATATATATATTTTTTTTTTAAAAAGAAGAAAATATAAGAGTGGAAGGCCTTTAAGTTACAAAACTCAATTTCTATATTACAGAGGTCCAGTGTAATAACTGCTGACAGTGGTAGGGCTGGTAGCCAGTCTACAATCAAATCTTCCAACAAAACGGAGAAGGAAAAGGAAAAAGAGAAGAAGAAATCTAAGAAGATGGTTGTGTGTCGCATCTCCCTGCTGGATGGGAGTCAGTTTGAACCTGCTGGGGTAGATGTAAGTGCTTTACATAGACTCTCTGTGATATGCAAAGATTATGGCCAAAGTACATTTGGTAACATGTCAGACTCTTGATATTAATTACACACCCCCCCCCCCCCCCCCCCTAGTTTCACCAAGTCTGTCTATCTGTATGTCTGTCCATCTGTAGACCTTTTCGGTTTCAACACTCTATCTCAAGAAACATGATCAGGAATCTTTATAATTAAGAATTTTTGCCCTTTACCCCTAGGAAGTGCCCCATCCCTTTTCGGCCACGAGTCAAAGGTTATGGTCATGGAGCTACCTATGGTTTAATAATTGTTGACCTATTTAGCTAGGAAATAATGTTATGGTAGTACTGGTGTTAGTTATAACAGGAATCCACTGTTAGGTGCTCTTGCCGCTGCTATGCATCAAAAGATACTTGAAAGTGGCATAAAACCCTTTCTTGCAAGCAAGTCTAGGTCAGAATTGGATTTTATCTGATACATGCATATGGAGCTGGGACAAAAAGCTGGATTGCTGAAAGCGGCGTAAAATCTGTTAAACAACCAAATCGATGCTGTTAAGTTGAATACTGAACAATGTCATCTTAAGGTTAAGGTCAGGAAATATAAGGGACTTCAGGAAGCATACAAGGGTGTAACTACCATTACGCACATAATGCAAGCATATAATATAAAATGAACCCTGTAGATCCCACTATGGGTCATTTCACTCCCTGGTCGTAGGTCATATTGTATAAACTGTTAGAAGACAGTCATGTGGAATTTCCTATATGAGAGTTGATTTTATTTGTGTTTTGAACAGGTCTCTATAAACCATGACTTGGATGCTATAGATATGGTATTTCTTCTCATAAACCCTCCAGGGAGCTATACATAATGTAGTCAGGAGGCTTTTATTTAGTATGCGTTTTCTGATTTAAAAATCATCAAAATTGATGTCTCTTATGCCCTTTCTCTTTAATTTGAGGTGAATTTCCTCTTGACAGTCATATAAGTGATTTTTTAAAGGAAATTCATCTCAAATTAGCGAAGAGGTCCAAAAAATTCCAAGAATTCAAGCATTTGAAATGGGTTTTCTTAGTAAAAAATGTAGGGGTGCTACTTTTAGGGAGGGTGCTATTATTAGAGGAAGTATGGTATGGTACTTGTAAAATTGCATTGTATTTCTCTTTCCTCAAGGGGAATAGCTAATAAATAAAATGCATTTATTTCCATTTCTTTTCTATTTTACAGAAAAATTGTACAGGACAGAGTGTATTTGACAAGGTTGTAAAACATTTAGACGTCATAGAAACAGATTATTTTGGGCTCACATACAGGGACAAAACTGGGAAAAAGGTGAGAAAACTTCTTATTAAAGATCTATACATGTAGAGGAGATATTAAAATTGTATTTATAGGTAATTTACTTACAATAGTATTGCTGAGGCCTTGAAATGGTAACTTGAGTATTCGTAATAAAGTCACTTATGTACATAATAGATATTATACTTAGTTCCAAAAGAAAGTGTGCACTTTTGAATTTTGAATATCTCTGAAATTACACAATCTATCGTCATGAAAGGTGGTATGACTATCCCCATGAGTATTAGCTAATGATTTTTGAAAACAAATTTTGTGCGGTGAGCAAAAATTTTCTGCTAAAATGAGACATTTGATTTTGCATTTTTTTGCATGTGCATCACATGTTAGACAAATGATTGGTCTGAAAATGCATTCAGTTGAATCTTTGTGGCTTTCCTAAGCATAAAATTGCATCTTCAATACAATTGTGCATGATCCTACAGCGTGGTTTGTCAGCCAATAAATGTGATATCGTTGAACAAAATTGAACCTTGTCAATTTAGAACGTCATTAGAATTGGTTTCAGAGCATTAATGATCCAATATAAATCACGGTCATCATTTTGTAGGGCTTTTAAAAAGCAAATCGAGATATCATTGAACGCCATAGCACCATTCAACAACAAGTTACTGGCTTAACAATGTAGCAATGTCTAACGTTGACGTACACATCATGTCTGCATAAAGATTAAAACTTTTTTGGGGAATGGCTTGGAATGGCTTCTAAAACTCTATAATTCAATGTCAACATATAGCTCTTACCAAAGAAAATGTTGTTAGGAGGTTGAATCTCTACAATTAAAGTTCTGTTTGCATTTTTGCAGCATGTGATATTTTATTCAAATCTGATTTGACTATTAATTTCAAAAGGTCTTGAAATTTACTCCATAATTTTCCCCAACTTTGTAAAAATCAAGAATTGAAAGTGCACACTTTCTTATGGAACTCAGTATATATTCTTTAACAATAGCAACGTTTTGATAAGAGACATGATTATTGTATGAATCAATAATCATGTCTCTTATCAAAACGTTGCTATTGTTAAAGAATATATTATACTAAGTTCCATAAGAAAGTGTGCACTTTCACTTCTTGCATTTTTCTTGATTTTTACAAAGTTGGGGAAAATTATTCATGTTGCATGTTTGATATATAATGCAAGTCCAACAATATTTTCATCTTTCTTAAGATGAAAATATTGTTGGACTTGCATTATATATCAAACATGCTTTAAAGTTCTAAAAATCTTTGACAGCTGAGATCACATGATTTATTTTGTACTTTCAGTTTTGGTTAGATCACACAAAGAAAGTCTCTAAACAGTTGGCAGGTATTAATTGTAGCTTAAATATTGTATGTGTTATTTTTGTTCGAAGAAAAAGTATCTTAAGATAAAAAATTCGAGAGTTTATTCCCAGTTGCTGAAATATCCTTTCCAACATTTCGATGGCTCTTCGCGAAACACTTGTAACTGCCTATGAACATATAGGCAGTTACAACTGTTTCACACTGAACCATCGATTTGTTTTCCACAAATGGATGTATGATAGCAGTGCTCTCAATAAGGGCAAAAATCAGGAATTTTTGTAATTCCATGTTGAAATTTCAGGAATTTTTTTAAGAAGTAAGGATTTTTTTTTTAACTACCCCCCTCCCCGGCATACACACCTTCCTTTTCCTGCACTCTTTGAAAATGCTCGTTTTCTTGTTAAAAATAAGTTTAATTTTTTATACTAAAGGCTATCATTTTGGCTAGTTCTTTAAAAAAAAATGATTTCAAGGTATGAAGACTTCTAGTTTTAACTTGAAGCTGTAGGTACGAACTTTGGTTGCACTGGATCTATCATCTTTTATAACCTCATTAGATCTAAATAAATTGTGGAAAGTAATAGAAGAAAATGTAGAGTTTCTATTTAGAATCGGTCTTGAGATGTATTTTGCACGGTGGGCATAGGAAATCTGGCTTCCTCAAATTTTAGTTACAATGTTTTGGTATCCGACGATATTTCGGAAATTAAATCTAATGCAGCTTTATTTTTCTCGCCCTCGCGTTCCAAGGGTGGCGAACATTCTAGCGTGTGCAGTTATATGTACTGGCAATTGTATGTAAACTTATTTAAACTTACGCAGAATTGGATCTATATAACAGAAGACAAGAAAACTTCGTCATTTCAAATCTCTCGTTCAGACATATTGTTGCAGACAACTTAAATTACGTCATTGGGATTTTCCCGCGTGCCGTTTATAAACGAGGACAGTCGGTTGACCTTTGGGAAATGTTTTCCGGTAGTGTTTTTTTTCACTTCGGCTAATTCATCCGTAGATCTAATCTAAGATTTTTAGAAAGCGATATTTCAAGTTTTATCGGTCAGGACTGTATAAATTACGTTTGATTTTACGAATATTCCCCTGATTTGAATTTCGTTTGATTCAAAAGGCCTATCAAAGGACCCTCGCAATCTGTATCCGACAAAGAAAGGTAATGACAGAAGCGGTAATGGCGCGTCGCTAACCCGACAAGATTGTGTAATCAAAGACTGGTTGTTATAGCGACAGTCTATGTACGACGCACGTTACACATGACTTGTTTGGCCACGGTCAGCAATAAAGCTCGCATTGATTATCGATTTTTTGCACGTGTGGACTAACTTTAAATACTTTATTAGCTAAATTCGTAAAACGTCCGGGGTCAAATTACAGGACGTTTTTCTTGAATCTCAGACGTTTTTTTACGTCCGGGTCTGATTTTCCGGACGTTATTTCTGAAATTCTGGACGTACATTACGTCGACGTCCGCTTATTGAGAGCACTGTGATAGTAAACTTAAATGGAATAAGCAGCTGAAGGGTCAGTGGCAAATTCAGAGGGGGTTCATCATCATGAACCGTTCATGGGGTTCAAATGAACTCCCTCCGAGGCCTACTTATTTTTTTTTGTCAAGGGGAAATTGAATTGATATTGGGTAATAGTAGGGAAACAAATCACCATTTTTTTGTACGTCAAAAAAGGGGGTTGAAGGACTGAGTATTTATGTTCATAAGGTTACTCTCAAACGGTTTTTGAGTCCCTGCTATAAATGTAGACTATTTCGTTTTAGCTTTCATCAATTTTTGTGTGTAAATATTGAAATGTTCTCTGAATTAGCTACACAATGTGTCAGAAATGTACTTTTAGGGATCAACTTCAGAATAAAAAAATGAAAACAGTCCTCAATTCTTTTCTGAAGTTTTTCTCCAGAGAGTCCTATACGGACTTACATCAAATAGTTTTGCAAGTCCTTGCTAATATTTTGTGAGTGTCTCAGACTTGCAGGTCCCTTTGTCCCTTAAAACCCTGTTGAAATTTATATGTTCAAACCCCCTTTACAGAAATTCTTGATCTGCCATTGTAGAAATGGTGTGAGATCCCAGCAATCCATGATAAACATCTCTAGCTGCTGCAATATGACTGTTTTAGTTTTAATGCAGAATTAAAACTGATTCAAATCAAGAGTTTGTTTCTTTGTTAAATTGTTAGAATTAAAATACCAGAGAAACAAAAATTATTTTATGCATTTAGATTTGTGCCACAGAACATAAGAAAAACGGTGTGTTCTGTTTTGATTTCCCAGTAGTAAATCTTGTCACTTTCATGATCATTTAGCACATGAGTATCAATTGATACAAAAAGGTTATCTTATTTCATTTAAAAATTTCAAATAAAGACCTGGGGAAAATTGCCAATAACAAATAACCTGTGAGTGACATTTTCAACAATTTCAATGTGTGCAGCATTAAGACTAAGATCAGCCTGTGCATTTGCACAGACTGATCAGTGTCTTCATTATGCACTTAATAAGTAGCTTCCAGCCTATAGTTTCTGTTCATATTTGCAGACCCCGAAGGCTGCCTCCATCCTTTGGAACAATTTGTCTACCACAAATGGGTTGATAATCGTAGACCTATGTGGGATAGCAGCTGGAGGCTAAGAAAGGATGTGATGGTGGTACTGGTGCGAGAAATACCAGGAATCCATTGTTCAGTGCTCCAACCGCTGTCATATGACTGAAATAATGTTGAAAAACGGCGTAAACCCCATTCAGTCAATCAATCATATTTCGATGGTTAAGCGTGAATTAGTTGTAACTCCCTATATGTGTATAGGGAGTTACAACTGTTTCGTGCTAAGCCATCGATTTGCACCATGTATTTGTCCAGACAGCTCAATGGCTGTCCATCACGCACAAATGAAATTGTTGGAAATGTCACGCACAGACTCAAATGTAAGCATTATAATTTTACTTACAGGAGGAACATGGGTATTTGAATTCCAAGTGAAGTTTTATCCGCCAGACCCAATGTCATTGAAAGAAGACATCACTAGATACCAGTTATGTTTACAGTTACGTGTAGATATCTTCAATGGAAGGTGAGCAACTTTTTCCGAGTCCACTTGCAGAGGTTCGTGATTGATGAGAATTTGATGGCTCCGTGCAAAACAGTTGCAACTGCCTATATGTTTATAGGCAGTTACAACTGTTTCACACTGAGCCATGGGAGTGCAATGATGACTGGTTGAGAGATAGAAAGTCGGCTTCAGGATCAAGAGGTTCCAAGTTTGATTTCCAGGGGTGGCTATTGTTCTTAGTTCTTTCACAGGCACACAAAATTATTGGCTCAAATACTGGTGAATTGTCCAGGAAGCAGAATCAAAAGGGATTAATCTAAGTTGTAAGAACTTATTTCCCAATCAATGTAAGAAAAATAGGTTTTAACCCTTGTCATGCTGGACCTGGACTATTCCTGCGTTTGCAGGAGCTTTCAAACTAGTTTTGTCAATAGATTTGGTTTTTCAAATAAAAATTGACCTTAAGTGGGTAATTTCAGTGCTTTTTGCCTTTTGATTTCAAAGAATATTGTTAGCCAAAATTTATTCAGCATGACAAGGGTAAAGGTACCATAGAGAGGATAATGGAAGTCAAATTTTTATGTCAAAGGATCAATTTGTTATGGGTATTTATTTGAATCATATCTGTAAGAAATTTTCATACAACACCTAAAACTCAAGAGTTAGTGTAAGTATTGTTGAATTAATTGAATTTTAGAAAAAAAAGTAACCTCACTCTCTGTAGCTCTGCGATTGCTGTGAGTTAGATTAAGTTATAGAAAAGATAGTTTTGTGAGGCTCAATGTGATAGCTCAGCGCGAAACAGTTGTAACTACCTATAACCATATAGGCAGTTACAACTGTTTCGCGTAAGCCATCGAATTGTGAATTTGTTAGAATTGACATGCGTACTCTTGTGAATGGCAACTGTAGGGTGGCTCATCATATTAAAAATACAGCTTTTTGACTCCCCAAAAGCAGAAACAGCTTTTGGAAACATCTTTGGAATTTTTCATCAGGAAATGGATTAACCCAAGATCATTTTGTGTTTCAGACTTCCATGTTCATTTGTCACTTGTGCTCTGCTGGGTTCCTACACTGTTCAGGCAGAATTGGGAGACTGGGAACCAAATTATGAGAACCCAACAGGATACTTGAATGACTTTGATTTTGCCCCCGCACAGACACAAGAACTTCTCGATAAAATTCTAGAACTACACAAACATCACAGGTTGGTTAAATTTCCGCTAGGAAAAGATAAAACCCTTGGTATTGCTAAAGCCTTGACATTGTTGTTTGTTATATTTCTGGTGTAATTCAAGGCAAAAACTAAAACTCTAAATGCATTTTAATTTAAATATACCCCCTAACTTACTTTTTTCATCCATTATCAAGCATTCAACACCAGAGCGTAGAAAACTTTAACAATTTCTTAATTCCTTCTAAAAATCATGACCAATAAATTCAAAATGTTAACAACAGAAAAGCTCCAATATAGAACTTGTCAAAATATACTGTTTACACATTTGAATCTAAAACCAGAAACTGCTTAGATTGTTTTGGTAAGACCTGAGCTAAGTTTATTTCAATGGAACCACCAGTGTTTTATCAAAGGTAAACCTACATAGTTTAGCGAATTTTAGATCTCTTTTGTAGACATGATGTGTTGCCATTTAATGGAATATTTACTCTTTCAGAGGACAGACTCCAGTTGTAGCTGAAGCTCATTTCTTAGAAAATGCTAAAAAATTAGCTTTGTATGGTGTTGATATGCATGATACAAAGGTGAGTTAGAAAATTGATCTCTTTGAAATATATATAGATAAATTAACCAATGAATATATTTAATGAGTTTTTGTTATAAGTAAGCTTTATTACTGAGATGATTACAATTGAACATAAATCTTGTGAAGAATATGCATGGTTGTAAGGCATACAGAAACATACTTACCATAAAAGCTCTGGTAGAACCTTGGGTTCTATTAGAATCATTGTATTTTTATTAGAAAGGGATGGGTGTTTATTAGAGACTGAGCTATATTTCAATTGCTCAGTGCGAAACAGTTTTTATTGCCTAGAAACATAAAGGCAGTAACAACTGATTTACGCTGAGCCATCGATATATGTTAAGATCATGAAAAATGGCCAAAAATAAACATAATCCGCACAAAAGTTTAATATTTGATTGAGGAAATGGTGCATAAAACCTCTGTTGAATTTTAGTGACCTTGATTTTGTGGATATAGGCCTTTACTAGAGGCTTCAAAAGTTTGAAAAATCACATCAAAAATGGTCTATTAAAACCACGTAAAAAGGGATGGGGTTTTATTAGAGCACAGGGCTCTATTAGAATTTTTACAGTATGCACATAACAAAGGTTTATCTTTATAAAGCCTGGTCTGAGTATTTTGAGAGTTCAGCCTTAAACTACTATAAGTACCTATGAAAACGGTAGTTTTGTACAGAGCCCTCATTCAGCCCTCAAAAGGATGACCTAACAACTATCTTTATTTGGAACATTCTTTTAGAAAACATGGGAAAAGGAGCTTTATTGACAATTTCTTAGAATGCAATAAGTCATTTCATGAATTAATTTATGGACAAATGATTTTGGATTCTGTTTTTCAGGACTCTGAGAACAAGGACATACAGTTAGGGATCTGTGCTAGTGGATTGCTTCTTTATAAGGATAGACTACGCATCAATCGTTTTATGTGGCCCAAGATACTTAAATTATCGTATAAAGGAAACCATTTTTATATCAAGATCCGCCCAGGGGAGGTAAGTCTGTTTCTTTTTTTCAGTAGTGTTTGGCAATCAGTTTCAAATCAAAATCGATTACCAGTTGTTAGCTGGAAGAGAAAAATCAACTAATGATCGCTTTTGAAATCGGTTTGTTAGAAATTAGTAAAGCATTTCCAGGATCCTTCTTCCAAGAATGAAAGTATAGGAGGAAATCTTGGTCTAGAGGCTTATTCTGTAGAATTTTGTACCAACTGTGGTCAAAGTACAAAATAATATTTTTTGGCTGTCTTTCATGTGTTATAAATTTACAAATTGAGTATGTCATTTCTTAGACGCAATTGGAATCCTAAACCAACTTTTAATAGACTACTTTTCAGGATTAATTGTCATTTGAAAATGTTTAAAAGAACACAAAGAAAATAAATTCAAAAAGCAGTCATTAAGCTGATAATCAAAAGTCGTTGATTGTTAACATAAATACTCCGATGCGAGACACTTGTAACATTTAAAACATTGATTTTTGAGGGGAAAATTCTAATTTTAGAGAAATTCCCAGAAGAGAAAGTAAGCGGTTTAAAAATTGACAGAAGTATATTGTGCATTATATTTTAAAAAAATTTGGTTGAATTTTTCACATTTATTCGTATTTAATCATAATGATATTTCTGTTTCTCTTTCAGTTCAACCCCAATGAAAAAACGATAGGTTTTAAATGTGAAAATCATAAATTAGCCAAACGTCTATGGAAATTGTGTGTAGAACATCATGCATTCTTCAGGTTAGTATTACAAGAAAGCATCTTTTTAGAACAAATGACTTCTATGACATACTGTTCACAAATTACTGTAATGATATCTTAAAATCATTTACATTAATATGCTTCAATCCTTGAATCCTTGGTGGTTGCATATATCTTTTCAGACTTTTGTCTACAACCAATGAGTTGGTAAATGTTAACCCAGGAAGATTGCAACTGAAGGTTAGGAAGGGATGTAATGGTAGTGCTGGTGAAAGAAATACCAGGAATCCATTGTTAGGTTCTCCAGCCTCCTCAATATAACTGAAGGATGTCTATTGACCATTACCAATGCATTTTTGAGAAAATTGTTTTAAACAAATTTTTGTTAAGACAAAATATTTCTTATTTTCAGATTGAAAGATGCAGATGCCCCACCTTCCAGTACAATGTTTCCCAGATTCAACACAAAATTCCGCTATTCAGGAAGAACGGCAGCTCAAGCTCGTGAAGCGGCTGAGATGGCAGACAGAGAAGAACCACACATTATGCGAACTGCTGAACGAAAATCTCTCAATATGGGTCATAATAAATCAAAGAGTCTCGATGGAAGTAAGAAAATCTGTCTTTGTAATTTATAGTGGTGTAACAATAGGTCAAACTATCACTGTATCATGATATTTTACCTTGCAATAGCAATAGGTTTATAGCATTTTTTCAAGTCAATAAATATTGCAATAGTTCCTCTGACTATCGATAGATTACAATAGTATTTATGAAAATGAAAGTAGAACTAAATGTAGTAATATGTTACAATGCTGCCTTTCTGCATGTTTTCATTAGAGAATGAGGTCAAAGCCAATTCTTTTTCAGGGAATATCTATAATTAACTTATTTGATCATTTACTCGCTATTGTATACAAGGTAAACAGCATCTTACAAGAACAATATATAGTTACTGCCTAATAAAAGGTATGATGCTGAACATTAATTATTATCTATTTTTTCTGTAAAGACAACTATTGTGATAGTATTGCAATAGTTTTCTGACTATCGCAATACTATTCCATTAGCAACTTTACTATCACAATACTTATGTGATACTAATTTTGAACTCAATAGTCACCGCTAGCCATTTAAAGTGAAATTATTGTTAATTTAATTCTGTATGATTCCAGCAACTTTCGTGCACACTGATTGCCTGAAAAATAAGTGTTATTTTTATGCCCTAGTATCGAGAGATCGGGGGCATATTGTTTTACTCATGTCCGTCTGTCTGTCCATCCAAAAACTTAACCCGAAAACTTAACCTTGCCAATATCTTCAAGCCCATTCAAGATACAAAGCTAATATTTGACATGATGATAGATCTCAGTGATCTGCATCCACTGGTACCAAAGTCAAGGTCATGTGACAAGGTCAAGGTCATCTGTCAAGGTCAAACTTTGAAAAAAATGCCGTTACGGGGGCATTCGTGTTTCACAAACACATCTTGTTCAATAAAAACAATTTTGAGTATGGTGCTATTTTGTAATCTTCCGCAAAATGTAATACTGTAAGAAATTTGTTTGATATTTTTACATTTTTGTCCCAAAATATTAACTTTTAAGATATGCAGAGAGTAATTGCTTCACATATTCATATATTGTGATCAGGTTTTTAGTTTCATACCTCCATTATATCAACAAATACTCTCTCCATCTCTCAATCAAACATTTGTTAAGAGTAAGCATTCTTCGGTAAGAAAAGTTTTTCAAAGATACTCTTAGAACTTGAAATAAATTATTGAAATTAAAAATTCTCTACATAGAGAAAGGTTTGAAATTTGATTTTAGAAATAGCTTTTTTAACAATTTAATACTGTTGGAATGGCTATCAATCGTGACTTGGAGATGATGAAACATATCCAAAGGTAAAAAATCAATAGAATACTGCATCATAGAAACTGGCAAAAATAATAAATTTGGTAACATTCTATTTGATAGTGATTTGAGGGCTCTCAAATTGCATTCAAAATGCGTACTCCTTGTTAAACTGACACATTTGCTCTTAACTCAAAAATTGAGTTTATATACGTTCATACAGTGTACCAGAATTATACAACAATTTTATTTCATACTTGAGGAAAGTTTTGAAGATAATTATTGGCTTGAAATTATGATAATAATTTGATAATTATTTGATAAATTTTGGCATGTGATTTTACTGTCCAATGAGCAATAACTGGGCATCCAGCACTTCAATAGGCATATCTTTGGACAATTTGCCATCTTTTTCACCTTTTACTTTGAGTTAATTAGAGAAATATTTTAATTTCAGTGGATAAAAAGAAACCAACTGATGAGAAAGATTACCTAGGTCAAGTAAGAGATCCAAATGCGACGACAGGCTATGATCCTGACTCAAGTACTCTAGGTCAAGATGGTCTCGTAAAGAGGCCACCAGGGGAAGATAAAATGGACAAAATGAAGGAAGATCAGGTGAGTAGAAAATTATTAACCCTGCTGAGTTTAAATTTTGTTTCAAACAATCACTTATTTCAGGACATTTTAAACAACCTAGTAAAGGTTTTCCACACAATGATTGGATAGAAGGCAGGGTAGTGTAGACTAAGGTCAGCCTGCACAGATGTGCAGGCTGAGCTTAGTCTATTCTGTTCACTAAAATTTTGTGCACAGCTGGAAAATGCTGGAAACAACCGCAGAAGAAAAGTTAATTAGAAGTTTCCTTATGTAATTCTGGCTTTTGGGACAATGTTTATTTAAGGAACAATTTTCTTCTAACAACTGTTATCAAAAACTTTTTGCTAAAGAAAATAGCTTTCTAAAGGGCTTTTTTGTTCTAAATGATTATTATATCTGGATGATATGTTGTTTGATTCCAATAGCAATAATCAATTTCTAAATTTTGTCCATAGGAAAACTTGAAACAATTTTATGTACGAGGATGAACTTATGAAAACCTATGACTAAATATCTCTAAAACCAATCTGTAACAAAATGATCAAAAGAGATTAGGCTTGAATAATTCCTAACTTTTATAAAGCTTAAAAAACATTGACTTGCGAATAAATTTCATTATAGGGACTGACCTCAACAGACAGGCATATTTGTAATTGTTTGATGATACAGCTATTTCTTATTTTTGCAGTTAAAAAAAGATTTTATGAGGTTATTACGAGATACACCACAAATTCACAGCCAATCTTCATGGCCAGAAGCTCGACAAAATATTGATAAAGATCCCCGGTTTGTTGCTGTTCCGTCAGAGGCCTTAAGAGAAGAATGGTTCAATGAATATATATATGCCTTGGTATGGAAGCTGTTTTCTTAAATTTATATACAGGGAATGATTGCTTGCATCAGTTTATGATCTATGTATATTTCATTTAGTGAACAACAATAACAAATAATGGAGCCACTTATGCAAATACAGTATTTATTTATTACTAATTGAACAAATTATCAACATTTCACAAAAACAAATGATTATTCTATATGTTTATGGCCTAAAATGGACAAATTGTGAAAGTTCTTGGATTCGATCTATTTAAGTGTTCCACTTCAAATGTTAATGAAGGCAGGGATAAATCAAAATAGTAAGTTTATCATTCTTAAACATGTAATTTCAAAGTTTCTGTAGTGAAATAATCAGCTGATAATCTACAAAGAAATCTCTGTAATTTTTGGGATAAAGGATATTTAAAACCTGTAACTAGCCATTATCAATGGTAAAATACTATATGAAAAGGTCCTTTAGAGCATTAAAGTCCCTCTTGAACCTCTTGTTTTGATAATAATGTAAATTTCATTGCAGATTAAGGAAGACTACAAACAGTTATTAAGTGATACCCCAGACATAACTAGTACAAGTAAATTGAATGATGTTAAACCTGTAATCAGCCATGATCCCCGTTATAGTGCCGTGCCAAATGATGCTCTCAGAGAGGAATGGTTTAAGGAATATACAGATGATTTAGCTTACAATGAACAAGTAAGTAGTTATTGTTATAATATGACTTACGTTATGGGAGTGAAATAAACTCATTGAATATTTTTGATATTACACGAGTGTTATTACACTAGTATAATAACTATGCAAATGAGCTCAGAGCGAATAGCAACGCTATTTTGTAACCGCAAAATTGTCGTCATATTGTATATATTGTGAAGTCAGTTTTAAACAGCGTTATAAGTTTTGCGGAAAAATAAAACTTTGAACTATAAGATTTATGACGATTTTTCGCAAAAATTTGGGTCAAATTATAAATAGAATGAAAATTTGTGCTCATAAAATACAGAATTTATTAAACTCTTCATCTATATACAATCCAATATAAAAGAAAATATATGCCAGTTATTGAACTGGTCAACTATTTATCTTATAGAAACCTAAGCCTGTCCAAAAATGGGAGCTGCCAGGAATACAAGAAATGATGCAAAAAGGGCCAGTGATCAACAAGGTCAACATTTGTTTGTTGGCATGGTTACTTGTTGGCATGGTTACTTGTCCATTGTGTTCTGAATGACCAATCATCAGTCATGGATGCAAATCACACATCACTTACTAACATTAAAGTCTGTTTTAACCCACAACACCAACCCATCTATTTGACAACCCATCTTTCTGTTGTTATACCCCCCACCTACAAAGTAGAGGGGGGTATATTGGTTTCACCATGTCTGTCTCTGTCCATCCGTCCGTCAATCCGTCCGTCCGTAGACCTTTTCGTTTCTGGCTCTAACTCAAGAACCAAGTGACCTAAAAGCATGAAACTCTATGCAAATGTTCCTTATGACCCAAGGAAGTGCCCTATTATTTTTGGGTCACATAGGTCAAAGGTCAAGGTCACAGTCAGCCTTTGTTCAATTTTCGTTTCCGGACTCTAACTCGAGAACCAAGTGACCTACAAGCATGAAACTTTATGCAAATTTTGCTTATGATCCAAGGAAGTGCCCTATTGTTTTTGGGATATATAGGTCAAAGGTCAAGGTCACAGTCAATATTTGTTCAATTTTCATTTCTGGACTCTAACTCAAAAACCAAGCGACCTAGAATCACGAAACTTCATGCAAATGCTGCATATGACCTCAATATTTGATACAAACACATCCTGCCATAATAGCACTTGCATTCTGACAAAGTGCTTGTGGGGGATATAAGTCCGCTCTGCGACAGTTCTAGTTCTAACTTGGAAATTTGATGATCAATTAGTTAATTAGTTCTGCATGTGTATGAGATTTTGTAGATTTGCGAGTCTCAAAAATGGCTCAGCACAAAACAGTGGTGTTACTGCCTATAGGCAGTAACACCTGTTTTTGCACTGAGCTATTGTCACATAAAGCTTTATTTCTAAGCAAATGAGCAATTTTTTGGTAGTTCTTGGAGATGCATATTAGTGTTCATGAAAGAATAATGAATAGCAGGGAAAATAAATTCTGATTAAACTCTGTGGCTACTTCCTGTCCAAAGAATTTGTTTGATCAGTTCATCAAGCACAAAATACTTTGATATATAGTATGTACTTTGTAGATGTGCTAGTCAGTCAATCTACCAATCACTTTGTCTATGATTAGACCTGTATCATATAGGTTAAAGTTACACTTGAGGTTAAGTTTTTGTTAGAACCAACAATAAATGTTGGTTCTTTTGGCAGAGGTATTGCCCTCGAAACAGGAGTGGTGTTTGAATTAGCTGTTTGTTGTAAGTCAAATGTCCTTATCACATCTAAAGGTCATTCATTTTTGGGCTCCAAATTTTTAAATTCAATTCTTAAACTGGTGATTATTTTCATTTGTATTCTAGTTGTTAAGTTGTACATCTCACAATGATCATGGCATTCAAATTGTCAAATGAATTTGCTGAGATTTTTTTCCTAAGTGAAAAATGAAATGACATACATGTTTTTCTTAAATTAGGATTATTGCATGCTCTATTACACTTCTGCAGAGCCTCTCTTAGTTTGCATCAAATTTCAGGGTTTGGGATTATTTTGGCTTAAGACTTGGCTGACTTTTAATGAAGTTTGAATTTTCTTCATAATTCCAAATAGAGTTTCTTAAATCTCAACAAAGGGACTGTCCTGTTTACCTTTTAAGGTACGCAATGTATATATTACTTCAAAAACTACACTAGCATTGAATTGGTACTTTGTGTCTAAAGCAAAAAGAGTCTTGGTTAGCTTTAAATTTTGTAGTTATATAACAAACCAAAGCATTCATACAACTCTTCTGCATTTGGTCATTACTAAATTTGTTTCCACACTATTCTTCTGTATAAGGCCCCATTAAGAATCTACTTTGGTAAACATTTTAAATTGAGAAGAATTTACTTGTAAGAAAAAGCCCAAGAAAACACTATGAACAATGAACAAAATGCTTGCTAGTGTTTTCTTTCCAAAAAGACTGAAAAAGTATTCAAACATTTTTTTCATTAAAAGATATATATATTTTTACAAAATTCCACTATTTTAGGCCCCTCAAGAATCTTCTTTGGAAAAGATAGTTAATTGTGGAAAAAAAAAATTGTGAGAAAAGGCCTCAGAATATTCATTAATAATGAAATTGTTTAATACAGCATTGTCCATTGTATTTTCTTCCCCAAAAGTTTAGTTAACTGAAAAATCATTTTTTTCGTCTGTGGCTTCTTTAAAATTGGTCCATTGTAAAATTTTTCTGTTTATTGGTCAATTAATAACTTATAGAAGAATGACTAAGCTGTGGCTGAAGCTAATATCTTCTTATAAGGACGCGAAACTTATTTAAAAAAAACTTTTTTTCAGCTCAAGGAAGATTTCACGCAGTTGTTACGGGAAACGCCAGACATTACTAGTACGTCAAAATTGGACGATGTGAAACACAAAATAAAACATGATCCTCGCTACTGTTCTGTACCAAGTGATGATCTTAGAGAAGAATGGTTTAAGGAATACACAGATGATATGGTATGATAATATTTTATATTCTTCTTTAAACAATAGACCTATACCCTTACAGTCTTATTTTTTGACACCTGTGAAGGAAACTGCCTTTAAAGCCATTGTGTACATTGAATAAATTACTTGTTACATTGTCCACTATGTTTTGTCCCCAAAAGACAAAAGTTATTTGTCAAGTTTGGGTGCAGTGATCAAGATTTAGTTTTAACAGCTCAATATGGATGTGGTTGTGAAGGGGTGTCTGTCTGTTAGTCTGTCCAATTTTGTTACATGAGAGGAAAATAACTGCCAAGTTTCAAGTCAACCATACATAAGGTTACAGAGTTATGCTCCAGATAAAGTAATGGATGCTGCATGCTTGCGGGGTTGATTCCCAGACTCTGAAAAGTACAGGTCATCACATAATACGTCCTGGTTTTTAGGGACTTATAAAAAGTAAGGAAATATAACAAATCAGTAAAAATAAATTTGTATAAAATGAAAAGTTTCAAACTAAAAGCAGTTTTTCCCCTTACCATAATATTTTCTGCCATTTTTAAACATTTTGCATCAATCAAAAACATTTTGGAATAGTCATCTTCATCCCCTAAGAAATTTAGCCAGTCTAAAATCTTTTCTTGAATGGGTCTTAAATTCTTGAGTATTTCCTTTCAGCTTAAAAAAGACTTTATGCGGTTACTGAAGGACACACCACAGATTCACAGTCAAAGCACATGGCCAGAAGCAAGACAAGAAATTGACCGTGATCCTAGATTTGCAGCTGTTCCACTTGAGGGTCTGCGGGAAGAATGGTTTAATGAATATATCAATAATTTGGTGAGTTACAAGTTTCATGTGATCTTTTAGGGTGTTCAGAAGTAAATAAATCAAAGGGTCAGTCCAATTTTTTTTTTTAAATTTCCTATATTTTGTATGCATTCAAGTTAGAGATTTTGGCTGAAGCCTAAATTAAGGTAGTGGACTGGTAATAGTTCTGCAACATTTGGGGCTCTTCAACTTCCACAATGTTAACCAAGGTTTCCTAATGAAATCATTAGGAATCCTCAGTAAACACTGTAAGAGACCATGACTGCTAAAATATTGTGGAACTATTATGGGTCAACTACCTTAATGTAGAACCATTTAAATCTTTTTGCACAAGTCTAAAAATACCCCTGCTTTCAACTGAGAAAAATATGCCTTAAGAATACCTTGAGCAAGCCTGGTTGAATTGTAAAAAAAAGAGATGTTAATTTGTTTGAAGCAAAATTTGAATTCATCAGGTTATGGTCAATTTAGGAATGATTGTTCACAAGTTTTTGATTTAAAAATTTCTATTCAAACAGTTGAAGTCAGAGTTTATGGCCTTGTTACAAGAGTCGCCTGTAGACAGCCAGTCTAGATGGTCCGATGTCAAAGATTATATCCAAGATGACCCAAGATATATAGCTGTTGGCAGTGATGCACAAAGGGAGGCCTGGTTCGATGAATTTATAGAAAATTTGGTAAATGGATTTTTGAGACCAATATTTGTTTCAAGTTATGCAAGAAGATGGGCTATGTAGTTGGTTGTGAGAATTTCTGAGGTACAGATAAGAGGGGGTAAAGCCAGTCTAGAATATTTTTATGCCCCCGTATCGAGAGATCGGGGGCATATTGTTTTACTCATGTCCGTCTGTCTGTCTGTCTGTCCGAAAACTTAACCAAAAACTTAACCTTTGCCTTATCGAGAGATCGCTGTTACGGGGGCATTCGTGTTTCACAAACACATCTTGTTTTCTCAATGAAACCTTGAGTTGTGGTTACTCATTTGAAACACCTTGATGAGACGATTCCATTGAGTACCAACAACATAAAGTTTGTGCTATTGTTATTTCAATCTTTGATCTAAAATACAAAATACCCCCTCTACTGTATCTCTAGCTCTAAAAATTGTTGTATGATTGTGAATTTTACATTGCTTTAAATTTTAAGCTAGATTTATGCAAGAAAAAAAAAGTCATGATGTGAAGAAAAAAAATTCTCAAAGGATGTCATCTCGTTCATGAAATACTTGGCAATTTGATTTCAACACCTTTACTAAATCAAAGACCTATAACGGATAGCAGCTGGAGGCTCGGAAAGGATGTGTTAGTAGCACTGGTGTGAGAAATACCAGGAATCCATTGTTAGGTGCTCCAGCCGCACCAATATGACAAATAATGATGAAAACTGTTTAAAGCCCCATTCTAACAAACAAATTCATCACCTTTACTGGTCACAGTTTAATGACCTCCAGTAGCACGAAATTAAAGAAAACAGAACTCTAGAGTATTATATTTTGATAATTTCTGTAGTTTTACTTTGAAATTATTGAGCAATAACCCACCAATAAATTTTGATAGTCCCGTATAAAGTATTTAAGAAATGTTTCCTTTTCTTTCAGAAAAAGGAAGAGTTTAAACAAATGTTACGCGATAACCCAGACATTACGAGTTATTCTCGATATAATGACGTCAAAGAAGATCTCTGTCATGATCCACGGTTTACGAATGTTGACTCCGATGCAAAGAGAGAGGAGTACTTCAAAGAACACTTACAAGACTTGGTAAATAGTTCAATCATTCTGACATAAATAACCAATTCTATCTTTCATTGAAATATAAATTCAAAAGAAAGTTGAAGAAAACATTTGCAGAGTAAAACGTCAGGATCAAATTCATATTAAGGTAGTGGACCTGTAAAAGTTCCCCAACGTTTAAGAAGTATAGAACTTAAACAGTGTCAACCGAGGTTTCCTAATGACTTTCATTAGGAAACCTTGGTCAACATTGTAAAAGTTCATAAGGTTTGAAATATTGCGGATATATACTATTACAGTTCTACTATCAACACTTTTCATAAGGAGAAACTGCTTATAGTAAGTTACTTCTCCTATTCTCACTATGTTTTCATCACTATTTTGCAAATATTTTTCAAATCAAATGTAAATATTGCGATGCACATGTCTTTTGAGATTGGACTTGTCTAATAATTTGTTGTCTGGTAATGGGTTAATCTTATTTCTGTTATGTTTCCAGAAAAAAGCAGGCTATGTGCAATTATTAAGGGACACCCCAGACATCACAGCCTATTCATCATGGCATCCATCAAAGTGTCTTATCGATACCGACCCACGATACCATGCTGTCGATACAGACTTACAACGGGCAAAATGGTTCAATGAATATGTGAACAACTTGGTAGGATATTCTGTTTTATTTAAGTTCAAATGATTTCATTTTATTTTGTATTAGGCACTGTTTGAAATAATTAAAATTGCTGGATAATAGATAATTACCTTTTCCTGCAATAAATTTGAACAGCACTATTTGAAATGGTCTCTTCTTTGAATTGTGACTATAACTGAATCTAGAAGGTTGGTCAGGAGTGTGAAAATACAGACTCTTGGACAAGTTAAAGATTATTTTCTACTTGTCCGGTATCAAAATTATGTTGTCTGCAAAAAGAAAATGAATAGATAAATTTCAACAGAAATTGCTTTTAATGAAGAAAATACTGAAACTCTGCATTTTCTTCATTAAAAACAATGTTTTCTACCCTTTGATATGGAAGTTAGGAAAATTATCATTATCATTATCAGATCTAATTGATACCTTTCCAAAACTTGCCATTGTATTTACTTGTCCATGGACAAGTTGCCTTCCAAAATATACTTGTCCTTAAGTAGAAAAGGCTTTGTCGGACAAGTCAGGCATGGGAATTCCACCCTCCTGGGTAAGTGAAAGGTCATACTTCTGAAAAATGCTGTTTCTTTGACAAATCTGTTTCACTAGCCCAACTTGTTAATTTCTAGAAATTTGTTGTACGTAATGTTAAATTTTTACATTTGCAGGCTGGTATAGGAGCAGGTGCCTACAACATGAAGATTGGAGACTACAAGTCAATAGACAGAAAACAGGAATTCTTGCCATTACATGAACCATCTGTGGTATGTTTAAAAAATTATTATCTATTATATTTATTTTATATATCTATAGACGACAATTTTATGCTTGACTCTTTTGATTGAGACAACCCCTAGTGTTGATTTAGCCTTTGGTTGTTGTAAGCAATGTTGTCTTTTGTGATATCTGATAATTTTTGGTAGTACATAAGGTGTTTGCTTGAAACTCAAATAATGACAAAATGATCTGTGTGGCAATGTCATATGTTGGAAGAAAGTTGGCCCAGCCAGGGATCAAACTCTCAAAACAAGGTTTTAAAGCCAGATGTATTACTTAACCCTTGTCATGCTTGATTAAAATTTTGGCCAAGTTACACTCAAATCAAAGTGCTGAATTAACTGAAAGACAAAATTGTATGCCAATATTACTCTTGAAAAATTACAAGTCCCTCCACAATCCTATGTGAAGCAAAAAAACAGATGGTGTAGACTAAGATCAGACTGAACTATTGTGCAGACTGATCTTTGCCTATACCTCCTGTCAAAACAGGAATATTCCGGGTTCAGCTTGACAAGAATCAATGATCTTAATTGGCTTTGCAAAAAGGCAATAAATTTCTAGTAATGTAATTATAAATATTATATCAACTGCTCAGTGCTTAATAGTTGAAACTGCCTATATATTTATAAACAGTTACAACTGTTGAATGCTGAGCAATCTATATTTTAAATGCATTTTCTTCAGACAAAGAAATCAAAATCCGAGGAACCCATGCCTTTCTTCGAGTCTGCAGGAGAAAATGATCCAAACCGAAGAAAGCCACCACCGGTTGCCAAAAAACCCAAACTTCAAGACGGGTTTGAATCAACGGAGGACAGACGGTCAAGGACCTCAATTACATCTTCAGTGGTGAGACTTGCTAATTTCATGCCACCGTCATAGCAAAGTTGGTAGCGTGTCGGATTGTCAATCTAGTAGTTGTGGGTTTGAACCCCTTATGGTGGCACTTATTCTTTTGGACTATTCGTCTTTCACCAATGGGTTGATATTGGTAGATCCATGTGGAGGGCAGGAAAAAATGTTATTGTGGTACTGGTGTGAGAAATACCAGGAATCCATTGTTATATGCTCCAGATGCCGATCCAGAAAAATTGTTGAAAGTGGCTTTCAACTCCATTCAAACAAACTCACTTATTCTATCATTTATTTGTTCCACTTCATTAATCAGTCTGTCCGGGATCCGATGGCTCATTGGCACTATTCTTTGTGATGATAAGTCATCATCAGGGTTTTCAGGGACGCAGGGTTTTCAAGTCTGAGACCCCCAAATAAGTAGCTAAGACTCTCAAAACTATCTGATGTCCTTTGGGGACAAACTTCAGGAAAAAATTGAAGACTGATTTAAACAGTCTTCAATTCTTTTCTGAAGCTGACCCCAAAGGTACAAATCCATCAAATACATTGTTTAGAGAAAGATTTGATATTTACGTAAAAAAATGAGAATAGCTAAAACACAGGGACTATCAAACCGTAAGTGGGACTTATGGGGATGGCATTCTAAAACCCTGCACCACAATTTGTATTTTCATTATGATGGCCAAACATCACAAGCTAATGTTACAGGACAAATCTATATATAGCTACTGGGAGAAGGACACATATTCGCCAATCACCTTGTAGGTATTTATAGATTTGTAACGGTGTTCCGTCAACAAGTTTTGGGATTTTGAAAATTGTGGATACTTTATAAAACTGCTTAGCCTTGATAAAATGTGTTAGCTAGGTGAAACATGGCACATTACATTAGATGGACTTCATATCCAGTATTGGCATATGGATCCTAATATCAACAGAACTAGAAAAAATATTGGGATTAGAAGAATCTTTTAATCTTCTTTGAGGGGTGTTTATGCCATTGTTCCAGCAAGTCCCCTAATGAAAAAAAATTTCAGCGCTCTGGTTAAATAACAAAAATTCTTGATTGACAGTGAATATGAAGGGTTATAGTTCCATAATAATTCTCCTTTTTCGGAAATTTGGCACTGTGATGTACTGCTATCACAACAGAAGGTTTAGTTAAAACCTATTTATTTTACATTGATTTAGAAACAATTTAATCTTACAACTTTGATTAATTCCTCTCGATTCTGCTGCCTGGAAAATTTACAAGTACTCACACCGAATGTGTGGGCCAATGAAAGAACCAAGATCAATGGCCACCACTCCTGGGAATCAAACTCAGGAACTTTGGGTCAAGAGGCTTAGCCTACAGATACTGGACTGTTGATTGGAAAGGGTTGAGGAAAATTGTTGTACCCTTGTAGTCGTTTCATTATGTCAATATTCAAAAGCGTAAGAAAATAATATGAGATTTTGATAAATACGAGAAATGGGGTAATAAAAAAATGATGAAAAACAAAAAAAGAATGAGTTAATATTCTTTATGAAAAATAGTAACCCCATTTTATTCATATTTACATATAACTTCTACTTTAAATTGGTTCATGTAAGATTTGGTTGTAAAAAATGCTTTATTTAAGATTAATTGATTATATATTTATTGCCTTTAAATGCATTTTTGAAGATTAATTGACCTTGAATTAATCATCTTTGATTTACTCTTAAAAATCAATAGTTTGTTCACAGCATTTCCAAAATTTTGCTCTGTAATATTGCAAGGCATTAATTGAAGCCCTTTATACATCTGACAAAATCATTTGACATTGTCCATTTGTGACCAAAACTTTGTAACTACAGCTTTTATAGGTTTGGTTGTCTAATGGTGTATTTTAAAGTGCCACCACATAATATCAGCATACATTATATTTATAACCCCTACCCACAAAGTAGAGGAGGGTATTTTGGTTTCACCATGTCTGTCCACTCATCTGTCTGTATACTCTTTTTGTTTTTGAACTCTTCATCAAGAGCTTAGTGACCTAGTATCAATAAATTTTATACATTAATACCCATGACCCAACAAAGTGCCAAATTGTTTTTTGGCTATGCAAACACTGACATAACAATGGCTCAGCACATAATAGTTATAACTGCCTGTATGTTTATAGGCATTTGCAACTGTTTTGCACTGAGCCATCGATGAGGGTTGGTGGGGAATATTATTCTGCTTTACGAAACTCTTGTTAATTGTTGCTCTTTCTTGATCCACATACTGTTTTTGATTGTTGGAGTTCTGAATTTTGGCAAAAAAAGAATATGTTACTCCATTTTGTTGTAGGTAAGCTGATCTTAACCTTGTCTAGAATAGGTAAAAAAAGCCTTAGATCTCTTAATCAATTTTCAGGTATAGACTCCTTTAAGATCAGGTTGTCTTTAAGACAATCTCAGGACAGATGCCAGATATATTTTATGGCATACAATGATGATTCAGTGCAAAACAGTTGCAACTACCTATAAACATATAGGCAGTTGCAACTGTTTCTTGCTGAGCCATTGACATGTAATTTTTTTTTTGCTCCAGTCATGGAATAAAGATGGCAGTATAGTTATCAAGTATAAGTTATACTGAATAGCTTAAGCTATTTTTCTTTGAATTGAAATTTAGTTTAAAAGGACAAATTAATTTGAATAGGACATTTTAAATAATTGATATAAGACATACATTCATGCCAGTCACTTGAATCAATTTCTTGTGTTTATTGTATCTTAATTGTGCGCCATAGAATTGATGTCATATTTGTTACACACTTTTACCCTTCAACAGAACATATTGAAACAATGTAGCTGAGGAAACCGTTGTAGTCTTACAAAGAAAGAAGAAATTGCTCTTCTGCATCAGCAAGTTCTCCTTTACAGCTCACTTGAGCACAAGGTGCTCATGAGAGCTATTGTGATCCAGGGGGCCTAGACAAGAGGGGATAAAGCCAGTCTCAAATCTTTATTTACAAATGAAACCCCAGTTTGTGGGTACTCTCTTGAATTGTCTCGATGAGATGTTTCAAATGAGTACCAACAACATAGGGATTAAGGAGGGCCGTTACAGTTTCGGGGGATTTCCAGATATCCGCGAAACAGATGTATGTTTTAGAGCATTCATATGCACTGATATAGTAAAAATATCAACATAGCTTTCCACGCATATTTTGAAAATATTTACATTTTCCTTAAGGTGGCCATGTTTACGAAAATATCAAAGAGAACTGTTTATTACACCGACCAATCACAATGCTGGTGTGCTAAATCAACATATATCTATAGTCATAGATATGGAAACATAAAAATATAATAAACTTTCTAGTAAGGGCATAAATAAGTGACAAGTGGGCATTTGGCTTTAAATGCTCCTCAAAGATAAAAAGTGAATATTTTTTTGAGGGCAAAAAAAGCAAACACTTATATTAAATAAACTCGAAATCTGTCAATAGAAAATTAGCCCAACTATCGTACAACTGAAATTAATAAAGAAAAGTATATGTATCCAGGCACTTTTAGTCAATTTCATAAGTTTGAAATACAGTACCCCCCATAATTTACAACTCTAATTTGATTTTGTCCAGGCATTGTTACGTCCCCTGATTTCCCAATCAACAATAAAAACCATTTGTAATTTTGATGCACTTGGTAACGCCTATGGTAGTTGTAGGATTTCTGTAAGGGGGTTTAAACTACAAATAAGGGGGGGGGGGGGTAGTTATTTCACATCATTACCAAAGTTTTGCCGAATTACCCAGTGAAAGACTGAACACCCCATTTTCTCTGGATCCGCCACATGCACAGCCATTATCCTGATCAAAACACGAGGTTTTCCTCCATAAACTCATTTTCTATATGAGACAATAACATATAAATATAATATGTCATTTCAGTTGTCACGGAAGATAAGATAGTTTATTACTCGTTTGAAACAAAAAAGAAAGAAAACATGACTTTCGATTGATTTTAAAGATTTTAGAATTCTGTGGTTATGTTGACAATTTTAATCTAATTTATTTTACAATGGTTTGGAAACAATTTCCTAAATTTTACATTGATCCCTCTTGATTTTGTGGATTACAGAAGAGTTCAACAGTCTCGGGCCAAATACAGGAAAAAGTACAATCGCCGGTATTTATACCCGATCTCGGGACTTCTTGGTCAAGGAGTAACTCTCGAATGCATACGCTCTTCGAATAATACGAAAGCTTTTTAAAATTATTGCTTATTGAAATATTCAATGTTGGCAAAGTTATTGATGGAATATTGATAATTGTTATCAAATTATCGTTTTCACTCTTACAAACACGCATAAACGGAATCAAATAGAGACGGAAATTTAGAGAGAAGAAATGAATTTTTTAAAGGTTGTCTACGTTGTCTCCTTTTTCGTTTTAACAACGTGTTATATACGTAATGAATGGGATCTTTATAGGCAAAAGTAACATATCATTTTTAAAAAATTATAAAAAGAATAGTGAAAAACGAACAGACGGTTAACAGTGCAGAAAAGTAAATTGAAAAGGAGAGAAATCGCAGCCAAGTGGCAAAATCTTATTATTTTTGGATATAATTCCTCATGCCGCATCAGTTTTTACCGAAGTTGTAAATAAAAAAGCATATGTTTTCTCCTTTTCAAGCAATGTTCAAATAACTGAAAGATGACTACCTTTTGTAAGCATCCATTATATGATAGTTTTATACTTACAACGATATGACCCGAACTCAAACATTCCCTTTCGGTGATGAAGAGAACGTGACAGCCCTGCGTTCAGGACAACAAAGCGAAGTAAACATTTAGCTCACGCACATGCGAGCAATGCAGGGTATAAATAGCAAAAATGTTTGCTCCGTTTTGTCATCCTGAATGCATGGCTTGTGATAATTCTATCAACGTCGCCCGTACTTCGTTGGAATAACGAAGCACAAGTGTGAAACACTCATTAGATATACTTTACACGGTAATGCAGACTACCATTTTTCGGATGATCATGTGTGATTCGTTATATTGAACGCATGACCGGATTTCATTTTGTCCCTCGTAACAATTGCCAAACCCTGAAGTTCAGAATGCAAAAGCATTTGCAAACGTTTAGAAAGAGAATCTTTCTTAGCAGTCTTATGTTTCTGAAATGTTTTGCGAACGTTATTATTTTGAATTCAGGACAATCCTGCGTGTAGGTTGACAAAATTACGATTGTTTGAAAAAAAAGCCTTCCACTGTGCACTCGCAACTTCATATAAAGTTGATTTTAACAAGGCCCCCTCACGATTTTTTTTCCAGGCGGGTTGTCTCCCCAAAACTGTAACGTCCCACCTTAAATAAGGAATAATAAAATATTTAAATTTAAAAATTAAAAAAAAAAACTCCATCTGAAGCTCTGTGATCACCCCATGCAATGTAAAATCTGTTCATGGTCACCATAAATAAAGATGTTAAAAGAACTGAAATCTAAAAAGATTTTTACCAAGCAAGTTTACCATGAATAGATAGTTCAGAACAGAGGGTCTTGCTACAGTTAATAAGGTTTTGAAGTGCTGCACATTTCCAAGGCCAGCATTCTTTCAAATATTTTATTATGCCCCCGTATCGAGAGATCAGGGGCTCATGTCCGTCTGTCTGTCCATCCGTCCATCTGTCTGTCCGTCCGTCCATCCGTCCGTCTGTCTGTCCATCTGTCTGAAAACTTAACCCGAAACTTAACCTTGCCAATATCTTCAAGCCTATTCAAGATACAAAGCTAATATTTGGCATGATGATAGATCTCAATGATCCGCATCCGCTGGTACCAAAGTCAAGGTCATGTGACAAGGTCAAGGTCATCTGTCAAGGTCAAACTTTGAAAAAAAATGCCGTTACGGGGGCATTCGTGTTTCACAAACACATCTTGTTTTTCTTACCTATTGTCTTTTTAAACCTTCAATAAACCAGGAATCAATGTTAAGATGTATCCATTGCTGCAACCAAAGTATTGATGAAAGTGGCATAAGACATAATAAAACTTTCAAAATGGGACATACAATTTAAAACTTGGCATGTGTTTGCACTAGCAAATGAGCAATGTATTTCATTGAGGGTTAATAACATTTTTGCAAGAACTTTGTCCCTTCCTTTCCTTTGATTTTTTCTCTGTCAGGCAACTGCAGCCAAGTGTCAGAGTACCTGCTTGTATTTTTTACTTTCCATCACAAAGCTTATTACTGACCAAGTCTAATAACCATTCATGATTTTTATCCTGGCTAAGACTAAGTTTTCTCCCCACTTCAGCCAGTCACTGTAGAAACCGAGACCTACAAGTTTAATCCAGACACGGAAGAAACACTCCGATCTACTTCTAACATCCCTATAGTCGAAACTAAAACACATAAAGTCACTTATGAGAAGGATGGTATGCCTTATGAGCAAGAGGATAGCATCCTGATCAGTGCCCACTCTGTCACCACGAAATCCCAGACTATTGATACAACAACGGTATGCTGTGTTTTGAGTGTTTTATGGTAGTGGGCCGTAATAGTTCCGCAACATTTCCACACTCATGATCATTAACAATGTTGACTGAGGTTTTGTTATGAAATTATTAGGAAACTTTGCTCATAGTTGTGAATGATATTGTGTTGCAAAATGTTGTGGAACTATTATAAGTCCACTACCTTAACTCCCTACCATTTGAGCAAATTTTGTGAAGTCTAATTTGAAAGCATTTGCAAATTGAGCACTATGTCCTTTATAGACATGGTAACTGTTCTTTTACATGTAAGGCATTCAAAGAAAATGATAAAATTCAGGATTTTAATTTCCAAAAATTGTTTGCACCCACTATTTTTCTGTTTTAAGCGGCCAATAGATGGTGATATGATATTGAAAATGATTTTGGAAAAAAAAAATCACCAATGCATGATCAAGTATATCAGTCCTCCAGATAAAATTGAAGAATTATTGTCATATTGAATTTGTATTGTGGATATTGAAGCTGATAAACAATATATATGTGTGTTTTCTAGAAGTTACCTTTTTGTGGGTATCATTCTTTTGCAAATGCTTTATTTTGGACCTGTGTAAAAATTTGTTGCCATGTTAATGAGTTAATCTCTGCGAGGCCTGCATGCATAACTTGTCTCAAGCAGATTTATTTGTAATGACCTTTGTTGCACTTTGGTTACACTACTGCTTAAATTCTGTCATGTAGCCTATACATAAAATGCTTTGAGTTTGAATTCTTTTAAGTATTTGGATAAAATGTGTTGATACTTCAATCTTCTCTGCCAAATACTCAAGCCTCATTGCCATTAAATAATGTCCAAGCCTAGTTGGACTTTTTCCTATAGATCTGTCTTTATTGTTCTTTCTTCCATAATGATGTATTAAAATCTAACAATTCTTATGCTTACCCTGTGTGAATATTGTATACTAGCTTTATGACAGTTCATAGTCCATAATAAGAGCACTCATACCACTCAAATTCATTCAAAATCACAAATTATATAATTTTCCATGAATGTTTAATGTATTCCTCTAGTTGATCGTAAACTGGATTAAGTGTCTAGCAGACTGTTAAGTTATGTAAATAAATATATAACCATATTGCAGTGATACTAATACATTTTAAACAACCCAATGGTTCTGTTAAATAATTATGGTTACCATATTTCTCTTAATAAACACTCCCAGGAGTTATACTAAACATGGACACAGAGCTTTATTTAGTATCCATTTCCTGATGAAAAAGAAATGATGATTTGATGTCTCTTAGGCCCATTTTCCCTTCAAATTGAGGTGAATTTCCTTTCAACAATCATTATAAATGATTGTTTAGATTAAAATATCTGAAATTAAAGAAGAAATCTGAAAAAAATCTTAGAATTAAGGGGTTTTCAATCAACTGAAGTGAAGTCTTAGATAACAATGTAGGGGTACTACTATTAGGAAAGGCACTATAATTGGTGGAAATATGGTATGCCTATGTCCTTACTTCTATAATCTTTTAGGGGTTGTTTAAATTTGCTTCTCATTTAAAAGGCCCTGGGTTCGATCCCGAACAGAGAGGTGCTCATCCTTTCAGATTTTTTGTTTCCAACCAATGGGTTGATAATCGTAGACCTATGTGGAATAGCAGGTTGCGGCTAGGAAAGGATTAATGGTTGTACTGGTGTGAGAATAACTAGAAACCCATTGATAGTTGCCCCTGCCTTGGCAAAATGACTGCAAGACTGTTCTATTTATTGAGTGATACACTGTGCTTGTGCGTGATGATTATTTCACTGTGCTTTGTGTTCGATAATGTTTAATTAACATAAATAACTTGGAAACCAACAGTCTTCATTAGCGCTAAAAAATTTATTGTCAATATCGGGTATTGACAATATCATTAAGAGAGTATTTTTTATTTGAAGATTGATCGATAAGTGAATTAACCCTTGTCATGCTGAATAAAAAATCTTTGCTAAATAAATGTAAAATCAAAGTGCTAAAAGCACTGGAAGTTACCAAATGTGATAGAGTATTGGATTACGGAAATGCATTGTATTACACCTTTCTGGTTTAAAAATAAAATTCAGGTGGTATGAACTAAGATCGGACTGCACTTATGTGCAGGCTGATCTTTGTCTATACCTCCTGTCAAAAAAGGTATATTCCAGGTTCAGCATGACGAGGGTTAATATACATTTTTAATAAAAAAAAAACCTACAAAGACCACTGGACAAAACTACCAGTGGGCCCCCAACCCAATTTTGGTCAAGGCATGTAACTCAAATAAAAACAAGGGGTAAGAAAAGACTATTGTCAGTGCCTATATATCACTAGATTACTTACAATAGTCTTGTACAGTCCCCTTGAAGAGGCTATCTTAAAAGACAATAACACCCTTTTTCCATTTTAATTTTTTTAAGAGTGCAATATAATAATTATATACTAATATTTTCAAATCTAGTTAATATCTAACCATATTTCTGTTTGTTATTAATTCATAATAGTTACTGTTGAACTACTGTAGCTGCTTTGTTTGAAGTTGAGCATGAAATTGTTTCTAGTGAATGGCATGAATGTTGTTCTAATTCATAAAATTATATATGATTTATGAATAGTGATTTGAATGCTTAAAGTAGATTTTTGAAATTAAGACTTAATTGTTTATCCAAATGTTCAAGCTTAATTGAAGGTACTTGGAGAATTTTTGAAAATACTTTACAGACAAGATAGTTTGGTAGAAATATTGTAAGATTTAGAATGTAATGTTGATGTTAATAATATTAATTATGGTACACAAAGGATAATAAAAAAAGAGTTTTTTTGCCAACCAAATTATTATGAGGATTGAATTTAAAAAAAATCAAGATTCATTGAATGACAAAATTAATTAAGGATACTATCTTAAAAAAAATGAAGTGCAGATGAATGTAATTTGTATTTTAAAAAAAGAGTATCATTGTTTTTGGTAATGGAATTTAATATGAAAATGTAATTTATCTACTTCAAAAACATTTTTTTATATGTGAGCTCTTATTGTATAAAAAATGATATTTTATAAACCAGTTTTTCAAATTGAAGATGCATATGATGTGTTGAAATTTAACATGAAAGTATCGAATTATTTTCCCGACAGCTATGAAAAATATAATTTTCTGTACATTTTAGTATAAGACAGAGAGGGATGGTGTTATCGAGACTCGTGTTGAGAGGAAGGTGACGGTGACAAGTGATGGAGATGATGGTTTAGATCATGATGCAGTAAGTGAACTGATTGTGTTCAATAAAGTGGAATCTTCTTAATTGCAACCCTTGTTATAGTAACTGACTGCTTAATTGCAATTGACTTTGTTCACAAATGATAGATTTAAAGGATAAATAGCTCCACTTAATAGCAACTTCTAGTTAATAATAACAAAGGTTGAAATATACTCCATTTAATGCCAAGCCTTTTTCTATATATTTTATAAACTCTTAATTGTGAAGAATATCTGTCAAGACCAAGTTCAAGGTCATCTGCTAAGGTCAATGATATGTATCAAGGTCTTATTTATTCATCAATTAAACTTGCACATCAATCACACTTTTTGATAAGCAAGTGGAACAGAGTTCTCATATTTCATGTGTGTATTCCTTGTCAAAGCATGGCTGTTGGTAGTAAGGTCAAGGTCATCTTATAAAGTCAAGGTTAGATTATAAGGTCACAAAAGTAGTTTGCCTAAATGCTTTTCCATCTTGTTTCAGTTATTGCGGGCAGCTATAGAGGAAGTAACCAATATGAACCAGGGTCTAGAAGTAGAGAAGATAGAGTGTGTTAAACAGATAGAGGAGGTCAATTGATAATTATTTATGTAAGTACAGAAATTTTACCCTTGCCACAGCTAGAGCTGGGATGCGTACTCTGGTACCCGGGTAATCGGGTACGGTGATGTTCCTACCAAGGTCCTGAATCATTACCCGTTACACGACTATCGTATAAGGACCATGTACCTTTGGGGATCAACTTCAAAAAAGAATTGAAGACTGTTAAAAAAAAACAGTCTTCAATTCTTTATTGAAGTTGATTTTCAGATGGTCCTATGGATCAGATATTTCTTAGAGTCCAGACTTCCGCTCATCTTAAAATGTTCGAAACTTCAAATTCTGTATTTAGTTGATGAAAGACCAGACGTATTATGTTATCACTTGTGGTGGCAGATGTAAGGTGGGCGGGTGGCATCCATGAACTTCTTTGTCCAGAGAATAACTCTATCAACTTATGTCCCATTTACTTGAAGTTATGCAATTAGGTTACTCTCAGAGTAACTGAGTGCAGTGAAGAAGAACTGTAGCCTGGATCCCCACTGTATCGATCTACTTATCAATAATAAATAAACGCAATAACAACAAACAAACTTACCTTTATTAAAGTATTTCTTCAATTGGAACCATGCCTTAACTTCACTTAAACCTCAAAATGATAGTTCAAAAACAGTTCTGCAGTTAAAACATGTTAATAATCGGCAGCCATATCAAATTTTGTAAATGATTACGTCACTTCACTGTATCGATGCATTGTGGGTAAATATTGTAAAATCTTATGTATGGAGGACCAACAGTGCCAGAATAGCTTAGATTGAATACAAGGTGTGTCTGTACAATGAAAATGTCATAATTTGGAAAAAAACAACTTTTGAGTGAATTTTATAGCATTTAGATTAACACTAACTGTTAAATTTTAACCAAAAGGCTATTTACAAATAAGTCATAGGATTTTTTTTTTAGTCTGATGAACAGTGAGGGCATAGGAACTCACTGTTTCGCCGAAGGACACGAACATTGCTGCAGAATTTTAAGTGTGTCCAATGGGCACAATTGTCACATTTACCCCAAGAAACTAAGGTAACATATGGGTATTTATCCAAATCTGTTGGTTGCCATTTATCACAAACACAACATTTTTCCTCATCTATAATTTCTTCATCTGTGTCTGACTCAGTGTCTTCAGGAATACTAAGTGCGATGGAACCACCTTTTTTCCCAACTCCAGACGTGCTGGGTAATACCTTTGGTTGGCTAACTGTCAACTGTTTAGAATGTTTTTCTGATTTGTTTTTGTCTATATTTGATAAAATTTGTGTGTTTTTTTCTTGAAGTAGATTTCCAGAAACTTTGAATGGTTGGATAAACTTTCTTGGCTTTGGCTTTACTGCTTTAGAAATTGCTCTAGATGAAAAGAAGTTATCAGAAATTGATAAGTTTGCATCTTGGCTGTCAAGATGCATGTTTCCTTCATCAGTTTCATCAGTAGAGTCTTTGTAGATAGAAGCTGGAGCAATCTGAATTTCTTTGATGGCTGAGTTGGAAAAGGGGTATATCCCTGTATGTCTAAATGCAGAAATTAATTTTTCTGGTGTCAATGCCTTTAAATATGGTTTTGAAGTTAGCCCACAAATGTAATATTTGGTTATGTTGATACCAGGATTGAGTTTCATGTATTTCTGACATTCCTGAGAATACATTTTCTTGAACGGTCCAAAGATACCGACATCTAGAGGTTGGGTCACATGACTTGAATGCGGTGGAAGCACAAACAATATGATATTATTTTGTCGTGCCCATTGAGTTAAAGTTAGAGAAATGTGTGATCTATGACCATCATACAGAATCAATGTTGGATGCTCACTTTCTCTTGTTGCAACATACTTCAGGAAATGCTCATTGAGGTAATTCAAAAATATAGATGAATTTGACCAGCCTGATTTAGACATCTCACCAGCTGAGCCAGGACAGGAGCCTTTAAGGAAATCATCATTCCACCTCTGGCCTGGAAAAACATAATATGGTGGAATACTTTGCCCTGCAGCACTCCCAGCAGCTATCACAGTTACTGTAGCTGATCTTGATGATGTTATGTTTTGTGGAGTAGTGTCCTTTCTACAAACAATTTTAGGTGGTGAATGCTCACTATTAACTCCAGTTTCGTCAATATTAAAGATTTTCCAAGGTTTGTTTTTAATGCCATTAGTTGAAAGAACTACATCCAGCTCTTTGTAGTAGCTATCAATTGTGTCTCTTGATGCTGACTTAGCTCTTGCAATTGATAATTTTTGTGGTTTGACAACCTTTAGATTATTCCATCTCTTTATGAAGCCATAAAACCAATTGTCACTAAGTTTTTCACCCTTTGTTGTTTTGTGCAGTGAATCAGCAAAGTCTTTAGCCATGTACTGGATGGAAGTTTTGCTATACCCAAATCCTATCTCAGCCATATAAGTAACATGGTTGAACAATTTTTCTTCCTCTGCAGGGGTGAAGATTGTTTCATGTCCAACTCTTGCATCAGAAGAAACCCGACCACTTATCCTATCTCTAAGGGTTGTAGGTGGCACAGAATAAAGCTTTGCTGCTCTATATGCAGACATTCCACCACGAGTAGCATCAAATGCTCTCTGCAGATTAGCTCTATCATATAGGAGTCGTCTCCTCTTCTGTGGTGGATCCTGAAAATAAATGAAATTTGATACATTTAACATATTTCATAACAGCTTTTAATCAAATATTCATGTTAAAAATAATCAACTAATTCAAACATAAACTTAGGTAATTAAGGCACAAATGGTACACCATACTTTTATTTTTTTGACAGGAAAGTCACGTGATCTGTCAGATTTTTTCGGATAGCAGACGGCTGATTTCAGAAACACAATTTCTTTTTATTTTTCAATGAAAAAGATCGGGAAAATGGTGAGAAATGGTTTTGATTAAGCAAACAATGTAATAGACAACACTTACCACAGCTCTGAACATGTCTCTGATGTGGTATTTGGTAAAATCGAAACCGAAAGACTTCCGTGACCTAGTTGTTAATGTAAACACTCGGCAGGTGGCGCTATGATCAAAATATCGCGAGATTTGTAAATAGATCGATACAGAGGATAGATCGATACAATGAGGGGCGAGTATAACTCTAGAAAGCTAATTTCTCAGTTGTTTCCCTTTTTGTTTTTCATACTTGGACATCCAGAAGTGTAACATGTGTATCTTGTGACAATTTGCCACCTTATTTAATCTAATTAGTACTTGAATACCACCTGTTTGCTTTTCTCTTGTATTATGCTTTTTTGTCTAGAGTACATCACCAAAATCTTCAAGACTATAGTAGCTTCAATTTACGTTTGTGATTCTTCATTGATGTATAAAATCCTAAGGTGTGGTCATGTGAGCTTTAAAACTTTGATTTATATCATCAATGATTTTGGCCTGGCAGGGCGACGTGAAGTAACTGGTTGTAATATTTAAGGTCCAGGTAAAGCTGCTTTTTGGCTTTTTGCTCAATTTTAAAGACAGTACTCAAATATACTGGTAAATTAAGATGAAAAAAGCTGAAGGTATTGAGGATTGGGCAACCCAAATATGAAATATGTTTTTGTTAAGCACCTTAATCCTGATTGTTAAATGACACATTAATATACACAACATTATGATTACTGTCTATATACTCTTGACAGAATGAAATAAATTGGAAAGTAAACTCGCCAAATTTGGTCACAGCTAAGCCACGCCCTGCCAGGTCAAAAACAACACAGTGAAACAGTTTTGTCAATTTCTATTTTCAGACTGGTACTATCACAGACTATAAATGATGCAACAGAATCGCTTGTACAATGTGCTTTGAACAATGTAGTCAAAAATATCTACCAATGAGTGCCTGTATATCTCACACATCGCCATGGCAACAGATTTCATCTCCATAGCAACATGTTATTTTAGTAATGGACTTCCTGTGTGTCATACAGATTTTAACTTATGAGCAAATATTGCGTCCAGAGTTGAGACTTGCGCGTCTTATATTATATTATAAACGGTACTGTACAGTTAATTTCTCAAAGGCAATAAAGTGGCTTGTTGTTGTTGTTTATGTTACAAATTGCATTTAATTGTATAGAAATAGTGTATGAGGTGTATTTAGTTGTCTGGGCTGAGAGAATATAATATTCAATGGGAATTGTGCAAAACCATAGCTAAGTGCATATGAATGGCATGTGCTCTATAACTGTTATTTTGCATTGACCCCTCCTAATGTAATAATTTTTACTCCCTTTAATATAACCTAAAAGTACAGTTAAGTGTGTCAAAGGTCTTGATAAATTAGGGAAACTCAAGTCTAAATGAGATATTATTCAACAATACCCATTTGTTAGATACCATCAGGGAAAGGGTTACTATAAGGACAAAAAGGTTGTAAAAATTGGTAAAAGTGTGGTCATCTGTAAAAACATGTGCAAATATTTATTAAGTGATGTATATTTTTAAACCACATGTTACAATTGTATCTCTTTTCATTTTTTTCTTCTTGAATTATTTCAGTCAAGCAGTTCTCTTTATTGTCAATGTTATACTAAAACCTTGTAATTACAACCACAATATATACTGTATTTCTCCTAATAAACTCTCCCAGGAGCCATGCATAACATGGTCTTGGAGCTTTTATTTAGTATGCATTTTCTGATTTAAAAACATCATTGAAATTGTTGTTTTTACGCCCTTTTCCCTTTAATTTGAGGTGAATTTTCTCTAAACAATCATTTACAGTTATAAGTACATGTAAATGGAGTGGTAATTAAAAATATATATATTTATAGGCACTCAGGGTTTTGAGGGACGCAGGTTTTGCAAGTCTGAGACCCCTAAATAAGTAGCTAGGACTCTCAAAACTACCTGATGTGAGTCCCTAGGATCCTATGGGACAGACTTCAGGAAAGAATGGAAGACTGATTAAAACAGTCTTCAATTCTTTTCTGAAGCTGATCCCAAAATACAAATCTATCAATTACATTGTTTAGCCTAATTCAGGGAATGTTTAATATTTAAAATATGAGAATAGCTTAAACACAGGGACTATCAAACCTTAAGTGGGACCCAATTATGGGGATGCCATTCTAAAACCCTGGGCACTTACAATAGTTTTGTGCTGAACTTTACTTGCAGTATAGATAGAAAGTTCCATTTCTCTACATTTGAAAGAATTGGTCAAGATAAAATACATAATTATGTTAGGACTTTGAACAGTTTTTTATTTCAGCTTACAACTTTGTTATTTGTTTGCATTCACATTTTATTTTTCTGCTTATTTGTTCTTAATGATAATCGATAATCATATTATGTAAAGATCTGAATTTAAAGAGGCACAAACTTGCTTGAATATTTAGGCCTCTTCTGTATCTTCAATTTGTGGTCACTGGAAAAAGTTTAGAAAAAAAAAAGAAAAAAAACTTTGAGCAAGTTCAAATTATTTGAAGTATTTTTGAGTCAGTTTCTTTGATGAAGCTCATAAGGTTTTTAGTCAAATAATACCCAAGCCATGACCTTAGTACCAATTCTTGTAGTTTAGTTAGCACATGAAAAAAATGTATATGGTAAATTTACATAGTTTATAACTGCTTTTTTATCGAGTTTTAGTTTAGAAATATAATTTTGGCCATTTTAGTCACTGCTAGAAAAATGTACTTCATTTTATATTTCTTGCGTACTAGGTTTTTTTTTTCTACAGCAATTAGTTACTTTTTAAAAGTCGGCTAGATATTTTCGTTATGGGACCAAAGTGTTGTATCTACAGCTAATGAATAAGGCTAAAGATACAACACTTTTGAGGCCCAATTACAATATTGAGGGGTCAGTGCAACACTATTGTAAGTGCCTATAAATATATAGGCACTTACAATAGTCTTGCACTTACCCCTCAATATTTTTGGTTGCTTTTTTAGGCCAAATTTTTGTTCTTGTACTTTTTCTGTTGCTTTTTCCATTTTGTTTGGTTTCTGTTCAATTCCAATTAAAACACAGTATAACTTGAATGAGCAATTTATAACTGATGTTCCTGAGATCTTGGATAGATGTAGTCCTTGAAAGCATCAGATGTAGTCCTTGAAAGCATCATTAATTATGCCCCCTTTTGCATATTGCTTTGCACTTGTCAGTTGATCGGTCTGTAGACCCAATTTTTGTCCGGAGTATATCTCAAAAAGTATGCAAGCTAAAATCACGAAACTTCACAGTATTATAGATCTCATTGAAGAGAAGTGCAGTGCAAAAGAACCTTATCTCTACTCATCATATTGTTATTGCCCTTTGTTGATTGACAAAGAATAGGCTATAGTCCTGCTTTTATGGGGGCATAAATGTTTTACAAACATCTCTTGTTACATACATTGTTCTAAATATAGCATATTGTATGATTGGACATAAAATACAGAATTTACTCAACAAGTCATCTACAAACAGTGAAAAGCAAGGATGACTGCCAAGTTTTCATCCCTTTTATATGACAAGTTTAATGAATTTCTTATTTCCTTAATACAAAATATGATATTCTTTTTATAATATGACCCTGTGAGTTTTTGCTTTAAGTGGTCAAAATTTAAAAAAAAAATAATGATTGCAAAATGAATTCATCACATGTGTAATGAACTAATTTTCATGGCCATGAAAACCTTATATATAAAAACTATTCATAAGGGCTATTTTTATAAGTCAAATGTCATATTATGATATATAATAATGACTACTTAAAAATATTTTAAATAACATAAATATTTTGAATATCTCAAATATTATGAACTGTATGATTAACGCTTAATTAGATTAAATGATGTAATTATAGTCAAATGGATATATTGAATATGGGATTTTATAGTCAAATGAACAAATAAGAATAGATAGAAAGTTTTATTTATACAAAATGTACTAGCAGATTGAGTTTTATGGTTGTGAATAAAGTCTATTGGCATTCGTCAGTGCTAAGAGTAGAAATTATTTTTATTTTTAATTTTAAGACAAATAGGATCTCTCATGAGATTCTGTTTGAGATAAGCTTATCTTAACCAAGTCTAGAATATAAATGTTATTAAGCGAGCCTTAGCGAGCTTAATAAATTTAATTTTCTAGATTTGGTTAAGATAAGCTTGTCTCATACAAAAATCGAGTAATAGATTCTTTTTCTTACATAAACATCTTTCGTTCGTTAAAATCCAATTCTTAAGCATCCAGCTGACAGAAATACCTCGAAAACTCGTATAAGATGACATTGTCGTGATGACATCATTTAGAACATTATCCTTTACATGTGTAAGACAAGGATTTCTCTGATTGAAGTTCGTAATAGAGGACAAGGTCAGCTGTGTGAGAAAATGAACATATTTTAACAAATTCTGTAAATCAATGGTCTTAACATGTCAGCTATGTATGGACATTTTTTTTGCTTGGTTAGGACCCCTTGAATTGTCTGTGGATTACCAAAAAGTCTTAACTACAGCTTATTTTAACCCTTCGCATGCTTTCAATGATTTTCCTCCTTTATCAAAGGCTTTGAATAGATCTTGATGCTTGTTCAATCATGTAAGGACATGCAAAACAAGCCACTTACATGACTGTGCCCTGATAATTCCTTAAGTCACCTCTGTAGAATCATTAGGGATTTCCTGATTGCATTGATAACAGACAATGTACTGAACAAGACTTAATTAAGACACCTATAAGGGCCTTTTTTTGAAACAACATTTTTCGATCTGTAATTTCGCCAGTTGTTTTAATATATTTTATGGCATTTACAATATTTTGGTCATTAAACAACACAATGAACTGAGTACAGTCTCTCAGAATATTAAAATTATAAATGACAACCTTTTGATTTTTTTTAAGAAAAAAAAATATTGTCCTATACAAAGGATGACATGTCAAAGTTGTTTGTTTCTTCAAATGATACTATCATGCAATCTCGTTTTAATTCATTTATTGTTGAATGTCTGTGAATGCTATTATTTATTTATTGGAAACTAGTTTTCACTGAATAATTATCTTTTAGCAAAAAATTGTGAAAGTTTCAACACAGGCCAGACTGTGTGTACTTCAAGAATTCCTTTTTCCAAGATTGGTTTCAAATATTGAACCCTTCATTACATAATATAGCTAGAGCAATCTTGATTTTAAAATGTAGAAAGTAATTTGAATGTGTACCCAGCCTTGTATTCTTAGTAGGAATCAGGATCTTTTTAGGGAGATCATTGTAATGTATACCTACAACATAAGGTTGAAATGGCATATTGATTATGATTATAAGGTCATAATCTTTAAAAGTTCATTTAGCACACAGTGAAGACTCTGATCAGACTGCTGTTGCACAGTTTGATCCAAGTCTTCATTTTTGACTTTGATTAAATTGTTCTTAATGTTATACACAGGTTCAATCTAAAGGCATGTGCGTCTGTCTGTAAATTATCAGTTTGAATTTTGTAGTTTTGCAAATGAAAAAAAAATATTTGATAAGGTTTTAAAAATTATATCAGATCTAAGAGAAGTAAATCATTGTGAAAAGATTTACATCAAACCTTAATATCATAGTTTACTAAAATGTAAATTGTGAATTTAATTATAACTGGGCAATACATAGAATATTGTATATGTGCGTGATTTCAATGTGGTTATGTAAGGCTAATATGTTAAATAGCATCATAAAATATAGGCAAAAGGCGACTAAAATATGAAAGCTGCATCTTGCTAAAGCTGAAGTTACAGTCTTTTGATTGTGCAATGATGATGCATGTGGATGGGTCAGCACACACAGTTGTAACTGCCTATATGTTTATAGGCAGTAAAAACTGTTTTGCACCAAGTCATCGAAATTGGTTTCTTACCTGCTATACCATAATGTGAGAACATACTAGTAATAGTGAAAATAACTTTTAGTTATAGACAATGTAGTCTGCATGCTTCTTAGACAAAACTTGTATGGTTAACAGACCTGTTTTAACATACAAAGTAATCACTGAATTATCCTATGAAAGCATACAAACATGTAATTCAATCTACTTATCCTAGCAATCAAGATATGGTCGGTGTTCTGCTAAAAACTCGTAAATACAGCTTGTTTAAAGCTGTAGTTACGAGCTTTTGGTAGAAAATCGACGATATTATAGAACAATCCCAGAGAGTTTAGGTGATTAAAGGAGGAATATAAAAGAAAGTCCTTGTTGTATCTTTGCAGGCTATTCATGAGGTTCATCGGTCATGCTATGTTTTGATGTTGCTATAAATTACACGTTTACTTTACAAACCGAATGTGGAAAAAATACTATTTTTGTTTCATTTGTTTAAATTCTTTCGCTTTGACACTATATTGCTATACTTTTAATAAAAACAAACAAAAAAATCTGCTTAGTGTGTTTCATAAACCCCAAATCCCATTTTTTTCCCAATATTTTAAACTGGTCCAAAATCAAAGAGATTGCAGTCGACGGTGATAAAGTGTGTGTACGTTTTCGCATTTCAATGCAGCTACATTTTTTCATATTCTCGATTATCCTCCAAAAGACTGAAGTGAAAATACATATGCGCAATCAATCGAAGTAACATGAATTTACAAATCGAACATTGAGAAAACATGGTAAATGCCTGAAGACAGACATGTGAAATATCAACAGAAGAGATGAATTAGACGAATGGAGATACTAATGAGTGCGGGAGCAATAACGGTGAACGAACGAGCGAGTGAGTAAATGAATGAAGACCTGAATAATTGAATGTGTGAATGAATGGAATAGATTCGGAAGGTACAAAATGAGCAAAAGACAATGTATTTTACTGCAATTTATGAACGAATATCTGAATTGAAGATATTGGATTACCTCTCTTGAATTTCACTCAAACTCGCTCCACACTCATTCAATTTCATCCCAAATCATTCCAAAATCATTCATCTTGTCAATTTCACGATGTTCTTAACTGTAAATGCCATTATTTGAGCCTTGTGGTGCATAGCCAACAATTTCCCGTGATTGTAAAGCAAAGACTCGGGGCAACAGCACAGTTTCGGATCAAAATGTATTACGGACGACAATATAAGGTGTGTTCAGAAAAAGATATCCCAGGAAAAGAAGAACTGCTTACAACAAGCAAATAGCCGTTTCCGATATTTTTCCATGTACATGTATAACGAGCTATTGTCATGACATTGTGCCCTTCGTGCGTCAATGTGTGCTTAAACTTTTTCTTTTAACATCTCCTAAACCGACGGGCAGATTTAAAGAAACTTTATGGACGAGCTTATGATTTTTCTCTTTAAAGCCTTTAAAATCGTTCTACCGTAAAACCATGGGCCAATTTCAACATTACATGGAATGAATATTACTTGGATGTCCCTCTAGTAAAATTTACATAGAAATTTTAATGTGCCCCCAAGTATAGTCGTGGTAGGACATAGTTTTTTATTTACTTTAAAATGTTTTTTTTTTTCTTTTTAAAAAAAATAATCTTCCAAACCATTGCGCCAATTTCATTTAGACCTAACATAAGTGTTAGTTATGTGTCTCTACTTAAATGCCATTGCCTCCAAATATTGATATGGTAGGTTGCAAATTTCACATCGAAATTTTAATAAACTTCTCCAGAATTGATTGTTTGAATTAGTTTAAGATCAAATTTTAGTTTGCTAGTTATCAGAATACCAGAGGGAATTTTGACTGTTTAAGAAACGGGCTCGTTTAGTAGTGGGTTAGATATAAGGAAGTGGATCCGTAATATTTCCGCAACATTTCGGAACTCATTCATCTTTCACAATGTTGACCGAGGTTTCCTAATGAAATTATTAGGAAATCTCTGTTAACAATGCTAAAGTTCACCACTTCAGAAACGTTGTGGAAACTATTACAGGTCCACTACCTTAATTCTATCCATAGCAGGAAATCGAGTCTGGGAAAGGAAAAGATGTCGCAAATATACGCCTAGCTTCGGTGCGTATAAAAAGCTTTGAAAATAAATGACTCAGAAATAATTAGTGGCTTGATTTCATCTAAATCCTGGAACCTTAGATGATCTATTAGAAACTATGGGCCGGGCTAATTTTCATTTTTTCCACATATCGAAGCCGGGATATTTCATTAAAAAACTCTCGGGAATATCATTTGGTGACACGGCATTAAACCCGTTTTACCCATTGCACCGCGATAACTTATATTAACACCCAGTAAAGAGATCTAGGAAAACAATGTGGGGAGTGAATGAATTGCTAAAACAAGCCAATTCTGCTTTTCCTGCAATGTTTTCTATCCAAAATATTTTCACTTACTGAACATTGTCTGACAAGGAGAAGAACTATACAAGCTTAGCTTCCGTTCTAATCCTTTTTGCGTGTTATCATTTTGAATTATTATGTACATGATTAATACATGCAAATAAACTATGTTTAAACCAAACATTGTCTGCAACCTAGTTGAAATTGGACTTGTCTGGAAATGGCTTTAGAAAATCTAGTGTGGTGAGAAAATGATAAAATGGGTGAGGTATATTTCAATATATCATATTAAATTATAAAATAAAAAAAGAGAACATTTCTGAAAAAAAGTAACCAAATCGAATTCTGATTTCATTAAAATGTAATTTATAATGATAACTTCAAAAAGGGGGTGAGTGGTGGAGCAAGTGGTATGTGAAAAATAATTCTCCAAATTTCCTTAACCCTTGTTCTTAATATAGTATGAGCCTGTGCGTGACATTTCCAACAATTTGAAATGTGCGAAATGTGCAAATATTGAGCAGCGAGGACACTCACCTACTGTAAATGTAATGTTACCTGATGATGTACATGTACTTTGAGGCCTTACCTATCTACAAAATACATAGTGAAGACTATGGTCAGACTGTGCGGATGCACAGGCTTGTCAGAGTCTTTGCTATTTACATATATGGAATTGTTTGAAATCTCACACACAGGCTCGTATATAAAGTGACTTGCATTTGAACCAGTCTAAAGTTCTGTCGTCTGAGGTAGCGTTCAAATCGATACGTTACGTGTTCTTACAACAACCGACATTTGACCCTCACCAAGGGCGGCGGGATCAAAAAGCAAATAAGCCCGTATTTGTATTAGGTAAACGTGAAATCAATACCCGTCTTCGGATGTATGATAGATTAATGCCGTAATCAGTTCATATCTCAAATTAAAGATTTAACTGGTTTCTTTATACGTTCTTATTTTACCTCTATAAGAACACCAGATCGGTCCATCGGTATTTTTCGACTACTTTATTTTCATCTTTTTGAATATTTTCAATAGTGCTACATGTATATGTAAATAAATTAATTTGACCCGTCACGCGAAAAAGGACCATCTGGGAACAGCGACCCTTGTCAAACTGCGCGCATTGCGCTGACTGACTATGGTCGAAACGTTTTGCATTTTATGCTACGAAGTTCCCAGATGGTCCCTTTTCGCGTGACGGGTCACATATCTATTTCATGTATTCGTAGCCTCCGCCATTGTGCCGTCCGTAGCGCACCAGAATCTCAATCTATAAATCTGTGATGTAACGGCTTTGACCCACAGCGGCGGCACACATCCTTTCCCACACTTATCTGCCACCAATGCTTGGATGGCTAGGTAATGTATTACGGGTGAGAAAAATACTAGGAATGCACTAAGAATCGAATTTTATATGCATGTATAAATGAATAAAGATCCGTCAGGCAAAAAAGAACCATCTGGGTAGTGCGTGAAGTGTCGACCTATTCAGACTGCGTGCGACTGACCTCATTTTTTTAAAAAAAATATTTTATCATGGGTTCCTATATGTCCCCTTTTCGCCTGACGGGTTACATATAGCTGGGAATCAAGCGAAGAGTAAGTGCTTGGGACATTCAATTTAATCACTTATCGCACATTATATTTACTACTGTTTATAACCTTTGATGACACATGATATCGAAGCAATCGATGATCTAACAAAATTTTCTTGAAACACACAAAGCAAATTAAGAGAATGGTAACTAGAAACTGTTTGTCCGTGGAGTACATTCTCACAATTTCGTATTCTTTGGGTTTCCGTTGTTAAACATCAAACCGATTGATGTGTTCTAGTTTGGTTCCGCCAATCGGTGAATCGCAAAAGCACTTGTGACTTTTCTGAACTGATCCGGCGAAGTTTAGGCTTTTTAGAAGATAGTATGGGACGTTCCCTTAATAAGCATTTTTTCTCGTAAATATTTTTTCTTTTGAGGGAGGGGGGGGGGGGGGGGGTAGGACTGGAATTTTTTTGTGGGGAGGGGTACGGGGGTCAAACTGAAAACGTATTATTCCCACCACTGAGCACATTGTGCTCAAGTGAGCTTTTGTGATCACGAAATGACCGTCGTCTGTCGTCCGTCATCAACAACTACTAGTATCTCGTTAGCGCCCTAAAGGCCACAAATTTGGCGCAGCCTTGTTATGATCGCATCTTTTCGCAAATTTACTCAATGGATCACGATGCACAAAAATGAACTTCTAAACACATCAATATAATTTGTAGCTGACCAAATGTCGTATCTACAGCTCTAACCAAGCTGCAGATACAACGTTTCGGTCACCGAACGACGATATCCTATCTCGTAAATTCGAGCATGATATCTATCGATTACGAATCATTTGTAATAAAGTCATTGATTGAACGATCTATTTGAAATTTATTAACTACAATCAATAGTTCATAAAACTTGCTATCTTACTACGATAAAGTTTGAAAGAAAGAACAAATTTGGTCGAGGCCCCCTTACCCTTTGGATAAGCGAAACTATATTACGTCAAAAATCTTCACAAGCCGCTCATTTTGTCACATGATTACCAATAAGCAGACAATATTGGTTAAGCATTGTATGAATACGCGATTCGGGTTTTCGTTGCAGACTCCCATGATAAAAAAAACACATTATCTACATGTTTCATGAATAATGATATCAATTTTAAAGGGCTATTAATATTCTACCATTGTTTTCTTTTTGGCGTCGTTAATTTCGAAATCAAAAAGGTAATATTTTTTTTTTTTATTATTTTTTGTTATATCTGTATTAAACAAAAAGAAATCTCACTTGTGTATTAAAGATAATCATTAATCTGCTGTCAGTATTCATACAATGTCGTGTTTGTTTGTTTGTTTGTTTGTTTGGTTGGTTGGTTTTTTAAACCTTATCTATTCCTGAAATTTTTCATTTCAATTCGACGTATTGAATTGTGAACTGCATGTAATCAAGGGCGTAGCTCCCATTGCGCAATTTACGCAAGTGCGTAAAAGAAATAATCATCTGTTGAAAAATATCGCTGATGAATAATCATAGCATCGAAACTACAGCTTATTTCAGCTGTAGTTACGATGTTATGATAATTCACCAACGCTTAAATCATAAAAAGGGGAGTGGGGGAGGGCATTAATTTTTGTCTCAGTTGTCATATCGTCTTTATCCTAAATATTCTTTTGTTGCCGCCTTCTGAGTGCGTATAAATTTCAAAATCCTAGTTACGCCTATGTGTAATCAATTCTGAAACGAAATGAGTCACTCAATGAAAGGGTATCTTGAAATTTTGCCTATCAGTGTAAAAAGTCGAAATGTTTGCCAAAGTAAAAAGTTCGTTCGACCCCAGCAACAGTTTCTCTTGTAGAAGCTAATCTACCTTGGGTAGATATCGAAAGGGGATTTTCCCATATCGTCCTTCGACATGTTCTTGACATAAGATTATTGGACTTTTGTGTTACGAGTGAGTATTATTTTTGATCTTCCATATATTCATTTATACAAGTTAATAATGCAGATGTATATAATACTTATTACAATAAAAACGAAAATGATATCAATGAACAAGAGCATCACAGGCGGGTTCCACGATCGACCGCAGATCCTTAATAGGAAAAAAATTAACATAGAAAAGGAAATTAGTTCTTATACAATGGATTTAAGTTTTTCCCCTTGATAGTATGAACTGTCATTGTGGGGGAGAATACACAGTCTGTCCTGCGTTCAAGATGGCAAAACGATGAAAACAGTTTGTCAATTAAACCCCGCTTTGCATGCAAGTGCAGGTGCGAAGCGGGGTAGTATTGGCAAACTGCACCGTTTTGTAGTCCTGAACGCATGCATTGCTGGTTTCAAGCAAATTCCTTCAGTAGTAGCTAAAAAACGACCAATGTAAAAGACACACCTATAATTCCTTCGCATACGACTCATCGATTGAGTGACGACAAAATAATGTCAAAACTAATTTTGTTAACGCTTTTAGGTATATTTTAAATCAGAATCGATTCAATTTATGCTAAACACCCCTTTTGAAATGTATTACTTTTCCTTCAATTATCTCAAGTCATTAAATTTCAACGAATATGATTAACTTATTCATGAAGGGAAAGCATTGGAATACTTAAAAGATTTATTTTCCTTTTCATTCGCTTATTTTTTCATTTACCATTTTCTTCACACATTATTACTAAAATTATGGTTCACAAATGAGCGATCTAAATATCGTAAATGCAACTTATGTTGTAATGAAAACCAGGCAGAACTTTGTCAAATTGATAAAAATATCACATATGCTGTCTCACTACAATGCATTCCTGCGTAAAAAAGAAATTTCACATAAAAAGCGTTTCCTACTCTACAAAATTCACTTTAAATGACATATAGTTGCAAACTTGATAACTAGGACAGTTTAAAGAATGTGCCTGTTTTGTTTATTAAAGAAGCAAAAAGTACAGTTAATAACATCGTAAAATTTACTTTCGTCTCAATCAAAACCATTCCGAATCGCTCACTCATAGCTCCATTCATTCATTTCAAACAATAATTCAAACCATTGAAAAAAATCCAAAAAATCACTAAAAAGATAAGATCAATAACTTCATTCAAAATGAATATAGCTATGAAAAAAATCGCTATTTCACTAACATAATTGTAATATAAAAAGCTATTCATAGAACCTTTGGGGCAAATTTTATCAAAGGGAGCTAACAAATATAGCTAATTATGTTCATCTTGAACAAAATTAGCGATATTGGATTACCTACCTTTAATTCCACTCAAAACTCGCTCCGCGCACATTCAATTTCATTTCAAAATCATCCCAAAATCATTCATCTATTCAATTACGTGATGTTCTTAACTGTATCCTCCGAATCGCTTCATCCGAATTAGAACGTCCAAGCGATTTCCCTTTGTTAATGACGCAAACTCTACATTATATATTCCATTCTATTTGTTCGCCATATGAAAGCGCGTATTTTAAAGTTCAATTTCGTAGACTTAGCCAAGATTCAGAGACTGAAATTACAACCTACTCTAGCTTACTACGTGTACACAGAACTTAACTTATTTTATTCTAAATTAGTACTATAAGTGTTGGGTTTCTTTTTTTTTTTTTTTTAGTTTTGCATGTCATTAGTAAGCATTTAAACTCCCAGCTTTAGTGTGCAATATAACTCTTTTGCTATTGTAATTTTTCTTGTCTTAAATAGTGTTTAGTGCGATTTGACTTCATAATTTTATCATTTGTATTTTGAAATTAAGATTCTTATAAGTGTATTTGAGACATTTTCTAACAAATGAGCAACTGCTTCTTATTGATCTCATCTTTTATCGAAGGTTAATGCTCAATTTAACATTCTTGAAAGAGTACTTTTAAATATTTTTTCTTTGTTTTTGTATTCATCAAAATAGATTTTTCAAGTTTTACAAGTATTGTAAGTACACGGTTTGGGTCACTTTTAATGGAAGTAAACTTCTGTATTATTCCATTGAGGGCTTTATTCCTGTGGTAGTGGTACTTGATGCTACCCGATAATAGGGAGGGAGTGGGGATATGGCCAATTTTCAAGTCTTAATTGTCATATATCTAAGTCTTCCTTGTGTTGTGCTTCTCGTCTTTAATGCAAGTCGGCAAATAAAGATACATCGCTGTTATTTGTTTTGTACATACCCGCCTATAAATAAAATTTTGTATCTTGTATTTTGATTAACCTTAAACACCGACTGCTCACATGAAAATCACTCCGACAAAAATCCATCCATATGCTTTGCTTAAATCCAATAACTTGACATTACGTATAAACGAATGGAGAAAATTTACTAACCCTGTGTTCAAGGTGAAAACCTTCGCGAAACGTTTGAGGAATTGTACCTTCAAGTGCTTTGCGCGTTTATTAACGTGCAACGCCAGGTACCATTTTTAAACGTTTGCAAATACTTTTGCATCCCAAACACAGGGCACCAGAGCTAGAATGCCATTTTTTTTTCAGACAAGCCCATCATGAAGGAAAACGTTACGCACAAGAAACGAAGAAAGTCCGAATACAGCAAACCCGGCGACTTGTCCGATGTAAAAGACAGCAATCGCAAAACAAGCGTCGGAAAAGGATCGCATCACGGACACGCCAAACATGGACACGATCATGACACCGACCACCATCACTCCGCCTCCTCCCATCCCTTCCGGCCCCGGAGGGACACCATGGGGTCAAGGCGGACGTCTCACCATGAACACCCGCACCATGACAAACACTCCACCCACCATGCTGAAAGCGTTGGCACAGGGGAGATGCACGGTCCGATGGTTTACTACGAAAACACGTACAAAATGATACCTGATTGTCGTGTCCAAGAGGCTAATATCAAGAAAATCATCCAAGAAGTATTCGCTGAAAACCTGAAAGAAACCACGTACGATCCTTCGACTTGCAGTTCAAAATGCAAACTCCTGAGTGAAATCATCAAAGAGCGCGTGAAGCAGTTACATATGCATAGATTTAAAATTATAAGCATGGTTTTGATTAGTCATGTTTTTGACCAATCAATGCTCGTGACGTCACGATGTCTATGGGACCAAAGGTTCGATAACTCTTTTAGTTATGAAATGAAGAAAGGTGATATAGTTGCTCTTGGATTAGTGTTTGCCGTTTATTCCGAGTAACCAATCTTAATGTTTAGCTTAGATGCATTTCTTAGGTTTAAGCATTTAAAGCCGTGTGTGTCCGGTTTGTTCTCTAAAAAATCTTAATTGGCTGAAAACAATTTCTGGTTAAAACTTAACCAATGGTTAAAATGTTTACTACTGTGTGCAAATAGATACCATTCAAAATATTTTTGCTTGTTTTACTTTAATGTACAAATCATGACTCATGGGTGTTATCGTGTTTACGTCATATGTTCCTGACATAAATGATTATTCGAAATGTTAAAGATGTTCCTGTAAAAAAAATAACAGGGTGTCGCTTGTTGTTAAATATGGTTTATTTTGGTTAAGACATGACCCTTATTTATAGATCCTTTTCAACCAGCTTATTTCAATAGAATTCTGAATAAATTCAAAGTTAATTTACTAAATCTTGAAGAGCGTATTAACTTTTCTACCACAGGCGAGGCTAGGGGTTTTATTATACATCGACTTCTATGATAGAAATACGACTGACAGAGCCTCCAAGAAAACCAATGGCATAACTACCAAAACCGCACAGTACGCACGAACATTATAAAATGATATGCTATTAAAGAAACAACGCTGGTGAATGATCTACACATCGTAACTACAGCTTGAATAAGCTGTTGTTACGATGAAATGATCATTCACCAACGTCGAAATTATCAAATTTACACTGATGGAGATCTCCATCCCGCCTCCGATGTGTGCGTGTGTGCGTGCGTGTGTGTGTGTGTGGGGGGGATCTTCCTTTTATGTGCTCTTCTAGCCTTTCTCTTGTATGCGACCCGTCACTCACAAAGGGCCACCTTGGAACTCCGTACTACATGTATAAGTTATTAAAAAGGAAATTGGTCCCGGTTGAGGTGCAAAAGAGTTTGCATTTCAAAAATACTGATCAAGGAAAATATATCGATCATTATAGATTCAGAAAATCAGCAATGTGCAATAGTTTCGAATTATAGTCAGTCTTGACAGTCTTTTCGTACCAATATGGTCCCTTTTCTCATGACAGGTTAAGAAATATTTGATCCGTTATCCAAGAAGACTTGCCTAAATGACGTCACTTTGTAATTTCAGTTGTCTTGCCAGATACTACAAAACAAACTAATCCAATTTCAAAAGAATCACCGACGTCAATTCAATACGAGTTAAAATTTGAAATTAACTGCAATTTATTCGAGAAAATGTTGAGAAAAGGATCAATTGCTTGAAAGTAGCATTTTCACCTTTTTATTTCTCTATGTTCTCCCTCGTAATTACTTTCAGTGCTTAAAAAACTCGGTTGTGGGAACAAAGTAACACAAATAGGTATAGGCGTATTTCTTTTAGGAAAAAAAATATTTTTCTTGTCTTACGAATAACAAATAAACAAATATTCCCTTTTTAGTAATGGATTGGATGTCTACTGTCAATCTTATTGCCATTTCGGCAGATTTTCCTCGAGAACGGATTAAATGAACTTTCTAGTCCAAAAACTGTAGGTTATTATCTTGGGGTTTTCTTCGGATACTCATGTATATTTAGGATCCGCGAGATACTATAGGCCTATAGCGTTTCATAAATGCAAAACCTCTTCATTTTAGATCACATGAAGGTTTATAAAAATCTTAAAAGGACATAACTGCACATCCCACTTGTTCAATAGCTTGTCATATTACGCCAGTTATATGGTGGGTTTCTGTGTGTCTTGCTCTGGGACAAACACGCGATCAGGGCACGAGTAATGTTTTTGCGATATTATTCTGTGTTATTATTCAACTGGCAGGGCGTGGCCTAGCCGTGACGTAGTTTGGCGAGTTTAATTTTCAATATTTTGTTGTTTTTGTTTTCCAAAAGTTAGTCGGCTTTTATCATTAACACGTGCAAATAACTGTTTCTAAAAAACCTAAAAGGTTTACGTGCTTCTAAAAATTGAAAACATTTCGTCGATTGGTCACTCAAGACTAGTAACTTGTCTACGCTGAAGTCACGAGGGTTTGGTTAACAACCTAATATTTAAGGTCTCAAGTTCTTTATGTCCTATCTCTGTAGAAGTGAGTAATTTGAAATAAAGGCTTGTTTACCTTAACCCTAAGTGCAACAACCGGTTATTTAGGCTCCGCCCTACCAGGGCAAAAATAATAGATTATAAAATATTTTTTTGTCATTCCTAAATGACACTTTACCACAAGAAATGTTTATACCATTTCAAGTTTCAATAAGTTGCAAGGAGCATCTCTTCATTTTCATGTGAAATCATTTTGTCTCGTAGTAAATATGATAAGATCGTATTCAGAGACAATTTGTTTACAAGGCTATCTGAGCCGACAGTCCATTAGCAAATAAGACTAGAAAGCCATGAATGGCTTGAGTTGCTCCGCAGGCTTGAAATTCTTGTAATAGTAAACCTAAGTTTTGACTAGATTTTTAGATATTTTGGGTTCTACTGATGTTGTAAATTATTTTTAAAGTTTCCACAATATGATATATAGAGAAATGACCTTTGCCCATGAAAGACATATTTTTCATCCAATCACAATAATTTCAGGCTGCATGATAATGGGCCACCCAAGGATCATACCAATGAATTTGATTGATATCCATAAGTTATATTCCGAGAAAATGATTTTCAAAGTTTCCACTATATAAACATATGGAGAAACAACCTCTGCCCATATAATACATATTTTTCATCTGATCACAATTATATTTGGTAGATGATAAAGGGTCACTCAAGGATCATACCAGGTAAATTTGGTTTATATCCATCTCTTACATTCTGAGAAAAAATGATTTTCAAAGTTTCCACTACATATTATATAGAGAAATGACCTCCACCCATAAAATATATTTTTTTCAACCGAACATAACAACTTTTTGTAGACTGATAAAGGGTCACCTAAGGATCATTCATTTAAAATTAAATTGGTATCCATCAATTTGAATCTGAGAAAACTCACTTTTTACCATATTTGGAAATTAGCCAGCCCATTAAATCCATTTTCTTCTTTGCATCAAAATTTCTTGAACAACTTTGAAAGAGGGTCACCCAATGATCATTCCTGTGAAGTTTGGTTGAAATTCATCCAGTAGTTTCTGAGGAGAAGATTTCTAAAGAAAAAGTTTACAACCAGATGCAGGGACGCACGGACACATGACGAACACAGCGCCATGACAATAGCCCCAGTGTCCTTTGGCCAGTGGAGCCAAAAACGAAAAAATCTACAACTGGTCAAACTTAAAAGTGGTTGCAGACGCAACTTAAATTTTTGGGTGCAATGACGAAGGAAATAATTATGTGCTATATTTCGTAATTTATTTAATAAACATAACATGAGAGGCACAAAGCCAGTACTACAACATAGATATTACATCATTTTGACATGTTACTCTAAAACATAGATATTTTATTATTGGCTCATAATAATGCATATACATTGTATACCTTATATGAAATAACAATACTCAGAGAAACAGATAGAGGGAATATTTTAGTGTTTGGACTCAAATATTTCCAAAATACTTTCACAAACTATGTTGTGGGTACTCATTGGAATTGTCTCTGACGATTCCGAAGAGTACACACAACATATCATTTAATAGAATATCATGATTTAAAAAAAAAATCCTTTACCTTCTCTTTTCTAGATCCTTAATGACTGCTTTGGACAGCAAAAAGCATTACTTAAAAATAATTTTTAGAAAAGATTTTTTTTCACAAATTAACACTTCTTTCAACAGTATTTAAGTTATACCTATACCAGGGATTTCTGGCATTTCTCACAACAAAAAATACAAACGAAACCCTCTCTAAGCAAGGAATAAGAGGGCGGGAATGGCCCTAGATTGCTCATCTGAGTAATTTTAGATGAATACAAAGAATAAAGAATTTCGAGTAGGAACATGCCAAATTTGGTTGAAATTGGCTGCTGTTTGAGAAGCTGTTGAATAATTATTGACAGTTTCCTATGCAAGGCAGACAACACGACCGACAAAAAGTGATCACAAATACTAACCTTAAGCACCTAGTACTCAGATGAGCTAATAAGAGATTTTCGGGGTTTCCTAGAAAACAACCCAGCTAATAAACATACATCAAATCTAAAAATTTCAAATACAAAATGAAACACTTTGGCACAATATATTAATAACGAACACAGAATTACTGGCGCCTCCTCCTGTTATCTATTTCAATTTTTCTATCACTTGTATCCTGTTAAGCAATGGATCCATGAAAACTATTTCTTTCAAAAAGTTGATCTAAAAGATCATAAACAATATGAGCATAGCCTACAGTTGCCTATGCTTGGCTATTTGTGCTGATTAGTGGCTAGGGGACACAATTTGCACAAAATGCATCAATTGTTATTTAGCACATGTTGTTCTTTTGATAGTGAGTATGTGTGCAAAGTTTCAAGTGAATACTTTAAACCTTGTCATGCTGGAATGGGAATATTCCTGCTTTGGCTGGAGCTATAGACAAACATCAGCCTGCACATATGTGCAGTCTGATGTTAGTCTACACAACCTGTTGCTCACTATCAAACCAGAATTGTTAATAGATTTAGTTTTTCAAATGAAAATTGACCTACAGTTGGTACTTTCAGTGCTTTTTGCCCTTTGATTTTCATGACATTTTTAGCCAAAATTTATTCAGCATGACAAGGGTTTAGTAAAACCAGAGACATCACTGAATGCCAAAGTTTTTGCTTGACAACAAGGATGATGTATCAGCTATATCAATACTTCAGGTTTCTCTGTAAATTGCAGAGTTATAATACAAGGAAGTCTAGAGGACAAAGTCAGCCCTGTGTTTAGAATGCTAAAATGGTGCAAACTATTTGCAAACAAGAGCCTACAGGTGCCTATGCTCGGCTGATGAAAAAATTCCAAGTCAAAAAAGGGGCATAATTTGCACAAAATGCATCTAGAGTTATCCCTCTTGATAGTAAAGGTTACTCTTTTGATGATGAACATGTGTGCCAAGTTTCAAGTAAATGCCTTCAGTAGAACCAGAGATATTACAAAATGTTGAAGTTTTCGCACAATAACAACAACAACAACATCAAGGCTATAGCAATACCTCAGGTTTTCTCTGAAAACAGCCATGCCAACAAGAGATGTTTGCAAAGCCTTTATGCCTCCCATGAGAGCAGGTCAATGGCATATTCTTTGTTAATTAACAAAGGGCAATTACTGAAAAAAAATTGAGTATAGTAATGGTTCTTGTGCACTACATTTCTCCTTAATGAGATATAACAACCTGTGAAGTTTCATGAGTCAAGCTTGCATGCTTTTTGCGATATGCTCTTGACAAAAAAAGGACTACCAACAGACTGACCAAACGACAAGTGCAAAGCAATATACAGTCAAACCTGTCTTAGCGGCCACCTGTATTCAGCAAGCAACGTGTATAAAGCAAGCGACCACTAAGTTCCCAAAAAGAGCAGCAAGCACCTATCTTACGCAAGGATTTTTTCTTTGTCCCTTAGGTGCTTGCTAAGACAGGTTTGACTGTACCCCTATTCTGCGAAGGAAGGCATAATTATACCCTTTTGCACATGCACTTATGTGCAAACCAGAGTATAATTTACCAACAAATGGCACCATTTCATTTTCCTGCATGGAGGACTGAGTTTGGCATAAAGTGGTCCATCGAGAATCAGTATTATTGACAATAATTTTGAATTAATATATTGACAAATATTAAATATAGCTTAATTGGACAATGATATTGTCAACAGATTGTCAATATAACTGATAATTGAAGATTAACTTATTTCTTTTTTTATCAATAATTATTCTCATGTTTGTTCTATATAGAACAATTGCAAAAGCCATCATGGCTGGCACTGTTAGTAGTTTTGCACAAATCCCTTTCAAGGGGTCTACTATATCACTATTATTGCACAAACAGAATTACATGTATCACTCAACCACACAATTAAAATTCTGCAAGACTAATTAAACAGGGTAGTACAAAACTTTTGAAAGAGCCTTTGCATTTAAAAGTACATTGTACTTCAAACAGCTTAGCCAAAATACACTGCTAGAAGGAGAGGTCAACATTTTGATGGCTCAGTGTGAAACAGTTGTAACTGCCTATAAACATATAGGCAGTTACAACTGCTTCATACTGAGCAATCCAAATGTCACCTGTCTAACCAAAAGGGGGCTGTTAAAAATACCTACAGAATCTGAAAAGGTCATTCTACCTTATTGCATGTATAAGATGATATATGTCTGTTCTAAATACTATTTCTGGTTGACCTTTACCATATCTGATCTCTTCAATCCCTATTCCCATGGGTTCCTTTTGTGTGTGGTGGGTCACATAATTATGAGCCTGTGTGTGAGATTTCCTTTTGCACATTATACATGGGTCGAAGACTAAGATCAGCCTTTGCATCTTAACAGTCTGATCATTGCCTTCATCCAGGGCTCTGTACATAGCTGACTCAAAGATTGGCAGTCAAGATTGCATTACATCTGCTATATCCGCTCATGCTGAATTGATGAAATATCACGCACAGACACATATATTTTTTTTTCCTCTTGGTTGTGAAAGGGATTTAACGGTACCCATTTTGAGGTAAAATTGTAGACATTGCTCCCGATTAAATAAGGGTTGCATTAGACAATTCAAATGGGAATTCAAATTTAAATTTAAGCACCAAAAATGAGTAAAAAGGCAAATGCTTAATTCTAATAATTTCTATATTGTTGCTATTTTACTTCACTAAGTCAAAATGCAAATTAACCTTCTAATACATATATGTTCATCCTTTACTGTCCAGTAAGAATTTTATTTTTCATATTTGTAAAAAAGAATTGTGTAAAAAGAAGAAATTGCTTGAAATGAGCAAATTCTTCTTTTCCAACAATATTTTCAACCGCTTAAGATAATTTCATTTCAAATGACACCCACTTTATTTAAATCATCAACAACTTTTTTCAATTTGGTCCGGTTTTAAATTTTGAAAATTAGAAAAAGGTTGAATATGAATACTAATGGTACAAAATGCAGTGTTTAGACACACAGATGGTGATATACTGGAATGGCACGCACAACATTTAGCAATTACTGTCGGGAATTTCTCCCCGACTAAGTTTTAACGCAAACTGATAGTCTGCCTCTTCCTGCTCTTCCCTTGACAGAGTTGACGATTTGGAATGTGGTGTCAATTTGGATTTATTAGCAGACGTTGTTGAGGAGGAGAAAGCCCATGCCAGTTCGTCATCGCTGAAAGTACTTGTTGACCCCTGAAATTAGGTAGAAAATATTACGAATCTGGCAAACCAAGGCTTAATTCTGGTTAGATACTGTCTATACAAGTTTTTACAAATGTGACCTGTCACAAGAAAAAGGGACCATCTGGGTAGTGGGTAAAGAGTCAACCAAAGTCAGACTGTACAGATTGCGCAGACTGACTTGAGTCGAAACTTTTCACACTTTTTCGCTTATTTTCTGAATCTTGAATGATCAATCTACCTTTCTGTGAAAGAATTTTTGAATTGCGATCTCTTGTTGACCTATACTGGACCCAATCTCTTTCTAAATATCTTTTTTACAGAGTTCCAAGATGGCCCCTCATTTGCATGATGGGTCACATATTCATATTGCTGTTCAAGGTCAGTGACCTAGATATTTAAAAATTTGAGCTAAAATGACTAGGGACTATTTATTCTCGCCTAAGTAGACCTTGATCTCCCTTAATATATGGCTTATCTAGATCAATTCAGTTTCAGTTTAAAGACAGACTTTTGCCTCTATATGTTGTATAATTCAAGGTCACTATGACCTTAACCTTTTATTAAATTGTTCTCAACATCAACAGGTATCAATTACATCTTACAATCATCAGAACAATGTTTTATACACAGGCTTAAATATTTGGCAATGAAGAGTTTTAGACAGGTTTATGGATAGACAGAAAGAGTCACAGACAGATAGCAGTAAATTAATATGCCCTAGATCTTACCAAATGCAGGCATAACAAGATGTGTTTGTGAAACACGAATGCCCCCGTAATGGCTTTTTTTTTCAAAGTTTGACCTTGACAGATGACCTTGACCTTGTCACATGACCTTGACTTTGGTACCAGCAGATGCGGATCATTGAGATCTATCATCATGCCAAATATTAGCTTTGTATCTTGCATAGGCTTGAAGATATTGGCAAGGTTAAGTTTTTGGGTTAAGTTTTTTGGACAGACGGACGGACAGACAGACAAACGGACAGAGAGACAGACAGACGGACATGAGTAAAACAATATGACCCCGATCTCTCGATACGGGGGCATAAAAAGCACACAAAAACAATGGAAATCACAATAACAATTATGTTTTTCTAAAAACAAAAAATAAACAAGAGGGCCATAGTGGCCCTAAATCGCTCACCTGAATGAACTGTCTAAAATTTTCAAATGCAGGTTTAGAAAGAGAATGATGAATAAATATCACTTAGCTAAATAATGCTGTTGCTTCTATAAAACTTGAGAATCCTTTTTTTACAATTTTCAGGTTAACTTACGAGATTTTTCTATGATTTGACTCTGTGACCTATTTTTTGACCCCAAATGACCCGATTTCAAAATTTCCAAAATTGGATCAATTCAATCATTCTGACAAAATTTCAGGTTGATCTGGCAAAAAATGAAGCCTCTAGAGTGCATACAAGGTTTTTCTAAGATTTGACCCCATGAACTTGTTTTTGACCCCAGTTGACCCAGTTTCGAACTCGTCCAAGATTTCATCAAGACAATCATTCTGACAAAATTTCAGGTTGATCAGGCCAAAAATGTGGCCTGTAGAGTGCAAACAAGGCAAATGTTGACTTCATGCTCAGGTGAGCTAAAAATATACTTGTGCTTATTGCATGTATTTATAATCAATTGTGACGGAACACACCAAAACAGAGACAATACAAAATGATCCTCCCCAGTTTGGTCTTGTTATAAGGTAGTTACATACAAAGGGGTAAAAAGTTATTACATAGTTCTTTGGAATTACATAAGAAGAAAATTTTCAAAGCCCTTTGTTGTGGGTACTCATTGAAATCCAATGAGTACCTACAACATATAGTTTGGAAGATTAATATTGACATTTTACACTTTGAATTTAAAATCACATTCTCTAAATGCTTGGAGTTGGGGGTGATAAAATTGTGAATGTTTTACTGGAAGTCAAAAGTAGACACAATTATCCTTTGTTTTTCACAGATTTCTATAAAGATGCTAAGTTTTGAAGATCTTAGGCTTAATATAAGTCAGTATACAATACAAACAGGTGTGCCCAGCCCTGCATTCAGGCTGACAAAACGGTGCAAACTATTTTCATATTATACCCTGCTTTGTACGTGCACCTGCATGCAAAGCAGGATATAATTTGCAAAAAGTTTGCACCATTTTGTTATTCTGAAGCAGGGCTTTTTCATAACTTGGCTTGAACCGATCAGGCCCATTGTGGGTATAGTTCTTGAAGGTCTAACAGTGCAAAATACATGTATATTGGTCTTGAAGGTCCTTCTACGATGCAAAACTTAATTTTCCTACTATCATGTAACTAGAAAGCCATGAATGGCTTGAGTCGCTCCACAGGCATGAAATTCCTGTAAAAGCAAATAAATGTTTTGACTAGATTTTTAGAACTGATGTTGAAAATGATTCCATCAGTTACATTCTGAGAAAATGATTTTCATAGTTTCCACTATTTAACATATTGAGGAATGACCTCCACCCATAAAATGCATATTTATCATCCAATCAAAATAATTTTTGGTACACTGATAAAGGGTCACTCAAGGATCATTCCAGTAAAATTTGGTTGATATCTAAAAATTAGATTCTGAGAAAGGATTTTCAAATATTCCACAATATAACATATAGAGAAATGACCTCTGCCCATAAAATGCATATTTTTCATCCGATCACAATAATTTTTTGTAGACTAATAAAGGGTCACTCAAGGATCATTCCAGTGAAATTTGGTTGATATCCATAGATTACATTCTGAGAAAATGATTTTCAAAGTTTCCACTATATAACATATAGAGAAATGACCTCCGCCCAAAAAATGCATATTTTTCATCCGATCACAATGATTTTTTGTAGACTGATAAAAGGTCACTCAAGGATCATTCCAGTGAAATTTGGTTGATATCCATCAATTACATTATGAGAAAATGACTTTCAAAGTTTCCACTATATAACATATAGAGAATTGACCTCCGCCCATAAAATGCATATTTTCCATCCAATCACAATGATTTTTTGTAGACTGATGAAGGGTCATACAAGGATCATTCATGTAAAATTTAATTGGTATCCATTGATTAGAATCTGAGAAAACTCACTTTTTACCATATTTGGAAATTAGCCACGCCCATTAAATCCATGTTTTTCATTGGATCAAAATTTCTTGAACAACTTTGAAAGAGGGTCACCCAAGGATCATTCCTGTGAAGTTTGGTTGAAATCCATCCAGTAGTTTCTGAGGAGAAGATTTTTAAAGAAAAGTTTACGACCGGACGGACGCACGCACGCACGCACGGACGGACGGACGCACGACGGACACAACGCCATGACAATAGCCCCAGTGGCTTTCAGCCAGTGGAGCTAAAAATCATTGTTCTTGAAGAAACTTATCAATCTTTAAGGTCCCATTACAGAGCAAAACTTGTTGTTCTTGAAGAATCTACTACTGTCTAAAAACCTTTTGTTCTTGAAGGTCCCATTAGTATGCAAAACTTATTGTTCTTGAAGATCCTACTAGATCTTGAATTTGATTTGAATTGGGGTTTTACGTCGCTTTCAACAATCTCTCAGTTATATCACGACGACTGGAGCACCTAACGATGGATTCCTGGTATTTCTCACACCAGTACTACCACCACATCCCTTTCCTAGCCTCCAGTTGCTATTCCACATAGGTTTACGATTATCTACCCATTGGTGGAAGACAAATGTCGGAAAGGATAAGTGCCGCGGCCGGGGATCGAACCCGTGCGAATATAGACCCCTGGATTAGAAGTCCGGCGCGCTACCATCTGCGCTATTGCCGCGGCTACTAGATCTTGAAAGTCCTACTGCAGTGCATAAATAGTTCTTTTCAATGCTCCCAATATGGTGCAAAGTTATTGTTTTATGGGTGCTACTTTGGGTAAAACTTATTGTTTTTAGGGTTTTAAAATGGTGCAAATCTTATTGTTTTTAAGTCCTAACATGGTGCAAATTTTATTACTTTTGAAGGTCCAAATAGGGGGCAAATTTATTGTTTTTTGAAGTTCCAAATAGGGTGCAAATTATTGTTTTTGAAGGTCCCAATATGGTGCAAATTTTATGTTTTTGAAGGGCTCATTACGGTGCAAAACTTACAATTCAAGCATGCCTATCTAGACTAGTCCAAATCCTACAAAAGCCGTGCATTTTTTATATTCAATGCATGAAAAATTCTTATTATCCTACCCTGTTATTCAAATGTTGTAGAAATAACAAATTGAAACAGTTTGTTCAGAAAATAAAATATAATACATTTTGCCACAATTTGGTCAGTTTGTGCAAAAAACAAACAGTAAAAGGAAAGAAATTCATAACACAGGGAAAAAGACTTGCAGGGGCCCAGTTGCCCATGGACCCTAGATTTTAGGCTTGGCCCCTAGATTTTCTTTTTTAGGAAAATGCCAATACCTGTAATATAAAGGTAGTGGACCCATAATAGATCCACAATATTTCAGATCTCATTGTCCTTCACAATGTTAACTGAGGTTTCATCATAAGGAAACCTCGGTTTACATTGTTAAGTTTAAGATTTTCAAAACGCTGCGGAATTTTTACAGGTTCACTTTCTTAAGCCATCTCATCTACATGTTTTGGATCCAGACCCACATTTAAACAACCCATCTCTAAACCTAATGCTTTTACTTTTACAAAAATACTAACAAGATAAAATCAATTCAAAATAACAAGATCAAAGAAGATAACCTTATCCTACCTAGCAACTTGATTATAATCATGCAATCAACAACATTCAACAGAGAGTTACAGCCCTAAAACTTGGCAAAGCAACCTACATAATTCTTTCCGTTTTTTTTGTGTATTTTTTTTGTTTCATCAATTATTTTTGTATTTTTGGTAACATGCATTGTAGCATGAAAGAGACAAAATTGACAAAATGTTTGTTTAAATTCAATTCAAAAAATTCTATTTCATAAGATGAATGTATATTTTTTCTGTTCCCTGCATTATAAAATAGCTTCAAATCAGACAAGAATAATATTGCTGGTAGAATCCTGAATTCTTAGAATTGAATAGAATCAGAGCATTTGACCAGTCACAAAAGGTCAAAGAAGCTGTTATAAAACGAAACATCTATGCATTCCAAAAGTGCCTTGTCACATTGAATTGATTCATTTGATCAAACAAGAGCACCTACGGGTGCCCAACATATGCTATTTAGTACTGCATAGCGGATTAAAGGAAAGGGTAATTATTCAAAAGCAGTGCATTTAGAGTTATCTCCCTTAAGATTACAGAATGCTCTTTTGATAGAGAACATTTGTTGCAAGTTTCAAGTGAATGTCTTCAATAATACCTAAACTATCACTTATTATCGAAGTCTAAACACAACAACTATAGCACAAAAAACTACAGTATAGCTATAACTCAGGTTAAATTCTCCAAAAAAGCCAAGCTAAAAATTCATGACTGGTGTTTAGTGTTCTACTTATATAGGTTGCTTTGTACAAGTTTTACGACTATAGGTAGATTAAACAGACCGTGTTATAGGAAGAGTAGACTAGACAACAGAGGCCACTAATTCCACGCTTTGTCTTCGAACTACAAACACCAGAATAATGGATATATGTACACTTACAGTACAATGAATATATTTACAGTTTTAGAACTATAGAGATATGTACACTTTAAAGACAGAGTATTGGATTATTGTACACTTTTACAATAATAGATATATGTATACTTATGGGCAAAATAATGAATATATGTATACTGATTGTCATGATAATGGATACATTTAGACTTTTATCCATATATTGCTTTTTGTACATTTAAAGGCAAAATATTGAATATTTGTATACGTATCCATACAACTCATTTTCTCTCCTTGAGACATTGATGGGAGAAACACTAAAGTTGAATAAATTCCAATTAAAGAAGTCGAGAACTAATTGCATGTCAAAATGATTTTTTGAATGGCAGCCATTTTGTCTGCTACTATTGGGAATCTGGAAAATTTGGTTCACAGGGTCTTAAACATCCATTATTTGTAAGTAAGAGTTAAACAAGAGGGCCATAGTGGCCCTTAATCGCTCACCTGAATGAACTGTCTAAATTTTTTCAATATTCTTCTGCCTCTGTACAACCTGATAATACCTTTTTACAATTTTCAGGTTGACTTACAAGGTTTTTCTAAGATTTGACTCTGTGACCTAGTTTTTGACCCCAGTTGACCCAATTTCATACTCATCAAAAATTGCATCAATTCAATAATTCTGACGAAATCTCATATTGATTGAACAAAAAAAGTGGCCTCTAGAGTGCATACAAGGTTTTTCTAAGATTTGACCCTGTGACCTAGTTTTTGACCCCAGTTGACCCAATTTCGAACTCGTCCTAGATTTCATCAAGACAATCATTCTGATCAAGTTTCAGGTTGATCCAGCAAAAAATGTGGCCTCTTGAGTGCATACAAGGTTTTTCTAAGATTTGACCCTGGGACCTAGTTTTTGACCCCAGTTGACCCAATTTTGAACTCGTCCAAGATTTCATCGAGACATTCATTCTGATCAAATTTCAGGTTGATCCAGCAAAATATGTGGGCTCTAGAGTTCATACAAGGTTTTTCTATGATTTGAACCTGTGACCTAGTTTTTGACCCCAGTTGACCCAATTTGTAACTCGTCTGAGATTTCATCAAGACATTTATTCTTACCAAATTTCAGGTTCATCCGGCAAAAAATGAGGCCTCTAGAGTGCATACAAGATTTTTCTAAGATTTGACCCAGTGACCTAGTTTTTTACCCAAGTTGACCCAATTTCAAACTCGTCCGAGATTTCATCAAGACAATCATTCTGACCAAAATTCAGATTGATTGGGCAAAAAACGTGGCCTCTAGAGTGCATACAAGGTTTTTCTAAGATTTGACCCTGTGACCTAGTTTTTGACCCCTGTTGACCCAATTTCCAACTCGTCAGAGAATTCATCAAGACAATCGTTCTGACCAACATTCAGGTTAATTGGGCAAAAAATGTGGCCTCTAGAGTGCATACAAGGTTTTTCTTAGATTTGACCCTGTGACCTAGTTTTTGACCCCAGTTGACCCAATTTCAAACTCGTCTGAGACTTCATCAAGACAATCATTCTGACCAACATTCAGGTTGATTTGGCAAAAAATGTGGCCTCTAGAGTGCAATTACAAGGTTTTTCTAAGATTTGACCCTGTGACCTAGTTTTTGACCCCAGTTGACCAAATTTCAAACTCGCCTGAGATTTCATCAAGACAATCATTCTGACCAAAATTCAGGTTGATTGGGCAAAAAATGTGGCCTCTAGAGTGCATACAAGGTTTTTCTAAGATTTGACCCTGTGACCTAGTTTTTGACCCCAGTTGACCCAATTTCGAACTCCTCCGAGATTTCATCAAGACAATCATTCTGACCAAAATTCAGGTTGATTGGGCAAAAATTGTGGCCTCTAGAGTGCATACAAGGTTTTTCTAAGATTTGACCCTGTGACCTAGTTTTTGACCCCAGTTGACCCAATTTCTAACTCGTCCGAGATTTCATCAAGACAATCATTCTGACCAAAATTCAGGTTGATTGGGCAAATGTGGCCTCTAGAGTGCATACAAGATTTTTCTAAGATTTGACCCAGTGACCTAGTTTTTGACCCCGGTTGACCCAATTTCAAACTCGTCAGAGATTTCATCAAGACAATCATTCTGACCAAAATTCAGGTTGATTGGGCAAAAAATGTGGCCTCTAGACTGCATACAGGTTTTTCTAAGATTTGACCCTGTGACCTAGTTTTTGACCCCAGTTGACCAAATTTCAAACCCATCCGAGATTTCATCAAGACAATCATTCTGACCAACATTCAGGTTGATTGGGCAAAAAATGTGGCCTCTAGAGTGCATACAAAGTTTTTCTAAGATTTGACCCTGTGACCTAGTTTTTGACCCCAGTTGACCCAATTTCGAACTCCTCCGAGATTTCATCAAGACAATCATTCTGACCAAAATTCAGGTTAATCGGGCAAAAAATGTGGCCTCTAGAGTGCATACAAGGTTTTTCTAAGATTTGACCCCATGACCTAGTTTTTGACCCCAGTTGACCCAATTTTGAACTCGTCCAAGATTTTATCAAGACAATCATTCTGACCAAATTCAGGTTGATTGGGCAAAAAACGTGGCCTCTAGAGTGCATACAAGGTTTTTCTAAGATTTGACCCTGTGACCTAGTTTTTGACCCCAGTTGACCCAATTTCGAACTCCTCCGAGATTTCATCAAGACAATCATTCTGACCAAAATTCAGGTTGATTGGGCAAAAATTGTGGCCTCTAGAGTGCATACAAGGTTTTTCTAAGATTTGACCCTGTGACCTAGTTTTTGACCCCAGTTGACCCAATTTCTAACTCGTCTGAGATTTCATCAAGACAATCATTCTCACCAAAATTCAGGTTGATTGGGCAAATGTGGCCTCTAGAGTGCATACAAGATTTTTCTAAGATTTGACCCAGTGACCTAGTTTTTGACCCCGGTTGACCCAATTTCAAACTCGTCAGAGATTTCATCAAGACAATCATTCTGACCAAAATTCAGATTGATTGGGCAAAAAATGTGGCCTCTAGACTGCATACAGGTTTTTCTAAGATTTGACCCTGTGACCTAGTTTTTGACCCCAGTTGACCAAATTTCAAACTCGTCCGAGATTTCATCAAGACAATCATTCTGACCAACATTCAGGTTGATTGGGCAAAAAATGTGGCCTCTAGAGTGCATACAAAGTTTTTCTAAGATTTGACCCTGTGACCTAGTTTTTGACCCCAGTTGACCCAATTTCGAAGTCCTCCGAGATTTCATCAAGACAATCATTCTGACCCAAATTCAGGTTAATCGGGCAAAAAATGTGGCCTCTAGAGTGCATACAAGGTTTTTCTAAGATTTGACCCCATGACCTAGTTTTTGACCCAAGTTGACCCAATTCCTAACTCGTCCAAGATTTTATCAAGACAATCATTCTGACCAAAATTCAGGTTGATTGGGCAAAAAACGTGGCCTCTAGAGTGCATACAAGGTTTTTCTAAGATTTGACCCTGTGACCTAGTTTTTGACCCCAGTTGACCCAATTTCAAAGTCGTCCGAGATTTCATCAAGACAATCATTCTGACCAAAATTCAGGTTGATTGGGCAAAAATTGTGGCCTCTAGAGTGCATACAAAGTTTTTCTAAGATTTGACCCTGTGACCTAGTTTTTGACCCCAGTTGACCCAATTTCAAACTCGTCCGAGATTTCATCAAGACAATCATTCTGACCAAAATTCAGGTTGATTGGGCAAAAATTGTGGCCTCTAGAGTGCATACAAAGTTTTTCTAAGATTTGACCCTGTGACCTAGTTTTTGACCCCAGTTGACCCAATTTCAAACTCATCCGAGATTTCATCAAGACAATCATTCTGACCAAAATTCAGGTTGATCGGGCAAAAAATGTGGCCTCTAGAGTGCATACAAGGCAAATGTTGACGACGGACGACGGACGACGGACGTCGCACGACGGACATCCACCTAACCACAATAGCTCACCTTGAGCACTTCGTGCTCAGGTGAGCTAAAAAGTATTAGAAATAATTTTAAGCTGAACTATTTCAACTAGGTGTTTGTCACAAGACAACTTGTCGAGCCCGCATTTTTACCTTTGCCCTTGAGCTGTAACCTTGACCTTGGAGCTTTCTGATTTTTTTCAAATAGTAAATCTTCTCATGATGGTAAACTAGTGTGCCAAGTAACTTGAAATCTAAATCAGTAATAAAGGAGTTATTACCCAGACAAAATCCGACAGACAGACGGATGGAATGACAGACGCACTAACACCAAACTTTTATTTTGTTACAACAATATCCTGCTCACCATAAGCAAGCTGGACAAAAAGCAAAACAGGGCAAGGTAAAACCAAGAACTGCAATCACTTTTTCATTGCATGATGAATCAAAACTTATCAGATTCATTTTCAGCATTCCTGATTAATTTCCTAACCCATTCCTAAACAATGAGGCGTGTTGGTGCCCCTTAAGAGAAAGGTGTGAAAAAAACCCAAAATAATGGAAAACAAAGAATTTGCTTGTAACTAGCAATTTCTTCATTTTCCATAATGTTTCTTATGTAAAAGAGAAATGGAATTTCAAAAACTTGAAATTGTCCACAGTTACTTCTCAAATTGGACCAGTCTTAAATTTTGAAATCAGAGATAAACTACCCATCCCATTCAAAATGGCTTACTTTATGTCTTTTTAAGAATGGACTACTCTCTATATGGTTACTTGATCAAGTTTAACCTTATCTTATTTAGTTTATAGTTTATAACTTATTTCAAATTGCCATTTGATTAACATTTCAACGGTTGAACCCATCTTACTCAAATCTTTCCCACAATAATTTAAGCCTGTGTGTAACATTTCCATCAATTTTAAGTATACACGAGGTACAAACCATCTGAAACATAGCTGGTAGCACAGTGCAATTAGAAGATTTGCTGTCTGTATAGAAACAATTTGCTATCTTACCTATCTGAAAAAGTGCATTGTAAACACTTTGGTCAGACTGTGCAGATGCACAGGCTGACCAGAGTCTTTGCTCTGCACATCTTTGAAAAGGTTGGAAATGTCACACATAGGTTCCTTAAGTAGAAAACAGGGTATTGGCTTAGATTTTAGTCTATATTGACTTCAAAGGCTTTGTGCACCATAGAAAGTAGGAGAAGGGTAAATTTGGATCAAAGGTATTTCTTTTATTTTAGCTGTTATGTTAAATCTAACATTAAGATAGAAATATATCTAGAAAAGAATCAGAATCAAACTTATTGCCACTTGTCAAGCAAAAGGAGAACAAATCAGAGAGTGCAAAGATTATCGATCCTGGTATAACAGAACACCTTTACCATCATACCAGGGTCAAAACATTTCTCTTTTGGCCAAATTTCTGAATTTAAAGTTTGAGTTTGCTCTTGCAAAATTTCATTTGTTTGTTTTTTGCAAGACAGGCAAAATATATTGTTATTGACAAAACTTCGATTATTCACTTGATTCAATTTTGTCTGACCTCACTCACCTTGCCGGGACTAAAGTCCGCAAAGTTCGTGACAGAATCTCCCGCTCCACCACTCACCCCGGCATTAGAATCTCCGAATGGATCAGCACTTCCAAAAGGGTCGTTAGGAAATGCTCCGAATGGGTCTGGCTTGCTAGGTTTAGAAGGACTAGATGCGGGGGATTTCCCTTTAGGGGGTGCTGGTCTAGGGGGAGGGGCTTTCTTCTGTTTTGGAGGTAATGCTGGACGCGGGGACTCTGGCTGACTTTTGGTATTTTGAGGAATAAAGGGGTCACTGCCAAACAGATCTCCACTTGATTTCTGTAAATAAAGTCATTCATTAGAGAGACCTTGTACAATGTCAATATTATTGCTTATGCCCATTTACTATCTATAATATTTTCAATCCTGTTGTTTGTCAATATTTTTGAAATAGTAAATGGGAAATTTGAAGATAGACAACTCCTTAATTCAATGACATTGTCTTAAACGTTGAAGGTGTATAAACCCTTCAGGATGTGAAAATATATTGATTCAATAAAATTGTCAATAGTATTGAGAGTGTAAATCATGGCTAAAAGCAAAACAGTTGTAACTACCATTTGACTCTTCCTTCAGGCTACAGGTTTGTCCAATAGTATATTCTACACAAGCCACTTGACAGATACATGTTGTAAGAAAGACTGTTGCAATATGAGCCTGTGTGTCACATTTCCAACAATTTCTAATGTGTGTTAGGCTGGAACACTGAGCAGCATATTTGCTGAATACCTAAAGAGGAATTAAGACCTTGTCTATCTACAGCACACAAAGTGAAGAGTCTGGTCAGTCTGTGCAGATGCACGGGCTGACTAGAGTCTTAGTTTTGTGCAAATATGAAATTGTTGCAAATTACAAGCACAGGTTTATATTTCATGTATATTTTCTCACCTGTGTTTTGGCTGGAGTAACTGTTGTTGTTGACCCAGTCCCAAATGGATCAAAGCCTGCTGTACTGGATGCCGAGGAGAAAGAACTGCCAAATGGATCTGAACTCAGGAATGGGTCCTCCTGCAAAATGTTGAAATAAATTTTACTTTAAATGCTTTTTTTGTTGGAATATCACTTGACCATTTCAATGCTAAAGCATTGAAATTATCAAAATGATTAACTTATGGTTTTGATATCTTTGACCATCTTTTCATTCCTTTCAGGATTTTGGACATCGTTTTAGCTGGATCAAATTGCACCTATGACGTCATCAGTTACATGTCACTCTCATTAAAAATGACAGGATTTAAGAGATTTCATACAAAAAAAATTGTCTCTTTATATAAAAAAGAATAATACTTTTTTTTTCTCTCATAAGATCAACCGTATTTCATTTCCTGAACAACACAAACTATATTTTCACTCAAGGCTCTGCCAATCTTGTACAAAAAGCTTTGGCTGCTCACTCAATAAAAGATCAATTCATCTAACACACAAACCATAGTTATGTAAGTACAGTGGTCTCCCGTTATCTCGAGAAGGCGAAAACTCGAATTCATGCGAAGACTCGAGTTCTCCTTCCAGTCCCAATGCGTCTTATTCTTATTCCTTGTTGGTTTTTACTGCACTAACTCGAACGTGCGATTGCTCGATCTCTCGAGCAGCAATCTCAGTCCCGTGGTCAAAGTTTATAGCATTCCCTGGAGCAAAAGGTTCGCACCTTTCTGACCTCTATTATTTTGCACCAAAATTAACTTACAGTGCATATTTGTTATTTCGTCCAATCGTAAAGAATACCTTTAGGCCTTTTTCACGGGGTTAGGCAACATGTTTTCACACCTTTTTGTATGCCATGCTTATTTAATAAGGGTATAAATGTGTAAATGACGGGAATAAAACGACCAGAAGATGATTTTGAGACTTTTAAACAATCATCAACCAAAAGAGCATTTTTGTGGCATAAATGCTCATTAATCATTTTGATATTAAAGTTTCCTCGTGAGTAATGCACCAAATTATGCACCTTTATACCGCAAGATATTGACGTTTGCCCACCAAAACATCATAACTACACTTTTATTCAGTTGTAAGTTCAATGTTTCGGTTGCTCATCGACAGTGTTCGGCAAGAAAACGTGGGCTACAAAAAATGCGCTGATTTTAAATCATCTTGAATCCTGCTTCGCCTTAAATTTTGTTATCTGCTGAGCATTTTTTTTAAAATTGCAGTTTATAGACTTCTTTGTTCATGTTTGCTATTTAAAGGAACGCCCTTACAATTCATTTACTTGAGGTACCAAGGGAGTCAGCTCGTAAGAAAACATTGTAAGAAAAGTAGGAATTGCTTGTAACTTTGTCTGGCTTCTGACGTCTAATATTTCGTCATTTAGCAAAGATAGCTACAAAATAATGTATGGAAAGAGAAATATGCTTGTTAAAGTGCCTCTCTTTAAAATTGCAAAATCTATACTTTTGACATTCCGATGACCCAAGTACGGAGATCAGACATCACTTACATAAACGCTGACGCCTTTATCGACTTTTGTGAATTTTCTCTTCGCTGACTATTTAGCCAAATATAATCTCCTGATTTATCAAATCTTTTTAAATCATGGTTTGATATTTCATAAAACAATTCCTCGAGGAGAATTTTACAGAGGTACTGCAAATTTCGAAGGCAAATATGCGAAGGTAAGTTAAAAACGCAGTGAAAGTTTTATAGGGGACAATTTTACTTCCTGGCATAAACTTGAATCATGCGATGACTCGAGATAAATGGTCGGTCCCGAGTGTGTTCAAGCTATCGCGAGACCACTGTTTCTTATATGTGCAAATTTTGGAACTGATCTTTGACTTTTACCATGTGTTAGCATCCAATATAGATTTTTTTTTTGGTTTTTGTAAATCTTAGAACTGACCTTAGATGCAGTACTGTTACTTGTTGGAAAAGCATCTTTAAATGGGTCATCAGATGCAAATGGGTCTGATGTAAAACCTTCACCTTTAAATGGGTCACCTGCAAAAGAAAGCAAGGAAATATGACTTGTTTTGCACAATCTTCGACATGTCCAAATTCAAATTAAGAAACCCTGCAGTTAAAATGGTGTTCAAGTTTTATGAAATGTGTAGCCACAAATGAATAATAAAGGAGCCTGTGCATGACATTTCCATAAATTTCACATGTGTAGCATTACACTTCAGATGAGCCTGTACATTGCCCATTCTGAATCACAGTGTTCACTACACTATCAATAGAAAGTGAGGAACATACACTTTATATTCACAATTACACAATACTTTTACTGCACTGGGTGATTGTATGGACTGCTCAATGTCTGTCACATGTCATGTCACGTAAAGCTCAAAAAATTTTGTTGGACAATATCATTGCAAAATACACAGGAAACAGTGGAGTTGCTATTCCTTTTTTTTCTCAATCCATGAAATATATGTCCATACTTCAATAACCAAGCTTAGTAAGCTAAGACTTTAATGTAGTGGAACTGTAACAGTTCCACAATATTTCAGAACTCATAATCTTTCACAATGTTAACCGAGGTTTCCTAATGAAATCCTCAAGAAACCTCAATTAATACTACACAGTTTAAAGTTCATGAAGAAACTTAGTTACAACATTTTGTATAAACCAAATTTTTATGAGTGGGGTTTATCGTATGATGAATGGATGGACAGACTAATTCACCAAAATACACCAGCCTGTCACAGTGATTAACTTAAATAAGGCTCGATATAAGGGTAATAACTCACAAAATATGATGAGTAGAATTATGGTTCTTGTGCACTGTAATTCCCCTTTATGAGATCTATCCACCTGTGAAGTTTCATGTTTCTAGCTTGCTTACTTTCTGAGGTTTGCTCTGAACAAAAAACAGTCTACGGACGGACCAAAAGACTGATGGACCGAAAGACTGACCGATTGACAGACAAGTTCAAAGCAATATACCTGCTTTTCTTCGAAAGGGGCATAACAATATTGACTAAAAGCATACCTTTAAATGGATCTTCTCCACCAAATGGGTCTGGTTGTGAGGCCCCACCAGAACCCCCAAAGGGATCTTTTTTAAAGGGGTCATCTTCAAGAGCAGATCCCATACTGAAATCACTAATGGTGCTCACCGGGCTCCCCTGCTGTAAGGTAATGTATAAACATGTCATAGTTAACACTTTACCTTTGTTGCTGTTGTGGTTTTCAAAATTTTTGACTGGTGTAAATGGAAAGAGGGTTCAGACAACAATGAAAAGTTGATGCAATTTAAAACAAAGTCATCCTTCATGGCGGAAATCATTCCAGGAAAAGGTTAAATTGCTTTGAACAAACAGTTTCCTTTTTTAAAGATATTTTCACAAGAATTAAATAACAGGGTAGTAAAATCTTCAGACTGAATAAGAGAAAATTGCTAGACTGTTCAAAATAAAATTGTGAGATTGTAAAAGTAAGGGTTGTCATTTCTATAACTATACAAGCTCCATACAAATATAGGTATACCTTGATGTTTAGAAGTACTTCAATACATAAATCTAGGTCAAAAATTATTCTTGCTCTAAAACTTAATTGATCCTTCACAGAAGAGTGTGCACAAATAAGCTTCTTTAATGTCAAGATCTGACTATAAAGGATACTGTCACTCTAGAACTAATGTAATACAGATGAATTAAATACAGCTATCCTTAATTGTACAAAAATACAGCTTAACTTTGTTGTACAGAATAGAGCTTTACTTAAATGCCAAGATCTGTATTTACACTTACTGTTGCTCTAGAACTAAACTGGTCCTCCGTCGATGATGGGGGAAAGACAGATGTAACATCAGATGAATTAAATACAGCTATACTTTGTTGTATAGATCTGTGTTGGTCTTGTAAATGTTGTACTCGAGTTTTGGTCTGAAATAAAGAGCGTCAATTTAATGACTAAAACAGAAACAGGGGCCTGTTTTATTAAACATCTTACAATAATTTTTTGAGTAAGTCAAAAATCAAAGTTGATTCTACAGTAGTAACTTAATATGGAAATCTGCCGTGCATTATCTCATTTGAATCGTCTTTAAAAGACGATTCTAATGAGATATAGCAAGGTAGAATCTAACAATGATTGAAAACATCAGCTATGATTTGTGATTTTGACTTATGATCAATTTCTTCGTAAGAAGTTTAGTAAAACAGGCCCCTGGTCCTCTGTCGATGATGGGGGAAAGACAGATGTAACATCGGATGAATTAAATACAGCTATACTCTGTTGTATAGATCTGTGTTGGTCCTGTAAATGTTGTACTTGAGTTTTGGTCTGAAATTAAAGCAGCAATTTAATGGCTTAGATTGAAACTGAAATTTAAGGGATGGCTTTCTGTTCAAATGCATTTATTTGAGTAACAACAGCAAATTCTACTTTAGCACATGGCAAAAAGTATGGCACTATGTTAAAGTAATGTGCTACAAAATCGTATTTTGTGCCCCTATACACATTCAAAATCAGGCCACATCATTGAAATATTCTACATTTAAAAAAAAATATTTAGTAATCAAGAAGACTATTCACCTTCTTTCTTTATTATCAAGCTGCTCAAGCACAACAATACATGTACCAAAATGTACCCTTTTTTGTTGTTAATGTTGGCATGATTTTGAAGCTATCTAACAAATTACAACAACTGTAGATGTTTTTGTTTTTTTACTCTTAAGATACAAAGAAGGTATTTCTTAGTTTCAAGAGGAATGAAACTAAAATCCTTAGCACTGAATGTATGAATATGCAAAGCCAATTCATACATAAGTGGGATAGTTTCATACATCTATGAAATTGAAATTAATACTCTCTTAATCTTTCATAATTAAATATCACAAAAGCAAACATGTAAAGATTACATGAATGAGACAGATTGCTTAAGGGACCAATTTGTGCGCAAGGTTACAACATAGCTGTGCACACAAAAATGATATCTTTGGAGACTAACACCAATGTTTCCGCTTATCAGAGGCACAAAATTTGATGGACACAACTTAAGGTATTGGACCCATAATAGGTCTGCAATGTATTGGAAGTCATGAACTTTAACAGTGTTAGCTGAGGTTTCCTAATGAATTTCATTAGGAAACCTCGGTCAACATTGTGAAAGATCATGAGTTCTGAAAACAAGGAGCTATAACCATTCCACTTCCTTAAATTAAAGTATAAATCTCTGGTGTGTTTGTTAAGTTTGCTGAATTCTAGCAGCCCATTAAAAGATGTGGTCCCACAAAAAGAATGACAACTGGAACATCAGGGCCCAAGATTATAAACTTTTCTCATTCTCAATTCAAAATTTTCTCAAATTTGAGATTAAAGCCATAATTCAGTTTACATACTCATTTTAATGTATTAACATTGAAGATAATATTAATAAGTTGTTAGAAATAACAACTTATTAATATAATCTTTTATTTTCATACATTTATTTTAATTTAAAATTTTTGTAAAAATTGAGACTGAGCCTGAGAAAAATTTAATTTAAAATTTTGTGAAAATTGAGCCTGAGCCTGAGAAAACTTTTATAATAACGGGCCCAGACTACAAGTATACCTGATTCAGCTGTAAAGATAAATCCTTATGCGATTTGGCCAGCTGTTCAAGTTGTTGTTTTCCAGATTCTACTTTTTGTTCTAGTCTATTTTCTTCTTCTCGTAAATCTCTCAAATCGTCTCGTAATTTTGTCAATTCTTCGTCTTGTTCCTGAAAGTTTATGTATTTCATTTTAGATCCTTTCCTCTAATTTGAAATTTTGGACTAGTCCAAATTGAAATAGTTGGCACATAACAATGTAAAAGTTGGTAAAATTAACCAACCCAGGCAAAAGAAATTATTGTGGGAAAAAAAAAAAAAGATGGCTTGCTATTACAAGCCATTGTTTCTTTTTCCACAGTACATGTATTTTCTAAGAATTAAACTACAAAGACATAAGATAAGCAGATTTTGCAAGAATCTTTAATCATTTGCTACTGATGTTAGATTCTAGCTACTCCTCGTGTAAAAATGTGGCATATTTACAAGCAAATGAAAAGAAGTAAGAGACATTTTTGGAAAGGGAAATATTACTTCATAGACAATGTATTTAATTTCAGGGGGGGGAAAGATACTTTTTCTTTAAAGTTTTCCAGCCAATTATCATGACTTTTCCAAAGATCATCACCAGATAATTTCTCCACCGACGAAAGGAAAATGCCAAAAGTTTACACACTGCTTTGCCCTATTTGAAATCATCTAAGTGTGGCTCATTACATCAATAGCATAATCATCATGCCACCTTTTTACTTTTAATAAAATGAAATTCAAATAAAAGTGCTGAAGGCTCTAAAAGTAGAAATTGTATGCCAATTTTTCTCTTGAAAACTAAGTCTCTACACAATTATTCATCAATCAAGTTACACAGCTGCTGTACACTAAACTCTTTGTCTAACCATCTGCCAAAGCAGGAATATTCAGTGTTCGGCATGATAAGGGTTGAAAGTTTCAAATATCACTGTTTGTAAGTAATGAACAAAAGCAAACTTACCATGGCTGATTTGGCTTGATTCTGAATTTGGCTATTTAATGTGTCAATCTGAAAAATATAAAATGTAACAATGAAGCAAATCATTTTTTCTGGATATTAACCTTTTTCAAAATAGGTCATTTTGACAGTAATTTTATTGTACAACAACAAGTAAGACAGAGTGCAACATGTATACCCTCAAAATACCTATTTTTAAAGACCCTAACCTTGAATAACAACCTTAACCTATTATCCTAACCTAGATATCTGCAGATTTCTCCACATAACATCTATTAATATGAAAAAATATGAGCATAGACAATGTATTCGCAAAAAGCAACAGGAAATTTTCAGGTGTTTTTGAGATAAATTTTCGATTAAGTTTCGAAGGAGTCTGACCTTGATTTGGTCACATCACCTTGACCTTGGTCATATGACCTTTACCTTTGTATCAGTATCTGCTGGTGCCATTCAAAGAGTTCTATCATCATACCAAAAAGGAGATTTGAAAATTAAACAGGCTTAAAGAAATTGACAATGTTAAGTTTTTGGATTAAATCTTGAAGACCTAAAGATTAGAGTAAACAATTAACCACAGATCTTATCAATGCAGGGGTATTTTACTTCTTTGAACTCTGACAAGTCTAAAATTTCTTATTTGGTAACAGGAAAGCGTTCTTTATACAGTAGAGTCAATCCTGCTAGAGTGACGACGTCTATAAAGCAACCAAGTTAATTATGCGACTATTTTTGAAATCCTTTTTTTTTAAATCAAATTACCTTAAAGTAGACAAGAGGGCCATAGTGGCCCTTAATCGCTCACCTGAATTAACAATCTAAAGAAAAATTCTAGGTATTTCTAAGATTTGACCCAATGACCTAGATTTTGACCTCGCTTGACCCAATCTAAACTTGTCAGAATTTTCATCAAGATAATCATTCTGTCCAATTTTCAGGTTAATTGGGCTAAAAATATGGCTTCTAATGTGTCCAGAAGGTATTACTAAGATTTTGCCCCCATGACCTAGTTTTTGACCCCACTTGACCCAATTTGGAACTGGTCCCCGATACCATCAAGATAATCATTCTGACCAATTTTCAGGTTGATTGGGCTAAAAATATGGCCTCTAGAGTGTCCACAAGGAATTCCTTAGATTTGACCCCATAACCTAGTTTTTGACCCTGTAACCTAGTTTTTGACCCCACTTGAAGCAAGTTCCAACGTGTCCGAGATTTCATCAAGATAATCATTCTGACCAATTTTCAGGTTGTTTAGGCTAAAAATATGGCCTCTTGAGTGTCCACAAGGTTTTTCTCAGATTTGACCCCATGACCTAGTTTTTTACTTCACATGACCCAATATCAAACTTGTTCAAGATTTCATCAAGATAATCATTCTGACGAATTTCATGTTGATTGGGCTAAAAATATGGCCTCTAGGCTGTCCACAAGGTATTTCTTAGATTTGGCCTGTGACCTAGTTTTCGACTCCACTTGACCCAATTTCAAACTTGTGTGAGATTTCATCAAGATTAACATTCTGACCAATTTTCAGGTTAATTGGACTATAAATATGACCTCTAGTGTCCACAAGGTTTTTCTCAGATTTAACCCCATGCCCTTGTTTTTGACCCCACTTGATCCAATTTAGAACTTGTCTGAGATTTCATCAAGATAATCATTCTGACCAATTTTCAGGTTGATTGGGCTAAAAATATGGCCTCTAGAGTGTCCACAAGGTTTTTCTAAGATCTGACCCTGTGACCTAGTTTTTTACCCCACTTGACCCAATTTTGAACTTGTCAGAGATTTCATCAGGATAATCATTCTGACCAATTTTCAGGTTAATTGGAATATAAATATGACTTATAGAGTGTCCACAAGGTTTTTCTCGGATTTGACCATGTGACCTTGTTTTTGACCCCACTTGACCCAATTTCCAACTTGTCTGAGATTTTATCAAGATAATCATTCTGACCAATTTTCAGGTTGATTGGGCTAAAAATACGGCCTCTAGAGTGTCCACAAGGTTTTTCTGAAATTTGACCCTGTGACCATGTTTTTGACCCAACTAACCCAATTTTGAACTTGTCCGAGATTTTATCAAGATAATCATTCTTACCAATTTTCAGGTTAGTCGGGCTATAAATATGGCTTCTAGAGTGTCCACAAGGTAAATGTTTACGATGCACGATGGACAACGGACATCAAGTAACCCCAAAAGCTCACCTTGAGCACTTCGTGCTCAGGTGAGCTAATAATATTTGTCTAAATATTATTGTTAAATAACTCTATGTTGTTAAAACTCATTAGCATTGTCTTATTCAGACGATTCTAATGAATATTTACAACACAGGGTCATTGAGGAATTCGCAATAATATTCATGTACATATTCAATCAAACACACATTACTTATTTGTAAACAAAGCATGTACTAAGAGACCATTTTCTTTATCAACCGCTTTTTGGTTGTCCTGTAAATGGTCGCTAAATACAAGTTTTACTGTACCTGTTTCTGCTCTTCTTCACATTTCTGTTTTATTTCTGTTACAGATGTTTCTAGTTTGGATTTCTGAAAAGCAATTAATTTTCATTTTGCATTGACTACTTGATATACTCTTCAAACAAGATGTGTTTGTGAAACACAAATGCCCCCAAAACAGCATTTTTTTTTTAGAAATTTGACCTTGACAGATGACCTTGAACTTGGTACCAGCAGATGTGTATCATTGAAATCTATCATCATACCAAATATGAGCATTATATCTTGGATAGCCTTGAAAACATTGGCAATGCTAAGTGTTTTGTTAAGTTTTGCAGACAGACAGACATCAGGACGGTCAGATCGACAACGGTTTAACAATATGCCCCCAATCTTTCCATAAGGAGACATAGAAATGCCCTCCATGTAATGAACATTTACACAAAAGATTGAGACACAGAAATGTAGTCAGATTATGTTGCAACACTTTCCATACAAGCTTACTTTTACACAGGAATTGACTCTTACACCAGTCCTTTGGCCCATGACCTGTAGATTTCAGAAAGGACTAGTAGAAGATGCTATGTTACAGGTCCTTCAGGCCTGTTGTTTATGGTCAAGTTATTTCCAATCAGTCAAGTTTTCTGCCTTTTAATTACTTTTTTTTGTTATATTTGAAGAAAAACATTGTAGAAAAAAAGAAATTGCATATGATAAGCAATTTCTTCTTTCCCACAATTTTATTCTTCAAATTAAGATTATTGATTTGATGGAGAACCTGTTATTTTTAGGGAAGACCTGTAAGATTTAAATTAGAGCTGATATGTCCTTCAGGCTGATGACAAAAGTTGTGAGTGTTGAACTTGTCTACAGGAAGTATGATCACTCACTTCCAGTCAGTTAACCTAAATCAGTTTGTGTTCATGTAATAAGGTAGTAATTATGCTGAATATAGTAGATTCATGAAAATCTTAATTGTCAAAGAGGATGTTAGTAGCCAAGTAGTGTATAGGGGCTGTTTGCATTGCCTTGCCATACAAGCAAGCTCTTAAAATAACATGGAAGAGTACTTGGTTCAGACTGAATGTCCCTGGTTTAAAACTTGAAGATACGCAAATTTATTCGTATGTCACGAAAAGAGAAAAATCTTCTTCTTTCCATGCATGGATTTAGATTTTTTTCAATGGGGGGTGGTTTAATCAAAAATGTTATTTTCTTATAATAAACCTCAGTGGACATGCAAGATATATTGACTACATAATGACCACCTATCCCCTTTCCTAGATCCTCACATACTTTCAAAACAGAATTATACACTAACAAGACTGACACAGCACATTGACACAAGGCAAAATAAACCTTGTTATGCTGAACCTCGAATCTTTCTGCTAGGCAGAAGGTAGAGACAAAGATCAGGCTTCACATAAGTGCACACATGTATTTCACAAACATATTTATTCAGGTAAATAACATCCTAACATACCAACCTTGTCATCTAGATCGTCTAACCATTTTTGAGCCTCCACTTTCTGACTCTCTAACTGATGTAGACTGGCTGTGACAGTGTTTAACTCCTTCTCTAATGTCTGAACCTCTCCCTGGGAGATACGAATGTCTGCCATCTGCTGCTGTTGGCTAGCCTCTATCTTTAGCTTTTCTCTGTGAGAGTTATCAAATGTTCAAAATTGGTAATATTTATACAATGTGGTAAAAAAACCCGTGTGAAATAGTCAATATTGTTCAAACCACCATGTCTATTAAGGGAATGATTTTATTAAGCCACCATCATAACAGGTCCTTTCAATGTCAGCAAAATCTGGGGAAAAGATGATATTCTTTACGAAAAATTGGTTACTTTTTAATCTTATTATGTTGGAGCCTATTAGAATCCTCTCAATAAGCTGATTCTAATAGGTTCGAACACCAAAGGATTAAGTAGGACTTGACAGAAATCTATAAATGAGATCAAAATGAACAGTCAATTCATTATATTTTGTATTCAGCAACCATTCTCATAAACAAACAATTTTGGTGGTCCCCTATATAGTGGATTAACACAAGTTTTACTGTAATTAGATTTTAAACTAAATATCAGCCTTGAAGTAACTGCAAAACAACAAAATTATACTTAGAAATTGTAAGATAGAATGCTCCATATGAAGGTGCTACTGCTTATCTGTTGAAAACTTATCCTTTAACAGTGTTTCAAACAAATAGCTATGGTAATACCTAAGATATGAAAATGTCCAAGTTTTCTCACGTAGGTTACAACAACAACCTCAAACAACTTTAATTGAAAGGATATAGCAATATCTTAAGTTTTTTTCTGAAAACCACTCATTCATAAGGTTACTGATATTGCCATATATTTGAGAGTAATGTAAATTTTTGAAATGAGATTTAAGTTTTGCAAAAAAGATTTCCAGCAAAGGGAACATTTGCATTTAAAAGAATCTTTGTCATTAATACTGTTGGCCTTGACAACCTTGTAAAATTCATTTAAATTCCACAGATTGATGTTGAGAACTAATCCAATATGTCACAAAATTTTACTTACTTTTTAATCTCGTCAATCTCTTTCTGCAGCATATCTAACTCTTTTAAAGCTGAAGAATCTGCCACATGTCCATAAGGTCCTGCACTCTGACCATCCTACACAAGGGAAAAAAGGAAATAGTGAGAGCCTGTGTAGGAATTTAGACATTTCAATTGAGTACCAACGACATAGGGTTTCAGAAAGTAAAAAATGAAATATTTAAAAATGAAAAACCAAAATACCCTCTCTTTCTGTAGCTCTGATATCACTTATTTATGTCACCAGTAATAGGTCGAGGGATCTTGGTCACTATCTATTTACAGAGATTGTACTTTGATTAGCCAGAGCAAATTCGGAAGCTGACCCGAGCCTTGCCTTTACACACAATTGTTGGGAATTCCATGCGTAGGCTCAAAATGTAAGTGTAGCTTATTAAACTTGTTAATCAGAGATCTCTATTGGAGCAGAACTAGTCCTGCAAGTATATTTCAGTTAGCCTTCAACTACCAACACCATCAGTTAAGATGAGTCCACTTTGAAGGAGGTATCAGAGGGTGAATCAAAATACATCAAACTTGGGGAAAGGTAGAAAATATTCTGGAAAAGGGGAACCCTCTAATTTCAACTAATTCCTCCTTTTCATACAATGTTGTATACAGGATCTTTGTCTTCCACATATCAGATTAAAGATATTTGTGTTGAAATTGGTTGTATTCCTGTTATCAATTGTCAGTTGAGCTGGGGGATCAATATACTTATTTTCATAAGACTATAAACATGAGTGAATAAAGACATTAGATACCTACCCCCACTCCAAATGAAGTACTATCCCCTGTTGGCGGTGGTCTAAATGAGGGCGGTATCATCTCTGGTGTCAGCTGAGCCGGGGGATCAATACACCAATTCAGACTAATTACATGACCTATATTCAGACCAAAGTTACCTACCCCCACACCAAATGAAGTACTATCCCCTGTCACTGGTTGTCTAAATGAAGGCGGTATCATTTTTGGATGTCAGCAGAGTGTGGGGATCAATACACCAATTCAGACTAGACACATGACCTATATTCAGACAAAAGTTACCTACCCCCACACCAAATGATGTACTATCTCCAGTCGGTGGTGGTCTAAATGAGGGCGGTATCATCTCTGGTGTCAGCTGAGCCGGGGGATCAATACCCTTTACTTTCTGTTGTACTAGATACATGGCCAGGGCAAACTGTTCAGAGTTCAACTTTCCTATATTCTTCATATCACAAAGACCCCTGGTAACACAAAAATAAGTAACATTTCATTGCCTGTCAAAGTCGATTACAGGTTATACCATTCTTCTTTATTTTTTCTTTATTTTTTCTATAAGTTAAATAGGAAAAAATTCAGCTTTCAAAGTTATGCTCTGTTCATTTAAATTTACAGTTTTCCTGGATAATCTCTTCTTCATTGTAGTTGCTTTTTCCCAAAATAATCCTGCTCTTCAGAATATGTGGACCGTCATGCAAAAAAGGACCATCTGGGAACTCCGTAAGACAAAAATTTAAAAAAAAGATCGGTTCTAAAACAGGCAAACCAGAGGTTCCATTTAATATATTCTTGAACAGGAAGGTAGATTGGTTATTCTAGATTCAAAAAAATATTTAAGTTCGAAAAGTTTTGACCCTAGTCAGTCCCCACAGTCTGACAAGGGTTGACACTTAACACACAAGCGAGATGGTCCCTTTTTGGATGACAGGTCACATATTTGTCCCATCAAGGATTATCTGGGAACTCTGTAAAGATAACTTTTGAAAAAGAGATCAGATTGAATAGAATTAAACCTGAGGTCAATTTCGAAAACCAATACATCCGAGACTATATAAAAATAAAATAGGGCCTTAAAAAGTATAAGCATTATTGACAGTGTTGCATGTGGCTATTGATATAGTAAGGTAGATTGATCCAAAAATAGCCAAGCTAAAATTTTACCAAATGTGAGCCAGCACATTATTTGGCAGTCCACTCTGTAGAAATATTCCTCTGATCTCTTGACCCGACACAAACCCATCCATGTCTAAATCAGCCTTTCTAAACATCACATCATAGTTATTTTCATCTACTGGAGTTACAACCCAGTTGGTAACCTGCAAATATAAAACATTGTCCCATCAGTCACACCAAATGATGAGAGATAAGTTTAAGGTTTTTTCCAGGGTCTTTTATGGACTCAAACTTGAAATTGAAGGGAAGACAATACTTTGAATGTGTGCACTACAGAAATAAACACTAAAGACTCTAAATAATGCTTATATTTCTTGTCCAAAGTAAAGATCATTTGAGATTGCAAATTGGTACCTTAGATGTCATCTTATAGTGGTTACAGAACAGCTGATCTAAGTCTTTCTGTTTGTATAAGGACTATGGTTAGTTTAATTATAGCTGTTTTTTTTATATAATATTAATGGAAAAAAGAGCTTTTCTAACTCTGTTCAAAGATTTAGCAACTAAACTTGTTTACATGCCAAGGTAAAATGTTCTATATAGTGTGTTTGATATTTCTTCACATGCTCTCAATCTCTTCTTTAGAAAGTCTTGGATTTCTCCTAATATAAATGTAGAAATTATCAATTTAGAATCAATACAAAACAAAGGTAAGAAGATCTTACTTTATAGCAAATGTTATCAGCAATATTTTTGTCAAATGGGTATTTTAGATTTCTCAAACAAGAAGATTAGTTTCCCACATGATTATTAATCATCAAAATAATGGGAAACCCTTGCAAATATTTAAGGAGAAACGCCTATTAGCTAGTGAACAACATGTGAGAAAATACAGTACATACCCTAACAGATGGTGAATCTGCTCTGACAACAGGAGAATTTCTTCCTGGTAGAACACCAATCCCTGGTACAGCTGCGGCAGAGGGTAACACACCTACCCCACCCACTGGGGGTTTCCTCTTTGACGGGGGTACCATGTTAGGGGTCAGAGTGGAAGGTATTGCTTCTTTAGCCATCCCTTTATGGACCAGATGCATTGCCTGAAAATATCAGTAATAAAAATCAATATGACCCTGTGTGTGATATTTTTCCAACAATGTCACATGTCAAGGCTTTAGTGCAAGACTGTACTTAACCCTTGGATGCCAATGATATGCACAAAACAAAATCTTGATCAGTCTGTGCAGCTGCACAGTCTGATCAGAGACACCTTTCACTTGGTGTAAAGATATTGACTTGAAGTTTTTAACTGTATTCAGAGAAAAGGCTATGTGTGACATTTTAAGCATTTTCACATGTGCATGAAGATCAAACACTAAGCAGACAGCTATACAATGCATTATTGATCAGGAAAATCTGAAATTAGTCTTGATTATTCTTTTGAGTTTCAAGTAGATATGTGTGCCAACAGCCAAGCTACGGGTAATGTTGTAGTTTGTCACTCAGTCTACAGCAATACAGACAATGAATGTGATGACAGATTGATCATTAAGTTTCATCAAAACAGCTATGCTAAAATCTGCTGTAATATGCAATCAGAATTGTGTTAGTCTTCAGATTGTTACACTCATCTCTGAAGGCACTTCCAAAAAGAAAGGAAATATACCCGTCACTAACAATGAATAAATCTCACCAAAGCAAATTCATCTCTGTCTAGATAGCCATCTTTATCTATATCACTGAGCTCCCATATACGTCCTAGAATATCAACTGGTAGCTTACTGTTCATTAATACCTGAAACAGGAAACCAATCTGATGACTCTTTGCAGAACAGTTGTAACTGCCAATATATTTATAGGCAGTTACAACTGTTTTGTACTGAGCCATTGTAATACAACACAGGTTAACTAAAATTTCACTTAACCACTATCTTACTGGACCCAAAATGTGTTTCAAACAAATTCCTACTTTTGGAAATTTTTAACCATTGTGACTCAAGTTTTCCCATAATGATGAGGTAGAAAACAAGGAGTGTGGACAAAGATCAGACTGCACATCTGTGCAAGCTGATGGTAGTCCTTAATGTCTGCCAAAGCTTTCAGTACAACGAGAATATGCTGTGAATAGCAAGTTACTGAGGATAGGGGTTTGTCTATTCTACAAATGTGACATTGGTGGCTCAATGCAAAAACAAATGTATCTGCTAACAGGGCTTACCCTGGGTCAAAATTTCTTTTAGCCAAACCTTTAGCCAATTTGAAAATATTTTAGCCAAATTGACTTCATGGTAGCCATCTTATTCTCCCAAGTGGTAAAAAACTGGCAATAATCTTTTTTGTAATATTTTTTCATGAACCATTAACTTAATTAATTACATTTGAATTAATGATCATCTACTGTTACAAAACGTATAAAAAAATAAGAAGCTTTGGGCAGTTTGAAAAAGAAATTGTCAAATTTTGCTGTTTTCACTTGGCAAAAAAGGCAAACAGAATTGTCATCATGCCCACTTAGACAACAGCAACTTAAGCCAATAATTTGCAGTTTTGAATTTTCTCTGAGTTTATTTGACTGAAAAATACCAAAAGAATATTGAAATTTTATGACTTTTGCACATCAAATCTGGATATAACAGCCTTTAGAGAGCATCAATTAAAAGAATGCATGGTTTTATGGCCTAGTAACTAACTATCTTTTAACTGTCAACAGGCCAATTATAGGTGTGAAGGATTATCTCTCATTTCAATTTGTTGTTTAATCAATGATCTTAACACTTTTCATTTCTCTTTTCTATATATTTATGGACTTTACTAACTGATAACCACCCTTTGCCAGCATTTTAGCCAATTCATTTTTCTTTTAGCCAATTTTTCAGAATTTTAGCCAATGGCTAAATTGGCTAAGGGCAGGGTAAGCCCTGCTGCTAATAAATTTATAGACAGTTACAACTGTTTTGCACTGAGCCATCAAGTCATGTCATGTGAAATAGCACCACCTAGGAAAATCTAAAGAGTTCAACTCCAGTAAAATTGCTATTGTTATTCACTGATAAATATAAAGTACAAGCATTCTAGAATTGGTTCATGGTTAAGGCAATTTAATCAACACATTATTTCTGGTGATGAAGTGAAAGTATAAAATTTCATATACTGATTTTTATTTTTCAACATTTGTTTGGAAAAACTCTCCTAAAACTCCTTCACTTTTAACATTTTTCAGTCATATCATGGCACCTGGAGCACCTGACAACAGATTCCAGGTATTTCTCATATCAGTATGACCATTACCTTCTTTCCATGCCTGCAGCTGCTACCCCACTTAGGTTTACCACAATCCACTCATTGGTGCAAGACTTAATGTTTGAAAGATTGATTGAATAGAGTTTTACTGCGCTTTCAACATTTTTCAGTTATATCGCAGCAGCTGGAGCACTTAACAATGGTTTCCTAGTAACTGTCACCAGTACAACCACCACATCCTTTCCTAGCCTTCAGCTGCTATCTCACATAGGTCTACGATTATCAACACATTGGTGAGGGACAAATAGTCAGAAAGAATGAGTGCTGCCGTCGGAGTAATGTTGGAAAGAATAGGTGCTGTCGGGGTTTGAACCCGTGATACCCCATGATTGAAAATTTGAAGTTTCATGCGCTACCAACTACGCTATGACAGGTGCTACGCATTCAATATGAATAAGGAATAAATAGAGGATAATCATTTGTTTCAGTGTGAGATTGATTTATATTTCATTGAGTGAACAACAAAAGCTATATTTAGTGGCTCCACTACTCATGAAAATGTAGCTTTTGTTGTTACCAAAATGAAATATCAATCGATCTTACTCAAAAAACATATAATTGTTCTATTTCTTGAAAGTAAAAATGAGACAAAATGTAAACATTTAAGGGCTATTTTTCTTAAAGCGTGTCATTTTGCATATGATTGCTAGGCAACATTCATGATGATGACACTTATTAAGCTCTACTTCATTAACATCAGATAGGGTGAAAAGAATGAAACTTGAAAGTAGGGTATAAGTATTTGATAATTTAACTGGTTGTATATAAATGGAGTGGGTTTATCAAATGATAATCTACTGTCATTTTTTGATAATCCACCAAATAGCATTAAAGAAGTATTAATTAATGTATAAATGTGTACACAAACTCACTGGTTTGACTTTATCCCCAGATAACATGTTGTTCAACGGCATCAAGCTGTCAAATACTTGGTCATACTTTGACTTCTCTGAAGCCTGGAAAAAAAAGAGAATTTCACAATAAATGCATGAAAATAATTGAAATTCTTTTTATTTTGAGATGAAGACAGTAATGTTTAATTTCTTAAAGGTATGATATATCATATTGACCATATTGGAATAGACAGATCGAAGCAAACATTATACACCCAGATGTAACTGCTCCTCCATTCACTAGGCCTTATTTGGTTACATAGAACACATGTTCTGATTCTGTTTTAGAACAATAATTGTCCGTCTTTTGGGTATTAAGGATAAATGTGCATATATTCATACTTACCCCAACCACCCATGGGACACCTGCAGTGACAGGCTCTATCTCTGGAAGGATTTCAACGGGACCCTGCAAGATAATGCAGATTATTAAATAAAATTTATGTTTTCTGGTTGTTATAGCATACGTAAACGGATAAAACCTGGGTGTTAAAGGGAGAAAACAAAAGCATAGAAAGATTTTTCATCATAAAACTGTTACCTCCCATATTGTGGCATTGCATCATGTAAAAGAAACTGGTTAAGTAATGTGCTGAAGATGCAGTTGTTAGGATTAAGATTTTTATGACCAAGGAGTCCATCTGACTTTAACTTACCAAATTAAGGAGCTCTGTCAGCAAAATAAGTGTATTATTTTGCAGGCTATATCCCGATTAGAAATCCTTAAAAATCATAATCCTGAGGAACAGACATTTATTTAGATTGTGGTGTTTTCTTTTCCAATTTCGAGGGTTCAGTGCAATACTGTACAAAGTGTATATACACTGTATATACACTAAGTACAGGCTTGCACTAATCCCTCGAAATAAGCATCAGGAAGACCTTGTTAGCTCTGTATTACGTTGAAGACTTACCAGATTGGGTTGTGGTGTTTCAGCTGTCAGTTTAGCCACACTAGGATCTTGTCCGTTTTGAACTAGAGATATTAACTTCAGGGCCACAAAGAACCCTGTCTTTTCTAGATAGCCTCTCCCCATTGGGTCTGATAAGTCCCATATCTGAGTTTAAAAAGTGAAAGAAAATGTGTAATTGACAGAAGATAAAATTTCAGATTTTTCTTGTTATCAGTTGTTAGTTTATAACTAGATATTCTAATTACTATGAATACCCTGTGCTATGGTACTTGTTTGAATTAAAATTTGTAAGCACACTTTGTGCTCTCTGATTGCCAATATTCTCAATATTCAGGTTTAATAGTTTAAAATCTATGTGCCTCCTCATATGGGGCATGGGAGCCAGAATCTGCACTTCAACTTCTCAAAATTTGAGGGATTGGCACAGCGCACTGTCAATCTGAAGCTCTGGATTTTTTCAAAATATATTACACTTGGAGATCCCAAGATTTCACTGCCAGGAATGTTATGAAAAAGAATTTCTGTTACTTGGGAGGTTTTATTAGTGAGTTTTATTTACTCTCTCACTAAAAATCAAACTTGCCCAAACTTCATTCAGTCCCAAGATGCAAAAACTAAAGGATAAAAAATAACTGGATTTACAGTATTGACAAACTAGAGTCCCTGTTTTTACCTGAGATAAAACTGTATCTTTCAATCCAGATTTCTTCATAAAGTTGGCAGCGTCCAAAGCACCAATACTGCCTGTGTTTCCAGGGTCAGCCTATGATTTAAACAGTCAGAGATCAAGAGAATATGTTTTTATGAAGGTATGTAATAAAGATAAGCACCGCATACAAATAATGAGTTACAATTTTGATGGCTCAGCGCAAAATAGTTGTTACTGCCTCTATCTTTAAGAAAAGGAAAGATGAACAACAAATTCTATTCTTTACATGCCAAAAGTTCCTACCAGGTTTTGTTGCAGAAATAAATAAGGCTTTAAAAAGACATCTAGCACTGAGTTTGTCACTCACTTCTATGAGTAAGGAAACCAGCAGACTCCCTTCACTTTTATATTGTTACGAGAAATTTGTTCTTTTCCATGATACTTTTGCACTTTGCTGATTTTATCATTCTTACTTTTAGTATATGACTTTATGAAATGTGACTTCTGTTTGACCTCTGCTAGAAAATAGTCTTTTAGAAAATTTAATTTTTGATTTCCTAGATATTCCTGTTTTTGTGACTCGTCACACTTATGATGAAAGTCTAATATGTACCTGCTTATAATATGCTTCATACACTGGGCCATGGATCCCAACAATCTGAAATGAGATGAAAATTCAACCTAACCCTTTCCTGTTTTACAAATTTTGGACCTGTCCAAATTCAAAGGTTTTGCAGACAAAAATTAAAAGTGGGTTTAATTTGAAAAATAACCATTCAGTAGGGTAGAAAAAAGTGTGAAAAAAAGAAGAAATTGCTTGTCAGAAGCAATTTCTTCTTTTTTCACAATGTTTTCTCAATCATAAAATCACAGGCACATAAAAAGCAGGGATTAAACAGCAAAGGGTCAAAGCTTTAAAGTCACATTTAAACCTACTCATTGGGTATTCTTGTTTTTCATCAGCCCACATATAATTAAAAATTACAAGGGGTTGACATTGACTAAATCATGATGTAATATTTATCATGTGGTCACATAAACATACACATGCTGTCGTAACAATGTCCTATTTCTTGGCCAAAGTTTGATGCCAAGGAGAGTCTGGGAGTCTAAGATGCCTTATTTTGTGGAGAGAATTCCTTTCCTTTGCAAGTAAGGAGTCTGGTGGACTCCTTGGTCATACCTCAAACAAATGACCAGAGAAGTATCCTTCAAGTTTAAACGTTTAACCCAATACCCATTAGCTCTTTTTGTCAAAGATCCTTTTGATGTGAATGCTTTTGCATATAACATTTCGTTGTAACTAGTTAACTACTTATCTTAATGAAAGAAAATCACCTAAAAATTCTGGAGAAAATTATTGTGGAAAAACAAGAAATTGCTTGTTAAAAGAAAATCTCTTTTTGACAATTTTCTCCCCAAAATATGAAAATTTAGACTCCCTATTTCATCTTAGACTCCTACATACTTTAAGTTGGGAGTCCTTTTGACTCCTTTTTCTTGCATTTCCAAAATGGCTTAACCCAGCTTTTACTGATTGTTTTTGATGTTAGAAAAGTAAATCGGGTCAAATTAAATCTATGTCTATGACAGGTGACCAGTCAACTCTCCCCATTTTCAACTCGTCCCATTTTCAACTCTGTCCAATTTATAACTTGGCCCAAGTATCATTTATGCAAAAACTTCTTTTTTATTAATTATTTATCAAGTGTTATTGTTACAAATGTGAAAATAAAATGAAATTGGCGAAATGACTTGCGACAAAAAAAATCTAAATTTTGACCCTTCAGCGATTGATTTTGACATATAGGCTGAGAGGATATTCAATTATTGTATCAGTAGTGATTGTCAATTAATTGAGGCAAAAGGCATGTGTGTCAATTAGTAACCTCTTGACTACCCATAACATCTCTGTGATTATTTACAAAAATAACAGCCCATTATATGTTAATTGCCCTTTAATTACGAAACCCCCCCCCCCCCCCCCCCCTGACGATGAGCTATATAAAAGGAACATAAATTTTATCAAGCACATTCATTTAGAAGTAAATGGCTCCAAATTTGGCTCCTAAAATCCAAATTTGACTCCAGTTTATTTTGATTTGGCGAAGTGTTGGCGAAAAGAAATTTCAGTCCAGAGAAGGCCTGACTATGACAAAACGCAACTAGATTAAGGCAGATCGTGATAAGTACAAACAGGCCAGGTTTCTCTACTAGTACATGTGTGTGCACAAATCGTATACTAAGAACAAGACATTGTTCTTGGTCGGGTTTCAAAAATGATCGATAAACCAAATGATAATCGACCAGTAAAAATCACTCAAACTTTTGTCCATTTTGGGTGCTTAGGACTGCATAAAAGATTTTGAAAATAATTTTCAGAATAACTTAAATTATTTGCATAAGAATTGATGATTTAAGACAACGGAGATCTTCAAGGTGGGGATATAATAAGATGAAACCGGAAATTTACTTGTGGAATCGGTGGAAAGTTCGCCATTTTGAATTAGTCGAAGTTCATCGTAATACTTGAATAATTGTAAACTATACACTTAACCCTCCCCCCAAATTATATCTCGGAATCCACCTATCTGGTTAATTTATTTAAATGCGCGTAAAATAACACCACGAAATATTGTCGAATGATAAAAGGTCGGTAATATAAGTGCGAGATTACTCGGAAAATAGTATGTGTTTCACATTTCAAACAATCGTTCACTCGAGTCCATTTAGCTACGGTGTTGGGTCATCATGTGACCCTCCTGAAATTTCCGAGTTCTAATCACGGAATAAGGGGAGGGAACGAAAAAGAGTAAACATATACCTTTTGGCAACGGTGAAGATCAAATACAAGTCAAAAGTGGTAGTAAAAGTTATATTTCTTTCATTTTTCTGTCTTCCCTTTTTTACATCTACATCTAGGCCTACTGACATCTACCATGACGGTTACTCCCGAATAATCATTAATTGGGCCAACTTATTTGTCGCCCAAACGGGTCCCGATTTTGTTATTTTTCAGCCGGTCCAAAATTAGAAACCAGCTCCTATGTTCCGACTTACAAGATGTTGCATACCGTTTTCAAATTATACACCGCTTTGCGCGTGTAAATGCGCGCAAAACGGGGTTAATTTGAAAACGGTTTGCAACATCTTGTAAGTCGGAACATAGAGCTGCCCTGCGTTCAGAATGAAAGCGTTATCGAAATGATACCTCGCTTTGCACGTAATGTGCACGTGCAAAGCGGGTATCATCCTAAAGCGTTCGCGAAACGTTTTTACATCCTGAACACAGGCCTGGTTTCTTATTGTGGCCCGGTTGAAAATCGGGACCCGTTCGGGCGACAAATAAGTTGGCCCATTATGCCGATTATGACTGGGTGGCGCGTGTCTTTAAAACCGTGTTGACAATGTATTATTGTGCAGTTATTAAAAATGTAAAAAGAGTGCAAAGTTAAGAGAATAGAACGATCGTGATCATTAGAAAGGTAGGTTCGCTGGCTTTTCTTTGAAGATCTTTATTCATTTAGCAGTCGTGATCCGGATTCCAAAAGAACGACATGATTTTACAGCCATAAAACGGATACAATTAAATCATGGTATCCAATGAGAATAATGACCGTGGGCGGATGTGACGAAACAAGCTCTCGGGCGGATATGACGTAATGACGTTGTATCCATGACGTAAACGCATTGCTTACTGAAGAAAGTTAGATGAAGCATTTTTTTCACAAATAAACACGACAAATTAAGTCAAAGGAATAACAAGAAAAATGTAAAGAGAAAATAAGAGGTAAAGTACTAAATTACTTGAAATTAATTTTACGTTTTCATACATAGCATATACATCAAATTTTATTTTTGTGTCCAACGAAAAAGGACTTTCTGAAAACTCCTTGGCTTAAAAAAGTTATAGATAAAAAAGAAAGATTGGACCGAGCGCAGGTCAGAAAGATTGGGCCATGATCAAGATATTTACCGTATTACGGAATCGGCATTCCCCAGGCGATGTCCGAAGTCGTCTCCGATCTAGATGTAGGTTAAGGAATCATTTGAGTTAAGACGAATATGCGTTTTACCCATACGGTTACTTTTTGCCCTACTGGTCCAACTTTGTAGATGTTTCCTTAAAAGGTGATGCTGGCGATAGAAAATAAGTTTCGTGTTAACCCTTTCCCATGCAGTTCCCATATTTTACGTCCCTATATTTTTTCACTGTGTAGAAAACAAAGAAGAAAAGGAAGAAATATCATAATTGTGTGCGATAGGTAATTTTCCGTTTCTCCTCCATTTTGTCTAGTTCGTGGAATGATTTCTTAAAGATCAAATGAAAAGCTAATTTTGGAACGTGTGTTTAAAACATTTCCAGATAATTATCAATGAAATACGGAGATGCAAAAAGTTCGCGTCGAAAAAAACAAATTTAAAAGAGCGACATTGACAATAATACGACCGTGATTTATTGGGAAATTTTACCTGGCCAGAAATACGTACACGCACATGCGCAATAGCTATGACGTCACTGCGAGGTGAGATAAACAAAGAGAGCATCGTAAATATGACCACTTTCACATGCAGCGAAGAAAAATCTATCCTGTTACCCACTTATCCACATGTTCAACTGAGATCGTTTGAACCCACTCGCTTTGAAGATGTAGTATCATCACAGTCTGAATCCGAGTCAGAGATGTGGGATGAAGAAATCGAGTCTGACCGGTACCCGAGTCTGACAGCCCGAACGATCGAATCGGGAATAGCTCTCCGAGTCTAATCTATTGTGTAACATTTAATTTCAACCTACCAATAAAATGTTTTTTAAATGATATACCTGATATATGTCACATGTTTTTATGGAAAATTCAAATTTCGTTGCCATTTTATGTTGTTGGTTATTTTTTTGTTTTTTTACAACGCTTACTCGAAATCCCGATTGATAATTCTTGTCAATTAAATTATGGAAAAAAGGTGGTTGGCGTTGGGAACCATTTTTAAATAAACAAAGACTAAAAATCTAAATTTCAAGCAGTTTGATTACACACTTTTAATTAATTTTCAAATATGACAATGACATCAAAATTTAATTATTTTTTCCCTTTACATGATTATACAGTTGTCATCATGTAACAAAAACGGAGTTAAGAAAATTTTCATTAAAAAGATAACCACCAGAAATGGCTATGAAACTATACAAATCGTTCTTTAGCCCCCAAAGTGTTGCAAACACAGCTGTATTAAAACTTAATCTATGACATTCTAGTCGCTTGGAAAGAATATAATGTATATCTTACCTATTCTGCGATGTTATCGAATTTCAATGCCGATTTGAGCGTTTTTGGCATTATTCCACCAAACGTAATTTTTCCATGCGACCACAATTATCCATAATTCAACCTCCATTGACAGACATTATTATTGTTCATTATTTTTTGTCACATCTGTTTGCGCTTTCTTTAAGTCTCATTTTTTTATAAATTAAATCAAAAGTTAGATATCACCTCAGGCTTTTATACCGTTGCAAGAATTAAAGAATGAAGGAGAAAGATAAACAGAAGTCATTTCATAAGCCGCAAATCACATGTGTTTACAAGTGTCATAAAGATCGTCTTTCTTACGCAACGCTCCATATCACGTGTAAAAGTTTCTTTGATCTGTCGGTGTCGATGCACCAATCAATTGTCCATGTCATATATTGATGAGCCCCTAATCACACGTGCGTGTCGCCTTTATTTTGGTCAATATAACAGACCACATGACAATTTTTCTTTGATCTATCCGTGACAATGCACCAATGATGTCACTGATTTATTTCTTATTACACATATATTCTCAAACTATCATGCAAAAAGCGAGAAATTTCAGTAGACAAAATCTGAACTATCTCATACACAAAAAGCACCTTTTCGACATGGTTCAAAACAGTGCAACTATAGATTTGAGAAAAATGAAAATACAACGTTTCTAATGCCAAATCGGTTTCAAGAGAAGAAATGGTAAAACGGTCATTTTTAATCAATCAAATTCTGAAAAATTATTCTATATGAGGATTACAAAATCAGTACATAGTTTTGTGGTTTATTCCCTTTGTCTTATCCCATTTCGTCTTCACTATAAAAATATTGGGCTAGATGAAAAATTCCCATTTGGTCTAAAGAAAGAAAGACAAATGACATCCATAAATTTGTTCATTCATTAACGTTCCATCCGATCGTAGATTCTTTCATCAACCAATTCATTTATTCATTCTTTCTTTTGTTCATTCATTCATTCCCTTATAATTTTATATCTTGAGGTCATTTTATTTCTTTAAGTTTTAAGTATTACTTCTTGCTACTGATGCAAATCATACATGAAATAAGAGTTTACCCTCGCCCCTTCAACTATGCATTAAAAACGTCACCTGACCCCATGTTTTAATGCTCAGGAAAGCAAAATGGTGCAATATGGCTCTAGGAAATTTGAGCTGTCACGTCATTTTAATGCGACAATGGTTATCAAAAGTGTGTCATGCTGTTGATAAAATTTAAGTTAGAACTGTCTTTTTAACACCTAAATTGATTGTCAGTTAACACACTACTGCGATCGGATTTGCGATCGTAATTGGCAGTTCACTATTAATCTTCAATACTTGCTAGTTACGGGTTTACACCAAACCGATAATTGGTGAAATGATGTTGATAAAGTTTTTTCCATAGTAGATGGTGTTCGGTGAGTCTCTTTTCTATTCTTTTTGGACTAGACAGTTCATGCTTTCTCGCTTCTTTAGATTCCTTCCCTGATCTAACGAGAACGAAAAGGGCATAATTCCCGAAGTATTAAGGTTGCGACATCCAGGGGCAACACAATAATGCAAAATTCAAGTACTTTTTCGAGTGGAATTTATCATCAATCGATCTAAAATACGTAGCCGCTGACAAATTGTTTACTATGCCAGTATTATCGTAACCCAGTATTATCTATCCCTCGCGGTGACGTCACATGCCTAAGTCACGTGACCGAGAAGTTATCAAGGACCGGCTACAGGTGTGTTTATCGAAAATCGTGAAATTCACAGTTATGAAAATTCATTTTTTTTTATTCTGGATATTGCAACGTATTTAATTTTTACTTATGAATACATAAAGAAACGGTTGTAAACGCTTTTCATTTGACCTTTAAGGTGTGACCCGTCACGCGAAAGGGGCCGTCTTGGAACTACGTTTAATAGTTACATGTATGTTTTTTTTAAAAATTGTTAATCAGAAGTTGCAATTCAAAATTTATTCCACGGGAAGGTGGATTGACCATTCTAGGTTCATAAGAAAAGTATATCCACGCAGTCTGACTAGGACCGACACTTTACGCACTAGCCAGATGGTCCTTTTTCGCGCGACAGGTCGCAATTATTTATACTCGCCTTCATCCCTATTATAGTCAGATTAAAATTTGTAACTGAAGAGGGAAATGTGTCCCTAAACCCTCAGATGGTGCATTGTTTACATGACCTGTTACTACATGCTTAAACTGTTTATTTGTAATTAGAAAATTTTGTGTAGACAATCATTCGAGTGTTTAACAAAGATTTGTTCCGATAGCTTTTTTACTCAATTTGACACAGTTTCGAACATCTTGATATGACAAACGAAAATTATGTGTAGTTTCAAAACATTTGGGCAACTTGTATTGCTCAATCAAGAATAAAGTTGATGCATTGGCCGCTAGTCAAAGTAGGATAAATTCGAGTCAGACCTTTTGGAAATGAAAAAAAATCAAATGGTAAATAACAAATACAAGCCCTTAAACCATAATAATCTAATTTCAGTGTGAACCAATATTCGTGCATTCTGATTGGCTGACAAGTTGTTTTTATTCCCCAGAGAAAACAATTTTGAGTACACAGCTGTTTTGTAAGCTTCCACAAAAAGTAGTCCCGTAACAAATACGTTTCTTAACCGCCAAATCTTAACATTTTTGCTTCATGATAATATATTATTAGAGATGAAGATAATATTTGTTGATTTCATAGAGGTATGAAATCAATAAATACTTTCTTCATCTCTTAAATGCATTTAGTATCATGACCTAAAATTGTATGTTTCTACTTGTTATCTTACTAACATATTTATTTGACACTTGTTTATCCTACAAAATTCAGAATGGGCCGGGCAAATATATAAACGGAAATTCAACGAGATGAATGACCGTGGGCGGATATGACGAAACTAACCCTTGAGCGGATGTGACGAAAACGGCCCGTGGGGCGGATGTGATGAAACCAGCCTGTTGGCGGATGTGACGTTATATGACGTCGTATCCCCGACGTCAACGTGTTGTTTACTTAACAACGCAAAATGGAGCGACTCTCCTAATTTAGTAAGACCACGCAAACAGAGTTGAAAGAGAAATGGAAATAGTTAAACAAGGTAAAGAACTAAACTACATAATTCATTGGCCCCTCCTATATTCTTCAAATTTTATATATGCGACGGCCAAACGCGTACGGAACATTTGGGACTCCCCTTAAGGATAGGCCTAGAGGTCAACTAGGGGTCGCAAATAATAAAATGATAAAATTAATACAAATACAAAATGATTATTCGTAAAACAGATTATCAACCAAGTGCAAAAAGTTTCGACCCTAGTCTGACAGTGCAGTATTTACAGTCTGACAAGGGTCGACAGTTTACCCAATTTCCAGATGGTCCCTTTTCGCCTACAGGACGGATCACATATGTCAAACTTTTTTTCCACATGAGCATTTTTGTCTTACTGATGACTTTCAAAACAGTAAAAACAACAACCACATTACATAGGTATTGATAAATAGGTGCTACGTGATTTTTCTCCAAAATTTTTGGTAAGGCATCGGTAAGACAAAATGCGTCTTAAATTTTTTTATGAAACTGGTCCCTGGTTGACATGTTACATGTTAACTTAACCGTCTCATTCCGAGAAAAAAATCTAAGGATTTGTTTATTTTTGAAAACAGAAGTAATTGTATCACGATTCTGTTGATTTACAAAAAAATCATGAATTAGCTTCCTCTTATATGTCTGAATTTGAAACACTTAGTTGTAACCAATTTTGTGAATTATGATCAGGATTCTGCGACCAAATATCTCAAAATATGCTCCTAATGTTAACAGAGGTTTTTTTCAAAAGTCATTTTCATATAATTTCGGAATGCTATTCATTATAACCTATGAATCAGTAAAAGGGTATCTTGCTTTAGAAAATATCTGAAGAACTATTTGCTGGAAAATAATGAGATTTAACCACTTCGGTTCCCTAATTAAATACTTCGTACGTCTGTTACCAGTTTACCTGTTCCTAAAGATTGAATCTACGCTATTGCCCCTATGCCCCCATGGCCATTTTCTTGAGTGTCTTGTCTCCTACGATTACCCACTTCCGACCTCTAACAATCTGGAGAAAAATATTATACCGTGTTAATCCTTATGCCACAACCATATTTGATATCATTATCATTTGCTATCATAATAATTATCATTATACCCAATCATTACACATTATCATCATATTTTTGTTTATCAGCATACTTTTTAATCATTATAGTTATAGTCTAACAAACTTAACCCAGGATATATGTGAATATGACTCCTTTTCTAAGGATGTTTCCTTAAACCGCTCAACTTACACAATTTCCTATTTTCGGACATATGAACGAATATTTCCCAAGATTTCTTTACACAAAAATTAAGCAGAAAGCAGGCAGTTTATCCTAAGACCAGACTGCACAATTTTGCAGGCTGATCTTAGTCTATACTGTCTGCAAGAGCTTTGTTTATAATTGAATATATCTTGAACAGCTAGAAAAGGGGTAATAGTCAATCGTATGAAAATGAAGCAAATGGGCTTCAGAGGGAATTTTAACCGAACCCCCGAATCCCCTCTGGATCCGCCACTGTACTTCTTTGGCCCTTGCCAATAAAGTATCTGAATTTTACGTCCTTATATTTTCATTGTTAAAGATATAGTAGCGAAGACAGAAAGTATGGACTTGTGAAAGGCAATTTATCTTCTTCCCTAAATATTGGTTACCTCGAGCAATGAGTTCTTTTAAAATTGTACTTATTTTTCTTTGTCGCATGCAACCCTTTCAATTAAGACTAGTCTAAAACTGCAAAAGTGAGAAAGATTCAATCCTGAAAGAACACTTTCCCCCTTGCCGCTCCAACTTACCTATATCGATTTTTATCGAAATTTCATATGTGGAGGAATCGGGAATAAATCGATTTTAACAAGAAATTGGTCTAGTTAATTGATCATATCTTTCAGACTCAGTTTTGTTTACATTCGACGTTTTATGAATTACAGATCCAGTTCAGACACCAGGTCGTTCGCGGAGTAATGCACTAAATGAAAAACAATGCCATGTAGAACTTATGTATGAGATTGGCTACAACAAAGATTCACCAAATATGGACTTGATAAGAATAAACCAACCGATGGAACTGCCATTAAACACAACAAAAATTACCTAAATCCGAACTAGACAAAACTCAGTTGACTGGTGGAACTTTCATTGAACACAAAGTTTTACTAATTCCAAACTTGATGACTTAGTTGACTGATGGAATTTCCTTCAAAAATTACAAATTTACATCAAATCCGGACTTGAAAAGACTTAGTTGAATGGTGGAATTTCCGTCGAACACAACAAAGATTCACTTAGTCCAGACTTGAGAAGACTCAGTGGACTGATGGAATTTCCATGGAACACATCAAAGAGTCACTGAATCCGGACTTGCTTAGACTCAGTAGACTTGTAGAATTTCCATGGAATACAACAAAGAGTCACTGAATCCGGACCTGCTTAGACTCAGTAGACTGGTAGAATTTCAATGGAATACAACAAAGAATCACTGAATCCGGACTTGATTAGACTCAGTAGACTGGTGGAATTCCCATGGAATACAACAAAGAATGACTTGCTTATACAACAAAGAATGACTTGCTTAGACTGGTAGAATTTCCATGGAATGCAACAAAGAATCGCTGAAAACGGACTTGCTTTGACTCAGAAGACTGGTGGAATTCCCATGGAATACAACAAAGAATGACTTGCTTATACAACAAAGAATGACTTGCTTAGACTCAGTAGACTGGTAGAATTTCCATTGAACACAACAAAGAATCACTGAAAACGGACATGCAAAGACTCAGTAGACTTGTAGAATTCCCATGGAATACAACAAAGAATCACTGAATCCGGACTTGCTTAGACGTAATGGAAAACAACAAAGGTTCACTTAGTCCAGGTCTGATAAGACTAAGTGGACTTTTGTAACTTTTGTCGATAAAACCAATCAATTGGCGGAAGTTCCATGGAATAAAGACAGAGTTTCATTTAGTTCGGACATGACTTGACTCAATCAAGTTGTGGAACTTTCATGGGACCAAGACATAGTTTTATTTAGTGCGGGCTTGATAAGATTCAATCAGCTGATGGTATTTCTATGGAAAACAACACAGTTTCAGTAAGTCCGAACTCCGCAACACTTATTTAACTGGCAGAATTTCCATGGAAAAAAAGTGAAGTTTTCGGGCTTGACAAGATTACAACATACGGTTTGATAGCACAAGGTAATATATTTTTTCTTATGTTGAGTCCACTTGAGACATCGTCGCATCAACTACAATTCTGCGTATCTGCTTTATTTGGGCTGGTACATCATTTATGGATGAATAACAAAATAATTCGAAGGCTAAGCGAAAATAGTTGTAACTGCCTGTATTTTATAGGTAGGTACATTAGTTCACACTGAACCTTCGAATTATTTCCCTGCGCAAGAAGTGTTATATAAGATTTATTTCTGCGACTACGAGGGTTGATCAATATGTACGAGGACAAGTTGAATATTTCAGTCATTAAACCATATCATACATCCGATTTTTTACAAAAGAAACCTTAATTATGATAGATGAAGATAATATTTTTTTATTTCATAGAGGCATGAAACTTAAAAGCTAATCACACTCATGTATGAACCCTCTTTACGTATTTATACTGTGTGATTAGGTTTAGGTTCCTTAGTCAAAAGAATCACAAAAGTCCACAAAAATCTTCTTAACACTTTCCTGTTTTACAAAATTTTGGACCTGTCCAAATTCAAAGGTTTTGCAGACGAAAATTTAAAGTGGATTTGATTTGAAAAAATAACCATTCTGTAGGGTAGAAAATTTTGTAGAAAAGAAGAAATTGTTTGTCACAAACAATTTCCTCTTTTTCTACAATATTTTCTCAATTACAAAATCTTTGGGACGTTAAAACCAGGGATTGGACAGGAAAGGGTTAAATAAGTTGGATATTTAAGATACTCGAGTATCATTTTAATCAACTTAATCATTAACCATTTCGAGCTTGCTAGAACAAAAAATGTCTTTGATACTAGTAATCTACAGAAAATTAACAATCTACGTTTGTAGAATAAGGCTTTTGACACTCAAATATGTAATGGAGCAATACGTCTTCATGTAACTAATAGATAAACAAACATGTAAAGGGTAAAAGTTTGTTTTAGAGTAAAATTGATCTTTCATCGAGGGAACAAATAAAGTTATATTTTTACGCGAGTTGAAGTCGAGAGAGAAAATATAGTTTTTGTTGTTCGAGAAATGATAGAATTGCCAATCTTACACGAAAAAAAACGATAATTCTTTTTTCAAAGCATAAATCATACGAAATGTGGGCAATTTCGGGACAAATTTTCCTAAAGCACGTCCTTATGCACGTAACTACTATGCTCGCTCAGCTTAGATAACATACAGTGTTGTGAATGAACGTAAGCAAGGTTTAATAGTTAAGTACCAATGTCGTAACTCCGTTTACGCAAGTGCGTTAAAGGAATAATCATCTGTTGAAAAATATCGTTGATGAATGATCATAACATCGAAACTACAGCTTATTCAAGCTGGTCACGATGTTTTGATTATTCACCCACGCTTAAATGATAAAAAGGGACCGGGTCGAGGGCATTCATCTCTTGTCACAGTCGCCTTTATTCTACATATTCTTTGGTTGTCGCCTTCTGAGTGCGTATAAATTTCAAAGGCCTAGATACGCCCATGAGTATAATATATATAATATGGTTTGGCGACGAGCTTATCAAGTGATAATCTACCGCTTTTTCTCGATAAGACACCGAAAAGTATTTACGAAATAGTTTGCCTATTTTTTACAGGACTTCCTTTAAAGGTCTTCCTAAAACCCATTTGGTACATCTATCACAATCGAAGAATTAAACTACAACAAGAACAGAGAATGGATCGTGTTTATTCCTATGGAATGGAAATTCGCAGTACTAAGACACTACAGTTGCTTTCGTCTCCCCATGGGTTTTCAACAGACAAGAAGCCACAGAGGCACTGCTTTCAAACAACATTAAACATTATGGTCAATATTAGATACTTAACCAGAGTTTGAGCCTAATCATGGCTGAGTGTCAAAAGAAGTTGTATTTGTCACAGAGGTTTGGAGATACAAATGGAGCAGAAGATGGGAAGGATCCGTTCTGAATGACCGTCCTGAATGTTTGGAAAGGAATGAATGTCCTTTAGGGAATGTTTTTTAGGACCTTATTTCCTTTAGGGGTAGGAAATTTTGGTTAACTAGGGGGTGGGATGGGTTGGACCCTTTGTCCATAAGGACAGTGTTTGACAGGACTTAATGTCATTAAGGTAGGAGGCAGGACTGAATGTCCTATGAGAGGGTATAGGCAGGCCCAATACTCTAAAGGGGAATGTTAGGAAATGTCCTTTAGTGGAGGGTTATGGCAGGACTAAATGTCCTATATAAGAGGGTACGGGCAGGTATGGGTAGGACCAAATGTCCTTTAGGGGAGGATTTGGGCACTCTGAATGTCCTGGGGGGGGGACAGGACTAAATGTCCTTTTGGGGAGGGTTGGGCAGGATTTAATATCCTTGAGGGAGGGATGGGCAGGACTGAATATCCTTAAGGGGTGGGTTTGGGCATGACTAAATGTCCTTTTTGGGAGGGTTGGGCAGGACTAAATGTCCTTTATGGGAGGGTTAGGGCAGGACTAAATGTCATTTTGGGGAGAGTTGGCAGGACTTTATGTCCTTGTGGGGAGGATTGTGCAGGACTAAATGTCCTTTAGGGGAAAGGTTGGGCAGGACTAAATGTCCTTTTGGGAAGGGTTGGGCAGGACTAAATGTCCTTTATGGGTGGTTAAGGCATAACTAAAAGTTCATTAGGAGAGGTTTTGGGCAGGACTTAAGGGGAGGACTTGGCTAAAACCTTATGTCCTTGAGGGGTATTTTTGCAAAACTGGACCGGGGGGGGGGGGGGGGGGGAAGGGATGGAATCTATGATCTTCAGGGAGAGTTGGGCAGGACTGAAAGTCTTTTGGGCGAGGGAATTGGCAGAAGAATGTCCTTTCTGGGAGGGTTGGGCAGTACTAAATGTCCGTGAGGGAGGGATGGGCAGGACTGAATGTCCTATAGGGGGTTAGGGTGGACTGGACTTAATGTCCTTTACAGGGAATGGGCAGGACTAAATGTCCTTTTGGGATGGATGGGGTGGGGTGGGTGCAAGACTAAATATCCTTAAGGGGAGGATTTGGGCAGGACTGAATGCCCTTTAGGGTGGTTTTGGACGGGACTTAAAGTCCTTCAGGGTGGTTTTGGACAGGACTAAATGTCCTTTAAAGGGTATGGGCAGGACTAAATAATCTTAAGGGGAGGGTTAGGCAGGACTCAATGTCCTTATGGGTGGTTTAGGCTGCACTGAAAGTTTTTAAAAAGAGGTTTCAGGCAGGACTGAATGTCCTTTCGGGAGGATTTGGGCAGGACTGAATGTCCTGCAGTTGAGGATTTGGGCAGGACTTTATGTCCTATGGGGGGGGGGGGGGGTGTTAGGGTAGGGCAGGACTTCATGTCCTTTAGGGGAGGGTTTGGGCAGGACTTATTGTCCTTTTTGAGAGGGTTGGGCAGGACTAAAAATCCTAAAGGGGAGGCTTTGGGCAGGACTCTTAAAGGTGATGATTTGGGCCAGATCTTATATCCTTTAAGGGGAGTATTTTGGCAAAAACAGGGGGGGGGGGGGGGGGGGGTAGGACTCTTTGTCCTTCAGGAGAGGGTATGGGCAGGACTAAATATCCTTTTGTGAGGTTAGGGCTGGGCTAGATATCCTAAAGGGGAGGATTTGGGCAGGACTGAATGATCTTAAGGGGTGGTTAAGGCAGGACTGAAAGTTCTTAAAGGGAGGTTTAGAGCAGGACTTTATGTCCTAAAGGGAGGTTTTGGGCAGGATTAAATGTTCTTGAGGGGAGGATTTGGGCAAGGTTATATATCCTTTGGAGGGAGTATTTTGGCAAAAACAGGGGGGGGGGGGGGGTTAGACTCTTTGTCCTTCAGGAGAGGGTATGGGCAGGACTAAATTTCCTTTTTGGGGGTTAGGGCAGGACTTAATGTCCTATAGGGGGTGGGGTGGGCAGGACTAATTATCCTTTAAAGGAGGGTTGGGCAGGACTCAATGTCCTTGAGGGAGGGTTCGGCAGGACTGAATGTCCTTAAGGGGTGGGGGGGTAGGTGCGGTGCAGGAATAAATTTCATTGAGGGGAGTGTTGGGCAGGACTAAATATCCTTAACGGGTGGGTTTGGGCAGGACTTTATGTCCTTTTGGGGAGGGTAGGGCAGGACTCAAAGTCCTTTAGGGGAGGGTTTGGGTAGGACTGAATATCCTTAAAGGGGGTTTTGGAAAGGACTAAATGTCCTATAGAGAGTATGGGCAGGACTAAATGTCCTTTAAGGGAGGAAATGGGCAGGACTTAATGACCTTTAGGGAAGGGTTGGACAGGACATAATGTCCTTAAGGGGGGTAGTGTTGGGCAGGACTAAATGTCCTTGAGGGAAGGTTGGGCAGGACTAATTGTCCTTTTTGGGAGGGTTGGGGGTGGATGCGGTGCAGGAATAAATGTCATTGAGGGGAGTGTTAGGCAGGACTAAATATCCTTAACGGATGGGTTTGGGCAGGACTTAATGTCCTTTTGGGGAGGGTTTGGGTAGGACTGAATATCCTTAAGGGGGGTTTTGGAAAGGACTAAATGTCCTATAGAGAGTATGGGCAGAACTAAATGTCCTTTAGGGGAGGAAATGGGCAGGACTTAATGACCTTTAGGGAAGGGTTGGACAGGACATAATGTCCTTAAGGGGGGTAGTGTTGGGCAGGACTGAATGTCCTTGAGGGATTGATTGATTGATTGAATGGGGTTTTACGCCGCTTTTAACATTATTTCAGTTATATCGCGGCGGCTGGAGCACCTAACAATGGATTCCTGGTATTTCTCACACCAGTACTACCATTACATCCTTTCCGAGCCTCCAGCTACTATCTCACATAGATCTACGATTATCGACCCATTGGTGAGAGACAAATAGTCGGAAAGAATAAGTGCCGCCGTCGGGGATCGAACCCGTGACCTCTAGTTTGACAGTCCGACGCGCTACCAACTGCGCTATGACGGCGGCCCGTCCTTGAGGGAAGGTTGGGCAGGACTAATTGTCCTTTTGGGGAGGGTTGGGGGTGGATGCGGTGCAGGAATAAATGTCATTGAGGGAAGTGTTGGGCAGGACTAAATATCCTTAACGGGTGGGTTTGGGCAGGACTTAATGTCCTTTTGGGGAGGGTAGGGCAGGACTCAAAGTCCTTTAGGGGAGGATTTGGGTAGGACTGAATGTCCTTAAGGGGGGTTTTGGAAAGGACTAAACGGCAAAAACAAGGGGGGGGGGGAGTTAAGACTCTTCGTCCTTCAGGAGATGGTATGGGCAGGACTAAATGTCCTATAGGGTAGGGGGGGAAGGACTAAATGTCCTTTAAAAGAGGGTTTGGGCAGGACTAAATGTCCTTGAGGGGAGGGTTGGGCAGGACTAAATGTCCTTGAGGGAGGGTTGGGCAGGACTTGAAGTCCTTTAAGGGGGTAGTGTTTGGCAGGACTAAATGTCCTTAAGGGGAGGGTTTGGGCAGGACTAATTGTCATTTTTTTGGAGGCTTGGGAAGGACTTAATGTCCTAAAGGGGAGGATGTGGGCAGGACTGAATGATCTTAAGAGGAGGAATAGGCAGGACTGAAAGTTCTTTAAGGGAGGTTCTTGGCAGGACTTAATGTCATAAAGGGAGGTTTTGGACAGGATTAAATGTTCCTAAGGGGAGGATTCGGGCAAGATCTTATATCCTTTAGAGGGAGTATTTTGGCAAAAACGGGGTGGGTGGGGGTGGGGGGGGGGTGGTAGGACTCTTTGTCCTTCAGGAGAGGATAGGGCAGGACTTAATGTCCTATAGGGGGGCAGGACTAAATGTCCTTAAAAGGAGGGTTTGGGCAGGACTAAATGTACTTGAGGGGAGGGTTGGGCAGGACTAAATGTCCTTGAGGGAGGGTTGGGCAGGACTGAATGTCCTTTAGGAGGGGAGGGAGGGGGGGTGCAGGTATAAATGTAAATGAGGGGAGTGATGGGCAGGACTGAACATCCTAACGGGTTGGTTTGGGCAGGACTAAAAGTCCTTTTGGGGAGGGTAGGGCAGGACTAAAAGTCCTTTAGGGGAGGATTTGGGCAGGACTTAGTGTCCTTAAAGGAGGGTAGTGTTTGGCAGGACTAAATGTCCTTAAGGGGAGGGTTTAGGCAGGACTTTTTATCATTTTTGGGAGGGTTGGGAAGGACTAAATGTCTTCAAGGGGAGGATCTGGGCAGGTCTGAATGTTCTTTAGAGGAGGATTAGGCAGGACTGAAAGTTCTTTAAGGGAGGTTCTGGGTAGGACTTAATGTCCTAAAAGGAGGTTTTGGACAGGATTAAATGTTCTTAAGGGTAGGAATTGTGCAAGATCTTATATCCTTTTGGGAATTATTTTAGTAAAAACGGGGGGGGGGGGGGGTGTGTTAGGATTCTTTGTCCTTCAGGAGAGGTTATAGGCACGACTAAATATCCTTTTGGAAGGGTAGGGCAGGACTTAATATCCTATAGGGGGGGGGGGGGGGTAGGCAGGACTAAATGTCCTTTAAAGGAGGCTTTGGGCAGGACTAAATGTCCTTTAGGGGAGGGTTTGGCAGGCCTAAATTTCCTTGAGGGAGGGTTGGGCAGGACTGATTGTCCTTTAGGAGGGGGGGGGGGTGCAGGAATAAATGTCAATGAGGGGAGTGATGGGCAGGACTGAACATCCTAAAGGGGTTGGTTTGGGCAGGACTAAAAGTCCTTTTGGGGAGGGTAGAGCAGGACTCAAAGTCCTTTAGGGGAGGATTTGAGCAGGACTTAATGTCCTTAAGGGTGGTTTTGGACAGGACTAAATGTCCTTAAGGGGAGGGTTTGGGCAGGACTAAATGTCCCTTAGGGGGGTTGGGGGGTTGGACAGAACTTAATGTCCTTAAACTGGGGGGGGGGGGGGGGGTAGTGTTTGGCAGGACTAAATGTCCTAAAGGGGAGGGTTTGGGCAGGACTTATTGTCCTTTTTGGGAGGGTTGGGCAGGACTTAATGTCCTAAAGGGGAGGATATGTATAGGCAGGACTAAATGTCCTTAATGGGAGGGTTTGGGCAGTACTAATTGTCCTTTTTGGGAGAGTTGGGCAGGACTTAATGTCCTAAAGGGGAGGATATGGGCAGGACTGAATGATCTTAAAGGGAGATTTAGGCAGGACTGAAAGTTCTTTAAGGGAGGTTTTGGGCAGGACTTAATGTCATAAAGGGAGGTTTTGGGCAGGATAAATGTTCTTAGGGGAAGGATTCGGGCAAGATCTTATATCCTTTAGAGGGAGTATTTTGGCAAAAACGGGGGGTGGGGTGGGGGTGGGGGGTGGTAGGACTCTTTGTCCTTCAGGAGAGGATAGGGCAGGACTTAATGTCCTATAGGGGAGGCAGGACTAAATGTCCTTAAAAGGAGGGTTTGGGCAGGACTAAATGTCCTTGAGGGGAGGGTTGGGCAAGACTAAATGTCCTTGAGGGAGGGTTGGGCAGGACTGAATGTCCTTTAGGAGGGGAGGGAGGGGGGTGCAGGTATAAATGTAAATAAGGGGAGTGATGGGCAGGACTGAACATCCTAAAGGGGTTGGTTTGGGCAGGACTAAAAGTCCTTTTGGGGAGGGTAGGGCAGGACTAAAAGTCCTTTAGGGGAGGATTTGGGCAGGACTTAATGTCCTAAAGGGAGGTTTTGGGCAGGATAAATGTTCTTAGGGGGAGGATTCGGGCAAGATCTTATATCCTTTAGAGGGAGTATTTTGGCAAAAACGGGGGGGGGGGGGGGATGGGGGGAGGGGTTGGTAGGACACTTTGTCCTTCAGGAGAGGATAGGGCAGGACTTAATGTCCTATAGGGGGGGGCAGGACTAAATGTCCTTAAAAGGGGAGGGTTTGGGCAGGACTAAATGTCCCTTAGGGGGGTTGGGGGGTTGGACAGAACTTAAAATCCTTAAACTGGGGGGGGGGGGGTAGTGTTTGGCAGGACTAAATGTCCTTAAGGGGAGGGTTTGGGCAGGACTTATTGTCCTTTTTGGGAGGGTTGGGCAGGACTTAATGTCCTAAAGGGGAGGATATGTATGGGCAGGACTAAATGTCCTTAAGGGGAGGGTTTGGGCAGGACTTATTGTCCTTTTTGGGAGGGTTGGGCAGGACTTAATGTCCTAAAGGGGAGGATATGTATGGGCAGGACTAAATGTCCTTAATGGGAGGGTTTGGGCAGGACTTATTGTCCTTTTTGGGAGGGTTGGGCAGGACTTAATGTCCTAAAGGGGAGGATATGTATGGGCAGGACTAAATGTCCTTAATGGGAGGGTTTGGGCAGGACTTATTGTCATTTTTGGGAGGTTTGGGCAGGACTTAATGTCCTAAAGGGGAGGATATGTATGGGCAGGACTAAATGTCCTTAAGGGGAGGATATGGGCAGGACTGAATGATCTTAAAGGGAGATTTAGGCAGGACTGAAAGTTCTTTAAGGGAGGTTTTGGGCAGGACTTAATGTCCTAAAGGGAGGTTTTGGGCAGGATAAATGTTCTTAGGGGGAGGAATTGGCCAAGATCTTATATCCTTTGGGGAAGTATTTTTGCAAAAACGGGGGGGGGGGGGGGGGGGGGGGAGGAGGCTAGGAATCTTTGTTCTTCAGGAGAGGGTATGGGAAGGACTAAATATCCTTTTGGGAGGGTAGGGCAGGACTTAATATCCTATAGGGGGTTGGGTGGGCAGGACCAAATGTCCTTTTGGGAGGGTAGGGTAGGACTTAATGTCCTATGGGGGTGGGGTAGGCAGGACTAAATGTCCTTTAAAGGAGGGTTTGGGCAGGACTAAATGTCCTTTTTAGGAAGGTTAAGCAGGACTAAATGTCCTTGAGGGAGGGTAGGGCAGACTGAATGTCCTTTAGGAAGGGAGGGTACAGGAATAAATTACCTTGAGGGGAGTGTTGGACAGGACTAAATATCCTAAGGGGGTGGGTTTGGGCAGGACCAAAAGTCCTTTTGGGGAAGGGTAGAGCAGGACTTAATGCCCTTTAGGGGAGGATTTGAGGAGGACATATTGTCCTTTAAAGGGTATGGGCAGGACAAAATGTCCTTTAGGGGAGGGTTGGACAGGACTTAATGTCCTTAAAGGGGGGTAGTGCTTGGCAGGACTAAATGTCCTTAAGGGGAGGGTTTGGGCAGGACTTATTGTCCTTTTAGGAGGGTTGGGCAGGATTAAATGTCCTAAAGGGGAGGATTTGGGCAGGACTGAATGATCTTAAGGGGTGGTTTAGGCAGGACTGAAAGTTCTATAAGGGGGGGGGGGGGGGGGGGGGGGGCAGGACTTAATGTCCTAAAGGGAGGATTTGGGCAGGATTAAATGTTCTTTAGGGGAGGATTTGGGAAAAATCTTATATCCTTTGGGGGGGAGTATTTTGACAAAAACAGGGGGGGGGTAGGTTTTTTTGTCCTTCGGGAGAGGGTATGGGCAGGACTAAATGTCCTATATGGGGGGGGAGGACTAATTGTCCTTTAAAGGTTGGTTTGGGCAGGACTTAATGTTCTTGAGGGAGGGTTGGGCAGGACTAAATGTCCTTAAGGGCTGGGGGGTAAATGTCCTTGAGGGAAATGTTAGGCAGGTCTAAATTTCCCTAAGGGGTGGGTTTTGGCAGAACTTAATCGAGGGGTCAACGCAATACTTTTGTAAGTGCCTATATATTCATAGGCACTTACAATTGTATTGTGCTGACCTGTCGAAATATCCTTTTTTGGGAGGGTAGGGCAGGACTAAAAGTCCTTTGGGAGAGAATTTCAGCAGGACTGAATGTTCTTTAGGGTGGTTTTGGACAGGACTAAATGTCCTTTTAAGGGTATGGGCAGGATTTAATATCCTTGAGGGGAGGGTTGGGTAGGACTTAATGTCCTTAAGGGGTGGTTAAGGCAGGACTGAAAGTTCTTTAAGGGAGGTTTCGGGGAGGACAGGACTTAATGTCCTTAAGGGAGGATTTTGGCAGGACTTAATGTCCTTCAGTGGAGGGTTTGGGCAGGACTTAATGTCTTTTTTGGGAGGGTTGGGCAGGACAAAATATCCTAAAGGGGAGGATTTGGGCAGGACTGAATGATCTAAAGGGGTTTGGGCATGACTTATTGTGCTTCATGGTCAGGTTGGGACAGGACAAAATGTCATTTATGGAAGGTTCAGGATAGGCTATATGTCCATTATTTGGGAGATTTAGGGGAGAACTAAATGTCTCCCTTTACTTAGCTTGGGACTAAATGAACTCATGTTTATATGAATTTTTCCTCTAGTCTGTTTATTAAATTTTTCATTATAAAACTATTTTTTTATTTCGATTGCCCAAGAAACAATTATTTTTTCTAGTTGTGCCATCAATATCAGCGCATTCTGATTGGCTGAAAGTTGGTTTTATTCCTGAATGTAAAAAAAAAATGAGTAGGTAGCTATTTTGTAAGCTTACACACAAAAAGTTCCATAAGAAATCTATCTTTCTATGAAAAAAACTTTAGATATTTGCTTTAGGATCTTAAATTTTAAGAGATGAAGAGAGTAATTGTTTATTTAATGGAGGTATGAAACATAAATAATTGTCACATTCAAATATTGAGGGGTCATTGCAACACTTTTGTAAGTGCCTATAGATATATAGGCACTAACAATAGAGTTGCGCTGACCCCTCCATATGTACATATCAGCTTCTCTTTCTCATACAGTGTGATTAGGTTTTAGTTTCGATTCTCAATGAAATCAACAATTACCCTCCTCTTCATCTCTTGATTTCAAATGAACCTGTGCATTACTTTTAAAAAAAAAAAATCTGTGTGTATGTGATGGAATCACATCATGTTAAGAGATGAAGTGATTATTTGTTGATTTTATTGTGGTATGAAAGTAAAAACCTTATCACACTGTATGAATACACAAAGCAGATTCATACATGAGTTTTATTAGGTTTTTAGTTTCATACCTCCATGAAATCAACAAATAATCTCTTTATTTCTTATAATTTACTATCATGAAGCAAATTTGTAGAGATTTTCCATATAAGAAACAGATTTATTACAGGACTACTTTTGGAAGAAGCTTACAAAACAGCTGCATAATCAAAATTTATTTCATAGAGAAAAAAATCCAAAAACCGTCACAGATGCATCAACACTATATCATAGGAAGTTCACATGGTAAGGTTCATTTGATTTGGCCCAAGGGTTATGGAAAAATAGGTGGGGACAGACAGACGGACGGACGAAGCGGCGGCTATATGCTCTCCCATTGGGGAGCATAATAAAAGCAATTTTTCAACCAATCAGAATGTCCCAAATCTGATGGAATCTACTAGAATTCAATCATTAGCCTATGATATAGTGACAATGCGCTTTAGAATAATTATGTAAAACTTTTATCGCAGTTTGCATATTGATGTCACCAATCATATCATAATGACGTCAAATTTGCAACCAAACAAAATGGTGCTATACGTTCTTAGCAAATTTGCTTAGTTATTTGACTAGTGTTATAACACCCATGTAATATCAAAAATATTCAATGGGTTCATTTCACTCATACAACGTAGGTCATATTATAAAGTATATCGAGGGCTCAGTGCGAAACAGTTGTAACTGCTATATGTTAATAGGCAGTTACAGCTGTTTTGCAATAAGCCATCGATATACTGTATACATAGTATAAAACTTAAAACCTTATCACACTTGTATATATCTGCTTTCCCTGATTCATATTGAGACTGAGATGTCTTAGTTTAATATTTGCATAAATTATATAGAGGATAATCGTTTGTTTCAGTGTAAGATCCATTTATATTTCATTGAGTGAACAACAAAAGCTATATTTTCACGAGTGAAAATATAGCTTTTGTTGTTCACGAACTGAAATAATTATCGATTTTACACGAAAAACAAACGATTATTCTATTTCTTTAATGCAAAAATGAGACAAAATTTGAAATTTCTATGACATATTTTCGTAAAGCGCGTCATTTTGCGCGCGATTGCTATGCAACGTTCATTGTGACTTCAACTTATTTCGCCCCACATAGTTGACGTCAGATAGGATGAAATGCACAAAAGCAGGGTATAAGTTATTGATAATTTCACTGCTTTTGCGGTGAGATTATCAAGTGATAATCTACGGTTATTTCTCCATAAATCACCAAAAAGCATTTAAGAAAAAATAAGACTCCTCATCTGTCACTATCAATGCCGTTTCATTGAATATAGAGCAATGAATGTTATATCATATTGTTGTACAAAGGGTGGCCAATGTTCTTTGCATTGTGCAAAAAAATAAGCTGTATATTCCCCTCTTCACCTGCAAAATGATATGGCCTCAGTGTTTTAATGCAACAACTATTATGTTTTTAACACTTTCCTGTTTTTCAAAATTTTGGACCTGTCCAAATTCAAAGGTTTTGCAGACGAAAGTTTAAAGTGGATTTAATTTTAAAAATAACCATTCAGTAGGGTAGAAAATAGTGTGGAAAAAGAAGAAATGGCTTGTCAGAAGCAATTTCTTCTTCTTTCACAATGTTTTCTCGATCAAAAAATCATAGGCACGTAAAATCAGGGATTAAACAGCAAAGGGTTAAAGCAGTGCACCATGTTGAAAAATGTTGAAGGTGGTAAGACTTGTGGCCTCTCCAATGTTGTTCTTTTCTTTTTTGCTAGTGGAAGATAATGACGTGGTAATTTCGTCATTGATAAAATCATTTAAGTGCTTAAATAACATTTAGTGCCTTGTTTGGGCTCTGACAACATTGTAGTAATGCTACATTGTATATTGATGACATAACAAGAGCACCGCCTACATGTACTTATGCTGTTGAGTGTTGGATGGTGAAACTAGAAAGCCATGAATGGCTTGAGTTGCTCCACAGGCTTGAAATTCTTGTAAAGCAATAAAAGTTTTGACTAGACTTTTAGATATTTTGGATTCTACTGATGTTGAAAATCATTTTCCAAGTTTCAACTATATAACATATAGAGAAATGACATCCACCCATAAAATGCATAATTTTCATCCGATCACACTAATTTTTTGTAGACTGATAAAGGGTCACTCAAGGATCATTCCAGTAAAATTTGGTTGATATCCATTGGTTAGATTCTGAGAAAATGATTTCCAAAGTTTCCACTATATAACATATACAGAAATGACCTCCGCCAATAAAATACATAATTTTCATCCGATCACTATAATTTTTGGTAGACTGATAGAGGGTCACTTAAGGATCAATCCAGTGAAATTTGGTTGATATCCATCTCTTAGATTCTGAGAAAATGATTTTGAAAGTTTCCACTATATAACATATAGAGAAATGACCTCCGCCAATAAAATGCATATTTTTCATCCGATCTCAATAATCTTTTGTAGACTGATAAAGGGTCACACAAGGGTCATTCCAGTGAAATTTGGTTGATATCCATCACTTAGAATCTGAGAAAACTCACTTTTTACCATATTTGGAAATTAGTCACGCCCATTAAATCCATGTTTTTTCATTGGATCAAAATTTCTTGAATAACTTTGAAAGAGGGTCAGCCAAGGATCATTCCTGTGAAGTTTGGTTGAAATTCATCCAGTAGTTTCTGATAAGATTTTTAAAGAAAAATTTTACGACTGGACGCACTGACACATGGACGGACACAACGCAATGACAATAGCCCCAGTGGCTTTCAGCCAGTGGAGCTAAAAAAGGGGCATAATTAGCACAAAATGCATCTAGAATTATCCTTCTTAATAGTATAGGTTGCTCTTTTGATGGTGATCATTTTTGTAAAGTTTCAAGTGAATGCCATCAGTAGAACCAGAGATATCACATAATGTCAAAATTTTGCATGACGCGACATAAGAATGACAACGATACTAAGGTACAGCAATACGTCAGGTTTACTCAGAAAACAGCCAAGCTAAAAAACAGAACTGTGTGATTTAACTGACATACAACAATGTCTTCTGAACCTTTGCGCCATCAAGCCAATTTCAAAATTTAGAAGTTAACTAGCTTAAAAGTTGCAATCCACCAATCAGCAATTAGTTGTCAAGGCCTTAGTGTTTTCACCTAGAATCATGTCTGTCACATGATTACAAATGTACTCCATTCAATCAATATTCTTATTGTTGTCCGTAGCCTCGAACAGTCTGGATCAGTCATAAATTTCCCAAATGGAACAGGAATAAAATCCCCCGACATGATTATTACTGACCAATCGTGCTCAGTTTTTTATAATCCACTGATGTACATATTCCACAATCATCTACTTTTTGTGGCATCTACATTTTATGATTTCAAATCTCTTCTTTTATTTATGCCCAGATTCTCATGAAACTTTCACAGAATGATCCTCATCATGTATTCATGTCCATATCGTCACATTTTGATGATAATTTTGTGTAAGGGAAAATCACAATAGCTCACCAAGAGCACTTTGCACCAAGGAGAGCTAAGAAACCAATTTCAAACAGGAGTCATGTCAGACATGGCCATCCCCCGACGCAAAAGCTTGATAGTAAACTGAAGCCTTATAAATTAGGGTTCTATTGTACTTTTATAGAGATTTATCCCCTACAAAATCTAAGTCTTTAAATTAACAAAGGGAAAAAAAACTGCAAAATTATGCAAGCAAGTTATAGTTCTTGTGCACTGCACTTATCCTTCATGAGATCTATCCACTCATAAAGTTTCAAGAGCGCCTAATTTGCTCCACAGGCCTGAATATCCTGATAATGATTATCAGAGAATGATAAGGCTATTTAAATGAGAATTGAAGTGAATGAATGAGTGAATGGTTATTCAAGTAAGTAAGTGTTTTAAAGTGTCATATGCTGAAATATTTCTGCAAAGAAAAATCATGATCAATGAAAAACATATTGAAAATTGACCTCTGCCTGTTAAACACATATTTTTCATCCAATCACAATAATTTTGTGCACGCTGATAATGGGTCACCTAAGGATCATTCCAGTGAAATTTGGTTGAAATCCAAAAATAAAAATTTCAACACTAACAGAATGTTACTGCTTAATATACAATGTACTTCGTCCAAAAATTTGATTGTAGATCTTTCTGTTTTTCATTAAATACTACTAAAAGGGTGTTACTTCACAATAATTGTTTGTCATCAAAACAAAATTCTAACTATTGATGCTAAAAAGTTAAATATTCAATCCAATATATTTATTTTATTCTGCCTAATGCCTTAGAGTGCAGTCAACTCAACTCTTTTTACCTCTCTCTGAACCCCAGTAGGTTTACACCTATTGTTCTCTCTGTGCAGAGTCAACCTAGTTCAACTGAACTGACCAATTCTCAGGGGGTATTTTCAGGCTACCTATTTCAATTAATGTTTCTATACATTTGGATCTCAACAAAGGTTTTGTTCCTTCTAATCTACAATCTTTACACCTATTAAATTTTATAGCTCTAGATAAATCATCATTTAAGTGATACCCAAAGGGTGATCAAACATTCACTTTATATGTTGAAATGTCCTCTGCAAATAAAATACATGCTGTGCATCTAATCAAATTAATTTTAGCAGACTGATACAACTTTGCAGAAATGAAATTCCTATGATATTTGGTTGAAACCATATATTTAAACTTTGAGAAAGTTTGTCTTTCCTATATATTGGATATTCCACCATCCAACATATCTGAAGAAATGACCTCTGCCCATGAACGACATATTTTTCATTTGATCACAATAAGACTGATAAAGGATAACTAAAGAATCATTCCAGTGAAATTCAGTTGATATCCATCAATAAGATTCTGAGAAAATGATTTTCAAAGTTTTCACTAAATAACATATAGAGAAATGACCTCCACCCATAAAATTCATATTTTGCATCTGATCACAATAATTTTGTAGACTGATAAAGGATCCTGTAAAAATTATCCCAGTGAAATTGGTTGATATCCATTGGTTAGATTCTGAGAAAATGATTTTCAAAGTGTTCACTATATACGAGGGTTGTTCAAAAATTAACCAGATTTTGCCTCGAAAAATTTTATTTTTGAAGCAATCAAAATAAATTAGGCATCATTCGCTGTCGGAATTCAATTTGGATATGGTTATGCTAAATTCATATGGTTATTGAACATAGCGCATGTGCATCTTCCACATAAATTGTCATGGAAACGAGTACCCCGCGCAGAAGATAATAAAATTAATATATTTGGTCTTTGATTGTAAATATTCTTTCTTTTCCAACTGTTGAAACAATTGAAAATTGAATGCGTTGCTGGAATAAGTATTACAAATGCCTTGTCTTAATTTGAAGTAATTTGACCATAGGGTTTTTTGATAAGGTTCGTTTAAATGTGGTGGGGTGAGTGTTTCAGAACGTTTTAGACAACGTCAACTGAATGCTCGGAATTTTTATCTTTAATTGTTCTATTCGTTATCCACCAAAATAACGAAAGACATAAACCAAATACTTGTCACGCTGATAGGGAATGGTTCATTCATCAAAATGCTCTATTTCCATTGGTGAAGACGCTTCCGTTCCCCGTGAAATAAGAGGAAGAACAGACAGAGAGAAACTTGTCAAAGCAACTGTAGGGACGTCAATTGCAGAGTCTCTTGAAGATATAGGCGATTAATTAAGGGGTACCTTTCTGAGAACTGCAATGTCGTACCATTCGATTTTACCTTTATACAAACCATAAAAGCACAGCTTAATTACAGTAACACTGAAATCATTCTTCTTCCGTCAAAAACGAGTCGTGACAAGCTAAATTACACAACACCAAATGCCTCAATTCTTGACAACATTGCTAGCTTCATGTACTTATGGCCGCCACCTAATACCCATGTACTTTTGTTTGTGTGTGAAATGAATATACATCGTTCAACTGCTGCAGGCTTTGGCAAGTTTGATCATATACTCAGCAAAAAAAGAAAGTATCCACTTTTCTTTTGTCAATATCTCATACATCTGTTTGATCAAAGGATCAATTAAGGTACCAAAGTGTTTGCATTCCATTGTTTTCCCATGAACACATCATTTTCATTCAAACAACATGTCATTTTTGAGAAATGTCGAAATCTTTGTTTTCTATGTCGACGTTAGTCATGTGTTCGATCTTGAGTTTCTTCTCAAATGAATATAAACTCTTAAGCTCAGTGGTTAAGAAAATCAAGCAATAGTTGTGTTTCGTACAACACAGTCTTGTTACGAGACTTAGAAAAACTTGACCACATGTGTAAACAAAAATCGTCAAGCGTTGAGAAAATTCTACAGACTTTAGTTGAAAGAGAAGAACAATAAAGACGTGTGCTGACCATTTCTGATAGAGTAGTGCTGTTATTCAGCCTCTTTAACTCAATTGGACCACTGTGAAGGCGTCACGCCGAATTTTCACATTCATGTTGACACGATTGCTTCCACGCTTCCTAACCACTATTTTAAAATGGAATTCAAATAAATGTCTTAACCTTTAAAAACGTCAAACTTTCAAACGAAGCTAATTGACATTTAAGTCTTAACGGTTATAAGGCGAGCGATTAATCTTGACATTCATACGAGCCTCTCCAATGAGCAAGAGGAAACGTTAACGTAACGTGGCAATACAAATGTTGTTTTGTTGTCCGCTAAAAACTGAAATAGAGAATTTAAGGAATGCTTTTCTTGCCAAGGAACGTGCAGACAGATTTTAGTTAATTTGGGCTTTCAATCTGCGTAAGATGTTTTGTATTCATTTTACATAACATTTGCAGAAAGTAGCAGAAGGCATCAAGTTGTCTTATCAATCAAGGATAATTAACGCACTTAAATAGCGTTTTGCAAGCATGAAAACTGTCAGAAAAGTCAATTGAATATTTAACCGAGAGTTTTGGATTTTTGTAAACGACCCCTTTGCTACGTTAACGCCCACAACTTGCTGGTCACTTCTTCAAATCACATCAAACTTTTCAATTTTAATACCAAATAGTCAGGGTCTAATTTACAACAAATTTCATAAAAATTCTGTGAGAACTTTTTAAGAAATCCAAAGTTTTATTGGGTGGATACTTTTTATTTTTGCTCAGTATATAAAGTGTCCCATTGATATAAGTATACTTTTTTTCACTTAGCGATGAATCAGTGATGATTAATTGACCTAATCCAGATAAATATTGAACAACCCTCGTAACATATAGAGAAATGACCTACGCCCATAAAATACATATTTTAATCTGATCAAAATCAAAGGATCACTTCAGAATCATTCCAGTGAAATTTGGTTGATATCCATTAGTTAGATTCTGAGAAAATGATTTTCAAAATTTTCACAATATAATATTCCACTATATAAATATAAATACCCATAAAATACATAATTTTCATCCGATTACAATAATTTTTGTAGACTGATAAAGGGTCACACAATGATTATTCATGTAAAATTTTATTGGTCTCCATCAATAAGAATCTGAGAAAACTCACTTTTTACCATATTTGGAAATTAGCCATGCCAAGTTAATCCATGTTTTTCATTGGATCAAAATTTCTTGAACAACTTTGAAAGAGGGTTAACCAAGGATCATTCCTGTGAAGTTTGGTTGAAATTCATCCAGTAGTTTCCAAGGGGAAGATTTTTAAAGAGAAAGTTTACGACCAGACACACGGATGGACACACTCACGATGGACACAACGCCATGACAATAGCCCCAGTGGCCTTCGGCCAGCGGAGCTAAAAATTGATAAATATATAGGCAGTTACAACTGTTTTGCGCTAAGCAATCAAAATTAAGTATGGCTTGATTAGAGTTGTAGTGGTTTTTTTTCCTTTTTGGATACCAAAAAACAAGATCAAACAGATAACTTAAGGTTGAATTTAAATTTAAAATGGAATAAATACAATGCAATTGAAATGAACAGCAATCATTTCTTCTTCGTCTTCGACTGTTTACCAGCACTAGCTTTTGCTTTCTTAGGTTTTGCATATTTAGCTTCTAAATCGTCAAAAAAGCTGGACATTTGTGACTCTCGACTCTGTTGTCTGCTCTGTATTAATGCCTTCAAGGAATCGTCCACGTTCAGACCTAGTTCTTGTTTTAATTCTTCAGCTTCTTCTGCTTCCAGCTTAGCCTGAAATAAGATATAGGGGAAAATTGTTTGTTTTCAAAAAAGATTAACTACTATTTCATTGAGTGCATAAACAAGAGCTTCGCAGAGCGGCGTATATACGCCCGAAGGGGTTTGTCAGTAACCTTGGCTTGTTAGTAACGTGAGCTTGAATGATAGCTAAAAATATTGCAAACAGACAGACAGACAACTGGTGCCATAACATCTAAATATGAAAATGTATTTAGTCCTAAGCACAAAAAGACAACCTACAGAGTCATTATGGCAAGTTTCCTTTCATTCCCATCCATAATGTAGGAGAAAATGAGCTGACAAGAAATTTTGTTTTTCATCAACTCAAGGGCAGATAATCCAAGATAACTCTAGAATAACTGGAACATTTTGAATTGAAAAGTTTTATGCAAAACTAGACATCAGAGAGTAATTGTGTCTAGTTTCAGCTCATTTCAATTAATAGTTAAGAAGGAGTTGCACACAAAATACGGTGATTTTCGTTTAATTCAAGGGCAGATAATTCAAGATTTCTCAGGAACGACTGGAGCGTTTTGAATTTCAAAGGTCTTATGCACAACTAGACATCATAGGAAGTAAATGTGTCTAGTTTCAGCTCATTCCCATTGATAGTTAAGGAGGGGTTGCGCACACAAAAAATAGTGATTTTCATTAAATTCAAGGGCAGATAATTCAAGATTTCTCAGGAATGACGGGAGCAATTTGAATTTCAAAGGTCTTATGCACAACAAGACATCATAGGGAGTAATTGTGTTTAGTTTCAGCTTATTCCCATTGATACTTTAGGAGGAGTTGCGCACACAAAAAAACTGATTTTTGTTATATTCAAGGGCAGATAATTCAAGATTTCTCAGGAACGACTGGAGCGATTTGAATTTCAAAGGTCTTATGCACAACCAGACATCATAGGGAGTAATTGTATGTAGTTTCAGCTTATTCCCATTGATAGTTTAGGAGGAGTTGCGCACACAAAAAATTGCTAACGGACGGACGGACGGACAGACGGACGGACGACCGAGGCCATAACATAATACGACCCTTCGGGCGTATAAAAAGCTATATTTTGATGAGTGGAAGAGCCATGAGTGGAAAATAAAGCTTTTTTTTCTCACTCAAAGAAATATCAATTGATCTTTCTTGAAAAACAAACAATTATTCTCTTTCTTTAATGCAAAAATGAGAGCAATCAGGGGGCTTTAAGGTTTTTTTTGAAATGGTTAGAACTTTGCTTAACTTTTGGAATTGCTATGTAGATAGTTGACCTTTCACATCAGTATATATTGAGCAAAAATGGACAATGTGCTTTTAAATTATATTTGAGATCTAATTCTTATCAACAAATACACACAAATCCTTTATTTTGAATATTCTACCAGACTTTTCAAATGAGTTCCAACAACATATTCTTTGACTTCACATAATAATTTTAGACCACCATTGCCAACCTTTGATCTGACAAATTGAATGCATTTAATATTTGCCATGTTTTTTTTTTTAATTCGATTTTGTTCCACAATTACAGATAAACACCCAACTATTCAATGTGACTTGTCACATAAAAAGGGACCATCTGGGTAGTGTGTAAAGTGTAGACCTTAGTCAGACATCACAGACTGACTTGGGTCGAAACTTTTAGTTTTTGCTAATTTTCTGAATCTAGAATTATCATTCTACCATTCTGTGAAAGAATTTTCGAAATGCAACCTCTTGTTGGCTTTTACTAGAACTAAGCTCTTTTTTTAAAAATATCTATTTTACAGAATTCCCAGATTGATGGCTCAGTGTGAAAAAATTGTAACTGCCTATAAACATATAGGCAGTTACAACTGTTCCCACTGAGCCATGAAGATGGTCTCTTTTCCTGTCATGGGTCACATAAGACTACCAACCACATATATTTTGTAACTAAATAACAATTTAAGACCATCATCACAAACTCTTAACCTCTCATACTGAATGCATTTAGTATTTACCTTTCTTTTTCGAGCATCTTTAGACTTCTTATTTTCTTTACTGAAAGCAGGAAAATCTGGTATATCTTTCTTTTTGATCCAACCTTTGATAATTTTAGTAAATCTCTCTTCATCTTCAACCTCTGCACACATTACATTGGCAAGGATATCATCCATGCTACCTTTAAACTCTACGTAGGCTGTCTTCAAATCTTCCAGCTCCTCTGCTGAACCTGGTAAAGTGTTTATACAAGGTTTAACACCATTTTCAACACTAATTCAGTTATATTGCAAAGGCTGGTGTGATGTGACTATCCACAACTTCCTGATAATTTCCAACCCAAGTAAGACACCATTCTAGGAAAGGCACCAGCTGACTGCCCATCTCTAACGAACAAATAGCCAGCAACTGGAGTAAAGCTGAAAACAACGGAAGTGGGCCTGTGTTGAACCAACGAGAATTAAAAATAAAGAAATATTTGGTTTACAAGTTAAATGGGCTAACCACTGAGCCAAAGAAGATCTTTTAAAGACTTTTGCTCAGTGGTTAGCGCAATGGTCTTGTAAACCAATAATTTCAATATAACTTGTCTGCATGGGCTAGACACTGGAGTGCATCAGTTATTTTCAGCTATGCTTCAGTTGTGGATTATTTGTTCATAAGACATCTAAGTATACTACTCACCTGTGGACTGACATGTTAAATTGATTGATTGAATGGGGTTTTACACCGCTTTCAACATTTTTTCAGTTATATCATGGCAGATGGAGCACCTAACAATGGATTCCTGGTATTTCTCTCACCAGCACAACCATCACAGCCTTTCCTAGCCTTTAGCTGTTATCTCACATAGGTCTACGCCCATGCAGATATGGCAGCGTGGTCAGAGCCAGAAATATTAAGAGCCATGTGGAAGAAAACATTGAAGCCATTTCTTAATTTTCTCATGCTTTCTATTGCCTATAAAATTTGCAAATTATGGAAAAGGTTTTTCTTTAATTATTATAATTTTTGCAGCTTTTTTTATGGGAAGTCAAGGATCAAAAGGAAATTATGTATAAGATGTGATCTCAAATCAATTATGCCACTGAAACAGCAAAATTTTCTTGAGTTTTACCGTAATGGCCAATCGTGACCTTGTCAGCTGACCTTGACCTTAAGGTAGTGGACCAATAATAGTTCCTCAACCTTTCGGATGTTATGAACTTTAAGTGTGAACCGGGGTTTCCTAATGATTTTATTTGGAAACCTCTGTCAACATTGTGAAAGGGATGAGTTCTGAAATGTTGTGGAACTATTACAGTTCCACCACCTTAAAATTTAAAAGATATGAATTGATGAGAGAAACTTTTACGCCAAATGAAATTTAAGTTACAAAGCCCTTATTGGATAGTGCTGAAGTTATAGGAAAATGTTTACTTATCCGGTTATGTTTTTTTGCAGACAGATAGGTGGACACAGGCAAAACAATATGCCTCGATCAATTGAAACTGGGGCATAAAAAGGGATTAAAGCAGTTTTATAATCCACTACCTTTATACTTTTTCTCAAATTCTTCAACATCTTCCACAGTGACCTTACGAAACAGGAGTCTCCAATATGCAGCCCAATCTCTATCTTGTGGTATAGGGTCACCATCCTCCGGAATTTCACCTGAAATTTTAACAAAATACATCAAGGATAATAATTTGATTCAGATTAAGATCATTTTATATTCCATTGAGTGAAAAACAGAAGCTTTATTTTCCCTAGTGGCTAAGCTTTGAGTAAAAATATAGCTTTTGCTGTTCACTAAAGAAATATCAATAGTTCTTACTAAAAAAAAAAAAAAAAAAACAGTGTTGCATCTAGAACTCAGAATTTTGGGGACATTTGGGTCCCCTACTAAAAATTTTGAGGGACAAAAAATATTTTGGGGAACAGTATAGTTTTGTAAATGATTACTAATAATAGTTTAAATTAAAATGGCAACAATAACCTAAAACTAAAGCAAGTCTTCTTTCTTTTTTAAGAAGGTAATTAGGAAAATGTTAGTTGTGAGAAAGGTTTCTACTAGCATAAAAGGCATAAAAAAGATAAGGGTAAATACGTGACCTTGAAACTAGGTCAATATCTCAGAGAGACTAAACATTATTTCAGTAGGTCAAACTCCCAGACAGACTGATGCTTTCATAATCTAAGGATCTTCTCACAACTCTAATTCAAGAACAGGCTAACCTTTATTTACAAGAAATAATAGATATTTTAATTTTCTTAAGTAATTCTTCAAAAGAAAAGTCTGTTTGAAATATTTACTCCCAGTCTTTGTTAAACATATGGAATTTTTTTACCCTCCATTACTGGCTAATTGAATGAGTCCATATATGGACATTTTAAATGACTTGTACAATTTGATAAATAATTTTCAAAGTAAAAGGGCTATAAAAACTGACTAAATAATAATTTAGTAGCCAATTATTGCAACAAGCTTTCTCAATCAACATAGGCAATTCATTTTGTGTCCACATGTTGTTGTGCCATTTTGGCGCAACAGATCTTTATTCTGGGGGACAAACACAAATTTAACTGCAGAATTTCCACCTTGCCTCAGCCTATATGCAACACTGAAAAACAATTACCTTATTCTATTTTTTAATGCATAAATGAGACAAAATCAATGGCTATAGTACGAAAACAGTTGTAACTTGCCTATGCTTTTAAAGGCAGTTACAATTGTTTTTAACTGACCCATCGGAAAAAGAATATATTCTAGGACAAATTTTCTTGAATGGGCCATGGACCAGACAAACAAGTCGCCTGAGTTGCTCACTTCGCAGTGGTCCTATTACACCCTGAGATTGAAGATAGGGATTCTGATGCGCTGAAAGTGCTATAACTGTGGCGGATGAGGCTTACCTGTTTCATCATACACTTTTCTATTTTCTTCATTTGAGAGTATACAATACACCTTCCCTAATGTCTGGAACTTCTGAGTGGCAGTTTCTTTTTCTTCTTCTTGCACTCTGTCTGGGTGAGTTTTTAAAGATGCTTTATGATAACCTTTTTTAACTGAAATTCAAAATATGCTATAAACATTTTAAATTTGTTTTCAAATTATAGTTTATAAATAAATACTTGCAAATTTCAGTTGTGATTTGCAGCAGATCATCTTTTTGCCTGTTTGGAGAGTTTAAGAGTTACTGTAGTATCGATTTTTGATAACAGTTTACAAACACTTTGGTATGGTAGAGTATAAATGGAATTTCATGAACTTGACCGACAAGTTTGTCAAACCAGTTCGGACAAAATGATTTTTTTTTTTACAAAAGAGGCATAAAAAATTACAGTCAAGGGAATTTCAATGGATCCATCGGGAAATTGGAAACAAGACTGATATTTTTAGGCCTTACCACTCAGTTATCGAGGCAGTGGGTAGGATCATAACCAGGTGGCCGGCTCTATTTTTTCCATTTGTTGCAGAAAAATTTCCCAAATTGAAAGATAATATTTGCATTATATTAATTTTTTGTCATCCAAATTCATTTCCTTGATATTTACATAAGTTTTATGACTGATAAGACCACAATAGTACTTGTATGTCATTAAGTTTTGTAAACGATGCAAGAATCATACTTTTAATACTTTTTCTCATCAATCCTATGTTTCCCAATTCTTCTGAAAACCACATTGAAATTTCTCAAACTGAACAGGCTAGGGCCTCTTCCCCCTTAAAAAAGCCCTAGGTACATCCTTTCCGTCCTTATTTACTTCAAATTCCAATGGTGTCAAAAATAAACAGAGAATCCTGGGGTCCGCCATTAGGCAGCAGTTTTGGACAAAGAAAAAGAAACAATTGTTATCCCTTTATAACTGCATTCAATTGAAATTCAATTATCTTGGTAATTATGGGGCTCCATATCATAAGTTTTGACACCAATTCCCACTGTAAATTGACACAATGGAGTGTAAATATATTATAATATCACTGATTTTGATATGGCTGCCTACTGTTGGCATTTTTGTATCAAATATTTTTTGGAAGTGGCTAGCCGTACGGGTCCGTACGGCTAGTCTGGGAGGCTAAACGTACGGACCCGTACGGCTAGCCAGTCCTCACTGGACAGGCTAGCCGTACGGGAGTTTTTCAACCAATCAGAATACAGAATAGGAATGAATAATAAATGTTATGTTTCTATTCGCGTACTTCCATTTTTTTTCGTTCTGTCTGTATGAGGCTTAAAAGAATACAAAATATATATAGTGCAAAAGATTAAGTCTATAACCGGACGACAACAGCGTAAAAATATATCTTCCTTGGTTAGGAAATTATTCGCTAGGCAATCAAATTGACACAACGTCTCATTGAACACGTACCCTGAGTCCCTGCATTGAATAATTCTTAAAATACGATCTTCTACAAAACTCTTATAACCGGATATTTACAATGTTATTATTTTTGCGGGAAAATGCTTGAAAGAAGGCAATTTTAATTTTCGTTGTCGTTGGAACATTTCAGAAATTACACATTTAAAATTACTTTTGGTTTGTAGATAAAAATCGAAATACGAAACAACTCAAATAACCGAAATCTGCAAGTCGGAAAAGCAATTCAGTGCCTGTATGACTGTGTTAATGGGAAAAACCACGGAGTCCCTGGAACTAGAAAGCCATGAATGGCTTGTGTCGCTCCACAGGCTTGAATTTCTTGTAGTAGCAAATCTAAGTTTTGACTAGATTTTTCGATATTTTGGGTTATACTGATGTTGAAATGATTTTCAAAGTTTTCACTATTATAACATATAGAGAAATGACCTCCGTCCATAAAATACATATTTTTCATCTGATCACAATAATTGTTGGTAGACTGATAAAGGGTCACACAAGGATCATTCATGTAAAATTTGGTTGATATCTATCAGTTAGATTCAGAGAAAATAATTGTCAAAGTTTCCTCTATATAACATATAGAGAAATGACCTCCGTCCATAAAATACATATTTTTCATCCGATCACAATAATTGTTGGTAGACAGTTAAAGGGTCACCCAAGGATCATTCATATAAAATTTGGTTGATATCTATCAGTTAGATTCTGAGAAAATAATTTTCAAAGTTTCCACTATATAACATATAGAGAAATGACCTCCGTCCATAAAATACATATTTTTCATCCGATCACAATAATTGTTAGTAGACTGATAAAGGGTCACCCAAGGATCATTCATGTAAAATTTGGTTGATATCTATCAATTAGATTCTGAGAAAATGGTTATCAAAGTTTCCACTATATAACATATAGTGAAATGACCTCTGCCCATAAAATACATATTTTTCATCCGATCATAATATTTTTTTGTAGACTGACAAAGGGTCACCCAAGCATCATTCATGTAAAATTTAATTGGTATCCATCAATTAGAACCTGAGAAAAGTCACTTTTTACCATATTTGGAAATTAGCCACGCCCATAAAATCCATGTTTTTCATTGGATCAAAATTTCTTGAACAACTTTGAAAGAGGGTCACCCAAGGATCATTCCTGTGAAGTTTGGTTGAAATCCATCCAGTAGTTTCTGAGGAGAAGATTTTTAAAGAAAAAGTTTACGACCTGACGCACGGACGGACGGACGCACGACGGACACAACGCCATGACAATAGCCCCAGTGGCTTTCAGCCAGTGGAGCTAAAAACTAAACGTCTAAGCATATCGCAAGTTAAGTGTGAATTTCTTTAATTGAAATTGATACGACAATCTTTAAATAAGGAAATAGAAAGAATGCTTATATTTTTACCTTTATTTTTTTAGCGCCCGTCTCTAATGAATTCTGCCCACCATGAATATTCTTTTTGTATCGGAAAACTTCCGAAACACGTTGAAATTTTTTCGGCCACGTTTACAGGCTAACGTCCGTTCTCATGATAACATTTGGTGAAATGAGAAAATCCTATTACGAGTTCCCAAAACGTTTGTACATTAGACAAGATTTTCAACAAAAATGACAAACAGGTATGTCTAATACTGAGGTATATATCTGCTAGTGGCCTCTATTTAATAACAATGAATTGCCGATTGGGCTTTCAAAACCAAGAAATAATGTTTGTTTCATTAAAAAACGGTGTGAAAAACAAACTCGGAAAACGTGACATAAAATACAGTAATTAATTAGGTCGATGATTGCAAAAAGCTTAGATAACAGACCATTTTACCATCATAATTGTTGTTACAGGCACTAACTAGTGTTTTATGATTATCTTTCTTTTTTCTAAACGCGTAATGAAATATAAATTATCATTGAACAATCGATAGGTGAATTCGAAGATGGTATAATATCGGAAATCAAATACAGTATTCTGATTGGTTGAAAAACTCCCGTACGGCTAGCCTATCCAGTGAGGACTGGCTAGCCGTACGGGTCCGTACGTTTAGCCTCCCAGACTAGCTGTACGGACCCGTACGGCTAGCCACTTCCATATTTTTTTTCGACTACCATTTTGAGCTTTGAGGGAAGTTAAATCATAATAACAAATGGAAATATGTGTAAATTTAAGCAAAATTGATTATTATCATTGCATTTATCATTTAATGCATTTAAGTTAAGTACTGTTGGAGACCAATTATCGCCAAGTACCAGTGCTCCCCACCACCCCTTTTTCTCGGTGAAGACGGAAAGGAAACCCTTCTAAATTACAAATAATGTTGACAAGAACTTCTTTTACTCAGTAAATAATTTATTGGGAATGAATATTGCGTCTTAACTGAAAATGTGCAGTTGGCGAGAACTGGTACTTGGCGAGAATTGGTCTCTAACCAGTAGATCGATATCCTATGTGTGCATGTGCGCATGCGTCGTGCGATGTGCGCATGCGTCGTGCTATTAACAGCTGTTTTTTCTCTTGCTGTTTCAGATCGCGAAAAATCGAAATTAAATCTATTTTTTGGCTTCAGGGATAGTACTAACTGATACAAGAAGATACTCTAACCGTTTTTGGGTGATGTTCCATTGATCAACGTAGATTATTAACACAGATAACGTTTTTCAAGTAATTTTCTTTTTCTAGATCCGGTGACCTTGACCCTTGTACCACGAAAACTCGTGACACAAAGTTTGTTTTGAAAATGTTTACAGGTTTGTTAGCCCCGATTCTCGTTGCAGCTTTCTGGCTCAGTATCCAGATAGGACCAGACCCAACAATAGAAGATCAACCCTTAGCTTTTACTAACCCAAATGTACTAAAACCAAGTTATTCACATGTCTGTGCCTGTTTGCTGAAATCAACTCGGTGGTCCGTTCCGGTCATGAAATACACAAGAAAATCTTCCCTAACTTATTTATGTCTTCTCTTATTGTCTTTATCTGCAGATGTAGAAACAAATCCTGGCCCTGATTTTCCATGTGGATCTTGTCAATATGAGGTTTACGACAATGACAATGCTGTTGAATGTGACACCTGCCAGAGATGGTTCCACATCAAATGTCAAAATATTTCAAATGAATCTTATTTCGATCTTGTAGCTCGAGACCAGTCATTCTCCTGGAGCTGCTCAATCTGTGAAGCACAGAATTTCTCTAAACATTCAAACCTTTCAATGTCTTCTTTTTCAACGCAGAATAGTTACAGCGCATTGAGTGAGCAGTCTGACTCTTATCATCGGAGTACCACCACAGGAAATCCATCCCAGAGACAGAAATTTAAACAAAATAATAATCCTTTTCAGCTTAAAGTAATTTCAGTTAACTGTCAGTCCATTGTCAACAAAAAAGCAGAATTTCTTTGCATGATAGATCAACATAAACCTGATATAGTTGTAGGTACAGAATCCTGGTTAAAAAATCAACATGCAGATTGTGAATTTTTTCCGAAATCCTTAGGATATACACCTTTTAGATTAGACAGGTCAACCAAAGGCGGAGGAGTATTCATCCTGGTTAAGGATACTTTCCTTGCAACAGAGCAGAAACAACTAAAGACTGATTGTGAAATAATTTGGATTAAATTACAGGTCAAAACATGTAAACCTCTTTATATCGCAGCATATTACAGACCGAAAGAATCCGATGTCCATAGCTTTAATGAATTCAAAAAATCTCTTGATCTGACAAGAAACCTCAAAGGATCTTTTTGGGTACTAGGTGATTTCAACTTCCCAAAGTTCTCATGGAGTAGTGACCATAGACCAGTCATAAAGTCAGGATGCAGTCATACCAACCTGTATGAAGAATTTAGTGATTTGCTTTCAGATTTCAACCTCACACAGATGGTAACAGAAAGCACCAGAGGAGAAAATATACTTGACCTCTTCTTAACCTCAAATCACACCTTAATTAAAAATGTAAAATGTCTCCCAGGTATATCAGACCATAGTATTGTCTCTATTCTTGCAGATACAAAGCCTCAGGTAACCAAACAACAGCCGAGACAGATTCATCTCTACAAAAAAGCTGACTGGAGTAGTTTCAAAATCTATATGGACCAAATTAAGCATGAAATATTAAAAGATCATCAATCTAAATCTGTTGAAGAAATTTGGCTAAGTTTTTCAGATGCAATCTCCACAGGTATCAAGAAATTTGTTCCAACTAAAAGACTAGGGAATAAGAGATCACTTCCTTGGATTACACAGCCTATAAAACGACTAATTAGAAAAAGGGATCAAGTTTATTTTAGATTAAAGAAAGATGGAAACAACAAGATGAAAACTGCATTCCTGGCTCTGAAAAGAAACATCAAGAAACAAATAAAAGTCTCTTACAATAACTATATTGAATATATTTTAGGCCTTGATGGAAACACTGAAAACAAGGAAAAAGCCACAAGATTTAATAATAAGAAACTTTTCAGTCTGATAAAAAATGCCAAGCAAGACGCAGCAGGAGTAGCTCCCCTTCTCGATAAAATTTCAGGTACCATCAAATCAGACAACACAGAAAAAGCAGATATATTAAATCGACAGTTTCAATCAGTCTTTACTCCAGTGACACCAATTTCTCTGGCTCAGTCCTGCCTTTCATCCATAAGACAAAATATGTTTTCCTCCTCTTTCAGTAAATATCCAGTCATGCCAGACATTACCATCTGCACTGGTGGAGTACAAAAGCTAATATCCAACCTGAAACCAGACAAAGCAGCAGGACCTGACAACATCAAACCTTTAGTACTTAAAAACTTATGTTATCAAATTTCTCCTATTTTGCAAATTCTCTTTCAGAAATCCCTAGATACAGGCACCCTCCCCCAGGTATGGACGAAGGCAAACGTGACACCACTCTTTAAGAAAGGAAACAAAGAAGATCCTGCAAATTACAGGCCTATATCCTTAACATGTATATTGTGTAAAGTTCTTGAACATATTGTAGCATCAAATCTAACTAAACATTTTGACAAAAATAATATTCTTTATGATTTACAACATGGCTTCAGAGAACGGCGCTCATGTGAAACACAACTACTGCAACTGACCGACCATCTTGCCAGAAACCTTACTGAAGGAAAACAAACTGATCTAGTTTTGTTAGACTTCAGCAAGGCTTTTGATAAAGTTAGCCACCTTAAACTTTTGTATAAATTGCAGGAACATGGAGTTAACAATGCAACCCTTTTGTGGATTAAATCTTTTCTTATAGGCAGAACACAGAAAGTAGTCTTAGAAGGTGGATGCTCATCCGAAGTACCAGTCACGTCAGGAGTACCTCAGGGATCAGTGCTTGGCCCTCTTCTGTTTCTCTTATATATTAATGACCTTCCTAACACTATCACCTCCCAAGTTCGTTTGTTTGCAGATGACACTGCCGTTTACTTAGCTATAGATAACAAGCAAGACTGTATCACCCTGCAAGAAGATCTAGACAAGCTCATGCAGTGGGAGAAAAAATGGGAAATGGAGTTTAACCCTAGCAAATGCATTGTCCTAAATATTACTAAAAAGAAGAAAAAGATTTCTTTTGATTACAGGCTACACGGACAAGTGCTAGAGACTGTGGACAATGCCAAATACCTAGGTGTTACTATATCTGAAGATCTTTCCTGGAACAAGCATATTGACAATATAACATCTAATGCAAATAAAACTTTAGGTTTTCTCCGCAGAAACATCCAGACCAAAAATAAGAAGATCAGAGAAACAGCATACAAAACACTGGTTAGACCCCAGGTAGAATATGCATCAACTGTTTGGAGCCCTTACACAACATCCTATATCAACAAAGTAGAAAAAGTACAACGTAGAGCAGCAAGATGGGTTCAAAATAATTTTTCTCATTATGACAGTGTCACCTGCATGCAGAAGGATCTTGGCTGGCAAACTCTTCAATATAGACGAGACATCACCAGAGTCACCATGTTTTATAAAATTGTGAATTGTTTTGTTGCAGTACCCATACCAACTTATCTTGAAAGACCAGTTAGGATCACCAGACATATGCACACAAAATCTTTTAGACAGATCCACACAAATGCTTCCTACTTTAAATATTCTTTTTTTCCTTATACAGTGATACTTTGGAACAGCCTACCAGAAACCATCATACAGCAACCTGATATTGCCGCATTCAAGAAGAGTCTTGATTCATTTCAGATAGTGAGCCTTCCCTGAATAACCAAAATTGTTTTACCAGATCTTTTAATCTAACACTCACAATACTTTTAAAATTTGGCACCCTAACCAATGACTAACAGTTTTTATTCCAGCACAGACGCGCACCTGCCAGTAATACCCGAAAGGGGAGTCAGGCAGTATATATAGATATAGATCCTACAGTTGGGTACCCGGCTACTGTATGTACAGGTTACGAGCTCGTTTGATGACGAAAGATTCTTAATATGTCCCCACAGAAATCAAAATAAAATCACAACAAAACAGACCCTCAGCCTGTGAAGCCTTTTTCGATACTCCAAGTATCCTGTACAGGTCTGTAGTTCCGAACTGTTCCTGACATTCTTCGAAAAATGACATTTTCTTCTTTTTGTGGTTAATTTTCGCGGAAAATTTCACAATATCTCGGTGTCGTAAGATTTGGTTGTACGTGAATTTACTTTTAAATAAGAGGTGTCACTCCGCTTTCATCTTGGGAAGGGCTCATGTAACCACGGCCTATCATAAGCTCGATACACGAAGTGTCCCGACATTCGTAAAATGAATATTTGAAAAAAAAGATTCGATCCTGCAGATTTCGACCGGAGGTTCCGTCTCATTAGTGCTGACATCGTAAAATAGACTTTCTAGACTAAAAAATCGTTAACATGTGAATGGGTTTTTTCTATCTATTTATATTATACTGCCTAACTCCCCTTTCGGGTATTACTGGCAGGTGAAAATGACATTTTTGTGGCTATTTGTTTGTTTTGATTACTCAACAAAGGTGTTTGTCAATCCAATAAAATGATAAACTAATATTGATAATGATAAAACCCTTGAGCGGATAACAGTCTCTTCAAGTTCGGGGGGGGGGGGGGGGGGGGTCCACTAGTTGCTGGATAACGTACCCCGGCCATCCTTTTTTATATCTGATCATCAAAATATCAAAGAGAGAGGGCTACATTATTGCAGCTACAGGGCCTTTTTCTAGAATTTGGGACTGAGAGGCCTTAGCCTGTTCATCCTGGATAATTTCAGCGCGGTTTGCAAAAGAATTGGGAAACGAAAGATTGAAAAAATAAAGTATTAAAAGTAAAATGCATGCATCATTTGCAAATTACATGATAAACAACTCCCTGTTTGGTCTTTTCAGTCCAAAAACTTATGAAAATATCAAAGAAAATGAATTTTGAAAACAAAAAATTAATATAATGTGAAAATAATCTGTCATTTGGGAAATTTTTATGCCACAAATGACATAAATATAAACGTTACAGTAATTTAAATAACATAAAAACTGAATATTCGTTTGGGGTAGGGTCCGTTTAAGTTTGCTACAAAAAAAAATCATTAAGAGTCAATGGCCAATCAAGGACTATATATTTAGAGTCCCTGGGTCAATTGACTTTGAATTTCTAGAAGTGAAAATCGCTGTTAAAGGAGTCAAAACAATAAAATTAACAAATGATTAGTAAAGGTTGCTTGTATCTGTTTTTTTTTTCAATTGTTCCCCAGAAGACAAGAGTACCGTCTATGGGTGCCTACGCTCGGCTGTTGACTGCTGGATGGTGGATGAAAATCTAAGTCGAAAAAGGAACATAAATTGCACAAAATGCATCTAGAGTTACACCCTCCTTTTGATAGTACATGTTGCTCTTTTGATGGTGAACATGTGTGGCAAGTTTAAAATGAATGTCATCAGTAGAACTAAGAGATATCACAAAATGTCAAAGTTTTCGCCAATATGATGATGACACCAAGGCTATAGCAATACCTCGGGGTTTCTCTAAAAACAGCAGAGCTCAAAATAATATATTACGTGTTCATCGTCAAAATATACAAAATACATAATGCAACAATGATTTAAAGCAGACGATTAATTCTATTGCATGTATATTTTGAAGCAGCATGCACCACTGAAAATTACAAGGATAAAAACAAACCCAAATAGAAAATATAAGGGCTCATTCTAGGATATTTTAAGATATTTTTCCCATCAAAGTCCTGGTTTTGGGGTAAAAAAAATGAGCCCCAATTTCATATAATATTATTAGCCTGTGCGTGTCATTTCCAACAATTTGACATGTGCGTGAATTAGGAAAATTGGCAAACATATACAGATAGTTCATTTAGAAGATTATCTTACTGTCTAAGAACAATTTGGGACTCTATCTATCTAGAAAGCGCACTGTGAAGACTATGGTCAGACTGTGCGGATCCACAGTCCAGGGTCTTTGCTTGGCGCATTTTTAAAAATTGTTAGAAATATCACGCTTATGCTCACTCGTGACCCGTCAAGCGAAAAAGGACCATGTGGGTAGTGCGTAAAGTCGATCCTAGTCAGACTGTGCGGATTGCGCAGACTGGATATAGTCTAAACTTTTCGCGCTTTGCCCGATTTTCTACATCTACAATGATCATTCTACACTTCTGTATAAGATTTTTTTGACATGCGATCACTAGTTGACCTCTACTGGAACAAATCTCTTGTTCATAACATTACTTTGTGGAGTTCCGAGATGGCCCCTTTTTCGCGAGACGGGTCACATATTTAGACCATTACATGTATAATTTTAAACGAATCGTGTGATGTTTTAAGACATTTCGAATCAGAATGCATCGAAAAACAACCCGCTTAACAGTTGCTATTGGGGGAGCAACTTTCCAATAAAGGATTTGTAATCACTGAAGATTCCTATCCCTTGAACAATAAAGTCAAGCGAAAACATACTATTTATTGGGCAAGAAGGGAATCACAGATACGGATAGATTTCGTTCGGTGATATCTACAATTTACTGTTAGATCCTCGTGCCAATTTTTCGAAATATAGAAAAACGGGTTATTAACAAGTCATCAAAAAGTTACTTTTTACCTATCAAACGATATTTATTGCTTGCATTAAATCGTAATGTTTTTACACATACATGTACTGTCATAATTGTAGTGAAGGGACCAAGTTCAATTCCTATATTATGCTTTTTAATGTACCTGATATACCTGTGACAATGGACCCAGCGCTTTCGTCAGAGCTCAGTTTTGAAAATACACCAATAGCTATAGGTGTACTTCAAAACTGAGCCTTGACGTAGGCGTTGAGTCCATTACCATAGGTGTATCGGGTAAATTTATAAAAAAACAACATATGATAGGAATTGAACGTGATACATTCTTTCCACTTTTGAAAATACATGAATGAGTAAACCTTACGGTCTTAGACAAGCAATACGTTTGATTTGAAAGGTAATTTGTATCCTTTTAAGGTATTGTTTAAATCTATTTTATCTATTTTGAAAGAATAGTACGGGAATTGAACCGTTAAAAGTAGATTTTACGGCCGACCGCGCAAAATCTATGTACATTATTTACGGAGCCAGTCAATGAAAGATTTTTTAACTTGAGGGGTATCAAATACATGCTAAGATTCTGTGTTTAGACTTTTGTCTAGATGTCTTGAGGGTGGATCGAGTTAAAATATCAACCCTTTTTAATGAACTAAAATACCCCTTAGATACGCACGCGTCTTCCTATTTGCTACGCTATATCAATGACGCACTTCGCCACATCAATGTAAACGGTAACAACCAGAAAGATATTTGAATCTTCGATGATGCATTTGGATGTCCTTAATTAGAACTTCGATGGTTCGTAGGCATGCGCAAGTTCGTATACTTTCTTTCTGACGTCCAATTTTTTCCTACTTCGTCATTGTTATCGACTCTGTAGATTTCAAATGTTGATGCTTTCGTAGCACTTAGTTAGTGGTGGGTGTGATGTAGCTTTAACATCCTCTAAAGCTTAATAATTTCTTTTTGAAGAAAAAAAATCAATCAAATTTCCAAAAACATTAAACAGGAAAATAAATTCCATGGTTCTTTATCTTGTAAGCCATTTATAGGAATCCTGGAATTGCCACCGGTATAGCCTTTTTGTGTCTCGATGTTTTTGAAACAGAGTTCGCTTATCAATGATTTTCAGCACAAGCTTAAATTATCAAACAATGCATAAAAAAGAAAATAAGATTGCTGAGAAAGTATGTATTATCTTGCCATTTTCCATGAAAATATTAATAACTTTATAATTCGATTTATGTAAACCTTGAAATATTAGTTGTCTGTGTTTCATCACAACCAGTCATGATTTCGCCTAGAAATCGATAAAACACAGTTTCTTAATATTCATGAAGGGCGAATAAAGCATTGTCATACCGGCTTTACAAAAGTTGCTGATACATTTTTTTTCGTCCGTCGACATAATGGCTAATTCATATCAGCAGAGGTACAGATAAGAGGGGGTAAAGTCAATCTAAAATATTTATTTCTCGATGAAAACTTATGTTGTGGGTACTCATTTAAATCGTCTCCACGAGACGATTCAAATGAGTACCCACAATGTGGCGTTTGTGCTATGATTATTGTTTTTTTTATTTAAAATCCAAAACACCCACTCTATCTGTGGAAAGAGTCAACATTTAAAGATTAATTTCATCGTCACCCTCTTTCGACCATCATGGAATATGCACTTCGTGCGACACTCGGACGACATTTTCGTTTGAAATTAACGTATAAAAGAAAAACATCAATTTCAAAAAGTAAAAACAAACAATGAAATTCAACAAAACAGAATACGGAATACCTATTTTTGGACGCAAAGAATGCGCCCGACCTTGAGGAAAAAGACCATTGAAAACGCCGTGAGCTATGAAATTCAATCAAATAATCTGAAAACTTAAAAGTAATGGTATGAGAAGAACTAAAGGCACATTTATGTCTTAACAATCTTTATATGATATTCACAATTCATGTAACTTAAAGCACTGGCTTAGGCGCAACTTACAAGGTCTCATCAAGAACCGAAGCCTGTATTGACCTGATTTTATAAAATGTTATCAGTCTGTTTATTTTTAGAAATAATTTGCATATTCATGATGCTAACTACAACGACTTTCAACTGAATGTTTTTTACTTTAAAAAATCATAAAGACTTTAAGACCTGAAAATGATTAAACGATAATAGAAAAACATTTTAGTGTTTTAAAATATCTATGTTATCTCACCAAAGCCTCGTCATGACAAATGATAAATTCTCCCAACCTCGACCAGATAACATTGATATCTTAAGATACTAACACACTATTTTCAATATATACTGTAAGTAATCTGAAAAAGAAAAAAGTTACACAATATCTTTCAACATTTTCATCTTTATTTACCAACAACATTGGGATTTCGAAAAAAATACCCACCCTATTACATACGAATTGAAAATGTAAACGTCAAATAGCAGGGGAGTGGGAGTGGGTGGAGTAAGGCTGATTGCTACAAATTTCGATTAAACTGTTATTGAGTGAAAACCAGGAAGAGAACTAATTTCGGGAAGAAGCTTTGAGATATGCAGTACCCAAATGCTTCTGTATCGGTGAATGATTACTGGGAAATTCGCTCCGTATCCTCTATATCGACTGAACGAACTTACATCGCACCGTAGTCACGTGGCCTCGCGGTCTTGAAAACAGCGTAATGCTGTGAAATCGAAATAAAAAGCCGATGAAAAAATAGAGTGGACTTATGTTTACGGTGGAAATTTCTGGTGTTTAATCGAGGTTTCTAGGGATGCGTGCGTGTAGTCTAACTTGTCAAAGACCGGTTCGGGGGCAGGCCTTCCGAGGACGGTTACTCTCTATTTAATGGGAAACGCCGGCGATGATGTTGTTAATAATTAATTGTTATCAACAAGTATTGGAGAGTAAGGCGAGTTTTAATGCCAGTGTGTAACAGTGCTTCTGGCTTGTAACATAGATGTTGGGGACGCATCAAGAAGCACGACTCGCCAGAATGCCTTGAATTTATTAGCTAGTGTTGTTGTCTTTAAGTGTTGTACGGTTATTTGTTCGTGTTACATACATTCCCGGGACAAATTTTTCTTAATAAATAGACGGGCCTTTACCGAGTTCTACCGAACATATTTGACTGTATTTACATGGTTTCTGTGTATATTTCCCGTCTGTCAAAAATCTTGACGTTTCTATGATATTTATCAATCAGTTGCCGGCTTTCTCAGAAGTGATAATTACATTCGATTAGCGGAGGGACATGATTTCCTTCGATTTATATGACATGGGCGCAGAAAAAGATCGGTTCCGTGAAAATTCATGCATGTAGTGAAGTGGTGGTGTGGAAAATATAGTAAAAATAAGTCAGCAATGCAGAATGGCAATGAAAAAACCATTCACCTGGCATCCGCTGAGCAAGATGAACTGTCTTCCGTTGTGTTGGCTTCCCCCGACGAAACCCTTCCGATCAAGAAGTTCGACTCCCAATTCGACGAGGAGGAAGATCGGATTGTATTAAATGTGGGCGGGGTCAGGCACGAGACCCACGTGGCGACCCTGCGTAAAATAGACAGGACGCGGTTGTCACGGCTTGCGGAACAACACGTGTATGAAGGAAAAGATGTTTATTTCTTCGATCGACATCCGGCGGTATTTAATTCCGTCATCGATTTTTACCGCACAGGTTGGTGATTTTTTATGTTCTTGGTGTTTTACACGTACAAATGTAATCTTATTGCAAGCCGATATATCTCCATTTACATAGGAAAATGAAACACTCTGCCATTTTGCCTAGTGTTCCCCCGGGATGCTGGCGAATGCATAATTTGTACGTAGAATCTAATGTATAATGTTTCCTTGATATAGTATCATTCCTTTAATGGCGACAAAAATGCAGTATCTAAAGCTTTATTCAAGCTGTTATTACAACATTTTGGTGGACGAGCGACATTATGGCGTAAGAAAAACTGCATAATTAGCTCTAAATATACATGAAAAACAACAGTTTTGCCGGAGAATTTGATATTCGTTCGTGTAGCTCTATGGTCTGAACACTCACATATTTCTAGTGTTTGTTATTTAAACAGAAAAAATTCAAAAAATGGCAAATAACACTAGAAAAATATATTTTGAATTCTTAAAACTGAGAGCAAAAAAAGCTCTTTGGGCCACCTGTGAGTAAAGAATTCCTTTTTGAGCCTCATTTATAATGCAATTTGGACATAAATCTAGCTTTAATTTTCACGAAACAAGGGTTACGGCATAGGCTACGTCATGTAGCCTAGTCACAAGATACGTAATTCCGCTAGCAATTCCTTATGCATTTTTTATTTTGAAAGTCAAGGTTCTTTTTTTATTGAAGAACTTTGTGAAGGAAGTCCATTTTTGCGCTGACAACTCTCTTCAAGATCCACTACATAGAGTTTCTAACAGTTCTTAGTACTATTTCTACACAAATTTTTACTTCGAATGAATTAAGCGAGGTGAATGTCTTGAACAATGTACAACAGATATTTAAAATGGTCGTTTAGAAAAATTGTATTTGACTGTTCAAAGTTGCAGTACTAGTGATTGACTTTAAGTATTGACAAAAATGCACAAAATATAATATATAATACACGATAAACGTAGACATTATAATCATTTTTGTAAATACTAATTTCGTCACATATCCCACTCAATATTGCGACTACCCGAAAGCCAAAAAGCAATTCAACGATTTGGGTGAAAAAGAAAGCAACGCACTCTTTCTGGACTAGGGAAATGTTCATACCTTCTGATGTTACATAAAAATGCGCAATTTTCGGTAGAACAAAATCACACTTTTGCTTTGCCGACCAATCGATAGCTCAGCGTGAAACGGTTGTAACTGCCTATATTTCTATAGGCAGTTACAACTGTTTCGCGCTGAGCCATCGAAATGCTTTATGTGTGCAAAAGAAAAAAAGCCTACTTCTGTTGAGGGAGAAAAAGAGCTGTATTTCTTGGTAAAAGAAAGACACACCTTTCCAGTATTTTCGGTTGAAGAAAATCACACTTTTGCTTTGCTAACAAATGCCTTATGTGTGCAAAAGAAAAAAAGGCCCTACCTTCTTTGAGGGAGAAAAAGAGCTGTATTTCTTGGTTAAAGAAAGACACAACTTTCCAGTATTTTCGGTTGAAGCAAATCACACTTTTGCTTTGCTAACAAATGCCTTATGTGTGCAAAAGAAAAAAAATGGCCTACTTCCTTTGAGGGGGGAAAAGAGCTGTATTTCTTGGTAAAAGAATGACACACCTTTCCAGTATAAAATTTACATGCACTAGCTGTTAAATCGAAAAATACATAAATATTGTATGTGAAAATTAAAGACTCCCATTTTTTAGACAAAGACGACATATTATAGATTTAGAGGAACATAAATATGTTTAATCTTGCTTGCTTTAAGAGTCGCGTCTTTGTTTATATAGTGTGACATTATTAGAACATTCTTTACCCATTCAAGAAGAAGAAATTTTAAACATGCCCAATGTTTAAGGGCTTTGTGGAAGATAATTCAATCTATGAGTTTGGTATAATTAGGAGACAACGTTTATTATTTGCGTAAAAGGACACTGTTAAGGTGGTAGCCTTTTCTCCTTTAACCAGAATTTCGTGAACATAATTATTGAAAGTTTTGTGGTAGTCGTGGTCAAGAGACAGAGCGTCGGCCTCTTCACCAAAGTTCCTCAGTTCGATTCCCGGAAGTGGCTATCGATCTTGATTTCTTTTATTGGCCCACAAATTCGGCGCGAGTATTGGTGAATTTTCTTGAAAGCAGAATCGAGAGATATTAATCTAAGTTGTAAGAACTTCGTTGTTAAATACATAGGTTTAAATCAAACTATTTTTTAAAGTTGGAAGCGTTAGTCATGCAGTTAAGATTTCGTGATTTCTTGCATTGCTGGTTAGTACAAGAATTAAGGATTTGGTTCGGCTTGTTCTAAAGTGTAGATTCCAAGATTATTTTTCTTTAAAAGTTAGACGTAATAATATGAGATATGTGGTAGTTGAAATACATTGTGTGTGTGGCAGGGGTTAGGGGGTGGGGTTAGGGGGTGGGGGTTGAGGGGGACAGGTTACATCATTCCAAAACTGAACTCCTGTGTGGCGAATACTCATTTAAATCGGCTCTTTAAAAATTGGTCTTGATCCGAAAAAATATTAGTATACGTATTTTTCTGGCATTATTAGCAAACTTTATACAAACTTAGAAACAATGGTTAAGAGATGTTATGAAATTTGAAGGGTTTTATCGTAATTTTAAAAGTAACACAACACTTTTGTCTGGTTTACCATTGTTCTAAGTCATTTTTCGTGTCGAGTTTCCAATATGATATCAACATTTTTTTAGGCGGGACATCCTTACCATTTTATTAATATAACATGCTATTTCCGTTTTGTTATTTAGAATGTATATGCGATTTTAACCCTTTATTTTTAACATATAATGGACAATAACAAAACATCTTGATCCTTCTATAGCATTTAGGATTTAAAATGTGTATGTTTTTTTTTTTTTTTTTTTTTTTTTTTTTTTTTTTTTTTTCATTTTCAATCCTAAAATTTGCTTTAGGCCTACCGCCAATGGACAAATTTGAGAATTACTTATAGAAATGAAACCGCTCAGTAAAAGTTTAATAAATCACATCTTTGCGGACTGACCAGAGGAGAAACTTTTTTATCGCTTGAATTACATTTTTCAATTGTAGAATAGATTTCCGATCTCATAATATGTTTAATTTAAACTGTATCTTTGATTGAGCACTGCTAAAGCCGATTTCATTTTCTATGTCTATCCATGTTTCCAAGTTGAACGTATTAGCGAAACGTTCAAGAAATGATACCCTGCTTTGAACGTGTATTACGTGCAAAGCAGGGTTCCATTTCTAAACGTTCACAAGCGTTTTTGGAAATTTTAACACATGGCATGGTTTTCCATATCTTTTTTTAGCAATTTCATTATGTATTATAAGTTACAAATATTTTTGTCAAAATATTATGTAAATTCAAACGCATATTTCGCCGCTAAGTACATTTGTATATGGACTAAAAAGAGAAGTTTTGTGTTTTCCACAACTTCGATGATGTTTTGTTTATTCGTGATCTTCCCATTAAAACTGGGAGCCAGAACTTGTTTATACACTCTCTTGCACTTAATTTGGCAGAAAGAATGATCCCCATTGGTAATATTAACCGAAAACAATTAACCCAGTCGTATTAAATGATGCGCGTTCTTTTCCCTTATAAGGAATAATTAGCTGTTTATAGCATTAAAGTATAGTTGCAAAACTACGGGCCAAAATCTAAGATCGAATTCCTTTACTCATCTTTTCACTTTTTTTTCTCATAATATCTGGCGACCGAAAATGCGCACATGTATATACAGCTTGGATTAAGTGCCGTGTGCTGGCCTGATGGTAATAAAGAAATTTCTTCCTTCAATTATTTCCTTTGCTCGGGGATCTGAGCCTCGCAACTGCAGCTTATTCTAGGTTGCCCACCGGAATAACAAAATTCACGAAATCTTGAATTATCTATTTTCGTTTGTCTCCACAAATGGTAAATATCTAGCAATTTAACTTTCTATGCGATCTAAAATGTGGTTGATGAGATATTTGTGAAAACACTTGTTTCAAATTTTTCTTGTTCTCCTTACCAATGCTACTAACACGGATTTGTATGATGCATTGAGGGATAGCCACGACATTCGCTACGCTATTTGACGTTGAAAATAAAGCCATAAAAAACCCTGCAATGAGCGAAAAGTTACGACCTTTGCCAGTCTGCATAGTCCGTGCAGTCTAACCAGGTTTTATTACTCTTTCACTCCCAAGATGGTCTCATTTGAATTTATATTTCAACATAGTTTAGATAAAAGACATGTTATTGTCTTAAATATCTATGTTATCTGGTAGAGGTTAGGAGAATTTATCATGACGAGGCTTTGCCGAGTCATGAGGATTTTTCGCAGCCGTTCAGAATAACAAAACGTGTCAAAACGTTAAAAATTATACCCCGCTTTGCACGTTAGTAAACGCGCAAATTGGGGTATAATTTGCAAACAGTTTGTGACGTTTTGTAATCCTGACATCAGGGCAGAATCACGAATTGAAGAGTATACCGGATAAAGAAATTTCAATCAATTTAGGTCTTGAATTTGTTTCTCTTTTCTTAATTCTTTAATGTTTGTATTTTTCGCCATCTTGTCTGCGAAGTTTCAATAACGATCAGTGTTTTCTCCGAAAAGAAGATCTGCGAAATGGACATTAAACATTGAACGGATGATTCAAGTTTCTCATCGATTTATCCTTAACCATAGTCAAAACTTTCTTTTTAACTATTGACCTGATAAAAAAAAACATTTCGAGGGGTACTGCGAAACTACTAGAAATGCCTATTTATGCTTTTATAATTACATAAACAGTGAGATGATCCCTCGAATTAGTATCAATCAATGAAAACGAAATTTGATTCAGATTTGGTTCATAAAGACTTTTTCATCATTTAGATCTACATTCTTTTTCCAAGAATTTGTTTTTAATCTATTTTCTTAATCTTAATCACATTCTCAACTGCAGTTCTTTCTTTCTTTCTTTCTTTCTTTCTTTCTTTCTTTCTTTCTTTCTTTCTTTCTTTCTTTCTTTCTTTCTTTCTTTCTTTATGAATTCTATTCTACTTTCTTTCGTTCTATTATGAATTCTTTTCTACTTTCTTTCTTTCTTTTTTTCTTTCTTTCTTGCTTTCTTCTCTCTCTCTCTCTCTCTCTCTCTCTCTCTCTCTCTCTCTCTCTCTCTCTCTCTCTCTCTCTCTCTCTCTCTCTCTCTCTCTCTCTCTCTCTCTCTCTCTCTCTCTCTCTCTCTCTCTATCTCTCTCTCTCTCTCTCTCTCGCTCGCTCTTTCTACTTTCTTTCTCTCTATTATGAATTCTTTTCTACTTTCTTTCTTTCTTTCTTTCTTTCTTTCTTTCTTTCTTTCTTTTTTCTTTCTTTCCTTGATAATTGCATTGATAATTGCATTGCTAATTACGCATTTGCAACGTCCATGAAAAGAACAACTCTGGGCACAAATTGTGTAGTATGACCTATCTTCCTCGAAATTGAAAATGTAACTGTCACGCGAAAAAAGACCATCTTCAGTTAGTTACATCGTGAAATTGGCATTCATCTCAATCAAAACCATTCTTAATCGCTGACTTAGCGCTCCATTCATTCATTCCAAACACTCACTCACTCAATTAAAAAAACGCTAAATGACTAAAAGATAAGATCTTTTCAAAACATTGCCGGAAAAAATCTCTATTTCACTAGCAAAATAAGGTAATAACCCACTTCTAATTCACTCAAAACTCACTCCTCGCGCTCATTCAATTTCATTCCAAAATTATTCCAAAATCATTCACCTTGTCAATTTCACGATGTTTTTAACTGTATGAAGTGCTTAAAACCTTGTCAGACAATGGGTGTGGTCAGGGATCGGTTTCAAGTCATTGCCTTCAATGTTAACCGAACTAAAGAAAGTCTACCAAGGAACCTCTGTGGTAGGCGATTTGAATTTCTTATCAACCCGGAATCTGCAGGGCATATTAGCCCAACAAAAGACTGGGGTAATACGTATACGAGAAGAAAAGAAAGCTAATTTACTATATCAATAGATAGAAAATTGTGATGCGGCTGTTTCTTTATATTCTGTAACTGGCATTTTCTGATTTGCTTTCGGGGGAAGATCGATAGTTTAAGAACCGATATTTCTCAGTCATCATTCAGAGATCAAATAAAAGTTCTTGCATTATTCAGAAGTTTCCTTGAAATGTTCTGCAAAGAAACACTTACGCAAGCAGATTTTCGAGACTAGCGTTTTCTTGCGGAAGCTATGTAGTGATGTTGGTGCAAGTTACACTGAAAAGCTGACTTGTCATATCGATGTTTATATATATTTATTTCCTCCATTTTTTGGTGATCAAAAGTTATAAACATTTAAGATAAACAAAATTAATAGAATTAGAAATATAGAATTCAACAATAAGTAATTATAGATGGAGAAGATGAAAGAAGACTAGCTACTTAAAATTTGTAATAAAGGGAAGGACAGAGGTACAAATAATAGGGGGTAAAGCCGGTCTAAAATCTTTATTTCTCGATGAAACCCTATGTTGTGGGTACTCATCTGAATCGTCTTGACCAGACGATTCCAATGAGTACCCACAACATAGAATTTATACAAGTATGTTTGAAATAATCTTGTTTGGAATCCAAAATACCCCCTCTATCTGTAGCTCTTGAAGGAGAAGGAAGAGGAAAAATAACAACTCGAATGTGGAAAAGGAGGAGTCATGACTGGACAACGCGAAAGGTGAAATATTTATTACTGCATATAAACGAATATAGACACTTACATCTACAGCCCATTTTGCTCGAGCGACCACGTCTATTAAGCGACTACTTTTAATAAGCGACTTTCGTAATAAGCCCTTTCGCCGTAAGTAATATTTCCGAAAAAGTGGACATTCTTAAACGAAAAAATGTTTTTAATTCAATCTTATGACGCTAAAACCTATTAGAATGAGACGATTCTTATGGGTTCAAACATCCTAAGATTCGGTCAAAATTTTGTTACAATCTTAATATTCTAGCGAAAAACAAGTCTTTTTATCATTAATTATTGTATTAAGCGACCATTTTCATAAGCGACCGCTTTTCAATGCCCCACCTTAGTGGTCGCTTAACGCAAGTTTAACTGTATTTCGCACAGATCCATGGATGTCTGTATCTTGTATTCGACAAAAATGATTACACACTTGTATGTTATCCGTTTCGGAAGATGGGGCTTCTTGGTTGTGCAAAAACTGTTGAGCCTTGTCTGACTGCGTGGTCTGATTAGGCTGACAAGAATAGGAACTTTTCACTCTTATACATTATCTTCTAGGATCATTCTACCTTATTGCAAAACCCCTTCGGAATGGTACCTCTAGGTTCTAGCAAATCATTTTTTCAAGAACCCATTCCAAGGAGTTTACAAATGACAAATTTCATCCTGACGGATCACAATCATAAGAAAATTTACATATATATGTGACCCGGATTATGGACATATACTAAACAATTTCAGAGGTAATTCACGTTTTTGTCAACAACCTACCCACGAGATAAATTACATTGGTTTTGAAACAAGTAAGGAAAGTGAGCAACTCATTTGAATAGATTTATTTGATCACCATGTAATTTGTAATTACTAGATTTGTAGTTGCGTAATATTATAAAAATAAATTCATGTACATCAAAGAAATCATCTTAAAACTTCCCGGAAATTCGACAAAATTTATCAATCAAAATCCGTTTAAGCCTTTTTATTTCATATTAAGGATTGGTCGAGTGCCTGTTTTTGACGTTTCCGTGCATCTCAATTCAATGTTGACAATCCACAGGTTTTTGCCTAAGGATTTTACGTCTCTCCTTTTTGTTTTTTTTTATGCAAATATCGACTTTGTACAGCAAATCATTTACAGTGATGAAAAGAGTACTTATTGATTTCATGGAGGTATTAAACTAAACAAGCTAATCAGACTGTATGAATACGCCATATGACAGAGAAGTGTTATTAGGATTTTAGTTCCATACATTCATGAAAAAAAGTATAATCTCTTCACATCTTATAATTTAATATCATGCAGAATTTTTCTAAAGATTTAACCAATATAAGATTTTTGCCGGACTACTTTTCGCGGAAGCTTGCAAGTTAAATATCTTGCAGAGCGTCGCTGGATTATGTATATTTTTAAATACTTGTTTTACGAACTTAACCGATTTCAAATTAAGTAGTCCCAAACGCCGCTTAGTATAAAGAGTATCGCAACTCAAAATCTAAAAAGAGTACATCGACGGCATTTCTTCAAGAAACGCGAATATTTCTTTTATAAAATTGCAAAAACATAGACAAAGAATAATCAAAATTTACCTGGCTGAAATTTCGAGGGGTCAGTGCAACACTATTGTAAGTGCCTATAAATATATAGGCACTTACAATAGTGTTGCATTGACCCCTCGAAATTTAATGTATTAAGACAGTTAAAACGTACACCGGATATAGCCAGGTTGTATGACTATACCCGGTATTCGTTCACATTTTGAAATATATTCTATTTCTTTATACTATACTTTTGTCTTGGTCATTTAAAGTAGATTTAAGATATATATTTATAAACCGGGAAATAATAGAATTTATCTGGTAATAAAAGGGAAAGTAACAGTTAGTTATTTTCTTTCGGATTCATGATTTTTGACCGAAAATTTAAAGAAGGAATCTATACTCGTTGATTTGTTTGTTTGAATGGGTTTTACGCTGCTTTCAACAATTTTGCAGTTATATCGCGGCGGTCGGAGCACCTAACAATGGATTCCTGGTATTTCTTTCACCTGTACTACCATAACACCCTTTCCTAGCCTCCGACTGCTATCTCACATAGGTTTACGATTATCTACCCATTGGTGGGAGACAAACGTCGGAAAGGATATTTGCCGCCACCGGGGATCGAACCCACGACTTCCAGATTGAAAGTCTTATGCCTAACAGACTGCGCTATGGTGGCGGCCACTCTATACTCGTTGAACTGACAGAAAGTAATATCTCGTAGACTAGGACAAGAGAGTAATTGGTCGTCATGTGTAAGGTGCCAATTTTCCTATTTGTTTGTTTCTCGGTAGTGAGACAAAATTACGGGGGGTTTAGCTGTAATTATGTAGACATTCGCCTTTCTTGGGCAAATTCTGAATTACTCTGAGTACACCTATTAATAAAGTAGATAAGATATAGGAGGTGGACAATGACCTACGAAGACTTCAGAATTTTAGATTAAAGGAAGCTGCCCTGCGTTCAGAACGGAAAAAAAACCCGTTTGTGAATATTTGAAGTAATGACATTTGGCCTGTTTTACTAAAGATTTTACGATTATTTTTTGCGTAAATCGAAAATCAAAGTTGCTTATACAGTAGTAACTAAATATGGAACTCTGTCATGCGTCATCTAATTGGAATCGTCCTCTAAAGAAGATTCTTAAGAGACATTGCAAGGCAGAATCTAACAATGAATAAAAACACCAGGTACGATTTTAGATTTTGGCTTACGATTATTTTTTTTTCGTAAGATGTTTAGTAAGACGAACCCCTGTTTTGCGCGTAAGTACACATTCAAAGCCTGGTAACAGTTCCTAAATATCTTGGGCCTTATTTCCGACTATTTTTTTTATTATTATTATTTTAATGGTGCATCATTTTGATAATTTTAATCATTATAATAAAGGTTTCTCTGTGTTAAAATGACTTTTTTTAAATTCAGATCGTTAAAAGTGCTGTTTCTTTTTAAATTGGGACAGATCAAGTATCACAGGAAAAGGAGTTTAGGAAAATCCTACTAAGCATAAAAAACTATAGTTGTCATCGGATTCTCTTCAAACTTGCACAAATTATATGTACCACAAAATAGATCATTCATTTTGAAATCGGGCGTCGGTCATTCATTTACGGTAATAGATTATACTTTGTATAAAATCGAAACTTTGCCTTTGCAGTTAGACCGACCTTCGTTATCGAGTAGGTAACATATAGAGGATAATCGTTTGTTTCTGTGTAAGATCGATCTATTTCATTGAGTGAACAACAAGTTATATTTTCACGAGTTGCGGAGCCACGAGTGAAAATATAGCTTTTGTTGTTCACGAAATGAAATATTAATCGATCTTACACGAAAAACAAACGATTATTCTATTTCTTTAATGCAAACATGAGATAAAATGTGAAATTTCTATGACATATTTTCGTAAAGCGCGTTATTTTGCACGTGATTGCTTTGCGACGTTCATTGTGACGTCACTTATTTCATCCCGCATAGATGACGTCAGATTGGATGAAATGCACAAAAGCAGGGTATAAGTTTTTGATAATTTCACTGCTTTTGCGGTGAGATTATCAAGTGATAATCTACCGATATTTCTCGATAAACCACAAAAATGCATTAAAGAAAATTCGGTCTTGTAGAGAGAAATCAATAGAGCGTATAAGGCCAATTCTTTTGGCCTCTTATTCTTTCTTATCACGACATGAATTTGATTTGGGAACAGTGTTAGCTTTGATTGTTGAATATCAACAAATTGTTGCAGAAACATCACTTAGATTTTACTCCGTGACGCCATCATGGGAACGATCCCCAAATTGACAAAATTTAGTATTCACTGATTTTTTTTCTTGAAAATATTCACCTTTTTTTTATTCCGAGAACGGCATTAATTAAGTTAAAGGACACGTGGATTTGAGCTTTGATCATTAAGAAGATGTTTTTTTCAATTCTCAATATTGTATCAAATTAACCGTTTATGACATTGCTGGTTTTGTCTAGACCTAAAACGCTACGTGAACGTAAGGTTAAGTAGATCTCTAGGACTATAATATTCTGTTTGTTTATTATTTGTTGGTGTTGTTTGTAATATCATTATTTTCCTCATTTTCTGGTTATTTTTTGTTTTGTTCTGATTTGTTTAATGTTTGTTTTTGTTACTTTGTTAGCTGTTTGCTGTTGTTGGTGTTTTTTTGTGTTGTTGTTACGTAATACCTACAACGCACATCGGTAGACCTGATTCAGAACAAATGTTTATGACCCATATTCCGTACAGACGAGTAAACACTATGGACGTCGCGCACGGTAATGCGGCACTTTTTAAAAAACGTCACCCTCTGTGTTATAAAACTAATCATAACAAGACAAGACTCTTTGGTCGCACCATCCTTATATCTTACATCTAAATTACGCTTAAACCATAGCCAATTTATAAATCAAACTTTTCTTGCAAACCTTTTTCGTATGATTTCTTAAAAAGGAGTTTCAAGTTGTAATTTAAGCGAAAAAACGCGTGTAACATGTAACATAAAAGCATCACCGGAAGATACCCATCTTATATTTCATATAGTTTTATAATGTTTAAACTGCTTGAAAGTACATCAAATCTAAACTGGCATGACATCCAACAATTTTACCTACGGATATTGAAATTTAACCACAAATAAGAAAAATACCGTTTTATGTTTAACAAAAAGTGAAGCTTAACATCAAACTTTAAGACGCCGAAAAAATGACGATTTTCTTTTGTATTTTATTTAAAAATGGTTCAATTGCAACCAATCTTTAAATTAAAAATATTATTTTTCTGTTTTTCTTAAATATGTAAATAGATATCCATTTGAGTTTTAATCGAAAAATTGATAAGCCGAAATTCGTGTGGAACGAAATCTTTTTTTACTGTCATAAAACTGTTTTTTCCATTCTTAATACGGTAAAAAATGCAGTTCCTTTATTCATACTATAATTTAAATATAGCTAAGAAATATTATTTTTCCCTTAATAATCATATTAAAATTTCATGAAAAAATATTTTCGAATAAATGGGCCAATATTGCCCGAAATCGCTCATGTTATTTTCGGAAAGCAAAAAAGAATGTTTGATACATTTTACGCAAAGACTTGTATTCATGGACTGTAAGTCGTTGTTCTAAAGACCCAAGAATAGTGAGTTCGAAGCAAACTAAGCAAAATGTAATAACTTTTTTCAAACATTCAAAAAAGAAAAAAAAAAGTGTGTGTGTGTGTGGGAGGGGGGGGGAAGGGTTGCGTCATATTCCTTTTACAAAAACGCATGCATTGATGACATCACTTTATATAAACAAGCTGCTATTAGTTCGAATTGGTCATTGCAATAAAAATAGGGTCAGATTTACCTCTTCATTATAATATGAATAATGTTCAAAAGAAGCGTCTTGCCTAATACATCTTCATATTCATAGAGTGGAAATAAGCCTAACTCTACAAAAGGCTTTATCCAGTATTCGCGTGTCTACACATTTATGCGAAGTTGAAAATAATATGACATTTTGCATTCTTCGCGAGTGATAGTGGCGGGTTTTAATTATTTAATGATGACTATATAATCTGACTTTGCTATAGCTGTGGAAAGAGTGAGCAATATAATAATTACGTGTACATTTTTCTGACAAGCAAACACACACACACACAAAATAAAAAAAAAAAAAAAAAAAAAAAAAAACACTAGACGCTACAATCGACGTTCGCTATTTTGACGTTACATTTTAGTGCTGCATTACCGTGCGCGACGTCAAGGCAATGATTTCTGACTTCCAAAATTGCGATAACGCACATACATCTGCGTAAATTATGTTATTAAAAATCGTCGGAAAACAGCCCTGCTTACTTGCATAAATGGCAATAATAGATATTCGTGCATGATATTAATTGTAACAAGATGGCATGAAGTGTCTCCCGCACATGGCGGAACTGTATATCAAAATAACTGTATAAATAATGGATACGGCAGATAGAATCCTCCGAGAATTATGGTCACCAAAAAGACTGGTGGAATACGGGAATATTTTACTCTGGGACTTGTTTGCATTATCTGTCTTCAAAATAAAAGTTTTAGTTACGTGTTGGCGTCCTGGGATAAAGGAAAATCTTCGAAATTTGAAAGAGAATTAATTATATAACGAGCTCTCGGATTGGTCGACCCATTTGTCCCGGCCAATCAGAATGCGGATTAAAGAATTTAATCGCTAACAGATTTATTTGTTCTTTTTTTTACCGGACCACAATTATTTTAGAAAAATATTCCTGCGTATAAATCATTTGTACGTCTGTAATGATAAACAGCGAGGTATCACTCTCTAACCTTATAGGGAAAACACGAGAGCGCGAAAATAATTTCTAACATGATCTGTCATATGTGTAAACGAAACATGTATTTTGGAGGGAAGGCTGGGGAGGAGTACCAATTTATCATGTATGAATCCTGTCAATTTCTGTCTATGTCGATTGCATGGTTCAAAGGTCAAGGTTAGTTGTAAACTTACTCTGAAAATCCGATTTCATCCTCCTTTGCTATATATATATATATATATATGGGTTTTCACATGTCCTTGTGTGGAAAACTTCATGGAAAATTGAGAAATTGCTTCTTAAAGCAATTTCGTATTCGTCTACAATATTTTCAAGAGCAAAAGACAGAGATTCTTTTTAAATTTTTATAAAAAAGTTTCTAAAATGCATAGTTAGTAACATCGTGAAATTGACATTCATTTTAATCAAAACCATTCTAAAACACTCACTCAGCGCCCCATTCATTTATTTCTAACAAAAATTCAAAATTGAAATCATTAACGTTTGATTTGTCCTTGAAGAGATATGAAGCTATTTTTAGAACTTTATTGCATCTTTTATTGAAGGGATGTAATCAATTTCGCTAATTTTGTTCATCCTGAAAAAAATAGCGATATTGGACTACCTAACTGAATATTCACTCAAAACCCACTCATCGGACTAATTCAATTTCATTCCAAAATCATTCCAAAAACATTCACCTTGTCAATTCAAGATGTTGTTAGCTGTTACTCCCTTGAATATGGACAAGTCTATATTTTGTCGTCTGGTAATAGTATGAAGGACGTTGTCCGAACTTGTGACCTCTGGACCGTGAGGCCGACGACCAACCCCAGTACAACAGACATCAACTCAATCTCTAATTTGCGTAGGACTTGCTTTTCAATTATTAACTTGTATCACAAACTAACAGACACAAACAGCGTGATTATATCTTGTGATTTTGCTAAGATACATTTAAACTTCTCGTAGGATCAGATAATATTTGTTATGGAAATAGCTAAATGGCTGTGATCACAAAATGATACATCACAATTATATGATTAGAAAGACAATTTTCGGTAACATGTGTTCTGTGAAAAACGTCCTCAAAAATTTTAGATTTAAAAGCACGTTGTTAAAACTTCATTTGGAATACATCTTCGAAATTCGAATGAAGTCCTTGGTTGGCTTTCATGATGACAAAGACAGTTCGGGAATCCCTTAAGGTGACAAAGATAGTTAGTAAATATTTATAATAAGTATCCATAAGATAAGATAAGATAAGATTAGTTTTATTTAAAGTCGGTAAGACATTACAACAAATAAAATAAGCTAGCAAAGCTTTTGAACCGACACATACATACATATTACAACATATTCAAAATTAGTTTCTAAAATATATTAGTTTTAAAACAATTGGTATTTATTAAGAACATTGTCATATAAAGCATTAATATAAGTTTTACACCAATACAAGAGATGGTTATCACATTTATAAAAGTAAAAAGCATTATTAACATTTGATTTATAGAATTGATTAGTATACATAAGCTTAAATGAGAATAAGAATTGAAACTATAAAGCCCACCCACCCCCTTTCCTGAGTAGTATTAGAACCCTACTACCACAAGGAAAGAAACCCTCTAAAGTAATATATTCAGAGTTTATTTTCATAAAAGGGGCCCCTACCAAAACAAAAATTAACATACCCGGTAGTAAGAATAGCAAATTGAATAAAAAAAGAGGTATTTTATCCATAAATGCATATTATATGTATGTACTTTCTTTCTGTCTTTGTAGCCTTAGTGGACAACTGTCTATCTTTATCGCTTGTATAGTACAACTTTTGTGTCTTAGTGGTTTCGAAGGACAACTTGTCTGTCCTTGTTTGTATGTTTTACAATTTATTCTGTCCTTGTCGATTTGCAGCACCTCTTTTTAGTCCTTGTCGCTTTGTTGTACAATTTTTCGGTATTTGCCTCTACAAATGATAGCTTTTCTGTCCTGGTCCCTTCGTAGTACAACTTTCTGTCTTTGTGGCATTGTAGTACATTTTTTTATGCCATTGGCCCTTCGTATTCTGCGTAATTAATGAACTGGCAGGGCGGGGCTTAACCGTGACGTAATTTGGCGAGTTTACTTTTCAATAGTTGGGATTCTTCCAAATCCTAAAACGTAAAGGATTCACGTGCTTTGAGAGAGTGAACACAATTCATCGTTTGGTTACCAAGGCCTCGTGACTTCAGCTTGAAGTTACGAGGATTTGGTTACCAATCTACGATTTAAGGTCTCGAGTTATTTATGTCGACTCTCTTTAGAAGTAGGTTATTTTAGATAAAAGCTTATTTCCCTTAACCTTAAGTGCAACGACCCGTTACTAAGGCTCCGCCCTGCCAGGGCATTAATCATGGATAATAGTATAAGTTTATATCTTTATGGCTTTGTAGTACAACTTTTCTGTCTTTGGCGCGTTGAAGGATAACCCTTTTTTTGTCTTAATCGCTTGTAGTACAACTTTTCTGTCTTTGGCGCGTTGAAGGATAACCTTTTTTTTGTCTTTATCGCTTGTAGTACAACTTTTCTGTCTTTGGCGCGTTGAAGGATAACCTTTTTTTTGTCTTTATCGCTTGTAGCTAAAACTTTTGTGTCTATGTCGCGTTGAAGGATAACATTTTTTTTTGTCTTTATCGCTTGTAGCTAAAACTTTTGTGTCTATGTCGCTTCGAAAGACAAAGAGGATGCTATGTATTTTCAAACGTTTCGTGAACTTTTCTTCCCGAATACAGGGTAGGTTTTGAAAAAAAATACTGACTTTTGTTTATTTTGAAAATGAAGCGTCGATTTATTAAAGACAATTGATTTAACGTTAAACTTAAACTGAGAAGTCGAAAATTACAAAAGAGTTTCAGAGTATCTAAAATAATCATATAAGTGTTGGTTTTTTTTATTATTTAAAATCAAAGGTGACAACAAAATCCCTTTTTTCTATATTTTGATATTTCATAAGTAATAAAACAAATTTCGATTTTATAAATCGTCGATGTAGTTCTAAAGTATGGTAACTACAGCTTGATAAAAGCTGTAATTGCAAGGATTTGGAATTACAACGACGAAATATATTCCGAGAATTTCTTGATATTTCGATGTATCCGTAAAAGTAAGTACGATTTTGTGAATCAATACCCTTGACACATTTCTTATTAAAAACGAACCAAGTAAATCCGTAAAATAAATGTTTGAACATCTCAAGCAGAAGACAACTTGGGTTTTGAATGTTGAAGGAAAAGGATTGAAGATTGTAAAATGTTAAAACTAGTCCGTAAATAAAAGGATAACAATGGCCTGTGCAGTCTTAGTAGGGTCGATACTTGTTAAATTTAAAATTTATTTCAAACAAAATGCCAGTTTTTCGGAAATTTCAACCTTTCTGACTGCAGTTTTGCTATTTCTCCCTATAATAACGATACAGAAAGCATGCAGTGAATACTAAGAGCAGACTTCAGTTTTATGTAGGCTGATCTGAGTACAAAGAAATATATTCTGTATTCTATCATGCAGTGAAGCCTGTATTGACCTGATATCACCTGTCTGAAAATATGTTATCAGGCAGTCCATTTTTAGAAACAATTTTCTTACATTTTCACCTGAATTTATTTGATTTTTTAAATGTTTATTAAAATTAAGTGCGAAAAAAGTTGCATAATAAATAGAATCACACGTAAGTGTCTCAAAATATCAATGTTATGTGGTCTCTGCAGAGCGAATTTATCTTGACTCGACATAGCCTCGTCCTGATAAATTCTCTCAACATCGACCAGATAACATTGATATTTTAAGACACTAACATATAAAACTCTATATAAAGCTTTGTTCTCAGTATGAGTATTTCATCTCCAGTAGGGTTGTAAGATTGTTAAAAGCATCTCAACTTGAAGGAGCAACTAGAAGGATAAAAAGTAGAACAAATATGGGATTGCATTCCATAAACTTTATTACTTTAATATCATAAACAAAGCATTCTCTTCGATAAAACTTAATAGATCATATAAAATGCGACTTCAAGAAACTGGAATTTTGCGCAGTACGATGAACCAGCCCTGCGTCGACGTGCAAAAACGGTTGCGAACGTTTCGAAGTTGTACCCTGTTTTTAAGGTAGTGGAACCGAAATAGTTGCGCAACGTTTCGGAAGTAATGGACTTTCACAGTGTTAACCGAGGTTTCCTAATGATATTCATTAGCAAACCTCGGTCAACATTGTGGAAGGTCAAGAGTCCCAAAATGATGCGGAACTATTATGGTCCCACTACCTTAATGAAAGTAGGGAAAAGCTGGACAAAACGCTCACCCTAGGCAAAACATAGTTTTAAAACCACTACATTTGCTGTAATTTGAATATTTCCCAAATTTTATAAAGTTATTCTGTAATTCTCTGTTTTACTTGGAAATAAATTAGAAATATATATATCGAGAAGCTACTCGAAAATAAGATTGAATCGATAAGATAATATCGACTTACATCTTGACAAAATAACCAAAGAATCTTTGTTGACCTTTTACTTACATGTGAATGATCCATGATGGACAAATTAGTTAATTTGGTCACAGGGACATAAGGACAACATATTAAAAGAAGAAGAATAATAGGAACAAAAGCAACATACCAAGCGATATTTCATGGTAGACGTTTTGCACCACCTGGGCGTTTTGCACCACTTTACCCTACGCGTGCAAATAGAGGTAACCAAACGTTTCGCTTACGTTTAACGTTAGGTAGATAGCCAATAATTGTGCATGTTTATGTCTTATGTCTTTTTTTTTTCTTTTTCTTTTTTTTTAAATCCTAGTATGGCGCTTGTAAATATAACAAAACACGAAAATGAAATGACATTTCATATCAGTAAAAAGATTTAAAAATGGACTTATTACGTCGAGTGTATATAAACCGTTCTCCAGGATAATCTGCCGAAATGACAATAAAAGTGATGATAGACTTTAAATCCAATTCTTTAAGAATGCAAACTTAGACAAAGTGATAAACGAAATCAGTATTTTATTACCAAATTTATGCCAAATGTATAGATAAGAACTTATGGACAATCAGTATGGCAATATCCATGGTTAAATTTCTTGATGTTTTGATCTCTTGTCAATATTGCTACCCTGAAATTGTCTCAAAATAGGGAGCGTCAATCTTTGAAGCTGAATCAAACCTCTACAAATTTTGAGTATAAAAAGGAATCGCATGTGCCTTACTCCAATGAGTTTGCCTTTAATGTGAAATAAGAATTTTTGACATGGAATGTGTCTTTTGTAAAAAGTCGCCCTTTTTACATGACTGAGGCATTTTTTATTGACGTCAGTATATGATACAGGTAGAAACTACAGCTATTATTCCGCTCTGTCCATTAAGGTAGTGGACCCGTAATAGTTCTGCAGCATTTCGGCACTCATAAACTTGCACAATGTTGACCGAGGTTTCCTAATGAAAATCATTAGGAAACCTCGGTTAACATTATTAAAGTTCATTATATTCTAAACTTTGCAGAACTTTTACGGGTCCACTACCTTAACTTAATGAGCCACGCGTTCTCGGGTCAAAATTTACGTCCAATCTGAAAAAAATGGTTTGTAAGCTACCCTGCGCTCAAGAGGAAAAAGGGTGCAAACTGTTTGAAAAGTAGACCTAACTAGCACGAAGATTCACTTGCATAGCGGGAAACAAATTTCCAACAGTTTGTAACGTTTTCACCGTCCGATAAGCAGGGCTGGATTCATATCAAAATTAACGGATTAAGAATAAATGATCACACAAGATAAGTAACAGAATTTAAAACAAAGACCAATTAAGCCCGTAATAAATTGATAAGTATTTTGTAATAAGTTGAAAGAGTTTGAACCGTTAATTTATAGAGTTGCAATGAATGGATTATGTTTATTGTTCCTGAAAAATAGATTCGGTTACGTCGGAAATCCCTAATTAATAATGAAAAGGTTATAATTTACTGCGAAGGTATGTGGGCCCGTGTGGGTCATAAATTAGGAAATAGTTATAAATAACTTTGAACGTTAGTTACCAAACTTGATTTGTTGGTACAGTTATAAACATCGTGACATTGACATGGTGAATTATTTTGAAACAAAATTGAATGAGTTCGATGAGTGGGTTTTTAATTTAAACGGAGGTAGTCCAATATCGCTAATTTTGTTCAGGATTAACAAAATAAGCGAAATTAATTTCATTTTTTCGATAAAATATGCATACGGGTTCTATAAATACCTTCTTATCTCTTCAGGGACCAATCAAACGCTCGTCCTTTCAATTTTGTCTGTGAAATCGCGATTTTTCTCTCTCTGTATTTACTTTGAACGTACATGTTAATCCTTTCATTTTAGTGATATTGGGGCGTTTTGAATGGTTTAAGTGAGTGTTTGGAATGAATAAATGAAGCGGTGAGTGAGCGATTTAGATTGGCTTTGATTCAGATGATTGTCAATTTCACGATTTTACTAACTATACTTTCCTGGAGGCAAAAAGGAAATGTTGGCCGACGGAGGTCAATCAGAGTAGGAGTTTTGAAAAAAAAAAGAATATGGTCGGCGTGCAACACAAAGCTCGAAACTATAGCTGTATTCAAGCTCTACTGTGGTATTGAAGTTCTAAGATATCCAACGAATGAGAAATATGAGGCCCGCACACAAAAAGGGACCATATGCAGAATGTGTGAAAGTGTCGACCTGGTCAGACTATCCTTGTTATAATTCGGCCATCCTGACAAATAGCTCGTAAGCTACATATGGATTAAACATCGCGAAATTCCGATGAAACCATTAAAATTAACCCGCTCGGCGAACCAATCATTTACTCAAAAATTCCAAATTTGTTTTAAAAGAAATCATTTCAAAATCACTCCAAATGTTTTAGTTTTTTAATCAAATAATTACATGATTTTATTGCCAGGTGTTGATTTGTAAGCCTTTAATTTGTAATTGAAGACACAAAAACAGAAAAATAAGGACATTTTATCAAAGGGAGGCCTCGTTTAAGTGACTTGGTGGTCGATGCACCCGACCCATAACCTGGAGGTCCGTGGTTCGAGCCCCACTGTCGCCGGGTGTATTTATGGGCAAAATACTTCATGGCCAGCCCCAGTACACCCAGCTGTAAAATTGGGTAGCAGTGGGTTTAAGCCACTGCCTCTCTCTCATGGACGTAAAAGCATAAGGATTGAGTGTTTCGTGAGCGATTCTATAAGCTTTATAAGCTTTCATCGCAATCGAACTTGAATAAACTAATATAAACTTAAGGGGGGGCAAAAAGCTATTGCTAATTGCGTCCGATAGGACAACATCATCAACGATCATATTTTAACTGCCTTGCAAATTATTGAAAACTCAATTATCACGCTCACTCAATTTCATTGCGAAACCATTCCAATATCATTCGCCTTGTCAATTTAACGATGTTGTTAACCGTAGGTTTATCTTCTTCAATGTTTCACGTTTTCTCATAGTGTGATACTACGCAGTTGTAATTGTTCGATCGTAATTTCAATTTGTTTCATGATGTTCATGTCAAAGACCAACTCGTCCAAGTTTTTGTCACCTGGGGTCATAGCTCAGTCTCTAAGATCTATGCATTTTGCCAAATGAATGCAGACATTTATTCCCCCCTTGTGCGTTCGATCATGCCTGTTTTGCCACTGCCCAGGGGACTGGTTCCATTTGCAAATTAGCATGGAGACCATTGATGCGCTCGTAACGGTAACCAGACCCCCAAATTACAGTGCTGAAATGTTGAATTGAATCTTTTCGTAAGTAAAATTGATTAAATTTAGGTACTTTTTTTTGGAAAATCCGGTGAATTTAATTTTTAAATCTTGTCCTCCAAAGCCAGAGTGCTAAGCTGTTGGGAAGATGGTGTAGGAAAATAACAGTGTACAAATGCAACTATGCAGACTGATATTTGTCTACGCCATCTACTTGCCCGTTTTACTCTCAGTGATGTCCGTGGTCTAGACGTAGAGCGTCGGCCTCTTGACTCAATCGGTCTGAGTTCGATTCGCGGTTATCGATCTTGTTTTTTCATTGGCCCACACATTCGGAACGAATTTTCAAGGAAGCAGAAAAGAGAAGGATTAATCAAGGTTGTAAGAACTTGTTACCCAATCGATGTAAATTAAATAGGTTTAAACCAACTCTCGGATGTTTAAAATTCAGTTTAAAAGAAGAGAAAAATAACCCACAATTAGTTCTTCGTGTGAAAATTAACGAAAGCGAATAATCTCGATTATGACTGGACAATCTGCGCAGCCCGGGTCATTTGTATATATAGTCAATCTTGCTCAAGCGACGTCTTTTAAGAGACCATCTTTATTAAGCGATCGTTTTCCAAATTCCCATTCTTTAAATAAAAATTTTAAAAAAAGAAGGTATGGTTGGTCTAAAAACTATTGAAAATAAATCTTATGTTGTTAAAACTCACCACAATCGTCTATATGAGACGATTCTATTGAGTTTAAACATCAAAGGATAATGGGAATTTTGCAATGATATGAATTTTCAATCAAAAAGTATGTATGTGTATTAAGCGGCCAGTTTCTTTAACGACCACTTTTTTATGGCCCCGTTAGTGGTCGTTTGAAACAAGTTTTACTGTACCTAGAGCACTCCCTTTAGGTGTCTTTTATACGAAACCAGTCAAAGATATTCTCGACAATTCACATACTCATACAATGAAGGGCAGCTTAGTGTCAAATAAAACATATGGTTCTATACAGTGAACAGAAGCCGTTGTCTAGTGACTAGAAACATGCAAACGGTTTTGTTTTACCGTATAAAATGCATGATTGCATGTTTCAAATTGTCAAATACTGCAGCCAATTATCGATTAAGATTCCAGCCGTTTTGTAAATTTCCTAAATCATACAACAAATGAGAATTCTTGTCATGCACTTGAATAGTGTTTTCATTCGATTGTTCTAAGGAACGAACGCTAGGTACTGTTGTGTTATATTATTCATTAAAGGGAAAGCTTACTGTCAAATAATACATATGGCTCTGTACGACTGAACAAAAGCCATTCTCTGGTGACTGAAAACATGCAATATTTTGTTTTACCGTATTAAATGCACGACTGCATGTTTCAAATCGACAAATACTGCAGCCAATTATTGATTAAGGTTCTAGTTTATATCTGGCAATTGTAAATTATTTTGAAATAATTAAGACAAATACGAAATTGCTTCAAAAAGAAACTCATCTACTCAAAGAACTCATATTTAAGTTGAAATGCTTAAACATGCATGTATTTTGATACTGAGGTAAAATTAATGTTTTGCAAATGGTGTGAGGTTGTTTTTCAGACGCAGATTTCTGTTTGGCGAATTGCGAATGAAAATACATGTGACGGCGTTTCCTAAATAGTCTATGCTCAATTGATGTTATTTCTCAATAAGTTTTCAAATGATCATTTCAACTTCAAAACAGCGGTATTATCGAAATTGCAAATTCAGTATTTTGGTGTACATGGTTCCGATTACCTTCAATGTACACCACTAAAAATCCTTCGCATTTTGACAAAATTTCCTTGTTATTCCGTGAGTCCCAAAGAAATCGCATGCCATCGAAACCATCAATTGTTGACAATGCAAATATTTATGGATGGGTTTAAATGGGTATGATAAATCCGAAATGGTTGCAGACGGAGAAAAACTGTTGTCTTTGATAAGGGTTTGTCTGAATTGAAAGAACACACTATCTGTTATGTCACAAAAGACAATATCCAGTATTTATTACAAACGCTTATCTGTGAAATAATCATTATAGAAAATAAATAATTCAAAATGAACAGCAATCAAGCCCACGTGAAATTCTTTAGTTCGGGTCTATTTTCCAACCTTCAAGGACGATATTTCGGGTCTAACGACATTTTAATGTACTATTGCCCGCCCCTTCACGAGAGCGGAGACAGTGTATTATCTAGTCCTAACCCATCAATCAAACGGTATAAATAATGCACGAACCCACAGCTTTTATGGCCGAGACCGGGGGATCTAACTGCCATACTTTCGGAAAATTGAATATGACTCGACGACATATTCGCAGATTCGATTTAATAAAGGTTGACATAAACCTTTCCCAGTTTGTGACCTTAGGTTTTGCACAAATATATTTTGTGGTGGGTTGTTAATTTAAGCTGACCTATGAGCACTCTTTGAAAGTCAAGGATTGCGGATTGTCATTCGTTCTTGAGATAAGATTATATGGTGACCTAACTTCACTATTTTTTATCAATCTGACTGAAAATTATCTTCTGATCCTTGTTTTTTTCTGGCTATGATGGTAATAATAATAATGATATTATTAATAATATTAATAATGAATAAATAAATGATAATAATGAAATTCTTTCTTTATGAAGTACACCAACTCTAACAAGGGACAATAAAGTTTTCGTCTTAATTCTCGTTAATTAAACAGTTAAGAAAACATTCAAGAATTGGGGGCATTGCACATATGCAGATATTCTGGGTTTAAGTTTGGTGGAGTATAATAGACAACTCATTAAGATGACATCAATATACACGCAATTAAGGTAGTCCGACACCATTAGACACGAGCTCCAATTTTATTTAATAATTATATAGAGTGTACCTTTACGATAATTTGACAAAAATAATCAGCATAGCTTACAATGTTTTTTTCGGTGAAAATTGGGATTTTTGAAAATACCACTTTTTCTTGCAAAATGCCAAGCAAGGGAAGATAACAAGCTGAATGATAAAATCCAATGTTATTGAGTTGGAATACATGATTCATTGAAAGGAATTGTAAAATATTAAATTATTAACATTTACAAGACGAAAATACAGGAAAAACGTTCTCGAAAAAAATACTCTTTTATTCACAAGAATCTAGGTTTTATTTAAAAAAAAAAAAAAATACCCAACCGCATGTACAAGTGAAATGGAAATAATATAATGAGAAATAGAAAAGGTAAAATAAAGTAGGTGTATCCAGGCATTTTTGGCCACTTTGCTTTCCAAGAAACCACCAACCCTCCAAATTCAGGCGCTCGCCTATTTTCATATTCTGGTCATAAATATCCATAAGACAAAAGTTTGATAATATATGCTGTAATACAAAACATGTACCTTATTGATATTTATGTAAATGCAGCCCTATGTTCAGGATGTACACCCCTTTTCCCGAGCGCTTTGAGATGATACCCAGCTTTGCACGAACACATGTATACGTGCAAAACAAGGTATCATCTCGAAAGCGCTGCGCTAACGTTTTTATCGTGAACGCAGGGCTGTTTAAGTTTCAATTACTGATAATCCAGGAACGTTGTCAGCCCAATTAGCTCAGTTGCTAGAGCACAGGACTTCAAATGCATTGTAGTTCGGCCGTGTAGGTTCGATTCTCGGGCTGGCGCACTATAAAACTAATTGTCTTTCGGATGAGACGTTAAACCGAGGACTCGTGAGACGGTGTTTTACACCGAGCACTTTAAAGAACCATGGCGGATCTCAGCAGTAATTTCGTCATGTTTCCTTGCACCATGCCCCGTAACAACTTACCGTCTTCTGCGGGGGGGGGGGGGGCGTCGTTATGGGCATGTGCTACGGTAGCGACGATAAATAAACGGAAATACACACTCCAGGTACGTAGAAAGTAATTAAGAGGGTTAGGTGGGTTAGATGAAGACTTGTTCCTTTAGGGTTCTTCTTTCATTACAACACTAAATAAAATTTAGATTTCTACACCGGTAATAATTACAGAGAAGGAAGGGGGCTTTTCTTTTATACCTTTACTAAGGAAAATGCATATACAAGAAAATATTATATATAATCAGACCAGACCAATCAACAGGTATATCAGTCATAAGATGGTGCATTTCAGATAACAAACTATAAGCGTCCATGACATACTAAATATCTAAGTGACATTTTTGGAATCTTCAAGAAAAATTATTCAAATGACAAAAGTCAGTTGAAACGCAATGCAATTGCAGAGAATAGTCAGGTTATAACATTATTATAAAAGGAAAACGTACTTGCAATAAGTGTCTTCTCACTTTCCAATGATATAGGACACTTGTTCCAATTATTTGAAATAGATATTTTTTGTTAGAATGAAATTTACTTTGCTAAACATCAGCATGCCTTTCTATGTCGGGCGCGTTTAATATTGGTAACGATATATTTTTAATCTTTCCGCATTTTAAAAGACATAAAAATACAATCCACCAGTATTTAAATTATATCAAGATCGAATATAAATAACAAAACATGTATCGGTATTTTGCTTTGCAAATGTTGCACTCATAAATGAAGAGTCTCTATTGATCATCTGTAAGCCATACGCTAGAAAGGGAACAGAGCAACAAGTAAAGCTACAGATAGTGTGGATGATTTTTAACTTTAGATCTAAATTGAATGATTTACCGAACAAAAACCCTATGTTGTAAGTACTCATTTGAATCGTCTCGTCGAGACGATTCAAATGAGTACCTGCAATATATAGTTTTATTGAGAATTAAAGATTTAAGAATCAATTTTCTCCCTCCGTTTGGATCCCAAATAATTTACAACCACAGAAGTTCCCTCGTATTTTCCATGTATCACATCGAGGGGGTATCAATATAAAAATGACACAATAATAACCGACATGCTTTTAGCAGTTCTGAGTCATTTCCATGAATTATTTAAACCACCGACATCGATACTTCAGGAAAAAGTCAAAAATCATTAACGGAAAATATTCCGTCGTCTAAATGTTTTATTTATTCCTGTTTATATCGCAGGGGCCTCGTAATGTGGCCCTGGTTATAAGTATTTAATGTTACTGTGAAACCCGCCAACCATAAAAGGCCCATCTTGGTACTAAAATAGAACAGAAAGATGCATCTATGGTCAAGTTTAGAAGAAACGGCAAAGCTTGTGCACATAATATTTAAGGAAGAATTTTTTTTGTCAAAAAAAGGCGTCATTTTTTATATTCGTCTATTCAAATTTATCTCGCGCCAAGGCATAAAGTTAACAAAGCTTGCGAGCTTCTTAGAAATTGTACCCCAAGATGCTCCTCGAAACGAAACTAATGCGTATTTCAAACAATTCTGGTCCCTATCTTGAACATTGGCCAGGACCTTTACTTTCAGTGGCGCCACTGATCTGATAGAGAAAAAGGGGTTATGTTGATCCGGTTGTGTAATGATAATCATTGGTTAGATTTTAACCGTAAGTTTAATTTACCCAATCAGTTTAGTTGTTACAATCGGTACAATTGAAACTACGAACATGATTAGATGTTAATAACGTCCGTCTATAAAACCAACGGTGTTCCGTTATACAACTGGAGGGGCGGGAAGCTATATTTACTGTGAAAATAGATTTTAAAATTGGACCGGATCTTACTCAGATCATCCATTTGTTTTAAAGAAACATTACACTTTAAAAACTAGAAAATCGTAAGTGAGATAGAAAGAAAAAGAAGCAGAAAGATAGAGGAATGAAATTGGCAAAAATATTTCACAATTCTGTCCTAGATTTTTTGAGGTTATAGCCTTCATACGTGAGTTTAGGCGCGAATTTCGTTATTACCATTCACCCCTACGCTCAATTCTAGACCAAGTCGTACCTTTCCCCTTTCTTAGTGACAAGATTCCTTTCCATTGCCTCTTTCACCTAGAACTTGCTGCGTAAAAGAATCAAATATTTATAGACTGTCTCTGCTGCGATCGAAAGTTTCTTTGTACCCGCACATCGGCATTTCCCAAAACGCCACCATATTGAGTGAAAAATAAAGAAATAAAACTGATTCTACTGGAATTGTGACCTCTCGAGACATTTGGTAGTTTCAAGAAAGTGTTCTACTTTTTCTTATTTTCCTCTCTCTTTTTTTATGGTATTTTGATTGTCTTTATTCTCACAACTAGTTTTGGTTTGAACATAATTGTGGTAATACTGACATTACTGATAATCAAAATAGTAATATTCATAATTATTATAAACATGAAGATGATGATAACAAAAATTACAATGATTAAAATGATAATAACGAAAAATATTTTCATTATTATACTAGTGGTAGTAGTAGTAGTTTTAGTAGTATAGTAGAAGTAGGAGTAGGATTAGTATAATTAGGAGTAGTAAGAGTAGGGGTAGGAGTATCATCATTATTATTATTATTATTATTATTATTATTATTATTATCATTATTTTTATTATTATTATTATCATTGACGTTTTTGCCTTTTTTTGTTATTATCATCATCCAATATACAAATTTAATTTTACTAAATGACATTCTTGTATTGAAATAAAATTGCAGTCAAAGGAGTACGGGTTTTACTTTGCCTTATATCTTATTTCTGGTTCCCAGATATAGCCTTCCTACAGTCGATATTGCTCGAGCGACCCCCTCTTTTAAACGACTAATTTTAATAAGCGTCAACCATAAAATGTCCATTTACAATAGAAAAAAATGGAAATAACTAAACAAAAGTTGTTTATATGGAATCTTATGCCTTTGAAACCAATTAGAACCGTCTTAATAAGACGATTCTAATTGTCTCGAACATCATAGTATTGAAACAATCTTTAGTAAATATAGAATCGACTGATGGACAACAAATACATCGAGGCCTTTCTATTGCTTTTTTTATTATCATTTTTTTAATTCTAGTTTGATTAACATAGATTGGTAGAACATTTTTACAGCGTAAATTAATCCCAATCGATTCTGCTTCCTTTAGACCTTGGTTCTTTTTAAAGCCTATCAATTTAAGGCGGGGGAAAACTGGTGAATTTTTCAGGAAGCAGAAGAGGGAGAGAGATTAACCTTAGTTTCAAAAACTTGTTTCCCGAACGATGTACAAAAAATAGACTAACAAATCGAACATCCCTCCTGAGAGGGCAAATTTTTTGACAAAATCAATAGCCCAAAAATCAATCTGTAAAGGGCTTGATCGAAGTGCCTTCTTCACGCAAGCTAGATTAAATTATAAATCTTTAATTACTCAGTTTCTCCTTATATGGTATTTAATTGTGCATTTACGACTTAAGCTGATCATGAAATAATAATGGCGACTGGGTTTCACGCCCTGATGGCTGAGAGCAGAAATAACCTTTACTTCGTGGGTGGTCGCAACCACAATGTCGTAACTACGGCTTTATTCAAGATGGAGTTAAGATATTTTAGTTGGGTATGGACGATATAAGTTATTTATTTTTAATGTGTGGGTGGATTACATTCTAAAAAAATCATTAGATATGCGAATGTTCGTCTCGCCTCTAAAACAGTCCCTTTAAAATGCATTTTCTAGACCTCTGTGTATCAAAATAAATTTTAGAGCAAATATCAAAATACATAACCCATTGAAATTGAAAAGCCTAAAAAGGAACCCATAGAAAACGGTAGCAAAAAGGAGGAATGAATCTATTCCTTTTCTATTGACAAAATTGAATCATTAGAAATAACTTTGTTGGGTTTTTTTCAATGCGTGTTGATACTCTAAACATAATTCCACTATTATTTACTGAACCCCCTGTCATAAGAATTCGAAATGTCCTTTCTTTCTATTCAAACAGTTAAAAAAAAAAGAAAAAAAGAAAACACCCCTTTCTGTTATGATTGGGGCATTTAAGTCTGAAATATATTACGCTGATTCTTGCGTTATAATTTCTTTTTAGTTCCAAACGTTTATGAAAAAAGGATGTGTTTACTTCACAAAGTTTACACATTGAAATATTATGAACCATTTTCATAAATGTCACCCATCATGCGAAAAGGGACAATTTGGGAACTCCGTAAAATAAACATTTGAAAAGGAAATTGGTTGTAGTACAGGCCAACCAGGTGTCGCTTTTAAAAAAATCTTTCACAGGCAGGTAGATTGATTATTCTAGATTAAGACAAAATAGTAATGTACGAAGAAAAGTTTGGACCCTAGTCAGTCTGCGCAATCCGCGCAGTCTGACTAGGGTCGACACTTTATGCACTTCCTAGATTATCCATTTTTGCGCGACGGGTCACAAATACGAAATGTTCTTTCGAAACAATCGGATAAGGGCATACCGTTCCTTATTGTATGATAGCGATTCGTCTCTCTATGCTTCAGGGCTGGATTGAGTGATCAAGATATTTTGTCTTTCAGTTAAAAACCAAATAAAACTCATAATGTCAATGGGCAACCAAAATGTCGTTACTACAGCTTTATTCAAGTAATAGTTACGATATTTTTGTCGTTGAACGTCGATAAATTAGAATGTACAGAACTTTACCACTTGATGAAATGGAATATTGGATATACTGTGAACAACGCGATTCTAGTCAAAATGCTTGAAAACCCAGAAATATTCAGAAAATATCGATAAAACCTGCATTGAGGACACAGTTTGACGGAATCCCACGGGACTTTCATAATACACCTGATGATTTCGACAAAGCGGCGAGACAGTCGCCGGCTGACAGCTGGAATAAGATGTAGTTACGTTGATCACTTATCGATCACTTATCGATGTTTTAGGTAAACTCGAAAGTATCTGAACTTAAAACTTTATTGGTATTTTAGATTTAACCGACACAAAGTAAAGATGATAAAACTTAAGTGTGAGTTTCGGTCGGACGGTCGAAAAGAGCTAGGGTCCCAAAAAATTGGCATTTGAATGCGGATGGTCCCAAAAATTGGCATAGGCATGCGGATGATCCTTGAAAATGGTAAAGGCATGCGGATGATCCCTAAGATTGACATAGGCATACGGATGATCCTTAAGATTAGCATAGACACGCGGCTAATCCCTAAAATTGGCATTTTTATGCGGATGATCCCTAAAATCGGCATAAGCATGCGGATGATCCCTAAAATTGGCATAGGCATGCATATGGTCCAAAAAAAATTGACAAAGGCATGCGGATGATCCTTGAAAATGGTAAAGGCATGCGGATGATCCCTAAGATTGACATAGGCATACGGATGATCCTTAAAATTAGCATTGACATGCGGCTAATCCTTTAAATTGGCATTTTTATGCGGAAGATCCCTAAAATCGGCAAAGCCATGCGGATGATCCCTAAAATTGGCAAAGGCATGCGGATTGTCCCAAAAATTGGCAAAGGCATGCGGATGACCCCTGAAATTGGCATGGGCATGCGGATGATCTCTATTGATTTTTAGAACCATCAATCAAAGGTCTGGTCACTAAAATGACTTGAACTTTGTAAAATATGTAGGAACATTGTTGCCCAGGTGATATTATACGTTATTATTCACCCGGCAGGCCAAGGCTTAGCCGTGTCGTAATTTGGCGAGTTTACTTTTAAAAATGTGTGGTTCTTTCAAAATTTAGTGGAGCCCATATGGTATTTTGTAAAGAAAAAAAACCTTCTTCTCTAAAACTGTTGGACAGAATTCAACCAAACTTTTCAGGAATGATGCTTTGGGCATGCTCTTTCAGATTCCTTCATTAAATATGCACTGGGCTGATAGCTTGGGAGTAATGGATTATCCAAAAATGGCCCCTTTTGGTGAAATATTCAAAAATCATCTCTCAGACTACTGGTCACATTTCAACCAAACTTCACTTAACTGTTGCTCATGCTCATGTTACAGTTAACAACATCGTGAAATTGACATTCATCTCGATCAAAACCATTCTAAATCGCACACTCATCGCCCTTTTCATTCATTCAAACACTCACTCAAACCATGCAAAAACGCTTCAAACTCACTAAAAGGGGAAGATCAACAACGACATTCAAAATAAATAAAGCTAGAAAAAAAATCGCGATTCGCTGTATAATTCAAATTGTGAGCGTCTGATTGATTTTGAAGAAATTGAAAGGTATTTATAGAACTTGTATGCATATTTTATTACAGGGAGGTAATAAATATCGCTAATTTTGTTCATCCTGAACAAAATTTGCGATATTAGATTACCTTCAATTTAATTCACTCAAAACTCGCTCCACACACTCATTCCATTTCGTTCCAAAATTATCCTTCTTTACAATTACACGATGTTCTTAACTGTACCACAACTTGTACATTCATTGACAGTTTTTTACGAAACTTTCACAAAAGGGGTCTTTCGAGTAAAATTGTTTGTCAACATATTTTCTTTCTTCAACATATGCATTAACCTACCTTGGCTTTTGATAATTATCAGCTTACAAATAATTAATATCTTTGCTTAATAAATTTGATTCAATTTATTGATAAATTTTCGTAAGTCGGTAAGACATTAAGTGCCAATGGAGCCATACTGGCCCTCTTGGGCCTCTTGTTAATTTAGTTATTGTAATTTAAAACCTCAAAAAAAGAAGCAACACCTCTTTAGTAAAAAAAAAACACTTGATTATATTATTTTAGAGTACTTAATGGTGCACAAATATCATAGTTCAAGTAGACTTAAAACTGAAACTATGTGATTGCGACGCTTTAACTAATTTTCTACAATTTCACACCGAAATGAAAAAAAGAAGATTTAATCTATCTTAGCCTCTAAATTAGAACACTGTTTTCTTTTATTTTTTATTTTTTTTTTTTTAATACTGAATAGAGCACAAAAAAGCATAGTTCAAGCAGACTTAAAAAAATCGAGACCGTGCAATGCCGACGCTTTATTTCATCTTCTTAATTAGAAGTATTGATCCCAGTCTAACGAGAAAGGTTTGCCAGCAATAACAAATACTCGAGTTGTTAACGATCCCTTCTTTAAATCATCAGATAATACGAAAACTGACATCCGCCCTGCTTAACGCCGCCGTAGACGAGAGGTTTTCAGGTGGATTGAAAATGGATGCGTTTGAACTTTTAGTATGCAACGTGTATACGAAACAGGGATATAGGGCACCTTTTGGTGAAATACTCCGAACGCTTATTTGCGAAGACGGGTTAGCTCGGTCGGTAACATGTTTTATTCAATCATACGGTCTTGAATTTAAGGCAAGGCTTGCACATCTTCAGTAATCCGATATCTGACAGAAGTCATTGCACGTGACACGCGTCATTCGTCTCCTAGCCATGGGCGCCTTATGAGGATGTGCAGCTTATGGTCATGATGAAATGTAGTTAAAATGGAGTGAAAAACGATAGGAAACTACGTGTATGCGCACCTGTCGACACAATATAGCTGCAATACTGTTGAAAGCGACGTAAAACACAAATTAAACATACAAAATTAAAGTGCAATTTATTTTCGTAATGAACAGTTCTTGAAACCTGCAGGGTGACAGAAACAAGCTTCAACTATTGCGAACGTTTTAAAATGATGCCCCGCTTCGCACGTATGTACGCGGGGCATCATTTCTTAAACGTATCGGGAATATTTTCATTTTAAACGAAGAACTGAACTACGAAAACTTTGAACGTTTCAGCTTGAAAAATTACGTGGTTGCGTTTGACCCATGACAATATTCGAATTACGAATAACGTAGGAAAGTGGTGAGAAAAATTGTAATTCTAAACAAAAATGAACATTTTCACCGAATCTGATCATCTAACTGATAAGAACTCTGTCATTTTGTAACCATAGCAACGTAAGTGTAAAAAAGAATAAAACCTTTTAGAACGATAAAGGTATATAGTTACCTCGGAAAAAAATACATCAATGCTATTTCTTCCTTAATACGCCCTTATTACTATAATGGCCTTTATTTTTCTATTTTCTAACCCTTGACAAAACTCAAATTTGTTGTTATGGTAAATATATAAAATATGTGAGAGATTTGGTTGAAAAGGGATATTATTTAAAATGAAAAGTATCCCATACAAATCTAACTCTTTTTCGGGGTGGAAGGACCCGACATAATTGTAAACAACATTTGCTTTTTGTGAACATTTTTTTAGCATTTGTCGAATGGGGCTTGAGTAAAAGTTTTTCTTTACATTGGATTTCATAGGCAATACTTATTTGTCCCTGGTAATACACCTTTTAAGTTGTCAACTTAACCTCGTACAGATAATACAGTCACCTCACGGTCTCTGAAGGTACTCGAGCGGACAAAGTATGACGTCTTATAAGCGAAATATCGTACCTTCATTGAACGATGTCCATATGGTGACCGCGGGATGCCCAGGTAGAGCCTCCGTCCTCAATTACGGTCGCCGTCATAGCGCAGTTGGTAGCGCATCGGACTATCATTCAAAAGGTCCTCGGTTCGAATCCCGATGGCGTTCCACGTTCTTTCCGACTATTTGACTTCCACCAATGGGTTGATATTTGTAGATATAGGTGGAATAGATGCTGGGGGCTAGGAAAGAAGGTAATGGCGTGAGAAATACCAGGAATCCATTATAAGGTGCCCTAGTCTCCGAGAAATATATGAGAGATTGTTGAAAGTGGTGTAAAACCCCATTCAAATCAAACCGTCCCCTTTTACAACTTTCGTGGGGACCTCTTTGGCCAAATGTAAACTTGAATCACTGTCGCCTTTGGATTTGAACCTGTGCTATCACAATTTCTGTTATTGTCATTATGGTGACTCATTCTTGTCTTCTTTGGAGCTACCTAAATCTACGCGGTAATAGTTGGTTGGTAGTGTTTACTGGCGTCTGTCGCCAATTACGTCAGCCAATTCGACATCACGACGAAGCCCATCCTTCGTTTAGGATGACAAAACGGTGCAAACTGTTTGCCAATTATATCCCGATTTGTACGTGTACTTTATTGTCACCGTTTTGTCATTCTGGCCGCAGGGCTGTATGAGCGTGCATCGAGATCCGGATACAAGAGTATTATAATGAAATTAAGCTAGTCTAATGACACGATGTAAAGAAAGGATTATACTGGTGCAGTCAGGAACATCGTAAAATTGACAAGTTGAATGAATTTGAAATGATTTTGGAACGAAATTAAATAAGTATGTGGAGCGAGTTTTGAGTGATATTAAAGGGAGGTAATCCAATATCGCTAAAATTGTTCAAGATGAACAAAATTAGCTATATATATTACCTCCTTTTAATGAAATATACCCCCTTTTATATTTGTGCGGGTTCATGACGCAATCAGACATTTCAAAATTCACACGAGCCAAAAAAATCGTAGAATAGTTTGATCGATTTAAAATAAAATATTGATCGTTTTGGCCGATTTCGAAATGTTTTCTAAAAATTGCGAAGCTTTTACGGTCGATTTGAGTGAGTGTTTGGTATGAATGAATGGAGCGCTGAGTGAGCGATTTAGAATGGTTTTGATAGGAATGAGTGTCAATTTCAAAATGTTGGTAACTGTAATAGAGAACCGGTAGAGTATTGGTCGGGCAGCAGTGCTGCTATTCCTAGTGGTGAGTTCGAAATTTGGCGTTGCCAACATTCTTTCCGATATTTGGCAATTGGTATTGACGTATTTGCAATTTGAGCGCAAGCTATTTTGCCTTATTAGTGTCTACCTTAGTGGTAACTATGCAATTGGTGGCTTGGATTAAAATTGTGGTTGACTGAAGTAAACAATTATTTTTCAATCGTCGCATTTTTTGACGAGCGATCAATAGATATCCCGGATAGGTCCTTACTTAATTGAACCCAGCGAAGATTTCAAATGATTTCGGGAATGAGCGAACATGCTTTAGCGTGACACGAACTTTTGCATTCATGATCGATCGACCCGCGGGGTCAAATTGGAAACAGAAAATATAATGGCGGGATGCACTGTGTTACGAGAAGGGTATTGGAAAAGAACCAAAGAATTTCATTTGTCGGCTTGTATCCTACATGTATCGATCGTCTCTTATGCAACAGGGATAACGAGCCGGGAAACAACGCTTTTCACCCAATAATTCATCTGTTGCGGGGAGGAAAACCTCTTAAGTAATAAATTATATATACAAGATGTATAAAAAATCTTACTGTTTTCCTATTGATGACCAGAATATTATACCGCGGTTTTATTGACCCGAATCTGACCCCTTTAAATGAATAAAAATCTGATTATTCGGCTTTGCATGTGCTTTCAAAGGAATTAGTACCAAACGATATTGAATGTAATTTATATTTTGCTAATTGACTAAATATGTCTGTAATTGCTATTTAAGCATTTTCTCCATAGAGGTCTAATTCGGGTAAAATAAACCAGGGTATACTGCTTCACCAAAGGACTGTTGATCCGATAGAATTTCTGCCATGTAAAGATCGATTTAACTGACCTGAAATTAACTACTGTCATTTATATGAATGAAAAAAGATAAGTCCTACACGGATTTGAACGTGCTTTTATACGAATGAATAAAAACAATTATAAATGTAATTTACTATCAGTCGACACAATTTGACTTGAATCTGACCTTTATAGTGAAGCCTACTGTGCGTTTAGGATAGCAAAGCGCTTGCGAGCGTCTCCATCTTGAAAACCAAATTCAGACCTTAAACGTTTCCCATAGTTAAACTCTAATACGTACTTTAGTGTTTTGTATGAAAAAAATATCTAAAGAGGCACATAGTGCTTAAACATTAGTCGAAGCACGGGAAATGATTCAAGGCCCGGATAGGAACGTTACCCTACCCGTTACCCGGGTACTCGATTACTCGTCCCAGCTCGTCACATCCATGTTATTTTTCCATTTATTTGTACGACCGGTCACGCGAAAAGAGACCATCAGGGTAGTGCGTAAAGTTTCCACCCTAGTCAGACTGCGCGGACTGCGCAGTCTGACTAGGGTCGAAATTTTTCGTACTTTGCTAATTTTCTGTTTCTAGAATTATCAAAAATTTTTGAGATTAGACTTCTCATTGACCTCTACTAGAAACAATTCCCTTTTCAAAAGTTTATCTTACGGAGTACCCAGATGCTCATTTTCGCGTGACGCGTCACATATTCAAAATTGAGCCTGGATACAAAAAGGAACAAGATTTTACTCTAATTCGCCAGAAATAATTTCTGTTATACCTCTGGAATGTTTGCACGTGTGGGTTTAACACAATTTTCACCAGCATTACAGACTCTTGCATTGCTTTAAGGTCGAATTTAAATACCGACACACACTTGTATGAAAGATAGTTATTGGTGAATTTTAAACCAATGGGTGGACTCAGCCAATCAGGTTCGTTGTGCCGATTGCATAAATTGTTACAGTAAACATAACTGGCTTAAAATAATCTCTAATTGAAAAATTCATTTGGTAATTGGTTCTAGCTGTGGTATTTGTATACGGTTCTGTTTCTATTTTGCATCGACATTGTTTCTCAAGGTTATCCCATACCATGAGGCACATGTTCCAATCTTTTTGAAAAAGATATATTTCATAGAGCGTACCTTAACGATAATAAAAAAAATAGCATAGCATATAATCCATTTTTTTCAAAGAAAATTTGGATTTTTGAATTTTTGCATGGTGGATTGCTATTATCAGCCCTATCATCATGCCTTGATTTCATTTAAAAGCCTTCGATATCCGTGATTCTTTAAAACATCTTAGCAACATTTCTTTAAGCCTTGTGAAACATTTTTTTGTATATTAAAAACCACTATTGGAAAAGAAAAAGATAAGAAAGTGTCCTGGCAAAACATTTTTAGAAAATGAAATATTGCTTGCATCGAGATTTTCTTCATTTTGTTAAAGAAAAGTAATAAAAATTTTGTAAGAAGAAGCCATTCATAATCTCAGTTTAATGATTGTACAATACCCGTTTCATTTAAATGATCTAGTCGGAAAAAGTAGTGAAAAAAGTTCAAAAGAGGAAATTACCTATGGTTCAAATCTTGACTATTTTTTTCAACGGTATGAAAAAAATATGACACAGTAATTTAGCCTAAGAAGATAGAAATTCATATGTGACCCGTCACGCGAAAAGGGACCATCTGGATAGTGCGTAAAGTGTCGATCCCAGTCAGACTGCGCGTACTGCGCAGACTGACCAGGGTCGAATCTTTTCGCAATAAGCTTATTTTCTGTATCTAGAATGATCAATCTACCTACCAGTGAAAGAGATTTTGAAATGCGACGTCTAGTTGACCTATGCTGGACCTAATCTCTTTTTAAAATATTCATTCTAATAAGTTCCAAGATGGTCCCTTTTCGCGTGACGGGTCACATATTTAATTCTTGTATGATTTTATTACAAAACAAGAGTACAATTAGAATGCTATGGTAGACGACCCATTGACTCTTAAATAATGGAAGGGGTTTACTTTTATTAATTTGGGAAACATTTTTTCACTATTTTTCTAAATCGACTTAAGGTTCCCAAATGCTCCCTGGTCCCCTTAACTGGAGTTGAAATAAAGGGACATTGTGGTAACTGTAAAGGCTTTTCACTTCCTCGAAAAGATATGAGATAACACAAGAAAATTGAATTTCTCACTCATATCAGAAAAAATGTTGATTTGCAACGATACAGTTCTGTAATTTCACGATTCTTCTCGTGTTTTATTTAATCCCGAATACGAACCGAAGAAAAAAAAAAGATAGAAAAAATCTTCTGTCTGTCGAGGGAGATAGCATAGATCAAAGTACGCATGGATCAATATTATTCCTCACACGTTATCTTTGATTAACTGGGGGTAAACAAACAATCATTAATCGCTTAGAAGCCTTATTGAATCAACCCTGTTCATGATGGAAGAATTGTCTTCTCTGTTCATGAGTAAAATACAAAATGACTTTGAAATTGGATTGACCCTTACCCGCGAAATCGAATTATACCTTCCTTAAAACTGAAAATATCATCCTGGCATAACACGGTCACCCCCCCCCCCCCCCCCGCCTCTCGAGACAAAAGTATCACTGTATACATACGTGATCTGAGACACGAAAAAGGAACATCTGGAAACTCCGTAAAATGAATATTTGACACAGAGATAAGTTCAAGTGTCGATAAACGACAGGTCGTATTTCTAAAATTCTATCACGAGAAGATTAATTGATCAGGAAAGAAAATCGCCATAGTGCGAAAAGATTTGATAGTATCAGTCTGCGCAGTCCGCACAGTCTGACTAGGAACGACGCGTTACGCACTACCCAGATGGTCCTTTTTTCGCGTGAAGCGTCAAAAATTATTTTCAAATCTGAAATTTATTACTACTAAAAATTCTAGAAGTGGTATAGACTACGCTAAGACTGTATGTTTGTGGAGCATGATTTTTATCCATATCCCCTGCCTAGAAAGAGTCGCCGTCATAGCGCAGTTGGTAGCGCGTCAGACAATCAATCTAGAGGTACCCGGGTTCGATCCCCGACAGCGGCACTCATCCTTTCCGACTTCTTGTCTCTCACCAATGGGTTGATAATCGTGGACCTATGAGAGAAAGCAGCTGGAGGCTAGGAAAAGATTTGGTGGTAATACTGGTGAGAGAACTACCAGCAATTCATTGTTAGCTGCCCCAGCCGCCGCGATATAATTGAAACATTGTTGAAAACGGTGTAAAACCCATTCAAACAAACAAAATAAGGAGACTATTATGTTATGAGCTTGAACAGAGGACAATGACTCCAACTTCAAGGATAAATATTGTCCCTCCTATGTCGTGATGTTTTCAAAGTCTCGTTTAATCATTAAATGAGCAAGCTTGAAAAGAATTGCGTCAAAGGGAAGTATGCCCTAGAGAAAAATGAAGGACAATGACTTTTTGAATAAAAGATAAAATTTCTTAAGGTAGTGGACTCGTAAAAGTTCCGCAACATTTCGGACTACAAGTTCTTGCACAATGTTATCCGAGGCTTCCTAATGAAAATCATTAGGAAACCTTGGTTAACACTGTTCATTACCTCCGAGACGTTGAAAAACTATTACGGGTCCATTAAATTCTGATGAAGTGCACTTTCTGTACATATGATTGCATTTCAATTCAATTGTGAAAATTAATTCTTTTTCACTATGTTTTGGCCACACTGGCATGAGATTGTGTGTACGCCGGTGCGGCTTATTGGGTTTTTTTCCCCCTAAATAGTAAAAAAGACAGCTGCGGCCTTAAAGCTGGCGAGGCTTGTTGTCCGGAAAATATGATACATGAAAATCAACGCATAACCGCATTGAAGATGAGGTTCCGATGTTCCAAAAGATTATCTCTACCTTTGTATGACCTTGACTTCCAAAATTAAAAGAAATCTCGAAAATTCTAGCCCTATAGGGTAAAAATCACTGCAGACTAGACGATTGTCGGGCAATCCCCCCAAATCTGTCTTCATAATAACGGTTATATGTTTTCTATTCATCTATATTATATATACAATTAGATTAACTCCTCAGTATTCTCACTTCCAGGCGATCTTCCTGCATGTTGTTTTGCCTGTTTTCGGGAGAAAATACGCAGTTCCTTTATTCAACCTTGTGTTCAGGACGCAATCTAACCGTTTTTATCTTATAACTATACAAATATCCGTGTGATAACATCCCATATGATATTTTTATGATATCACATGTATATTTTTAGAAAAAGTGCATAATTCAGTTATTTTAAGAACTTGCATTTCTGTTAGAACCATCGAGGAAAACAAGGCAAATAGATGTTATAAGATGAATATAATAAGTACTTAGAGTATTATTTGAAAGAAATATCTAACTCGGTTGTGGGAATTGATAATTGTCTCGGCAGGGCCTCGACAATTATCAATTCCCAAAACCTCGTAAATATATTTTTTCATACAAAACACTAAGTGCGTATTTTATATAAATGTTCGTTTTGAAGTGATACTTGAGTTTGTGAGTATATACAAAACGTGTGCAAATGACTTTCCCCTTAACGAAGCTGTCACAAAGTAGCTGAGCTGCACTTGGCACCTTTATAAGGCTGTATTCACATTAAATTATCAGAGGTGGCTGGCTTAACTATGGCAGTGAGCGTCATTTCTGACCAATCTCATTAAAATCAGATCCACCATATTGCCCATCGCGACGCCCCTGCCTGTGGATCTGAGGACGAACTGCATTTTTGGGTTTCTGCGCATCATCCTGTAAGCCAATCAGATTGCTACTTCAATTTTTTTGGAAGTGACGTCAGTGTGTAAATATAGTAATTCTTCCCGTAGACAGATAAAAATAGAACAAGCGGACCGGGAAGAGCGTATGTGAAAACCAAACATCCGCGTTTACTTTGAAATTATAAGTTTTCGATATTTTCTGATGTGTCATTTTTATTTTTCACGTTAAATGTTGACCAATAATAGATGGAATTACATGTCCAAGGTTTTGAAATATGTGTTTGTATACTTTTTTATTTTTTTCATACAATACACTAAGTACGTATTATATTTATCTTATAACTTCTATTTGTCTTCTTTTCGTCGATGTTTCTAATCAAAATTCAAGTTTCTAAAAATAACCGCATTATATCATTGGTCTAAAAATAACTATGTGATATCATAAAAAATATCATACGGGACGTTATCATATGGATATTTATGTAGTTATAAGATAAAAAATGATAAACGACATTGACCTGTTTCGACCTGTGCTTATATACTTATTTTCCTGAAGTATCAGGGTTCCCAAAAAACCTCAAATGGTTTTTTTTTCACCCCCAATTTGAATCTTGTACGCTCAATTTTTGCAAGTAGCCTTCTTTGTTTCATGTAAAGGGGGTACAAGTATGCTGTAAAATGACTGTTTTCACCCCCAAATTTAAAAGTCAGTGGGAACCCTGAATATACGTTGTATATTGCTTTGAGGAAGTGGGCCCGTAATAGTTCTGCAACAATTATTATATATTTTTATAATGTTAACCGAGGTTTACTAATGAAATCATTAGCGAACCTTGGTTAGTTCATTACTTCCGAAACGTTGCGTTACTATTACGGGTCCACTACCTCAACACGCGATTCAACCGTAACTAGGCTAGCTGCATTCATTCCTCAATCCTAGCCCGGCTAGCTCACCGGTAACTTATTGGTCTATTAATCCTTGGGTCGTGAGTTTGAACCCCGACTCAGCCAAATTTCATCCGGCATCTTAACCCTTTCCTGTTTTACAAAATTTTGACCTGTCCAAATTCAAAGGTTTTGCAGACGAAAATTTAAAGTGTGTATAATTTGAAAAATAATCATTCAGTAGGGTAGAAAATAGTGTGGAAAAAGACGAAATTGCTTTTCAGAAGCAATTTCTACCTTTTTTCACAATGTTTTCTCAATCATAAAATGACAGGCACGTAAGAAGTAGTGATTAAACAGCAAAGGGTTAAATTCAATGTGACACGAGTCATTTGTCTACCCCAATAGACATATGATAAATAATACGTCTACATGGGGTTAGCAGGAGGTAGCTCGGTTGAAAAGATGTGGCCGGTTGTACTTGTGTTTGAATTGACAGGAAACCATTGGTAGATGAACCATCTCTCGGGATATAACAGCAATAATATTGAAAGTGATGTTAAACTTCTTACATACAAACAAATGAACAAACAAACAAATACGCAGGTCCATGACCATATCACTCCATGTTGCACCACATTGAAATATATCATGTTGCACCCCGTACCTCTTGCGCTTCTTTTGTCACCATTTTAACGGACTTTCAGACTCCGTACTGACACCGTAGTTTATCCGCACTTACTCCATTAGTCTGTAATCCGTGATTGTCTCCGAGACCGGGTACCAACCTTGAATATGTGACCTAGGTATAACCATTCGGCAATCCTCGAGCGATCTCCGAAGTCTCAAATCTATATTTGACGGTTACGGAATCTGCCGAGTTGAGACGAATGGGGTTTAATGTGACCTCGTGAAGGGTCGTGTTCACAAATGACAGGAAAATCTTGACAGAAGAGTATTACGCCATCATCCGATACAGCCTTAACACCAAACCATCTGACAGGGAAATTTATTATCGACAAGCGAAGGTTCTCAAGACCGACTCTTGAATTCTATATGAGCCTGTGCCTGAAATTTCCAACAATTTCAAACATGCGCAAAGCAAAGACTCTGACCAGCCTGTGCATCCGCACAGTCTGACAAGAGTCTTCGCTATGCGTTTAGTAGATAGATAAGGTCTCAAAGTATCTGTAGACCACCAGGTAACTTTATATTTACGCTATGTGGCTATCTACTCTACTCAATGATTGCACATCACTAACATTTCAAATTGTTGGAAATGTCACGCACAGGCTCATATGTTTGCTCCTGTACGTTATTGTTTTTGTTATAACATTCTTTATTGTCACTAAATAATGATAACAATATCAGAAGGTGTGGACTAAGATCAGACTGCACATGAGTGCAGACTGATCTTTGTCTATACTTCATGCCAAAGAAGGAATAATTCGGATTCAGCATGACAAGGGTAAAGCCATTGAAAAGTACAATTGCTCTTTATTACAATTGTTTGGTATGTAGGTAACTGCCCCTATTTCCTCTTATTAATACGCCCTTCTTCTCCTCCTCCTCTTCTTCTTCTTCTTCTTCTTCTTCTTCTTCTTCTTCTTCTTCTTCTTCTTCTTCTTCTTCTTCTTCTTCTTCTTCTTCTTCTTCATCCAATCCTTTTAGTTAAATAAGAGACTGCTAAAATGATAATGACTTTCAGAACATTACAGAAATGAGTCAGTAACTACGTTTATCTATAGAAGGCTTCGTGAAGACTTTGATAAGACAGCTTTAACACTGAGGCCTAGCATGGTTCTATTGTAAAATTGATTAAATTTCGATCACAAACTCAATTAATATACTGTGCAAAAACACATAACGCTTAATTGAATTACACTATCAGGCAAATGGTCTTGTACTTTAACAGGTTTTAACCCTTTCCTGTTTTACAAAATTTTATACCTGTCCAAATTCAAAGGTTTTGCAGACGAAAATTTAAAGTTGATTTAATTTGGAAAATAACCATTAAGTAGGGAAGAAAATAGTGTGGAAAAAGAAGAAATTGCTTATCAGAAGCAATTTCTTCTTTTTTCACAATGTTTTCTCAATCATAAAATCACAGGCACGTAAAAAGCATGGATTAAACAGTAAAGGGTTAAAATATTGCCACTTCTAAAATTTCTGTTAATGATATAGAACTTGTAATCAGTCTCTCTTCCATACAACACCACCGGAAAGACAAAATAATTTTTTAAAAAAATCTTATTTATTTTTGTGTACTGATCCTTTACTGTTCATATATTTCTATATTCATTAAAATAACGTAGCATAATGGTCGTGGAAAACTAGCTTATACGCGGGAAACAAGTTGTTTTTCCAAATCTCCTCAATTTGAAAATTCGTGTTCATTTCATCAATATCAAGCATGAGTATGGAAGGTCTCTAGATATTAAAAAAAAAAAAAAAAAAAAAAAGATTTAGAAAATAACAATATTTCCAACGATTCTATTAAAAAGTTTTTCCTTTTTTCAGACCAATTTGACGGCAAAGTAAAAACTGATATAGGACCAATGCGTTACAATTCCAACAATTTCATACGCGAAGCACAAATATTGAACAGCCTTAAAACCGATAAAGAGCGCAATTAAAATACCCCCCCCCCTCTGAAGAGGGGTAAAAACTTATTTATCAACGAAGGGGTGAAGTGAAGACTCTGGCCAGATTTAGCGAATGCTCATACTAACCTTAGACTTTGTCTAGCGCTGTTTTGACGTTGTTGGGGCTATGAAATTTTGTCATGAAAGAGTATTAAAGATAAATTTTAGCCTTGGCATTTGGCTATGATATATTTATGTACATCTAAAAACGATTCCAAAGAGATACAAGGCAGAATCTAACAATGAGTGAAAACATCTAGATTTGTGATTTTTACTTATGATTAATTTTTTTCGTAAGAACGTTTAGAAAGTAGAACGGACCCATGTTCCCTTAGTCTACCTTTACATGAAACCAAATGGAGACCCATGTAACTAAGTAAAACGGACCCCTGTTCCCTTAGTCTACCTTTACATGAAACCAAATGGAGACCCATGTAACTTAGTAAAACGGACCCCTGTTCCCTGAGTCTACTTTTACATGAATTCAAATGGAGACACATGTAACTTAGTAAAACGGACCCCTGTTCCCTTAGTCTACCTTTACATGATTTCAAATGGAGACCCATGTAACTAGTGGAAGAAAGCTAGTAGAAGAAACGAAAAATTACATCAAAATACAATAATATCAAAATCATTATCACCAGACGAAAAACTTGAAAAAAAAGCGCGCTGATATACATCAATATTTTATAGCCCCATTTGGAAGTGTTAGGAAAAACCTGTTGATTTATAATGGAAGCTAGATTTCCCGGCGGCCTGGTATATTTCACGCTGAATTCAAAACCTTAACTCCATAAAATCATATTCGAATTCGAGAAAAATATTCGAATTCAATTAAAAATACCGGTATTTATATGGAAAGCATTCAGCTTATTCTTAAATGAAAGGTAGTGAGTGATGGCAAGGTCATCGTGCACTATAGTGCACACTGATCTTTGTCTACACTTCTTTAAAATCTAGAAAATTAAGAATTTGCAGAATAGGGTTTTTACTTTTATGGAATCACTCTATGTTCGCGGCATGTAGACTAATTCCGATACATGTTCTGAATATTGTATGTGTTGATCTCACAGCTTATCGATTTTTATGCGTACACCGTCCTAAGAAGATTTAAATCACCGGGAGCGACTTAATTAATCTTTCGTGGCAGCAAATGCAATCATAAATGATTAGATTAGAAGAGAGCCCAAATAAATAAAAGATGTTTTATTGTAACTTCGAGGAATTTTTATTATCCATTGTGATAGTTTAAAATATTTCTATGCAACAAAAGGCCCCGAGTTCTGTTTCCGGGAGCGGCTGTCGATCTTGGTCCTATCATTTGCCCATAATTTTGACCGGGGTACCAGTGAGTTATCCAGGAAGCAGAATTTTAAATCGTCAGCAACAACCGATCCGTAATAGTTTCGTTACATTTTGGAACTCGTATTTTTTCACAATGTTGACCGAGTTTTCCTGATGACAATCATTAGGAAACCTCGGTCAACGCTGGTAAAGATCATTACCTCCGAGACGTTGCGGAACTATTACGGCTCCATTACTTTAAGCAAAATGTCAAGGTCGCGTTGGTACCGTGAGGGTCGCAAAGTTTGATTATGCGTTATAGAGTCAAATTCATTTTTAGAAAATATGTCTTAGATTAAACTGAATATTTGATCAAGCTTTTAATTTAATATAGTCTATCAGTATGTTTCACAACTGCCAACAAATGTTTTTGATTAAATTCTAATTAGCTTTTTAGCTCTACTGGCCATAGGTCAACTAGCTTTTGGCATAGTATTATGTCTGTCGAGCACGCGTGTGTAAACAATTTCTTTAAACATTTCCTTCTCCCCGATCTATGGACTATTTTTTCAAACTTGGCGGAATATCCCTTGGATGACCCTTCTCTTAAATTGTTCACGAAATAGCACACTGACAAACTATGGATTCGCTTAATGTCGATCGTCGTAGCTACATCTTAAATCGTTATTAACCCTTTGCTGTTTAATTCCTGCTTTTTACGTGCCTGTGATTTTATGATTGAGAAAACATTGTAAAAAAAGAAGAAATTGCTTTTGGCAAGCTCAATATTTCCTAAAAGCATGTATCAAGATAAACAATATTTTCTTGATTAAGGAAATTTTTACCAGATTATTTAAATCTTAGAGTGTTTTCCCCTCGGAAATAATTTTGTGATGAAATGACATTACATTGCAGAGAAGTATTCGTGCCATAGTAGGTTTTGGAAAGTTCGCATTGAAAGTACAGTTCGTATAAACAATGTATTATAAAAAGTCAAGCAAAAATCAAAAAAGGTATTAGATCTATTAGATGACAACCAGAGGTAGCATTCGAAAAAAAAGTAAGGTGGACTTATCATTCTAGATTCGAAAATTGCATTTAAACGAGAAGTTTCGAACCAGGCCAGCTTGTGTAGCCCGCGCAGTCTGACACAGGTTAATACTTTTCGCACTTTCAAAATGGTCCTTTTTGAGCTTTGTATCGAAGGGAAATTGTACAAGTTTTTCTTCCAAACTGGGAGAAAAAATGTAAAATTTGACAAAAATTTCTCTCTTTTTTTAAGAGAAAAACTATTTTCACGGAGTACATGGTGATAGGTCAAAAGATTATGCATGTACTTAAACTACCAATATTTTTTTATAAAGATATTACGAAAATTGATAGCTAACCCCGCCCTTTGACTTCCATTACGACACACCCCTCAAATATCTTTTTTTTTTTTTTTTACAATTTACAAAAAGTATATAGTAATGAATATGAAACACAGAAGAAAACGTTACTGAGCGACCTGAACAACGATATTAAAGCATTTGACGAATTTATTTCAAACAAAATCGCGGAAAATGTTGTAGTTCGACAGTCATCTCATTATAGAAACTTGGATACATTGTCAGGCTGGCCAGAGTATTTGCTAAGCGCATTTTTTAAACTATTGGAAATGTCGCATGCATGCTAAATTATGTTTTCTTCCATTTAAAGTACAAACAGAACCGAGAAATGTTAAAAATGTCAAAGTGTTTCGATTGATCAATTGATTGTTTGGTTAACATCAGCGATCCGTAAATTGTTGGATAATTACAGATCTACAAGCACCAGGAGAAACCGTCATCGCATGTATGTAAATTGTTGATCAAAACGTAATTAATAAACTTTTGTTGAGTACAACGTTTTGGTCTTCGAACGAAGATATAGAATGTAATTCTAAAACGAAGGGTCAGCGCAATACTTTTGTTAGTGCCTATAAATATATAGGCACTTACAAAAGTCTTGCCCTTGACCTTTCGAAATTTACAATTGGTTTAACATACATGTCATTTTCAAAAGAACCCTAAACTATTCAATCTATATTATAGAGACAAAATAGAATTTTCTGCTGAACATAAAACATTTATTTATTAATTCCGTATACATATTACGAAAATAGAAAGTTTGATTTCATAGGAGAAGTCTTGAAGTTAACTTTGTTTTCTTATTTTACGCATGGCGTGCATGCGACCTTATGGTAGTGAAGCCGCAATAGGTTCGCAACATTTCCGCACACATGATCTTTCACAATGTTGACTGAGGTTTCCTAAAAAATCATTAGGAAACCTCGGTTAAAACTATCAAAGTTCATAATTTTCGGAACTTCGCGAAAATATTACGGCTCCACTACCATAAGAAATATTGGTTATTGCCATCGTTATTCGTTAAGTTCCAATGACCTCGAATTTCTGTGAACGGAGACAAACGACCCAAACCTTTGACAATAAATCACGTTTTTCGTTGTAATAGCCCGTTCATGTGTCCGGCGTTTAATCATGGGAAACCGGCGTGGTAATTTCACGCGAACTCGCGCGCTCTAAGTCGTGGTTTTAGATGAATTATTTAGAGCTCCTGTCATTTTAAGGACTGTTCATTCTTCAAAATACGCAATAAATGCCCGTTAATGAGGACGCCAATATTTCAACTGTGCGGCGGTTTTTTTGGAATTCGAGAATCGGTGGTGATCACTTCGTAAGTTGAAACCCGATTTGCCATCAAATAACAATTAATGCCGTATTCTATCATTAAACGTGTTTACAGTCCTCCCCTCGGTTTAGAAGACAGGATGCTCGCGAGCGTTGTTTTCTTCAAGCCAGCCTTGTGTTCACTGATAAAACGGTGCAAACTTATAGCAAAATTACACCCTGCCTTGCCAAGTCAAGGGCGAATAAATAGAAGTGTTTGTGGTTCTCATCTGGATTCAGTAGAACGGGGCGCTTGCGAGCGCTCTTAACTTCAAGCCAGGATAAGATACGTTTCAAAAGGAAGTTTCAATACACTTTTTTCCGAGGAGCGAAATCCTCAGTTTCGCCCAGACTGTGAATCAGAATTAGATCCGTCAAGCAACAAGGGACCATCTGGGAAGTGCGTATAGTCGCAAAGCTGTTTTAGTCGCCGCGATAAGACTGAAAGATTGTTAAAAGCGGCGTAAAACCTAATTCAAAAGATCAAACAAACAAACAAACTGAAACGCTTATATAGGTACATATAATGTAACAGCAAGAGGCCAAATGTTTTTCAAAACGTGATATTATTATTCAAATTATTTACGATTACAAACAATAAAAAATTGAATTAAGCAACGAGAATTTAAAAAAAAACGCACGAAAATATTTATAATTAGAATTCATTTCGTCGTTAAGTTTTAAAAATATAATTATTGAATTATTTAATGAAACTGAAACAGGAAACGATGACATCTTGTGTAAAAAGAAATACATAAGCATTGTTTATAGCATCAGTTAGATACGAAAACTTCACAACTACAGCTTTAATCATGCGAGCTTTGTTCAATGCTGTAGCTACGTTTTTTGAGAATTGAAACGACGATAAAGAGCAATAAATGCAAATCAAAGTTTCCACTTGTTGAATATTTTATCACAAATTTTCTACGCGCAATAAACCGAAGAATACGTAAAAGGTAATAGTGGTAGCACAGTCGACTTTTATCGAGCGACCACCTCTCTTCAGCGACCACGTTTTTCAAGCGACCATCATTAAACGTCCATCTACCGTATGTAAAATTTGTGAAAATTTCAACCGTATCAAACTACAGATTATTGGGGGCTTTTCTCTTAATCTTGTGTTGTTGGGACCAATTAGACGAGTCTCAATTAGACGAGTCTAATGAGCTCGAACAACATAGGCTTCGGTAAGAAATATGCGACAATCTATACATGCTATCAATTTCATTTCATTTCATTTATTCAGCAAATTAGCACAGTCTACTTTTGGCAATTAACAATAACATGTGGCATTTAGCATAAACATGTACAAATATAATACATACCATCAAGAAAGTATTCATATTCAAAACATATACAATATAAATTGTAACCACCATCAAGTTGGCATGTTGTTTTGCAATTTATCCTCGCGTACTTTTAATGCATCCCCGACGTTCTTTGCTGTATTTAAAATAGTCGCACAAGTTGTCGAAGATAAAATTTTAATAAAGACATTCATATTCGGCCATGATGATGTTTTCAAAACTTTTTGCGAATATTTATGTAGAATGGGCAACATAGCAAAAAATGAAACTCAGATTCAACTTGATTTTGGTTGCATAATTTACACAATCTTAATATCAATATTACCTGTTATTTATTGTGAAATATTGTATTAAACCAATATTCGAAAAAGCCACCACCTTTAAGTTGTCCGCTAAGTGGTGACTTTATAGAAGTTTTCCTACATTTAGAAATATATCATTCTAGTTTCTCCGATATTCATAAATTGGTGCGAAAATAACGCTAAATGCTGTAATCATTTTCCCTTTTCCTGCATTACTTTTAACGTTGAAAAATAACACTTGAGCTTGACGTGCCGACAGTAACCAGCCTTGAGATCTTCACTCAATGTCTCTTGAAATTTTGTGAAGAAATGTATAGCCCTGCGTTCAGGACGATGAAACGGTGCAAACAGTTTGCCACTTATATCCCGCTTTGCACGTAAGTGCGCGTGCAAAGCGGGATATAATTGGAAAACTGTTTGCAACGTTTTGCTGAACGCAATGCTGGTCAAACTGTGAAGATCCTACTTAGGAGCTTACGAAAGTGTTCAAAATATCACGTACGGGCTCCAAATCCGTGGAATAAATAAAAGTTACACGTTGCAATTCCAGTAAAACAGCAATCAAAATCTTTATTTGTTTGAAGATAATTATTTCTTATTCCTTTCTATCAGTTTTTGTGCATTCATTGGCTGAAAATTTGATTTAACTGCTCTATGAAATGATTTTGAGTACGCACCTTGAAGGCTTGCACACAACTAATAAAAAATGTTTCGTTAGGGAAAATCTAAACATTGTTTTCTTTATTATATTCAATTAAGATATGAAATCAAAGAGTATTTTTTTAATTCTTTGACGGATGAAATTTGAAAATCTAACCAGACTAATGAGTGTGATTAGATTTTTAGTTTCATACCTCCATGAATTCTAAAAATATACCCTTCATCTCTTAATAGAAGAAATGGTGTAAATACCTTGCTCCCTATCGTCTGGTTAAGAAACTAAATGCCTGATTTGACTAGACTGCAGTATGAACCCGTTTTTCGAATGCACACGTTATAATAAGAGTTTAAAGTTTGATTCCTCAATGAAACAAATCTCCTCTTCATTTCTAAAAATGTAAGACAAATTTATTTCATTTAACATCGTGTGAAAAAAGGTTGATATCGTGTTTATTTATTATGCAGAAAACCCTACTTTTTCAGTCAGTACTTCAGACGTATTGATCAGACATCATCGATCGACGATCTTCAAGTAACCACTACACCACGGAATTTGTCATGGAATACGTCTGAATGGATACCTCTTTATACTAAACAGCGAGATTTACTCTTTTGTCAGACGAGAAAATTGTTAACTTGTTTGTCAGGCGCGAAATATAAGACGTGGATGAAAATACTACAAGTATCGAGTACAAAAACGGACTTTTGTAGAATCAAACTTTCAACTAAACGTTAGGGCGGGGTTGCGCTATTGAATTCAGAGATGAAGAGAGTATTTGGTGATTTCATTGAGGTATGAAATCGAAAACGTCATGATGAAAGAATCCGCTTTGTAGATTTATACATGAGTGTGATTAGGTTTTAAGTTTCACATGTCTATGATATCAACAAATCTTATCTTTATATCTTATGATTTAATGTCATGAAGAAAAATGTAAAGAATTGTCAGTTAAGAAACATATTTCTTACGGGTCTTCTTTTTGCGGAAGCTTACTAAAAGCTTGAAGCGTACGCATTTTTTTTCATGGGGGGGGGGGGGGTTTAAAACAGATTTTAAGCCAATCAGAACGCACGCTTATTGATGGACACAATAAAATTGAATTATAAGACAATTAATCGAGAGCCAACTAATAACAAATTGTAATTAATTGAAAATACACATCTATTTTTAACTCGACTGAGCACTAAGTTCTCACAGTGAGCTATTGGGATCAAGCTCTGTCCGACGTATATCGCCCCTCATCATTTTGTGCGCATTTAAGAGTGTTCGCAGTTTTTGGATTAAATATTCTGAAACTTTGTAAAAATGCTGTGCCTCTATGACTTTGACAAGTACGATTGATTGATTGATTGAATTGGGTTTTACTCCGCTTTAAACATTATTTCAGTCATATCGCGGCGGCTGGATCACTTAAAAATGCATTTCTGGTATTTCTCACACCAGTACTACCTTAACATCCTTACCTAGCCTTCAGCTTCTATCCATCATACGGATATTGGTTTATAATTCTTGAGAATTCAAAACCGAAAAGGATCATATCAAAGTTTTGATAATTCGTTGCTCTTAGCAGATAGGTTTAAAAGATAACTCGTAGATTGTTGTAAAGCATCCCTTGGGTCAGGATTGCAAAACGGTACAAATTATTTGCAATTTATACCCCGCTTTGCATCCAAGTTCACGTGCAAAGCGGGGTATAATTTGCAAACAGTTTACACCGTTTTGTCATCCGGAACCCAGAGATGGTCATAAGAATAGGTCTGCATTCAGGATAGCGCACAAGTGAGCGGCCTAGAGAATGTACCCTATGTTACCCAGTGAAACGTATTTATCCCGCTTTGCACCTGACTTTCGTGCAAGACGGGATCCAATTTGCAAACAGTTTTCACCATTCTGTCATCCGAAATGAGAGCTGGGCTCGATTTTAGTAAACTTTTTTCGTGCTCAACTGAGAATTTTCTCAATGTCAATGATTGTATGACCTTAAACTATAATATATTATTTTATTCTATTTATTTATTATATTTTTTTATTTGCAACAACTTATTAATATAATAATCTATGTATGTATACATGTGACATAGTATTATAGCAGAACTAATACTTAAATCATAAGTTTAATTTGAGAAGATTCTACGCTGAGCATGAGAAAAGTTTTATAATCTTGGAACGCAGGGTTGTTTAATGGCTACCAAAAAGATATTTGACATTTTGTATTGTACCCATGTTATTTGATATTTTCCATATGATTATTAATGAGAAGCTAATACCGGATATTTCCAGCAAGGACACTTCTTCGCTGTATAAGTTGGTAGCTGGACTGTGAACCATCATCTTCACGAGTCAAGGGGCATCGAATCGATAGCTTCTTATCGAGATAAGTAAAACGTTCGTAACCCTTGGTTCGACAAGCTGGTGAACCATTGTCATGCCGTTATGCTCCGATAGGTGGCATTTTTCAAATACTGGTAGTGTTATTCGTGACAACTCGGCCGATTCCGTCGAACTACTTTCAAAATGTCAGCGGCCATGAAATGCTTGTACAGTATAAATAGATCTCAAACAGACAAGTTTTTTTTTACAAAAAATATACTTTCGCAATTTAAACCAATAATTTTGTCAATTAATTTAAGGCAAAATTAAGTTTGATTTCCACAAAAATAAAGTTTTAATTGAATTTCTCATTTACTACTTTTTTGCGATAGAATACGGAGTTATTCGTACGAGGTAGTACTATTTATCCCAATCTGGATAAGTGATACGGTCCCGAGGACAGGTCAATCTTCGGAGAATATGACATGCGCAGACAACGATTGTCATGCCGAACTCGATTAATTCCTGCTTTGACAGAAGGTATAGACAAAGATCAGCCAGCATATATGGGCAGTCTGTTGTCACCTGATTTTCCTTTTTAAACTAGAAAAAAAATAAAAATTATATTTTCGAAGTAGGAAATAAAAACTGACTCATGGTCATGCATGCAGTGTTTCCGCCACTTTGTTTTTTATGCAATTTTGCCATGTTTTTTTAGTCAGCATGACAAGGGTTAAGTTGAACGGAATAACCTAAGAACAAACAATGCTATCGAAAAGATAAGAAAATAAAGAAAAACAAATTAATGTTCTAATTTATTATTCTGTAAATGCGCCCAGTTTAAAACTACATTGCAATAATACTAAATATTTTATCCACACAAAAAAGCATTTTCCATGTTTCGCTTCAATAATGTCTGCATTTGACTTTGTATATCCCCGCCGAAATGACGGGATTTTATCTGTATTTTGATGTAATACGACTTTCAACTTTTGACATTAAATCTGTATTTTTGGCTGTGTAAGGCATTTCTTATTTGCATTCGCGTCTGAGAGGCATCTTAAAACTGGTTATCGTCATCTCAAGTGGTCTGAGGGCATCAATTGTAGGAACAATTATGCTTGAACCCTAGAAATATTATCACTTGATCGTGAACTGCCAAGTGAAAATGTAAAACGTGTAGCGCTGACAAAGATCAGAACGCCGCGAATATAAAAGCAAACGCCAAACATACACGCGTGTACTAATATTACTTAGAATTTCAGCTTACATGCTACAATTTAAGGTGACGTTCGCGATAAATGTACGGTCATATTATTAAGGGAAATTTTCGCGATAAACATACTGTCATATTGTTAAAGGTGGTATTCACTCTAAATGTGCTGCCATGAAATAAAAGGTTAAGCTTTCGATAAATATACTGTCATATTATTCAAGGTTATATACATAGCTTAAAAAAAGTTTTGGTTGTTTATAAATAGTCTATGTTTATATCAATTTAGTGAGTTCGTGTCCGAACGATTAGCTTACCGATTGGCTAATTGAATCAGCAATTTGCGTTACCAGTTTAAGGCGTAACGTAAGGTTTTAAGCGATTTGCGTAGATAGTTCCAATTTACAGGCTAGAGTCAGTCTGGCATTTCTGATTTCATCACGTTGCACGAGTACTTTAAACATTTCAAAGAAAGCCGCTTTAATCATTAACAGACGACGATGACATGACGGCATTTCTGTATTGCCAATTTTCTATGACGTTAATGATTTGAAACGCGTTCAAATTGGCTCGTGAAACTTCCAATGACCACTTCAACTTGATCTGAACATTTAAAATCTGCCACGTTAGCTATAGTCAGCTATAGTTTCGGAAATTTCGGATGCGTCAATTATGCTAATTACCAAAAGTAACATTTGCTTGAATGCTTGTCACTCCAGACTGTGTGTTTTTTTAATGTGTTGCAACACTTGATATTTTTCACTAAATAGTTTTCTGTATCCGAAATATTGTAGTCGACCGAATCAATACAAACAAAAGATTAATGCATTTCTTCAGTTCCCATGATGACTACAATCCCAAAAACAAAGCCGAAATACTGACAGGGGCAGATTTTGAAAGTCACAGCCTATCATTCTTTGTCAAGATTTCGGCTTTGCACTTCAATATCACCCAGTCTGGAGTGACAAGCATTCAAGCAAATGTTACTTTTGGTAATTGGCTATCCTTCATACCAATAACGAATCTTTTCCATGTTAACGTTTTGTTGACGTCACGTATTTGACGCATCCTAAATTTCTGAAACTATAGCTGACTATGACTAACGTGGCAGTTTTCAAATGTTATAATATGCTTGTGTAAAATTTAAGGTAATATTCGAGATAAACACACCGTCATTTAATTTTTTTTTTAAGAAGAAGAACTCTTTATTCAGACTTGTACATGACATACATCGTCTACAACAATATATACTAATAACGAGTGAAAAAAGGCTCACACACACACAATCACAAACACACACATACACACAAAAACACTCACACGCATGTATACTCGCACCATGATTACAAATACCGCTATAGTAGCCACGTATACCTCCACAATTCGGAGTGAGCGATCAAATGTCGACTCCGCCTACAGTGTATAGACCGACTCGACCTTCGATCACCCACCCAAACCTGCGGACCCATACACGTGGTACGATCATCTAATCATTAGATTAAGTAGTTTTTGCATATCGATAATGAAATTGAAATTGGAAAGGAGAGTAGATTATTTTTCGGATAACAGTATAAACATACATGTGTTGTTCAATTTGATATTGCCTAACTAAGAGATTCTTTTTATTTATAAGCCAACATAAATATTTAATTTTAACCGTCGCAATGCGTAGAAACAATTTTGCAGTATCGAATCAAATTCCAAACAAATTCAAAACGGAAGAAAGCACTTGGAGTGCTCTTTGAACTTATTTTAGAATTCTATTTCGGCCAATGAATTTCTAGACAAACATGACTCAATTACACAGTTAGCGGAGTAGATGAAGATCAGGCTGCACATAAATGCTGACTGATGTACATTTATCCCGCCTCTGTAGCAATAAATTTCCGGGGTTCAACTAGGCTAAACTATAAGAATACAATGTTGTGAAAAATATACATTTTAACAAGATTAATTCACACGTTTTGTAATTCGTTTCGCTTATACGAGTCAACATATTTTAATATGATGGATGGATGTAGATGTTGCCCATGATCAGCCAACACAAAAAATGTAGGCCAATCACACACGACATCCACATCAATTTTGAAACCAGCATCAACAACTAAAGATAAAATAAAGCTAAATAACCGAATAAACTACCCGTCAAGTCAGCCTTGTTCTAATAAAGCCCAAGACTGTCTTTTGGGTAAAATTTCTATATAGCACTTAAACTTATCGGTAATTAATTTGTGGTCCGTTCGCCCAGCCTTGCCGAAATGAAACACAAGGCAGGGTGACAGTTCCCTTACAACCAGCAAAATGAATTAAGTTTTTTATGTATCTGTTTAAATAAAAGTAGTATCGTACTAGCTTTAACTTTTTACTATATAACTATCATATAGATTTTGAGCAATCAAATATTTAATTCAAAATCCTTTGCAATGCTAATTCAAATGCTAATACTAAGACTTGACAATAAAAGCTTACTTGTTATCATTGAAAAACACCATACAACCTATACCGGTTGGGATAAGGTTTAACGGCTTTTACGCAATATTAATATGATTAGTTCTTGTGTTAAGACTATCTTTTATGTACAAAGCTAAATTACGTAACTTACGCGTATTTTGGTTTTGAAATAGTTCGCAAAGCTTATGCATCGATGGTCTAATAAAATGATTCTTATCTATATATTTTTGTCTATTCAAATGGTATATTGGACATTTGAAAAAGAAATGATAAATGTCCTCTACTTCTTGCTTATTGCATAACACACATAATCGTTCATTGCGTGGTAATCTATTTGGCCCATATCTGCCTGTTTGAATCTTAAGAGGATGTGACGATAATCTTATTTTTGTCAAATAAAATCTCAAATGATGTGGAACTAAATTCAAATAATTTTCATAATCGAATTCCACCTTGAATGATCTATATTCTTCTAGGATTGGACTTCTATTTAAGGACGCGTGCCACTCTTGTAGAAAACAGTCAATTACCCGCTGTTTAAATACAATAGGGAAAGTTTTTAAGTAATCGTTGCTTATATTGTAAAAATATTCAGCGAAACCGTAATTGCTTAATAATGTCTTAACCTGAGAAACCCAGTTTATTTTCCCACAATTACAATCTGTTAGTGAAAAATTATACAACTTTTTTATAATGATATTATCAGTAGCTAATAGTTTACACCAGTACTTAATAATTCTGTAGTAACGTGAAACATACAGGGGATATCTACCCAGTTCGCCGTAAACACCGACTGAACTTGAATTAATTGGCAATTTTAATATTCGTTTGCAGAACTTTAAATGCACTCGTTCCAAATCTTTAGATTTTGTAAAACCCCATACTTCCGATGAATAGCTAGCAATAGAACCTACGAAGGCATCAAAAAGCTGACATAGGGTTTTTGGACTTAAAGGTAATTTCTTACAATTTAATAACAAAACAGACATTGACTTAATTGCCTTCCCAACAATACATTCAATATTAGACCCAAAATTCCCGTTATATTTAAAAACTGTGCCTAAATAATTAAAACAATCTACTATTTCTAAAATTTGTCCGTTATAAGTCCATTTTTCACAGCCCCTCAACGGAGCTTTTTTCCTAAATACCATGATTTTCGTTTTGTTACTATTCACTTCAGGACCCCATTTATTACAATACGTATATAACAAATCTAATTGATTTTGTAAATCATCGGGTGTATCCCCAAAAATGGCCATGTCGTCAGCAAACAGTAATAAAGTTAGAGTTATATCGTCTAGCAAAAGACCAGAATCTGATTTGTTTTGCAGAAATATCTCCAAATCTTCTATGAAAAGTGAAACTAAAATTGGCGAAATTACCTCCCCCTGTCTCAAGCCTACAGAATAATAGAAAAAGTCCGAGTAGCTATTGCAGTGTCTAACACATGATTTAACCTCATCATACATATCTTTAATGATTCTTAAAGCTTTACCTTGAATACCCGATTTAAACAATTTAAGCCATAGTGCATTTCTGTAGACGCTATCGAAGCATTTTTTCAAATCGATGAAAGCTATATATAATCGTTTGTTTGAGTTAAGATATTTTTGTATTATTGCATTTAGGGCAAAAATGGCATCCGTTGTTGATACACCTTTTCTAAAACCAAACTGCGCATCTGAAACCCTGTTATATTTTTCGCAAAAAGTGACAATTCTTTGGTTTAAAACCGTAGTAAACAATTTTGACATACAACTAAGAAGAGTAACTCCGCGGTAATTATTTACATCACGAGAATCTCCTTTTTTAAATAATGGAACAATTATCCCTTCTCGCCATAAATCTGGAAAGTGACTAGTGTTTAGAATTGCGTTGAAAATATCACATATATAAGGCGACAAACTATCAATGCCCAAGATAAAATATTCGTTTAACAAGCTATCTTTACCGTGCGCTTTATTATTTTGCAGTCTTTTTACAGCATTTACGACCTCCTCGTGGCATATTGGAAAGTCAAGCTCATCGTTAAAATCCGTTTGGTTGAAATCATAAGACGAACAAAATTCTTCAGCTTCGCTATTACCGCACTGAAATATATCGTTTTCCAAAGTAGAAAAATATTCGTAAAAATCATTGAGGGAAATGGAAGTATCAGTTCCATTTTTCTTTTTCCTAAAATGTTTCCAAAACATTCTTGGTTGACTATTTTTTAAACTTTCTAAATCTTTTAATTTTTTAAGTTTGTATTTTTTCTTTTTACGTCGAACTAATAATTTATATTCCTTCTTTTTAGACAAAAATGATTGCCTGTTCTCGTCTGAATTACAGCGATTGAACAGTTTTAATGCATGAAGATAATTTTGTCTAGCATGAAAACACTCGTTATCGAACCAGTCAGCATTTTGTAATAACGGAACATCCCAAAAAGCATACTGTTGATTTGATTTGTGAACATGAGTGAACAATGGTTTAGCGACGCTTTTTAATAAATCAGTAAACTGACTGACAGTCTGGTTTAGGGATAATTTATCATCGATGACTTTATTTAAAAATATTTCATTAAACTTTGGTAAATTTGAAATAAGACCAGCTCTATATGCATTAGATTTAGAGCCATCCCAGATATTTTTAACTTCGTAAAAAGTTTCTTTCTCTACAAATGCATAATTGCACGTAAGGGTAAAGGATAAAGACGAATGATCACTCCACTCGGTTAACGGGTCGATACAAAAGCTCGTGACGCTCGAAAAGTTACATTCCTCTGTCAATAAATAATCAATGAGAGAGGCCCCATTACGGGATACATATGTATACGACCCTATGTTGTTGTCAGAGCCTAACCTGCCATTTACAATTCTTAATTGACTTGTCTTGCAAAGGTCCAAAAGTTTAGTGCCGAAATTGTTGCATTTTGTATCGAGTGAGGCCCGTCTGATATACTGATCAGGAATATAACCCGTATAATCGCAAAAATCTATACTACTATCACAGTAGATAAAATCATGTTTTGAACCAACCCTGCTATTAAAATCACCGCAAATATAAATTGAAACAAGATCCTTAAAACGATCAATATCATGCTCTAATAATTCAAAAAAGTCAACATTAACCAAATTATACATTGGCGAATCTTCACACCATAAATAAATTCCACACAGATATATATCTCTATCTATTTTAAAGAAAGATCTGTCTAATTTTAACCAAATAATCGATTGTTCTGATATTTTCACAACTTGAATACCGTTTTTTAAAGTTTCTCTATAATAAAGCGCTACCCCACCACTCTTTCGCTTAGCTCGTATATGTTGAAATAATCTCGGAAAATTGCAAGAAACATAACCGTTCATCTGAATATCAGTACATTCAGAAGTCCAAGTTTCGTATAAAAATACAATGTCGTGATTTGTTATCTTTTCTATAAAGTCATTTGATTCCATTTTCGCCTGAGTCAAGCCGTTCACATTCCATGACTTTACTCTTATCGTACTCTCCCCAAATTCCTAGTCACGAACAGCTTTCCCATCAATGTACAACGTATGAAATGCCACCCACGCTTCTTTACCCGCTTTCCTCGCCTCTCTCATTTTAGGATATAGTTTCTTTCTCTTCTCTACCACCTCCTTCGGAAACTGTTCGCTCACATAATATGGTGATCCTTGTAGATTTTTCCAGTGTTTTCGGATATACTCTCGGTCCTTAAACTCTAGGAATTTAGCGACAATAGGACGACATTTACCAGACTTTCTAGGACCAACCCTGTGAACTCTCCCCATAGCTATCCTATCAACTTTATCTTGTTCAATTTCCATCTTGTCTACAAAAAACTCTCTCAACTTTTCTTCTGCCTGATCATTACTTTCAGTTTCATGTTCTTTTGGTTCTGGAATATTTGAAAACAACAAGTTATTTCTCATCGATTGCGCCTGCAAATACACAACTTCCTCTTTTAACTTATCTTTCTCTTCCACAAGCCTTTTGACGTCATCTTTCGCAGACTCGACTTCGAATTCACTGCTTCTAACTTTCTCTTCCACTGTAACGATTCTATTTTCTATCTTCTCGTCTCGACCCTTTACTGCTACCCACAAATTTTTAACTTCTTCTTCAAATGAATCTACCTTTTTCTTCACTTCCTCGAGCGCATCAAGTCTTTTGTCCATTTTACCAAGTCTATCCTCCACATTACCAACTTTCGTTTCGATGGATTTTAACAAAAGCAAAACGTCGTTAATAGTTGGCTCAGACTGTGACTCTGACTTGACGTAGACGTAGACGTTTTTGACGTTTTACGAGCCGATGACGTTGACTCCGAAGATGACACTGACGTCGAGGACTGTGACTTTTGGTTTGAATCTTTTGAGTCTTTTTTATTCATATTTGAGCCAAATGATGATCCAGAAGAATTATTATCAAAAGAGTCTGATGTAATCGGGAATACAATATCGTCACTATCAATTTCAGATGGACAATCTTCAGTTTGATACAGAATGGAGTTAGTTTGACTTAATAAATCACTTACAGATAAATCTCCCTTGGACGGGCCTCCCGGTTTCAAAATATAGCTTGTTTCTAACCCCTTTATTTTATTTTTTTCTGTTTTCTAAACGAGAGCGATTAAAAACACGTCCCACTCCGCCATTAGTCACGTGATAATCGTAATTACACGTAACATTCGCGATAGATATACTATCACATCACTTTAAGGTTAACATTCGCGATATATATACAGTCATGGTTTACACAACGAGGCTTCAGAGCACATAATTGTAAATGCCTATATTTATAGGCACTTACAATAGTTTTGCGTTGACCCCTTGATATAGCAATGAATTGTGGACCTTGTAGTATGAAATGTGAAGATTTTAACTTTAACAACCAACAGAAAAGTATTAATAGATCTGAACTTTTTGGAAGTTTCTTTAATATATAGAAGATAATTGAAGATCTACTATGTTTCTTTTCTAAAACGTCACGCATTTTGAAAATAAGCCCCTAAAATAGGGTAATGTGATACACAAAGAAATAAATGCTTTGATAAATATTCATTGCTAATTTCGCAGACATGCATATTCGTTCATATTGCAAAAATATGCACATGATATCGGTTTCTGAACACTTGAATCTCTAAATCCATTGCTCAACATCTCTTTGTTTGAAAAAGATAAAGATATATAATTGTGAAACGTCACATTTAAAGGCGTCATTTGGGAACTCCGTAAACTAGATCATTAAAAAAATGTTGTTTCTAGTACAGGTCAACCTGGGTCATATTTCAAAAATTTAACACATGAAGGTAGATTGGTCATTCTAGATTATGAAAATAAGCAAAGAGCGAAAATGTTCGGCCTAAGTCAGTCTGCGCAATCCTCGCAGTCTTACGAGGATCGATACTTTATGCACAAAACAGATGGTCCCTTTCCGCGTGACGAATCACTTTTATGAAATCAAAGGTGAGTGATTTTATTTAACTCGAATAGATAGACAGAGATGGATAGATAGATTTTATCTAACAAATGCATAGTATAAAGATCATAGTAAAACATCGAGATAAAATAGTTCTTAATATTAAGAATGAAATCAAAATGGAATAAACAATATAACACTTTAAGAGAAAGTAATATATTTTATCTTGTACAAGTAAATGCATGCTTTCATTTATCATAGATAGCACCAAAAAGCAAAGGATTTCTTTGTTTCAATGGTAATCTAGGATTTGATTTGATTTGAATTGGGGTTTTACGTCGCTAGGAGGCAATGAGAAAAAGACAGGTATGAAATCAGTTATGAGAATGATAAGACAAGCTAATCTTCACAGAAAGAAGAAACTGGTTTTACTGAAAAAAAAAAATTGGTTTAATCTAATGGCAGATAACTCAAGCATGAAGAATAACGTAGAAAAGTGCCTTCAAATTTTGATATATTTACTATATAGTGTTAATCTACAATACACAACATATGTGAACAGAAAAAAGATTATTGGGCGTAAAACATAGCCCTATGTGAGCAATGCTATAGCAAAATGCAGACATGGTTCTACCATATACTTTGAAATCCGAGCTTTTCCTTGTTTGTATGTGTCAAGATAGTTTGGCGACAAGAACCCTCAAGCTGTATTTTCCACGCATAATTCTGTCTTAGAACATGTCCTGAGTTAGTTTATACATACTGAATAAATCACCATTGACCGAGTTAGACAAGAGAGCTTCCTGACAGGGAATGTTTCGGTCTTCAATATGATCAAGATATATTACCAATGATGTAGAGATAATGGAATATTTTCTCTGCCCGGACATGTATTTTGCAGATGTTTGTGGTTTCAGAAACGAACAGCAATATGCATATATGTTTCTAACTTTAGTCTGATGTGTGAACGATTTCAAAAACTAGACAAAACTCTTTAAGATGACTTGTTTAATAAATTTGGCATTTTACGAGGACTAAGTTGATACTCTATTTATCATATGACATGGACTTTTGCACACAAAAAATCGACACAATTCTTGAAATTCGTCGATTAAAATTTACCGTGTAATGTATAGATCTAACTCCTTTTTAAAAAATGGCGGCAACACATCCATTATGACGTCATTTGCGTGGTAACGAAATAGCTTTGCTTTACGCTTTTACCTCATTTGCATTGTTTTGTCACTGATGTTATAACACGAGTTGATTTCGGCACTATTTCTAAAAACCAACAAATTCGTTCATACGAATGCCTTCTTTCTTATTGAAAGTTGTACAAAATTGTGATGCTACTTTCTAGACAAACGTTTGACAAAAATATATAGAAAGCCAAAGTTGTCTAACAATATAGAAAACTATAATCTACCAGTGAGCACAAGATTTCGTGTTGTTATTGTTTAAGACCTAATTAGAGTGTCAAAGTGACATATATACTAATCACAAACAAAAAGTTTGCTACAATAAGACGCTCCAGTCGGTCAAATTGATCAATACGGATGAATTTTGATAGGACAAAATATATTGGTCAATTGACAGTCTGTTGTCTGCCTTCTGACGAGATTTTCCCATCCAATTGTCTTATATGATAAAATACCGTCGTGTTGCTGTCTGTTGGTATCAATTGACCGCTGTAACACTTTGCATGAAATACAAGAACATGTTTCTTTCCTTAGATCCTTACTTTTTACTCAAAGTATAGTCGCCAAGGGATTCATTTTCAAAACAACTTGCTATAAAAGCAATATATGCTTTTGTCATGACGCTGTTTCTATCGTTTTAGCGTCCGTCTTTCCTTTTCATATCTTTTCCTTTTAAACTATTGGGTAGATTTCGACCAAAGCTAAAGGAATGATCATTGGAACATATTCAATTTCTCTTTTAAATTCTAATCGTGCAAATACCATTGGTATAAACGGGCTCTCGTTTTAAAAGTAGAATAAGATTTTTTATTCTGTTATATATATAACCTGAATTCTAGTTTTTTTATCTAAATATTTATTTATTTTTGTCATTATTATCTTTAATTTTTATTATTATTTTTTTTTTTCAAATTAAATAAAATGCTTTACAAAGTTGTAGATCTACAGGAAGCAAGAATTTTCGAATACCCCAGAAAATAGAATCACTCATTGATCATAAAATTGTTTTGTTGTCGTTTTCTAAGCCAAATTTGAATTTCAAAACAAAACCAACATTTGCTGCATGAAGACGCCTCTGTCGGTCAAATTGATCAATACGGATGTATCTTGATAGGACAAAATATATTGGTCAATTGACAGTCTGTTGTCTGCCTTCTGACGAGATTTTTCCATCCAATTGTCTTATATGATAAAATACCGCCGTGTTGCTGTCTGTTGGTATCAATTGACCGCAGTAACACTTTGTATGAAATACTAGAACATGTTTTTTTTTTTTTCAGCGATTCCAACCCGTTACATGAAGTTTGTTCTTCAATGAATACCTTTTTAGAACAACTGGCCGAATGCATTTTGTGACTTTTGTCATGACGCTGTTCCTATCCTGTGTGCGTTCCCTTGTGCGTCCGTTTACTATTTCTTTTAGACTAGTCGCTGTCGTTTTTGTTAGCATTTTCAAAAATGTTTTGTTGTGGTTCAATTACAAGCCCCTTTTAATCCAAATTCATTATAACAAGTGCTGAACAAAAACCTCTTTTCAGAAACATGGAACTTAATTGGAATTTATGTAATGACTGACACATTTTAATTCCCTTTGAAAATATTGTAAAGAAGAGTCTGGCGGCCAGACTTGTTTTCTTTATACATGTACATCTATTTCTATGAAACTTTTGGGTAGAAATTGACCAAAGCTTAAAGAAATGATCATTGGAACATGTTAAAATTTCTTTATATTATGATTGAGGAAATCATTGTCTTTGACAGGCTGTGGTTCCAATTGTATAATGAAGAAATATATTTTGAAAGGACAAAATATATTGGTCAATTGACAGTTTGTTGTCTGACGAGATTTTCCCATCCAATTGTCTTATATGATAAAATACCGTCGTGATGCTGCTGTCTGTTGGTATCAATTGACCGCTGTAACACTTTGCATGAAATATTAGAACGTTTCGGAGGGTAAACGTAAAGTCATTTTAAGTGCCTATAAAATGTAGGCACTTAGAATAGTATTCACTGATCCGTCGATTTGTTTTATTTCTTAATCAAACCTATTACGCGAAGTAAAGTCGTCAATTGAAGCTATATTTTAGGTGTCAATCATCGAAAGTTCGACCAACGATTGGGCATATCTTTTATCAAATATTTTGTATTTTTGAAAAAGTGTTTTGTAAAAGTGGCACGCGCCATTTGTTTGTCGCCAGTGGGCATGGGCCTTAACTGGCGAGCAGCGGGTGACTCAGACGGAATGTTGTAGTTTCACAGTTAAGAACATCGTAAAATTGACAAGTTGAATAATTTTGGGGTGATTTGGAATGGACTTGAATGAATGTGTGGAGCGAGTTTTGAGTGAAATTCAAGACAGGTAATCCAATATCGCTAATTTTGTTCAAGATGAACAAAATTAGGAATATTTATTACCTCCCTTTTATAGAATATGCATACAAGGTCTATGAGTAGCCTTCTGTCTTCACGAACCTATCACACGCTTATTAGATTCAAATGTGTTAGTGAAATCGTAGATTTCTACCGATTCTATTTTGAATGTTTAAATGCAGATTTTGATAATATCATTTTATTGATTTTGGAGCGTTTTTGAATGGGTTGGGTGAGTGTTTAGAAAGAATGAATGGAGCACCGAGTGAACTTGATCATTTGAAATGATTTTGATCGGAGTGAGAGTCAATTTCACAATGTTCTGTACTGTACTAGTATGCTATATGACAGAAAGTAATGAATATCTGCACTAGTCTTGGCGATTCTAGAGAAATGAAAAACACTGCCTAAAGTTGCGCTAACCTACGTTTGAAACAAAACAAAAATGGATAAAAAACGCACATTTTTTTCGCCACCTAGGTACTTCTGCATAAAGACTGCAGATTGATTTTTAGGACAAAATTTGTAGGTCTAATTTCTGTCTAGAAGTACCGAATAGCCTTTGTTTATTGCAGTAGTTGCGATTTGTGCAATTTCATTGGCAACTTTTAAAACGACCACAAAAGCTTTTTTGTCCTATAGTCGGTCAAGTGTATCAATATACTTGATAATACATCTCAAGGGGTAACCGCTAAACTATTGTAAGCGCCTATAAATATATACACACTTACAATAGTTTTGCGCCGACCGCTCGATATGTGTTTTTATAGGACAAAAATATTGGCCAATTCACTATTTATTGCTTTTCCATTTTGAAGAGATTTGTATAACCAACTGTCTTATATGATAGGGTCATGTTTCTGTCTGGCGATATCATATGGATCTGTGGGTGACATTTTTCAGCATTTCCAACAATTTCGCATGCGGGCAAAGTAAATACTCAGATCAGCTTCGGCTTAAGCTAATGGCTCTGACGTTCTCTTTTCTTCGCAACGAATACTATTTCTTCACTGTGTAGATGTATATTATCACGCTCATATGAAATTGTTTAACAATTTCCTGTTTTACAAAATTTTGGACCTGTCCGAATTCAAAGGTTTTGCAGACGAAAAATTAAAGTGGATTTAATTTGAAAAATAACCATTCAGTAGGGTAGAAAAAAGTGTGGAAAAAGAAGAAATAGCTTGTCAGAAGCAATTTCTTCTTTTTTCACAATGTTTTATCAATCATAAAATCACAGGCACGTAAAAAGTAGGGATTAAACAGCAAAGGGTTAAAGATTTCACGTACCTGCTCAAATGGCAGCAGTGTTACTAAATGTGCAAAACGCCATATGGTACTTATTGTACTTAGTACTGATTTTCCTATATGTGTGTGTTTTAGCCATGGATAGGAAAATCACATGTTGTTTTCAAATGTTTAGCATCGGTTTTGTAAATCAAAAAAAGGCATTCAAATTGCTCGCTCAAATATTCATACTGTATAATTTGAATTTTGAGCATGCAGCTAAAATTAGTGATTGCTCACAATGTAGTTTTTTAACCACTCAAATACGCTAAATTATTACAAACAAAGATATTTTTATTCATATAGGTATGAAGCTAAATGATTTCAATGCGTCTTTGTATGAATCCGCTTTGTTCTGTGGTTGTATATGTTTATCGATGGCTCGTTTAATAAATACTATATTTTCTTGGTTAATCATTTAATATCCTATATGAGCCTGTGCGAGACATTTCAAACAATTTCATGTATGCGCGATGGAAAGACGTTGAGTAGCCTGGACACTCACGCAGTGCATTACATTTAAATTTTGGGTTTTGAATAGCGATTTTAGGTCCGTAGCCATCTATTGAGCGCATAGTTAAGACTCTGTAGCCAGTTTCATCAAAACATTTAAGACGCATTTTTGTCTTACTGATGACTAACCACAAATTTAGGACGAAATCACGTATCACCAATTTATCAATATCAATGTTAAGTTATTGCTGTTGTTACTGTTTCTAAAGTCATCGGTAAGACAAAAATGCGTCTTAAATGTTTTGATGAAACTGGCCCCAGGTTAGACTGTGCGGCCGCGCACATGTGAAATTGTTGAAATGTCACGCAAGGCTCATATGTAATTGGCTTTTCCCATTCCAGGTGAGCTCCATGTGCCTCTCGAGGTTTGTGGGGCCGTGGTCAAACGAGAGCTGGATTACTGGCAGATTAACGAGGGTCACATAAAGTCGTGCTGCTGGCGCAACTACCGGTCCTACATCGAAAATAAGAGGATCCTGGACTCCTTCAACCACAGTATTGTCAAACAACAGATGAACATCAAGTTCGATGACTTACAAGGCTGGGAGCGACTTCGAACCAAAGTCTGGTTGATCCTTGAATACCCTCGAACTTCCAGAGCTGCAATGGTAAAAATGATTTTACTTTTGCCTTTTTAACCTTGTCATACTGAACCCGGAATATTCATGAATTGACATACATGTGGTATAAACAAAAACCAGTCTTCGCGTTTGTGCAGTGTGATCTTAGTCGATACCATTGATTTTGTAAAGGGAGAAAATTATTTTTTCAAATTATTCTGTCACACATTTAGTGCATACAGTATTTTCGATACTTTGATTTTGATGTAATTTTGCTAAGATTTTATTCAGCGTGACAAAAGCTCGAAGGACTCAGGGAAAACATTTTCGATCGACCCAGTCATCTGTCGATTGTGTGTCGTCTTCAATTTCTTTAACACATATCCTGCAAGTTTAAATTTTGTTTTTTAAATAGATTTCCAATTCTTTCGGACAATTCAACCGTTGTGACCAAAATTTATCCTACCTGACTTAATAGTCAGTAGACTAAGAACAGACTAACATCCGCGCAGGCTAAACTTAGTCAATACTGACTGACAAAGCTTTGTGTAATGGAGATACAACATATACTTGCATGTATACCAAGAACAGTAGATAATAATATCTTGGATCTAAATCATAATGATAATACTTGGTAGGGATAGTACTTCGATGAAGCTTTACCAAATTTGTTCATATTTGACCAATTTGCATTAGCCGCAAATTTCTCCGTCACTTTGGATTTATATCGTAATTACAGAAAAAATGATAACACGACATAGTCCGTGAAATTTCTGATCCTTAACGCCCCTTGAGGGACATGTTCTAGCCTTTTTGATGTGAGCGGTTTCTGGTGTCTAGACGAACAATGCATTCGTTTGCATATATTTATTATACACTTGTTTGTTTCGGTTTGTTTTTACGTTCTAATGTTAATATAAGATATTTCCAGAATTACAGCTTGAGAAAAGATGTTCGCAGAGAAGCAAGATATGTTTGTGACTTACCAATTATCATTAATGTCTTCAATGCTTTTCGGTGGTTTACCGAGAAATAACGGTAGATTATTACTTGGTAAACTCACCGCCTAACCAGTGAAATTGTTAAAAAAAACTTATACCACACTTTCGTTCATTTCACCCGATCTGACGTTATCAAAGCGGAGCCTAAAAAGTAAAATTATGAACGTTGTACAGCAATCACGTGCAAAAAGACTCGCTTCAAGAGAAGTTGCCCCAAAAATTTCAAATTTTGTCTCTTTTTTGCAATAGAGAAATAGAGTAATAATATACTTTTTGAGTAACATCGATTAATATTTGATTTCGTGAACAACAAAAGCTGTATTTTTCACTCGTTGATCCACCACTCGTGAAAATATTGCATGTGCTGTTCACTCAATGAAATATAAATCGATCTTACACTGAGTTAAACGAATTCCCTATGTATGCAAGCCGTTACACAAATGGTAAATTGGGAACTACGTTACATAAATATATGAAAAAAATTTTGCTCATACAGAGGAGAAGAATTTCTTAGATATATAAGGGAAATTAGCACCGCCCTGCCGATATTTGGTGGGTCAATCAAAATTTCTTTAACACACCCAAGAAACATCTGTGTCAAGTTTAATTGATATCATCCCAATGGTATTGGAGAAGAAGATTTTAAAAGATTTTGAGCTGAAATTTAAGTGAAAATAAGACCCGCCCTGTCACGTCAATTAAAATTTCTCAAGCAATTTAGGTGATTGGTCAAGCAAGAAACATCCACGCAAAGTTTCGTTGAAATCAGTCCAATATTTTGGGAGGAGAAGTTTTTGAAAGATTTTAAAGTGAAAATAAGCCCCGCCCTGCCAAGCCCATATTTAGGGATCAATCGAAATTTCTTAAACTATTTAAAAAGAGGGTCACCCAAGGGACATTTCTACCAAGTTTGGTTAAAATACGCCAAGCGGTTCAGGATAAGAAGATGTTTAAAGAAAAGTTTTACGCACGAACCGACGCACGGACGCATGACGGACACACCGCCATGACAATAGCTCGATGGCCATCGGTCAGGGGAGCTTTCAAACTAACCGATAACCTATAGATAGCCTTCATGTTTTGTCGGTAAAAGTTTCAAGTGATAATTCGCTGAGAAGTCTTGACAACCCACAGGAAATTATAAAAATTCAAAACGTTTTAGTCTTCTAATACATTATACAATTCTCGAATATATAGCAAACCTTTTCTATCATACTTATTCATTCTTTTTTTCTCTTTTCAGTTTTACGGTATTTTATCCTTGCTGTTCGTTATCGCGTCCATTCTCGGATTCTGCCTGGAAACGCTGCCTGACCTTCGCCCCAAAAATGTGACGTTAAACCAGAACCAAACCGGGAAATGTGACGGCAAAAATGTGACCACGAACATCGCCCTCACCCCAAACGAAGCCTTAAATTACTTGGATTATATATGTACTGCCTTTTTCACAGTTGAGCTTATTGTTCGATTTTGTTTTTCGCCAAACAAGTTCAGGTTCGTGCGATCCGCCATGAACATAATAGACCTCTTGGCGTTAGTGCCGCTTTATATGCAATTAATTCTGAATTCGGATGAATTTAAATTTTGTTTCGCCAACGAACGACTCGTGTTCGAGATTATGTTCATTTTACGTATTATTCGTATGTTCCGCATCTTTCATTTAGTCAAACATTATCAAGCTTTGCAAATTTTAGTTTACGCGCTCAAAGCTAGCTTACAAGAATTGCTCATGTTAGGGATTTTTTTACTCATCGGTATGCTTGTTTTTGCCACTATGATTTACTATGCAGAACGTAAAAACGCGACGACCCCTGGTGATAATTTTTCCACGATACCTATCGGATTTTGGTGGGCTATTATCACAATGACAACAGTGGGGTATGGGGACGTGTTCCCGACGACCCCTATAGGGTATATAGTGGGGACAGCGTGTTCCGTCAGTGGTGTCTTAATGGTCGCGTTAACAATTCCAGTTATTTCTAACAACTTCACGCTATTTTATACACATGTGAGATCGCGAGGGGGTAAAAAATCTTCCAGCAGTGATGATCTAGGGGATATAAACAGTGAAATACTTGTGCATTCCGAGGATGGAGCCGCGATTTACGAGAACACCCGCAGGACCTCAAACGGGTCTATAATCATGAACGAGAAGAGTTTCTCAATTCGTAAACCATCAAACGGATCTGCTGTTACGGCTGATGCCTACACGCATGAGAAGTGCGGCCACAACGGAGATATTCGTTACGGTCGGATGATCAACGAGCCAGCACCAAAGTATACGGACTCGAACTCAATGACGAACATTGGCTTGAAGCGAGATGAATCCGAAATTATCCTCACTCGCAGTGGTTCGGTGAAAGCACATTCCGATGACGGAGTTATGTACTCAGGTGATATGCTTTGACCAAATCCAGCACTTTTGGTGGACAGTATTTTTATTTCTTCTTCTCTGTACTTTAATGTGCAAACATTATTTCTTCTCTGCTAGTTATTTAAACCCACCATTTTATGCCCGTAAAGAGGCTTTGCCCACCCCAAAATCAAGAGAATTAAAAAAATAAACAACCTAAATATACATATCATGTAATTGAACTGGCTGTTCAAACGTTATTTATTTTTTAATCACTTTTGCTTGATGGTTTATCTTTTATCGTTTCTAGTTTGTTCTGATTTGATCTTTTTCCTATTTAAACCATGGTATTTTCTCGTCAATTGATAAATAATTATGCATTGTATTATTGTAATGATCTGAAAAGTTAAATTCCAAAAAATTAATATCTCCCTCAATATTAAAACAGAAAATCAGGTCAGGACAGAAGTCCATATTCCTTATTCGTTTACAATTATTCAAAAGCGATTATTATTATTATTATTACTATTATAATCATCATTTTTACTATTATAATTATTATTATTATTATTATTATATTTTCGCGTATCTACTACTTGCGCCAATTATTTACAGATTGTGTTCAGTTAATCTAGTCGCAGTGGTCTAATTAATTAGGCCAACTACTATTACAATAAAAGAAGAAAGGTATCTGAGAAAAGCATAATGTCCTCAACTCGGTAACATTAAATCCAATGATTTATTAAAAACAAATAACCCATGTGTTCCATGGCACCGCTTCATTGTTTGTTTTCTAATTGGTTATAAGTTATATTCTTTTGTCTTTTTTACGTCTGAAATCTGTATTACTATCAATGAAACTGTTAATGAAAGACCTTATAGCGCCACATAGCTTTATAAATGAAGCGTCAGAATTTACAAGCAATACTTTACTAGGTCGTTTATGGTTTCTGTAAAGAATGAAATGCTTGTCATTGATTTTTGTGTGCCTTTTTCAAGAAAATGTACAAAGATTTGAAAATGTCTCTCCCGTTTGATAAATTTCTCGTTATAAATGCATTTTTGTAGACAGGGACCAGAATAAAGATTGTCTATCGAAAGGGCGCTATTTGTGTCTACTTTTTTAAAGTGGTATCTTTGATCGGTCGCTGTAGGGCCTTTGAATTTTGTTCGGCGTTTAACCAGTTCGAATAAGATGCATGTATTTTTTTCACTGTGATAATTTGTTCATGATTACATTTGTGCCATTGTTTATTTACATAAATTATTGATATTGCAATGTTTCAATTTTTGAATCATGCCAGAACTGAATGTGAAAGTGATTTTTTCAGTATGCATGCTTTATATAACTTAACAGGGACCTGTAAACAGGGGTGAGGCGATAATATTAATAAGTACCTGGCATTTAGGCCACAACAATTCAGAAGTTCAAGAATTTTTGTTTTCATGTAAGTATGACATCCCAGTTATTCAAAGACGGGCGATTATTTTATAATTCGATGGATGGCAAATTTGTGACGAAAATGGATAATACTGATATTCGGTAAAAGGGAAATAATTCTTCTGTAACCATTTGATGTCAGAGTAGTTTTTATCACACTTTGAAATAATGTAATTTCTCTCACTGAGGGACATTAAAGTTCAACTAAAATATCAGTACACAGCTTTATGTGCATGAGGTTGTTGATCAGTATTTTTTAAACTGGTCATAATATGTGGGCGAACAACAAATTTGCTGTAATCAAGCTGAAAGCGTTTGCTTTTAAAATTTAACAGTTTTACTCCTCTTTGCACGTAATTTTATAGAAAAAAAGGCGTTTTTTTTAAATAGATGAAGCGATTGTAGACGCTATACAAGTACAGTTTACTCAACTAAGCTAAGGGGGTTGGGTCGCCAATCGAGGAATTATTGTTAGTCGGCCGAAAGAAAGAATCATGTAAAATGCAACTGTTTAAATGTGTGCGAGTATTTGACATTCAATTTTCAATATATATGTGATGTTATGTGTATTTGTTATAAACTACATAAAGGGCCCAAACGCTTCAAACATGTCTTTCATTTTTGTACAGAACAGTATATTTTCGTTCATTTGAACACATTTTTGTTGAGATTGGAACCACACCATTATTGTTATCAGATTTGGGCAATACATTTTGTTTAATGAATGTTGGCGTCATTGAATTTTCACAATATGTGTTGTAATTTTTTCTCTAATATATGTGACCTGTCTGGCAAAAGGGGGTCATCATGGAAGTACGACTAGCACTGCGTTCTGTATGACAAAACTGTGCAAACTGTTTACGAATTATATTCCGCTTTGCACGTAGGTGTACGTGCAAAGCGAGGTATTATTCACAACGGTTCACACCGCTTTGTCGTCGTGAACGCATAACGATAAAAACTCTTCACTTGTATTTTATGATTATAAGATGGCCGTTTGACCTTCTTACACGTACAGGGTGATCCAAAAAATATGACCGGTTAAGGAACTCAAATACCGCTTTTTAGGTAATATTTATACTTGCCATTGGGATATTTATATTTCTTAAGAAAGCAAGGGCATATAAGTTGACTTCTATGTACAGTCTTACTTTTGTATTTTCTGTACTTCTGTAACTAAATACAATAACAGCAGGGGTTTAAAGGGACCCTTCTAAGTTTATGATAATTCTTTGGACCCCTTTTACTCGCTTTTTCATCATTTTCACTTCTCTTGCCATAAAGCGTTAGAAATACAAAGTCAATATTGTAGAATATTTTAAAAAATTAGTGAAAAATAATTATACATATTCCTTTTGTTGTTGTTGTTGTTGTTGTTTTTGAAAATATGCCAATTTCTACAATTTCTTCATTGCCAATTTCACTGGAATACACCAAAAAACTTATGACGTTGGTGTCATATTAAATTGTTATGGGTATCTAGGACAAAGATTTTAGTTCAATACCTTTCAAAATGGTGTCCAAACCGATATCATATCTTAAAATGACAGAGTTGTTAAAATTATTTTTCATATTATATTTTGGATCACCATATATTCAATTATTTTCAAACTTTGTGAGAGATATTTATCTCTACTGGATTCAATCTCTTTTTCAAATATCAGTTCTATACAGGAGTCTTGTGGTGGTCCCTTTTTGCTTGAAAGGTTACAGTTTGTATGTTTATGTCCTTTTTTCATACATTTTTCAATAAATGCCAATTTTCTGCCATGAATAAAGTTTACAGCTTCGAAAATAACACGGGGATATTTCCTTTTTATTCAATTCTACATCATTGTTCCTAATACAGTCTTACTCGATTAAGAAAAGAAAGCAAGCGTTTGTTTCGGTGTATTTTATTAATTTTATTTTTTTTATCTATGATTATTTATAAACAAGCTATATTTACGTTCTGTTGCAAAGTCGGAAAAATAATGCAATCTGATTTTACGTTTACGCCATGAAATATCGGCCAATTTTATATTTAAGCCAAAGATCATTCAATATTTTATAGAATAGAAGAAAATGCTTGGAGGTTAATTGATAGAATATTTGATATTTGATGGAACCTTTGATTTCTGGTTAAAAACCTAAAATAACTTATGTATCTATTGTTACATGAAACTTTGCAAAGTTTTGATACTTTTTTTCTTAATGAGTGATTGTTGACTCCTTAATTACTATTTAAGGTGTAGCTACGACGATCTATATTATATGATTTTATAGTTCATCGGTGTGCAACCAAAATACTGTGACTATAGCTTATTGCAATATTCGGTTACGATGTTTTGTTCGCCCCTCGACGAAATAGTGCCGTCTGAGGGTTTACTTTAAAATCCAAGCCTGTTTACAAAGTTTATGGACTGCATGTTTTAGAGTACATAATTATTCACAGGCTGATCTGGGTCCGAGCTTGGTGCACTTCTATAAGCACTCTACCTACACTGCACAAACTCCATTCTACTTCCACGTCAGCAGTCTAAAATTTTAAAGACAGTTTCAAGTATTTCCACTGCAATATAAATTAGCTCTAGTTTTATCCACCCGGATTCGTGCATTCAGGCTGAGATTGTCTGAGAAAAATGATTTTATTCTTCAATGAAAACTTGTTTTTGTACACAGCTTTTTTGCAAGATTCCCCCGCACAAACTATGTTCAATTATTGACCCATTAAAATTAAAAGATATGAAAGCGTATTTCACAGAGGTATGAAACAAAAACCTAACCACACGTCTGCACGAAATCAACAAATATTCTCTATATCTCTTTATTGACTAAAAAACTGTTAAATGTAACACGTGCAAAACACATTTCTGTATAAATAGTTGGGGTCTTTATAGGCATACTACATGCATAACGAACAAAACTCGGGCGTTAACGGAGAAACGTGGATTAATAAGTAAATTCTCGTGCCGTAATCGTATGGTTATTTACTTAGATATTCTCGGACCGTCAGTTTCCATGTCTAATATTAATATATAGAGCATAAATAAAGACGTTGATCTTAATTCCGCGTTATATTTTGTTGGGTCATAAATTAACCAAGCAACGCCGGTATAAAGGAAAGTTACGGTGCAACGCATGGCGCAATTTTCCGGTACATTCGTAGATTTTGGAGCTTATATGAATCATTTAATATCTATCTTTGAAAAATTACTGTAGTCTTTCCTTTATGCAATAATAGCGTCAATTCGCACACAGGCGTTGTAATTTTCCGCAAACGCTCTCAAAAACGTGAATTATCCCTGCATTGTTAAAAAAAAAGAATTAAGAAAGAGCACTGCAACAAAGGATAACAGGAAAAAGTATAATTAGTAAATGGCATTTTATAAATATACTGGCCAAAAGTCCTAGCCAGCCACTTTTAAAATGACGATAACTTTTTGAAAAGTTATAACATTTTAATGAAATTTGATGTGTGAATTTTTAAGCATAATGTACGTGGATTTCCACTATGATTTACCAATAATTATCAAATTTTGATGTGTAATAAAGGAAAAGCTCAAAAAGCTCTAAATCTTAATAGAGCTCGGGATATTACACTTTCAACAAATCAAAGTCCGCAAATCGTTAGCTGCAACCCAGACCAAGAAAAAAATTGGAAATCATTGTCAATTTTGTATGACCTTTGACTACAGGAGAAACATAAAGAATAGGAGGCATGGTAAAATGGTGTTTAAATTCAACCGGTAAACCATTTTATCTAGCGAATATGCTCAAATATGGTCTGGTGTGAAAAAAATGTATCAAACTGATTATTTTCACATACTCTACATTTTGTAGCTCAACGGGAATTATCAGTCTATATTTTATGCATTTTGAAGAAAAACGTGTATTGGGTGTTGTTTCTAGGAACCGTCTTTCTGTATACATAAGCTCTATCACCTTCTTCTAGGGCCATATGCCGCGCACAATTGTCGAACAATTTCAATTTTATTTTCCTAGCCTATCTAGCAGCTAGCGACCCATGAGACAAAAATCGCTACATTGACAATATTTTGATCATTGTGTGAATTTAGAGCTTTTTGAGCTTTTCTCATGTTGCGCTTTAAATTCAATGAAATAACGGTAACTTTTCGCCAAAATCATCTGGAAAGTTGCTTAAAAATTCACATAGCAAATTTCACGAAAATCCAAACACCACAGAAAAAATTATCTTTGTTTTTAAAGTGGCCGGTTAGAAATTTTGACTAGTATATAAGTTTTTCAAGTTTGGAGAGACGATAAATTCATTGGGTGTCTTTACTATCAATGATGACGCCTCTGACCGAGAACCAGCTCTTCCACAAATATATTCTTGCTAAATACGTGTAGCAAATGATTTTTTTTTCTAAAAGTCTTTGAAAACAGTTTCTCTTAATCACTTATTTGTAGAAAAGAACAGAAATTAACAAAACGATACGTATCTATGAACTCGAAGTGTCTTTTCTTCTCAATTTGGCGCAAGATACGTACTCTCCTAAATCCTGTTATCCTTAACCCTTTCCTGTTTCATAAAATTTTGGACCTGTCCAAATTCAAAGGTTTTGCAGACGAAAGTTTAGAGTGGGTTTAATTAATAATAACCATTTAAAAAAATAACCATTCAGTAGGGTAGAAAATAGTGTGGAAAAAGAAGAAATTGCTTGTCAGAAGCAATTTCTTCTTTTTTCACAATGTTTTCTCAATTATAAAATCACAGGCACGTAAAAAGCAGGGATTAAACAGCAAAGGGTTAATTTTGGAAAAAAACATTTGGATTTTCAAAACATAATATATGGGCTACATGAATACTAATTTATAATTAAGATTTAAGAAAAATAAACCACGTTTGTGAGAAGCTGATCACATACTTTACATTTTTGAGCCATATGTATTTACACATGGGCCTATTATCGTCTTCCGACTGAACCATCATATAACTCTGGAATATTCAAGCTGCTTTTGCGACGTTTGACCCGCAATAATTTACATACGAGTACTACTCGAACAGAACAAAATTGATGAAAACCTCGTTCTTCGTCATTCACAAATTAACTGCAAATCTTTCATCCTGAAAAAGACAAGACAAAAAGTCGAGCTGAACTCATTCAAGCGATATTCACGTCCATTTGGCTTTCAAATAAAAACGGCAATAATTCTTTGGTTTATGAATCTGAAAATGAAATATTGTAATTTTCTAAAAACCAAACTTGCCTTTAGATTTGTTCTTTACTTTGACCGTCTGTTACATCCATTAAAAGGGAAATTTCGAATCTATTCCACATCCAGAATACGCCAAATAAAATAAATATTCATTTAGAAATAATCGTGGTTTTATTAACAAATGTTAATCATATAAAATATGACAAAATTTATGGAAGTTGTCGTTTAGGATTTCGATTTTGTGTATGTTCAAAGTATTTTGTCAAGACATGCTTTGAAATGGTCCAGTGAATGAACTAAAACGGAAATAAAATATATCCTTATATATAACATCTTTAATTATGTGGAATGATTATACAAATAAATAGAGATCAAAAGAGTATTTTGATTTTCTAGAAATTTTAAAATAAAAATCATATCCTGCTTTTGTACAATTCCAGATTGAGCTTATACAACATTTCCCCCCTTTTATCTCCATACTTCTATAAAACTACGAAAAAAAATATTTTCTTCAAGAAAATGAAACCTTGGCGTAAATTCACTTTACGCCTTAACCTTATTCCGCCATGCAGGCGATAAAACAAGCATTACATTCGTCATATCACCGCCTCCAAGACTTTCTAGCAGTTGTTATAGGATTAGTGAGAAATAATTAATTGCTGCAGTATCATATCGCAGTTGAGCGATCAAAAACCTCGTAACTACAGCTTTATTCAAGCTGTAGTTACGAGGTTTTGGTCGCTCGCCGTAGATATATGCAGCCCTTTCAGAGGCTGTATAGGTTTGCTTGTGAACTAACCATAATAAAGGGATTAAAAAAATCTATGTATCAATGAAAAAAATGCATGATAAACTCACAAGGAATGAAAACGCAACACATAAACAACTTTTATATTCTGTTATGAAAAAATAGTTTTCCAATCGGCTCCTTTTTTTCTTTCTCTTTTACCTACATGGATATATGTAGACAACGCATGTTCACATGAACTATTAGACATCGCGTTTTATTGAGTGGCCATTTAAAAGTTCTTTAAGCTTATTCTTTAAATGCTATTCTGAAAGAAATTTTAAAAATGCAGGAATCGAAGAGAATGAAATGCAGGATTACACATGATAATCGCTTTCAGCACAACGCATTATAGTGCTACAAACGAAAATACGATTCGACATTAACTAACAAACCGTTTTTCAATACATTCAATCTTAACGGATATAACTTTTTGTAACTAGTGTTTTCATGCGATTTGAATCACAAATGACGCTGAGGTACGGTGTAGACTTAAAAATTTATGAGCGTTAGAATTATGCTTTAGTCCATAGTCCAGACTGAGGCAACCGTTTAACAAAGTGAAAGACAACACATGGTATTGAGTTAGTGGAAATGCTATCATAAATGGAACAATGGAAAATTTTTGGGAACCTACTTTGCAGACATAAAAAATCATTATCTTTACCTTTTTTTAAATCCTGTTTAGGAACCTATTGTGGTTTCTGGGGTTACTCTTGTTTTAATGCGTATTAAATGATACAATTCAAGTCTGAAGTTGGGAAAAATTAAAAATACTAGAAGAAAAAAATGAGGTGGTGCATTCTCTGACCGTGAGAATATTTTAGGACCTGTCCTGCGTTCAGAATGCAAAATGGAGCGAACTGGTTGAAAATTATACCCTGTTCTACGCAAGTACTTGTGTGCAGAGCAGGGTATAATTTGCAAACAGTTCTGCACCGTTTTGTCACCCTGTTTACAGTGCTGTTGTCAACCCGTACGTATATGCCCCAAAACAATGGTCAGATATGAGCCTGTTCGTGACATTTTGAAACACCCTCAAATACGCGCAAAGCAAGGCCGCTGGTAACCCTTTGTATCCGAACAGTCGAATCAGAGTCTCTATAAAGAGGAAAAACGCTTTTTCAGTGTAATATCGATTTATATTAATCGATCTTACTCGAAAATCAAACGAATATTCTATTTGGTTCATGCAAAAAAAAAGAGACAAAATTTAGGACAAGTTTTCGAAAAGCGCGTCTCTTTGCACGTTATTGCTACGTCATGTTGATTATGACGTCATTTTTTGGGCTTCGCTTAGATGACGTTAGATAGGATGACATGAACGAAAGCGGGGTATAGGTTTTTGATAGATTCTCTGATAAGACAGCGAGATTATCAAAAGATAATCTACATTAAAAAAATCAAGGCTTTATATGTAGATAAGGTCAAGTGGTCAGTGAATATCCATAATGCATTGTGCGGTTTTTTAGGCTGCTAACTGTTTGTAAGCTGCCGTCAAGTGAAATTGTTAAAAAAAGTCACATCCAGGCTCATTTTATCTTGTCATGATCAGACCGCGTTTCGGATGACAAAACGGTGGAAACTCTTTGCAAAATTATACCCCGCTTTGCACGTAAGTGCACGTGCAAAGCGGGGTATAATTTGCAAACATTTTGTACAGTTTTGTCATCCTGGACACGGGGCAGTTCTGTGAAGGGGCTTCTTTCTACAGCTGGTTATATAGACGGTTTGGTCGAAGAGAGACGTTTTGGTATATAATTCACAAATACAAAGCAACAGAACATTACCATGTCTTATTTCCACCTTTAGGTTCGGCAGTTTGCATTGATGATGAAGACAATGACCAGGTTTTCTTTATTCCGAATGGAATCAAATTTACCCGAAAGGTACTCTTGTACACGTCCCATTTCACTAAACCCTAGACTAGATGATGTGTGACCGAATTTCACAGCCCGGTGTTTTCACTTATCGTACGTTCCCATTCCACGAAACAAGTGACAACCCTTGAGCACCATGGATGATGACAGTTTTTTATTTATATTTTTTTTTAGATAGGTGACCATTATGTCGTAATTGTTGTTTAATTTGAGGCTATGGTAATGACATTGAGGCTGCCAAAATACGATTGGTTTTCAAAACTGTGGCTACAAGATCACTAGTCAATCATAATATCATTTTTCCATCGAGAAAGGTTTAAGTTCACGTTTTGAAACTAGATACTGAAAAAGTGCTTAGGACAACTGAACTCGCTGTCGCAAACTTTGTCGAAAGCTTTGTTAGACGCAAAATTTGTTGCAAGTTTTGCTAGAACTAGATGCAATCATAGTTTAGTGAAATAATAATCAATCTTAACCCCTTAGGAAATATCGCTGGTGCGATATTTTCAGTAACGGATTTAAAGAAAAGCTGTTTTCCTCAAACAGGTTTAATTTAATTTATTCTTTGATTTTCTTTCTCATATATCTAACGTCCTTTGGGGCTTATCTTTCTTTTAATTTTAAATTTTTAATTTTAATCGAATTCTTTTCTTCTTTTTTCTTTCAATTTCATTCAAACAAGCATGCCTCTTTGACAATTCCAAACGGCTTTTTCTGACATTGGCGATGCTCGATTCGGCTTTGCTTTTAACACTCTTTGTTTTCTTCCGATATAGTCCAGTCAAATTATGGTAGGACCCAAAACAAATTGCAACAAAAACAATGTTGTGTTTTTTGACATCCATAGACATACCCATTTAACATATATAAAGTAGGACAAAATCGGAAGATACGTATTTTGATTTTTTTTTCGCCATTTTTATCATAGATTTTTCCCAGACCTGTAAAGACTTTTTGACAGAAAGCATGTTTAATTCTGAATTAGAAGTTGTTGGTTTATCAAAAGCCATTTAGTGGATTGTAAAAAGTCATTGGCTTATTGAAAATGGGATATTTTTTGTTATTTGGTCAGTTTTAGAGATAATTTGTAAAACATCTTACCCCACCCACTCACTTTAACATTGAAAAGAAGTAGAAAATGGCCGGTTTGGCAAAAAATGGGCGTTGGCTTCAAGAAATAGGTCTGAAACATTTTTAACAGTCCAAAGTTTTTTCAATGTCCAATTAAAGTAGTTTTGAACCTTTTTTAGCCCCCCCCCTTCCTCCCTCATGTACAAAATGTTAGGTGAGCAAGTGTAACTAAAAATACTTGCAGATATAATCACCAGTCTTATTTAGCACATAAAAAAAATAAATCTTTCCAAAATTTAGATTGATTTATCTAAACCTAGGGTCTTGGGTTGACATGTTCTCTAGAATATAAAAAGAAATGACAAGAATGACGTATATCATGGGTTGTCTGTCTGTTGTACATAAATGTTAAATTGCACTTTGAAAATATATCAAGAGTCATAGATTTGTCTTATTGCCTCGTCCTATTATGGAATTGGAGCTACACAAAGCACAAAGACATTCATATATATAAAGTTTGGTGGGGGGTGGGGGGGGACTTTATGTTAAAAAAAGCCCAGTTTTCACACCAAAAAGAGCCTGTTACGGATAATGCTAGTATTATGCGAAAAAATGTTGCAAGAACATACTAGTTCGACCTTACGTTTGAAACATTTTTACAATGGCTAGATTTGATATGCGGAAACTTCAGGTCTGAATGTTTTGGATGAGATATTTTTTTTTTAAAATAATCTTAGTTCTTTTCACAAAATTTAACCTTAAAGCTGTTTTATATTTTCGAAAGCATAAGATTAACACAAATTCGATACTTTTTTTAAATTCAAATCCGATAAAAAATCAACCGTTTTGTTTGGAAAGGATTTAACACCTGTATTAACAATTTCATCAAGCTGAAAACAGAGCACCTAACCATGTTTCCTGGTACTTTTTTCATCGCTACTACCAGGAAATTCCTTTCCGGGCTACGTGTTTCTAATCCCAGATATCTTTCACTGGTTTCTACCCGTTGGTTGCAGACAAGAGTCAGACAGGGTGTGCTGCTGTCAGAGATCGAACCTTGAAACCCGTAACTTGATTGATTGATTGAATGTAGTTTAACGCCGCTTTCAACATTTTTTCAGTTATATAACCTAACAATGGTTTCCTGGTATTTCTCTCACCAGTACAACTCACCGCATCCTTACAATTATCAACCTATTGGTGAAAGACAAATAGTGACGAAAGATTGAGTATCGCCGTCTGGGATCGAACCCGGGCCCTCTGGATTGATTTCCGTTGCGCTAACAACTGCGCTATGATGGCGAATCCCCCGTAACTGGAATCCCGTAACTGGAATCCCAGCGCACAATCATCTGGGCTGCAAAGCAGTGGAATTGTCTAGTACTAGTTCTTTCGAATGCAGTGTGATGTTGGCCCCATTCAATATATATTTTAAAAGTTAATTGACAATCTAACAGTAAGGTAAACTTTGAATGTCAAAAGTTTGCGTTTTAGATTTTGCGATTTCCGTATTAGACGTTAAGAAAGTTTAAATTGAAAATTTCTAAACAAGTGCATCACATCAATGACTTAAGAAACAGGTTTTGTTTGTCATTTGACGAGTTTCGAAAACATTTCTCAAAACAATACGTGTTAAATTGAAGAATGGCATAGGAATGAATTGGAAATAAAGTGCTCCGATTGCCAATTCATTGGAAGTTTTGATTTTTATTTAAAACAAGACTCAATAAACTAATTTTAATGTGGATAAGTATTCGTCATCAATTATAACACTTATACAAAGAGAGTATGCATTAGTAGTAGCAAAAATAAGAAATGATTCAAAACCTTTTGAGAATGTTATGCAAGCCTATCCTTTATAAATGAATGAAGAACAAATGTTAACAAGCTTGTGCTTTTAAACTTTTCAACAAGTGAATGTTCACGAACAATTTAAATCGAAATTATTGAAATGACAGACTATATGAGGCATAAATATTAATTTGGAATGAAGTTGTCTAACAAATCTTTCATAGTACACCATGCAGATCGATTACAATCGCCCCTTATATCACGAGGTATAAGATTTGAAATGGGTAAAAATGCTTTTATTAAAAAAAAAGTTCAGGAAACCGCAATCTTGGTTTTAAATTAATTGACTTGATCATGGCCTAATAAATTAAACATGAATCAAGAAATAATTGAACAGGTTTTTGAATTTGACCCCCTAGCAAATTTGCGTAGTATATTTCCACAAGATAAAAAAGAAAAGGTTTTTTTTTTAATTTTTAAAAAAAAAATATCAAGGACCCTAGCCATAACATTGCTCGATAATCTACCAGCTAGGCTGTAGGCCAGGAAAGGATGTAATGGTGGTACTGGTGTGAGAATACCAGGAATCCATTGTAAAGTGCTGCTACCACCGCGATATAAATGAAAGATTGTTGAAAACGGCGTAAACCCCCCATCCAAACAAACAAAACTTGAATAAATTGTCTTGATATGAATGAAATAATGTTAATTAGGTGTTGTAAGAAACCATTTCCAATTTCTACCATATTATTCTTTGATTTTAATTAATATAAGGAAAAGAGGGGGATATTTATGCAAATTTCAAAATTTAACCAAAAATGATTCACCTAGCGAACTTTAAGAACAATTTGGGTTAAACGTTATTAGAATGCAATCTAGGACACATAATTTAGTATCGTTTTTTAAGCTTCAATGGGTTAAATTTAAGACATATTTTTACGAAGATTAGACAAGTTTGTGCAACCGAAAACTTAAGATTTTTAAAGTATCTGAAATTATAACAAAATTTTCTATGAAATTTGATTGTAATGTAGCTGTGGTAGCCCCCTTTAAGGTTATCAAATGACCAGTGTTCCAATGTCGTATCTTACTTTTGCAAAGGCTCTTTTAAAGTTTTAGGTAAGGTAATCTCAGAATTTTAAAAGTTTCAGAAAATTATTCTTAGACAATTATTTCATTATCCAATTTTTGTCAAATACACAAATGTGCGTTATCATATAAGACAATGTGTCAAACTAGTCCCGTACCCCATCAACTCTCACCATTTCGGGCATATTTTACACAATCTGGTAAACATGAAAAGGAAAATTATCAAGATAAAATAAGCTGATGACAATGAGGTCAAAATAATTATTAGACTAAGGAATCATCAAACTTTTAATTCAGCGACTACTGAATGAGTTTAGATGGGTAGATGTTGGATACATGGTCTTTTGTCATGAAACAATTGCCTGTGGGACAGGCAGACATACAAAAAGATCAATCCAATAAAGCAATATTGTTTTGAACTTGTTGATAAGGGTGTATATGAAAATATTTCAATACCAGAAGCTATTTTTCTATCCATTCTAATGTTAAATCAAGTGGGTGGGGTAAGATTGATTTGAATGTGTCGTTTTATGTTTAAAATGCCATACATTTTACACAAATCATTTATAAAAAATGTTGTTAAATTTCTAAAGGTAATTAAAAGGATATTTCATAAGTTTTGCTTACACAAATCAGTTTTAATCCAGGTATTTTAAACAATATTCTCATTAAATTGGTTGTACTACAGGCATTACTAGTAGGTATCAAAATGTATTGAAAAATCAGAATACGTATCTTCCGATTTTGTCCTACTTTTAGTATGTCATCTAGGAAGGGTCAAGCTACTCAAAAAATTCAAGAACGTTTTTGTTGCAATTTGTTTTGGGTTGAGGCCATATTTCGCTATTTTGACTGGACTAATAATTTCTATCTATTTCTAGCACTACACTTTCTCTCCGACAAATAAACAGCGAATCAATTCATACGTGACAGAGGCCTAGATAGAAAGGGGGTTACTTCATTCTAAATATAGAACTCCGTACTTTTTTTGAAGTTTAATGTGTACCTTAAACTTCAAAAAAAAACATGGATTTCCAAGTACATATATTGTTTCTACACAAATAACCCTTTTTGGAGATCTGTATTGAATCAATTCAAAAGGGCGGACGAGCATAGTACCACTTGTACACAAGCACACTGAAGAAAGTTTATAGAAACAAAACAAAATAAGTTAACCCTCTATCTTTAAAACTCTGTCAATAACCATATCATTCAAGCATGCCACCATCTACTGATTCGGGGAAATATGGATATGCACGAACTTTCTTTGATTACATTTTTCGGTGCAAGTCCTCTCAATGATGCATGAACAATCGTGAACAAACTCCTGACATTTTGCACGTGTTTTGTTTTACTGGAATCATTGGGCAAACATGGTAAGTACATTGTTAACCATTATTGTGATTTCGAAAAAATAGCACATTTGAAGAAAATAGAATATGTGACAGTTATCAGCTTGGCGTCACTAGTAAAGATCAAATAACAAAGAGGCCTATCCAGAACGTTGAGATCTGTGAAAAATAATTTCATACAATATGCACACTTCGTCTTGATATTTTCCATATACGTAGACAATATAATGTAGATTCCTTTTTTCTATTTTTATAATTCTTTGTTCAAGGTCACACTTCACAAAAATGCAAACTAAAAAATACGGATATGTTCTTAATTGTAAAGCAAATACGATCATTTTGAATAAAACACAAACTCTGGTTTTTGTACTTTAGCTTAAGACTACCCCGGAGTTTATGATAGAATTTTCTAGATTTTTTTTACTTTAATTGACGCGAAAGTCAACGACTATCGTCTTGAATAATAGCGAACGCAAGGTACCCTAGTTTCGGTCATGTCCTTCTTCCGTCACCTTTTTTCGTTTTTCACTTTAATTCCACCAGATTTGAATAGCACATGTGTTTATATTGGAATATATACTAATGGCATACAGTTAAGCTGAATAATAATAACAATTTCTTTATTTAGAGAAGGTGGCTCATTAAGTTAACATCATACACAAATAAATGAATGAAAAAAAAACTTATTTACAATGAGGCCTTCTGTGAAAAAAGAAAGAAGGTAATATGACAATGCTAATGAAACCGTAATTGGTTCGATAATTTATGAAAACAATGAAATGAATATATGTCAGCAGAATGTAAAACAATTTTGATACTATTAATCCCGAACGGGCTTTTTAACGCAATTAGAAGTAACAAATACGAAAGCTTATTTTCTGAGACCAAAACTTTTGAAAACGGGGTCCAGCAAATGCAAATCTCCGTTGACAACGGAATCGAAGAAGTTGGAATTCTGAATTTACACAACGTGTAAGACATGGTAAAACTTCAGAAGGGGCTGTGTTGTTAATCAACAGAGAGAAGGCCAAACGCATAATTGACCGGATATTAAAAGTAACAATTGAATGGTTGTTGTAGTTTCGCCAAAATTCATATATTTTGAAGATATATAAAAAATGTAGTGGCACTTTGAGATTGCTGATAAGCTTTTGTCACCAAGTATTTTCGTTACTGATTTTGAAATTAGAGGTCGTTTTTCAAATACGCATATTTCAGATCTCTATTGTAGTTTATTTTATCTTATAACTATACAAATAGCTGTGTGATAACAACCCGTATGATATTTTTTATGATATCACATAGTTATTTTTTAGAACAATAATATAATGCGGTTATTTTTAGAAACTTGCATTTCAGTTAGAAACATCGACGAAAACAAGACAAATACAGTCAACTAGCCAATAGCGGATCATGACCAATAGCGGATCACTTTGATTTCCATCTTCAATTACTTTTTCTCGCAAATGCCGAAGAAGAAACTAATATGCTATTCCAAGACACTGTCCATCTCTTTGTAGCATAACAAAATTTTGACAGTTCACACTGTTGTTGTAGTGCTTCAGACCGACGAAACGCTGGTCAAGCGTCTGTTCGACTGAAAGATTACGTCATCGGAATTTCAAAGAAAAGGATTCGTCTGCAGAATTGAAAGCCAGTAAACGAGTACAACTTCAAAAAGTGGATACAATCACGAAAAGGAGGCATAAATTGTTTGTTCACTATGCTTTCGCATGGTTTGATCCACCTTTTAGTGTACAATAATTAGAATCAACCCTTAACCCTTACTAGCCATTAGCGGATCAGCTATGCGCATCCTAGGGGGCGTCTCAAAATAAGCAAACCAAACATATTATAAAGATATCCGCGCCGAATCTAGCTACTTATGCATTTTGATTTAATATATTGAAGTTTTTAAAGAAAACCGATAAGAAATTTTATAGATCCCAATTCTTATCTTGTTAGATTAATTCTGAAAACATTGTATTAAATTGAGAAATGACCTATATTTAGATCATTTATCTGTTAAGCAATGTCGTTGTTTGACAGCAGTAGCTGATGAAATTTCCTAGAATTTTTTGCAAATCTGGCTGGTTTTTTTTATGCCAGTACATTGAAAGATTGGGATCATATCGCTTGATCATTTTCCGTCTGTCTGTCTGCAACACTAAACAAAAAAAAAAAAAAAAAAAAAAAAAAAAACTCAACATTACCGATTACTGCAAGGTTATTCAAGATACCATGTTCATATTTGGTATAATGTTAGATCTCAATATTGCGCATCTATAGATACCAAGGTCAACCTCATGTGACAAGGTCAAGGTCATCTGACAAGGTCATGAAAATGACCTTTTCTGGGGTATTCGTCTTTCACAAAAACATCTCTCTTTTGTAAAAAAAAAAAAACAAAAAAAAAAAAACGGTATTTTAAATTGTTCCTTGAGTCTAAATGTTAAAGGGCTATAACATTGGTAGTTTTTCCCCAAAATACCTTAACTAGATCTATGTCTTGAATGAAAAAGGTGGTAGTTAGGAGATTACAGAAGTATCTGGCCATAGATATCAGATTTTTTACCTATATACATGTATCAAACCAGAGGGAAATAAGTGTTTAAAATTTTGAAAAATTTACCCAAATTATGGTGGTTAGAAAAGTAATTGCTTTTGGGGTATAATTTTATCATTTTCAATCGATCTACAACTCTAATGATTTAAAGATACTTAGATACTTTTTTAAAAAGAAAACAAGACTGTAAAAGAAGCCTCGGTTGCTTGCCACGCACAATTTCTTTAAAGATTTTATTTCCTATCAAGTATGTTTAAGGCCCCATCACTTCCCACCAGTTGCCTGCAGACTCCATCAAAATTTGATTATAACACAACGGCATAAAATGCATGTATGAAATAAGGACAAATGGCATGGAACTTTATTGGCAATAAAATTCATATGCCATGTGTTTTTACAGTGCACTCATTTATTATTCTCAACGTAATCTTTAGCACAAACGTTAATTAATACTTTTGACGTCATAAAAGCCACTTGTATGCTAAATGATGGACTTCACTTTCAGTGAAATTTTCCCAACGTTTTAATAATTACCTGTTCATTTATTTCACACCAAGAAAAGTTTTATGAAACTATTTCACACCAAGAAAATGTTGTAAAACTAATTTCTGAATTGTCATCATGTTATAATGGATATAATTTCATTTTCGCGTTGATGTGTCCTTGAATAAAGTCTGATGGGAGAGATGTTACATGCAAAGTAATATCCTCGGACTCCGCTCTTGAAATTAACTGATTGCATATAACTCCTCAGAACTGATTCATGTACACATCAACACAAAAATGAAATTATTTCCTATAAAAAGATTTTAAGAAAAATCCTTAAATCTATAGAGGACATGATACTAAAGAATAGAAAATGTCCGAGTTCTGTAACCAGTCCAGCCCAAAATACAGCAAAGAGAATTGCAAAGATGTATCATGGTATAAGCATGATTCCAGGCAAAAAGCTGCATCCTGACCTTCAGTTACATCATGAAAATAAGTTAAAGGCACTGTTGTCAACAACTTGATACCAGAAGGTTCTGCAATGGAACTGCTCTAAATAAGTGTTTAGATTCACAATGTCGCAAAACAAAATAAATAATTTGCCGCAATGATAAGTGTAAACATATATGGATTTCTGAACCATGCTTGGCATGGGCCAGGTAAACAAAGTGTACATGACGAAACTGGTTGTAACAAATTACTTTTCTATTTCCCATGCTAATTTCTACCTAGAATAAGAGTAGTTTTGCAACAATACATGTCTTCGTTGTTATTCTAAAATCTCGTAACGACAGCTTTGATCAAGCTGTAGTTACGAAGTGAAAGTTTTGTCTGGTAACAGGTAGGTGGTTAGAACTGTCATTCTAGTTACAAATGTACAATGGATTTCTTTTTCTCTCCAATGATTTCAACTGAAAAGGTCCATATTTTCAATTTTCAATAATGAAAAAGTGATACTTTAAATGCTGGTACAGTACTTTTTTTTTTTTTTTTTGAATTTCAACCAGCCCAAAATTGTGTCAATGTGTAAATGGGTAGATACTGAAGCAAATGATAATTTTAGGATTTGAAAAAATCAGTCATTGGAAAATAAAAAAATGATAGGATTATATCTAACATTTTGTTACAATGTTTCTTACACAGAAAGCAATTGAATATTACAAATTCAAATTGATGCAGTATAAAAACCAGTCTAAAAACGTAATTTAATTTTGGATTGATGAAATATATAAAAAACCTTTGGTTTTAAACATTTTTTAGACAGTTAAATTTTCAAAATGTTGATTATTCGTTAATTTGTCTTGTAAGAAGCTTCATAAATAAATGTCTGCTTTATAATTTCGTTTGTCCTACTCAATTGATATTGGAATTACCAAATTGTCGTAAAAATCACTTCCAAAAGAAGAAAACATGTTGGTTTGACAGGTCAAAATCATTTTGAGACAGCCCCCAGAGTCATCTTATCACGTGATCCGCTATTGGCCAAATTGATCCGGAAATGGCTAATTTACGTACTCCACTATTTCCCGGACAACGCAACTGTTTTAATTGATTGACTAAAGAAGTATGTTGCACTTGAAAGTGTACAAATTTCTTTGCCTTCTTAGACCAAAATCGGCATTCTGCCACGTTTCTTCGAAAACCAATCAACAAAGTTCTCACTAGTGATCCGCTATTGGACAGTTGACTGTAGATGTTATAAGATAAATATAATACGTAATAAGTGTATTGTATGAAAAAATATCTAACTTGGCTGTGAAAATTGATAATTGTCTCGGCAGAGCCTCGACAATTATCAATTCTCCCAACCTCGTTAGATATTTTATTTCATACAAAACACTAAGTATATATTATATATTTATGTGTCAATTAGTGGTCTCATAAAATGGCTACTAAGTTGGTGCTAAGTAAAATTACAAACTTAGTCGAGTCACAAGTAATAGGTCCAATGTTTTAGTCCTGCACTTTTTCTTGGTGTTACTAGATGTGATATGCTCAACATTATGCCGAAAGTATATATTTTCAACCCTTATACGAATAATCTCTCACAGCGAGAAAAATGATTTTAATTGCAATTATACCAGATGTAAAATTAAAATGAGACCGGATCGCGAAAATCAACGAAATTTGCTCTTTCTATGTGTTCCTTGTACGTTTTGTGTACGATTTGTGTCCATTTGGCAGCTAGGCCGGGAATTAAGATATATTCTCATTTGAGCTAAAACATGAAGTGCTAAAGTGCTAGTTCCATGTGTGGTTTATTAGAATCGGCATTTTGTTTGTCTTATCTTTGTTTTTATTTTTTTTTTCAGACACCAATATGAGCCTCTACACAAACAGCGTAATCGAGACTTCAGACTTACAAGACCACCATTTAAACGGCAGAATCAACTTCCAGAATAAAAAGCAGACAAAATCAAGCTGGTACAGGACTTCGGTTGAACAAGGCATCGTTATATCTTTAGAATAAATGACGCATCAAATATTGACACCGAAAAGCAGGCAAAGAATTGACCAAAAAGACCACGTTTCAAAGGGCAGAACAAAGTATCCGAATCTATGTTGGGACCAAACAAGCCAATAAAAATACTTTTAGCCTCTAAGAGCTTCCCTAAAACGACGGAAGCGGCTTTATCAACAAATATCGGCATATATATGGTTTATTTGGAATGGTTAAGAATATTCTTAAAACGAGCCAATCCCTCAAACAGCAGAATCAACTACCCGAATTATGACGACACCAAATAAGTAGAGACGTTAGAAACTCCTTCTGTCGACACCAATCCTTAAAAGACAAAACCTGGAATATATTTTACATAGTGTGGTTATCCGGATGATCCGAACTTTACAGTTTATGAAATCTTCAAGTTGACATTATTTTTAATTTCTTACGGCGGAATCATAAAGTAGCCACATATTCTCGAGTGTATGTACAGTTAATAACATCGTGAAATTGACATTCATCTCAATCAAAACCATTCTAAATTGCTCACTCAGCGCTCCATCCATTCATGCCAAAAACTCACTCAAAAGCACCCAAAATAACAAAAAGAGATCAGTTCAAAAACTACATTCAAAATAAATATAGCTAAAAAAAATTCATTGAAATAATTGAAAAAGTAAGCGTCTAATTGGTTCTTGAAGAAATAGGAAGGTAAATTTTATTATAAAGGAGGTAATAAATATCGCTTATTTTGTTCATCCTAAACAAAATTGGCGATATTGGATTACAGTCAAACCGGTGTTAGTGGCCACCTGTATTTAGCAAGCAACCTGTCTTAGGCAAGCGGCCACTGAGTTCCCAAATGAACTTATTGCACTGAAATTTACCTTTATTAAGCAATCACCTGTCTTAAGTAAGCACTTTTTGAATGCCCCTTGGGTGCTTGCTTAAGACAAGTTTGACTGTACTTTCCTTTAATTCCACTCAAAACTCACTCCTCACACTCATTCAATTTCATTCCAAAATCATTTACCTTGTCAATGTCATGATGATGTTAACTGTACATTCAACACATATAAGGGTTATATTTCGTTTGCCGTATAATTCGCGTTTAAGTCACCACTTACCGAACTACTTTTTTGTTATGCGGCCACGAGCATATATTATATGCAGACAAATGACGTTATTTTATTGTATCAGATACGTTTTGCCTTGTCAATAGGCAAGGTAACTGGGAATACCCAACGAACCGCCAATTTTGTTCACCAAATAACCAATCAATGGAATTGTTCCTTATACTTTCATTCCACGAGATTTGGGTCGCCCACTTAGGATTTATATGGCGTCAATTAAATAATCTGTGCTATAAAAGAAAAATGATTACCAGACGTAACGTCAAATACTGGTGATAAATGCCGTTACACGTAAAACGACGTTAAAACGACGTCTCACCCTTCATTCGGCAGAGTTTATTGCAAAGTCATATTGGGCGACAATAGTAAATTACATTACAAATGTAATCTAGAACATAACTGCAGCAAATTGCGTTAGAAACGAGATTGCGTGAGATTTTAAAGGTTATATTAACCTCTTGTTCATGCAACCAGTTTTATCAGACTGCTTTCAGATTTTACTTAGTTGTAGGCCTGTTAGAACAGTAAATGGATTGTGATCAGTTATTTTGCAAACATGTTAAAACCATGTTATGAATTGGCATTTTGATCTTTTGATCAAACAAAAATCTCCGAAAAATCAAGTCAAAACTGTATATGTGTATGTTTGATCCCGTTTCTGCTCTTTTAGGCCTAGTTTCCGAGATATCAATTATCTGCTTAATTATCTTTTTAAAAATGTTTACCGTGCTTTTAAATCACAATCCATTCTCCTGACGATATCAACAATTTTTGAAAACATTTTAAAGTTCTTTCTATGGGAAAATTTCACAGACTAATGATATGCCGAATAAGATATTTGAAGCTAACGTAGATAAATTAGCTACTTTATTTTTATACTATAACCGTTTGGTTTATTAGATATGGATTTTTTACAATTGGCATTTTGAAATATCCAATACGTCCATTTATTATAAAAAAGGCTTTGCAACAACTTCGGGAAAATTCAGACGTCGAAAAATATGCGCTTTGTGACATTTTAAGACACAACAAAATTTCAAATTAATTTTGTATTTATTGGTTGATCTAAATGAAATTTCGGCATTTTATTCTATACAGAAAATGATTTTTCTGTATCATTGTTTCATCGAAACGGTAGAAAGATGACCGATATGTTGATTTTTTTCTTTTTGCCACAAGTTTTAGTGTACATATTTGGCGTGTTTACTGCAATTTCTTCATATGATTTAGTTTCCTTATCATTCGATGTTTTTAAACTGAGTTTTACATGTGTATTTTACCCTTTCCTGATTTACAAAATTTTGGACCTGTCCAAATTCAAAGGTTTTGCAGACGAAAATTTAAAGTGGATTTAATTTGAAAAATAACCATTCAATAGGGTAGAAAATAGTGTGGAAAAAGAAGAAATTGCTTGTAAGAAGCAATTTCTCCTTTTGTTCACAATGTTTTCTCAATCATAAAATCACAGGCACGTAAAAAGCAGGGATTAAACAGCAAAGGGTTAACATAGCATCAGTAAAGTGACATATGCAAATTTTCCGATACGTTTGAGTATTTGACGTTACGTCCATGTAATTCAAAACAATGACTATGTGTAAGACAGTACCAACAAATTCATGCGTACGTGATTGACAGACTATCCAGCATAGACAAGCACACAATGCATTAAAACTATACAATTACTGTCTGTAGATAAATTAAGGAAAAAAATATCTGTAGAGCGCATAGCAAAGACTCTGGACAGACCATGCTGATGTACAAGCTAGCCAACAATTGTACCTTGCCTGTACACATATGAAATTGTTCGAAGTGTCATACACATGCATAATTGATGTTTGATTTTATGTTTAAACATGTGTGATTGTGTGTCTTTTACAATAATTCAAACATTTTCAAACTCACTTTTGTCGTTTTGTTTTACTCTAGCCAAAGGGGAATCACAACAAAAATTATATCCCTAAAATTTAATCCTGCTTCATGGAAAATTAACTGGCGCTCACGATATATGTGTGTGCGTGTGTGTCTATCAAACCACAAAGATTGATATCTGCTCGTGGGAATCGAACCCATGACCTTATCACTAGAAACGGATCCTCTACATTTCGGCCCAGACAACTGAAATGTATACGTGACCCGTCGAGCGCAAAGGAGAATCATGTTAATCATTTCAAATAAATGTTTTAACTAGATTTTAAGATATTTGGGGTTCTACTGATGTTGAAAATGATTTTCAAAGTTTCAACTATACAACAAATAGAGAAATGACCTCCCCTCTTAAAAGACATATTTTTCATCAAATCAAAATAATTTTTGGCTGCAAGATAATGGGTAACCCAAAGGTCATACCAAAAATGTTTGATTGATATCCATCAGTTACATTCTGAGAAAATGATTTTCTTAGTTTCCACTATTTAACATATTGAGAAATGACCTCCGCCCAAAAAATACATATTTTTCATCCAATCAAAATAATTTTTGGAACACTGATAAAGGGTCACTCAAGGAACCTTCCAATGAAATTTGGTTGATATCCAAAAATTACATTCTGAGAAAATGATTTTTCAAAGTTTCCACTGTATAACATATAGTGAAATGACCTCTGCCAATAAAATGGATATTTTCCATCCGATCACAATGATTTTTTGTAGACTGATAAAGGGTCACTCAAGGATCATTCCAGTGAAATTTGGTTGATATCCATCTGTTACATTCTGAGAAAATGATTTTTCAAAGTTTCCACTATATAACATAAAGAGAAATGACCCCCGCCCATAAAATGCATATTTTCCATCCGATCACAATGATTTTTGTAGACATATAAAGGGTCACTCAAGGATCATTCCAGTGAAATTGGTTGATATCCATCAATTACAATCTGAGAAAATGATTTTCAAAGTTTCCACTATATAACATAAAGAGAAATGACCTCCGCCCATAAAATGCATATTTTCCATCTGATTACAATGATTTTTGTATACTGATAAAGGGTCACTCAAGGATCATTCCAGTGAAATTTAGTTGATATCCATCAATTACAATCTGAGAAAATGATTTTCAAAGTTTCCACTATATAACATAAAGAGAAATGACCTACACCCATAAAATGCATATTTTCCATCTGATTACAATGAGTTTTTGTAGACTGATAAAGGGTCACCAAAGGACCATTAATGTAAAATTCAATTGGTATCCATTAATTAGAATTTTGAGAAAACTCACATTTTACCATATTTGGAAATTAGCCACGCCCATTAAATCCATGTTTTTCATTGGATCAAAATTTCTTGAACAACTTTGAAAGAGGGTCATCCAAGGATCATTCCTGTGAAGTTTGGTTGAAATTCATCCAGTAGTTTCTGAGGAGAAGATTTTTAAAGAAAAGTTTACGACCGGACGCACGGACGGATGCACGACGGACACAACGCCATGACAATAGCCCCAGTGGCTTTCAGCCAGTTGAGCTAAAAACGAGTCGTCCATAAATAGATACAAACGAGGCTGTGCCGAGTTTTTATCTGCTTTAGATGACATGTTTAATAAATTGGGTATTTTATGAGCACACATTTGATATTCTATGTGATATGACCTGAATTTTAACTATAAAGTGAGGAAATTCCAGAAATTTATAGATTATAGTTTTTCCGCGAAACGCCGTTTGCGAAATGACGTCAGCAATGCATTATGATGTAATTTTCACTATTTTCTTAGCTCATTTGCTTAGATATTCTACCAGTGTAATATAACCCCTGTGATATCAAAAATTGTCAATGGAGTTATTTACGATGGAAGAGGACAATAGCGTTTTTTTGAGATAAGTGATTAAATTTTGGTATAAAAACTCCTAGTTAGTGTGATCTCAACGGCGTATATTTTTTTCATTCTTAATTTGGAAATAACGTTAAATAACCGTGAAAGTATTTATTTGAAGAAGATATTTGGTGAAACGTTAGACGTAAGAGACAAAATTTTGAGAATTACCATATAATGATTACCCCATTCGCATGTAGACAAATCGAAAAAGGGTGAAATATCGCCCGAATCAACCTAATCTGGGCCTAAGATTATAAAACTTCTCATTCTCAATTGAGAATTTCAATAACTGTATGAATATAAAAGATAATATTATAAGTTGTTAATTTTAACAACTTATTTATATTATCTTTTATATTCATACAATTATTACAGTAATTTTAGAGAATTACAGTTTTTATCTAAATTTGATAAAATTCTGATTTGAGAATGAGAAAAGATTCATAATCTCGGGCCCGGGATAGGTTCCTTTTTGCACTTTCAAGAAATTTAATTTTGAGATACGGGGCGTAGAGCAGATTATGCACATATAAAAGGCAAACGTAGTAAATTGAGATCAGTCACACGAAAAGGGGACCAACTAGGAACTCCATTAATAAAGTTTGAAACAATGTGGCAAATTGTCACAAGATAAGCCCGTTAACCCTTTGCTGTTTAATCCCTGCTTTTTACGTGCCTGTGATTTTATAATTGAGAAAACATTGTGAAAAAAAGAAGAAATTGCTTTTGACAAGCAATTTCTTCTTTTTCCACACTATTTTCTACCCTACAGAATGGTTATTTTTCAAATTAAATCCACTTTAAATTTTTGTCTGCAAAACCTTTGAATTTGGACAGGTCAAAAATTTTGTAAAACAGGAAAGGGTTAAACTGCTGGATCTCCAAGTTTGAAAAACAACAAAGGGAAATAACCAAAAAAATATGCTAGGTAGAGTAACATCTCTTGTGCACTGCACTCCGTAATCATGAGGGGAACATAACTGCCGAATTTCAAGTCAACAAGGTGACAGAGTTTAGCTCCGGACAAAGATGTGGTCGCCGCCCGCCCGATAGATCATATACCTTCCGACTTTCGACGGGCGTACAAAAAGAGATCAGTAGTTTCAGAAGACGTCAACTTGGGTTGCATTTCAATAATATTACACAGCATAGCAGCTTGGTCCTTCTATGATGTAGAAAATAAGCACAGTCTGACAATGGTCGTCATTCAAGTACCACTCAGATTTCTCTTATTCGCCGGACGGATCACATACAATTGTCTATAAACTTAACTTTACGAAACACGGGTATTCGACGTGATAGAATATTCGGTGATATCCAAAAGAAAACTTTGAGCCAGCATTGATTTCAAGGTGCATTATGTAAAGACTTGAATGAGGCTGTGTAGAACCATTTGCTTCCTGACTAGGAACTAACGAGACTTCGTAAAGTTTTTCAAGACAAACATATCAAGGCATCTGGCCAAAAAGCAATTGTTTTCTTTTCACCAATTCCTTGCGAGCCACCAACTGTTCTTCCCATTTGGCAAACTAATACAGTCAAAACTGTCAATAGCGGCCACCCACGGGACAAAGCAAAATCGGCCGCATACGGGAGTTGACAGCTAAACGACCCCCCCCCCCCCCCCGCGGCCGTCGAGACGAAAAAAAATTTGCTAATATCATTACTCCATCGGATGGCACACCGAAAATGTAGCTTTGTAAGTGCCCATAACAGTCATTTACAACAGTAAAGCTTCGAGTATAAGATAATTATTCTCGTGAGAAAAATGACACGTTTGCAATGACTTTGGTGAATGATCACTATTAAAGTTTGAAAAAGACATGGACTTCGAAATTAGGGCATATTTAGGGTCCGTGCTACAGCGGTGATAAAACAGAAAACACACAAAGTCGAACCCGAAATGCGAGAAGGATGACAAAACGGTACTATCTGTTCGTAAATTCTACCCGGCTTTGCACGTGCACTAACGTGAAAAGCGGGGTAGAATTTGAAAACATATTGCACCGTTTTCTTTCACTAAATACATGACAGGTTCAATATTGCTGCAATTTGCAGGGTCATGTAGATGAATATTCAAGGACTATCATCGGTTCACGAACTTCTATGTAAGAAATTGACATAGCTTTTTCCTCGAAGAATTTTTCCTTTCATAACTCTTTTCTTTAAATTTATGTACACTGAAAAACAATTAACCAGTCCATCGTAGGCTAGATTCAACATATGAACTAGCTTAAGCACGGCCACCAATCCCTCTCATTCATTGCGAAATGATGTGTACCAAAATTCAGAAGATGGACCCTTCTTCGTTTTTATTCATTTTTTAGAGTTTGGGAAGTTTTTGTTACAAAATGATAGATCTACAATCGCATTCTATAAAGTTGAATTATTAGACATGATTCAGTTAATGGGTATAGCTAGGCATCCTTTGCCTTATTTTTGTGAATTTACCAGAAAACATCGGTGATTTTACTCATTTTGAAATGAATTGTCGATTACACAGGAAGATCTGATCAAAAAACTTTCAGCAGTTTATAAGTTTGATTAATTTTCCATCGTATATCATTCTCCAATTTATAAGGTAATTATTTCAGGCAAGTCTACTTTAGTCAGAACAAAACAGCATATGGATGTTTACACAAAAGTAGTTCCTTTTGTGCATTGTCGGAAGTCCATCTGCTGAATTTTCGTACAGAGCGTTTTGCTATGAATGAGAGGGATTGGTTCGACCTTATTAAAATAATTTCACAAACCTTTTTTTTCAAATCATTTTAGCAAGAAGAGACTCTTGAGCGCCAGTAACTTATATCTTTATATACTGATACACAGAGAATATGACAGTATTCATGCTAGTAAGAAACTAATTTCAAGAGAATGCAAGGAGAGCAACTAAAATTATCTCACTGCACAGTTAACAACATAACTATCTCCCCTACACCAGGTGATATCAATCAAGCACTTCAAATCGAAAGTTACTGGTCCTACGTGGTGCAGTGGCTAGTGCAGCGGACTTGTGATCCTAGAGAAATTGAAGGACGTAGGTTCACAATACGCTACTAAGGCCAGTTAGTCAAAAATTAAAGTTGCTTCTACAATACTAACTAGAAAGCCATTCATGGCTTGAGTCGCTCCACAGGCTTGAAATTCTTCCAATGCCAATAATTTTTTGCTGCACGATAATGAGTCACCCAAGGATCATACCAATGAATTTTGATTGATATCCATCAGTTACATTCTAAGAAAATGATTTTCAAAGTTTCCACTATATAACATATAGAGAAATGACCTCCGACCATAAAATACATATTTTTCATCCGATCACAATAAATTTTGGTAGACTGATATAGGGTCACTCAAGAGTCATTCCAGTGAAATTTGGTTAATATCCATCAATTAGAATCTGAGAAAATTCAATTTTTACCATATTTGGAAATTAGCCACGCCCATTAAATCCATGTTTTTCATTGGATCAAAATTTCTTGAACAACTTTGAAAGAGGGTCACCCAAGGATCATTTCTGTGAAGTTTGGTTGAAATTCAACTTCAACCAGTAGTTTCTGAGGAGAAGATTTTTAAAGAAAAAGTTTTCGACCGGACGCACGACGGACACAACGCCATGACAATAGCCCCAGTGGCTTTCAGCCAGTGGAGCTAAAAATGGAAATCTGGCATGCATCATATCATTGGAATCGTCATCTAAAGATATTACCAATGAGATATTGCAAGACAGAATCTAACAATGAATGAAAACACCAGGTACGATTTGTGATTTTGACTTACGATTAAATTTTCGTGAGAAGTTTAGTGAAACGGGTCCCAGATGTTTATCAATCAAGCACTTCAAACCTTAGTGTTATGGTTCCTATGTTGCACATTGGTTAGTGCAGTGGATTTGTGGGTGTTTTTTCGGGTTATTTTTGAGGTCCTAAATAAATTTCAGACACTCAGACGGTCGGGTTATCATATCAAGTACTTAAAGCTGTGTGATATAGAGAACAATCTGGATAATGTTGGTGAAATTCTAAAACAAGGGTTGAGAATTAAACCTACGAAAAAAAACTCTCAAAACTAAAATCACTTTTTGAGATTCTTTATTTTTCAGTAAATGGTTTACAACTTTGTGTTTACAAGACAAGCTTTTTTATTTATCATAGTTATATGTAAATGGTTGCTAGGGTGATGCGTATGCTACAACTCTTTGCTACTACAGTTTGAAAACTAAAGAAATCGTCGAAATGTGTGAAAACTTAACAATATATGAACAATTCAGAGAAAAAAAATTAAGTGTATAAATGTTAATTCCATATAAATAATTAGGTTCCAGAACCATTGAAATTATCAAAAAGATATTTGAGCCTGTGCATCGGATTTCCAACAATTTCAAATATGCCCAAAGCAAAGACTCTGACCAGCCTGTGTATCCGCACAGTCTGACCAGAGTCTCCACAATGCCTTTAGTAGATAGATAAGGTATCAATGTATCTGTAGACCATCAGTTAATCTTATATTTACAGTATGTGGCTGTCTACATTTCTCAACGTTTACCCCTAACAAATATTTCAATTTGTTGGAAATGTCAGGCCCAGGCTCATTTTTGTTCTAAAAAAATGTTTAGCAAAAACAGCATTCATTTAAAGGATAAAAATGTAATTTTCTGCATCACATTAAGTCGCTTTTTAATAACGCATCATACAACCAAATAAATGACACTTGCAATACACTTGGTATATAACAAATTACATTTTCACTATTAGCTTTGAATTCTTTATAATAGATCCAACCCTGCTATTTACAATACAAAAATAACATTGCATTCATGTTTATAGTACTTAGTAAATGAAAAAATCAAGAATTATTGATGGGCGACCAAAGCATCGTAACTGTAGTTAGGAGGTTTTGTTTCCCCAATGACCATATGAACCCATGTGTTACATTTCCAATTATTTCTCAAAACTGTGCATTGAGCACACATTTTCAAATAAGCCTGTGAAAAGCGACAAAGCAATTTTTGTCCATTCTTTTTATTCCCATCAAAAAAAGAGATATGCAGCAGTTATATTTCGACCATTGTTGTCAACTTCTTAACAGACACACAACCTTGTAGAAAAATTGAAAAAAAAAAATCTAACAAAACTTAATCTTATAAAATTATCTAACAAATTATACAATGTTCATGCAAAAAAGAGAAAATTCACTCTAGCAGAAAATACAAATCATTTCAAGCTTGGCTTCTTCAATTTGTTTCAAGATCCGTTTTCTTGAATTCCTAATCATAAGTGGGTAACCATCGGATCACTAACAGAAGATAAAACTAAATCATCGACAAAAAATTCACATTTTAATCGGACAGAAATCTGTACATTCAGAATGTTAAATTAGATGAGCAATGAATACATGCAAGCAACTATCCAACTTCACAAGTTAAAGGCAATGCCAACAACATATTGAGTGGTTGGTGTAACACAATTGTAAGTGCCTATTATTACATAGGCACTTACAATAGTTTTGCACCAACTCTCTTGTTTATATGCCCATCTCCCTTAACCCTGTAAAACTGGTTATGATCAACAGTAAATAAAACAAGCATAGTAAGAAAACCTCACAATTTTCCCTTTTCTTGGGCTCCATGCTCCAATGCCCACCAAATATCTATACAAAATTTCATAATTAACATGATATACTTTCTAACAAGCTAAGCTCCTTTCCCTTTGATATAATTTTCTAATAATTCAAAGTATTTTACAAATCCACATATTAGATATACAAAATTAGAAAAGTTTCATTTGGACTCATTTTTGAAAATATAGAGATAATTCAAGACAAGTTGGTACATGTATTCACAGCATGCGGTCAAATATAAAAAGATAGACTAAATCAAATTGTACTTATAATTTAATCTAACTTAATCTAGAACAGGGTTGCAAGCAAATAATAATTTTTCTTAAATAAGTTTTTACAATGATTTAGCAAATTGATAGGAGCATGCATGTAGATAAACCAATCAAGTATATTTCTGATACCTTAACTTGGCCCCAAACTGAATATTCAACTATTTCACTCATTATTTTTATGGGAATTAACCCATATATATATTCAAAATCACACACTTTTACATTATAAACAGAAACCAACAGACAAATATCAAGCACAAACATTTCAGAATAAATTAGAGTTCATTACCATGATTTTTTACAACCTATTGTGACTCAATTGATGCTTAGTTCAATGTGGCTTTCTTGCATACACAGACATTCAGAACTAAGCCATAAAATACTTAAATTGTTAAGTTGTCAGTTATTTATTTTTTAAAGATCTATTCATCTAGGATGAATTTGACAATGAACTACTTAAAGGATAATTGCAACACTATCATTCTGGTGGTTTAGCACAAAACAGTTGTAACTGCCTATAAACATATAGGCAGTTATAACTGTTATGGGCTAAGCCACCATATTGTCTGGGCCTACATAAATATAGTCACTTCCATTTACAATAATTTAGCATTGTTACTTTCATAACCATTTAACATGAAAATGTCCCCTTTTTCAAGTTAAACAGTTGCTCACAACAAAATGCTAATTGATATACCGTTTTCAAAATTCAACCTTATATATTGATATAACATTCTACATATAAGAAATATGAATGCATCAAATACCTTCAAATATAGAATGTCCCCTTTCCAGTTCAGAAGGCAAAGTTGCAAAGTTACAAAATTATTTTACCTTTAACAAAATTGACATGTATAAGTAGATAGGCATATACACGCTCACTGGTCAAACAAAATGATGTCCCCTTCATTTTGTTTTACCAAGGGAAGATAAAAAATTAAATAATTTCCCATATATTAGTGTTTTGTTTCACATTTCTACTTGAGCAAACTCTGTCAAAAGTTTACAAAGCTAAAATTGAAATTCCATGGATTCCTGCAAACCCTATAATCATATTCATTGGCTCTTGCAGTATTTCTCAGACAATACACTTTGAAATATTCATACCAGTTTCATAACAAACAAGTGCACATATATCTAGGTGCACTTTTACACGAAACAAAAAATTCCTACAATCTACCTAGATCTTGAATAAATTCACATGAAAGACATAGAGTGAACCAAACCCATTCCATTGTCTTGTATATTACTTAAACCATCAAAGAGAAAACCTGCTCCTAATGACCTCTCTGCATAATACAAGATCTATAAACATTTCTGTTTTAAACTATTAATTTCAAAAATTATTTAGCAAGTCATACTTGATTATATAAGGGTCTTAGAGCAAAAATATTGTATGTGTCTACATTGTTTTTGCTCTAAGAACTCAATATATAAAATAAGTGGACTATTAATCAAGTTTTTCTCATTAAAAGACACAGTTTTAAATCAGCTGTTATCTCTAATTTCAATTAGATTAGATAAGTCCCAAATTCCATTTTTCAAATATCTACAAGACGTACTGTTTAAAACCCAGGGGTGTAATTGGTTAAGAATTTGAAGTGGGTTTTCTCTTTTCAATGGTTTTAATGTTTCTTTGGTGTTAATTTTGGTATCTTTGACATTCGTGTCGGGGTAGCACTACTTGCACGGGTAGGTGTATTTAAAGTCCGAGTTTGAACAACGTGTGTTTGATATGTCCGTGTAGTTTCATTGCGACCACCCACATTCCTTGTTTCACTTTGAACTGTCGTGAAGACCTCTGGTTCACTAAGCTCCGACGTTTCGCTACCCGTTGGGCTGAATGGTCGACTTCCTGTGCTGGCTCTACTGGAACTTCGACTGACAGGTGTGGCTGAAATGCAAGATTGAAATGGTGTTTAGTGCCGCTTTTAACAATATTTCAGTAATAATACGGTCAAAGTCCTTTATCATATGATTTTTCCGGGTATCACCAGACAAATATGACAAATGGTGAGAGAAAAATAGTCTGATGAAATGGTATTTAATGTCACTTTTTACAATTTTTTAGTCATATCACATATAACTCACTCATATAATGTTTTTCCTGGGTATCACCAGCCCTGAATTTAGGATGACAAAATGGTGCAAACTTTTTGCAAATTATACCCCACTTTGGATGCAAAGTGGGGTATAATTTGCAAACAGTTTACACTGTTTTGTCATTCTGAGCCCAGGGCAGTACTAAGCAGGGCCTCGGATTTGGCACTTGATACAGAATGAACTGGGTGTACAATTTCATAATTCAAGCCAATGAACTTTAGGACTTTAAAAGAAAGGAATTTAATTGGTGGCTGATCTTAGTGCTACTTATAGTAGAGATATCATACAAATGTTAAACTAGAAAGCCATGAATGGCTTGAGACGCTCCACAGGCTTAATTCTTGCAATAGAAAATCTAAGTTTTGACTAGATTTTTAGATATTTTGGGTTCTACGGATGTTGAAATGATTTTCAAAGTTTCCACTATATAACATATAGAGAAATGACCTCCGCCCATAATATACAAATTTTTCATCCGATCACAATAACTTTTGGTAGACTGATAAAGGGTCACACAAGGATCTTTCATGTAAAATTTGGTTGATATCTATTAGTTAGATTCTGAGAAAATGATTTTCAAAGTTTCCACTATATAACATATAGAGAAATGACCTCCGCCAATAATATATATATTTTCCATCCAATCACAATAATTTTTTGTAGACTGATTAAGGGTCACCAAAGGATCATTCATGTCAAATTTGGTTGATATCTTTTGATTAGATTCTGAGAAAATGATTTTCAAAGTTTCCACTATATAACATTTAGAGAAATGACCTCCGCCCATAAAATATGTATTTTGCATCCGATCACAACAATTTTTGGTAGACTGGTAAAGAGTCACCCAAGGACCATTCAAGTAAAATTTAATTGTTATCCATCTATTAGAACCTGAGAAAAGTCACTTTTTACCATAATTGGAAATTAGCCACGCCCATTAAATCCATGTTTTTCATTGGATCAAAATTTCTTGAACAACTTTGAAAGAGGGTCACCCAAGGATCATTCCTGTGAAGTTTGGTTGAAATTCATCCAGTAGTTTCTGAGGAGAAGATTTTTAAAGAAAAAGTTTACGACCGGACGCACGACGGACACAACGCCATGACAATAGCCCCAGTGGCTTTCAGCCAGTGGAGCTAAAAAGTCTAAATATTTTAAATAACAGGGCTTAATTATTATCTTTAGTTTTCAATAAAGACAGTTTACAGAGTTAGAGATAAGAGGGTGTAAAGCCAGTTTAAAATCTTCACTTCTCAATGAAACCCTATGTTGTGGGTACTCATTTAAATAGCCTTTGTGTGCCAGTTCCAATAAGTACCAACAACATAGGTTTTGCACCATAATCATTGATTTTTTTTATCTAAAATCCAAAATACCCCCTTTTTTGTAGCTCTGTGTTAAGATAAAAATGGTGTATTAGCCGTTAGAATATATTGCCACCAACCTGGGCTTTGGAAATGTCTCGGACTACTCATGAGATTTCTGTTGTATCTGTTGGGTGTTCCTGACATAATGTTAGACACTTCACCGTCCGGACCATAACGGGCCATGTTCTGTCTCCAGGGTGTGGAATGTGGGGTCTTCTCTCTCACCTGAGAAACACATGCAACAACTTGAAGGATTTTTTATTATCTTTTTTATGCTCACAACATGAATGTAACTTCATTTACGACATTTTGATTGCCAAACAATATTAATTACAGAACTATCTGTGCATTACATAAAATTAGACCAAATAATTTTAATGTTTTCATAGAACAGTTTATTTGACCTTGAAAGAACCTCTGGCATTTAGATGAGTGTAAAGTCTGATAATTTCAACTTGAAATTGCATGTGCTTTCATCAGAATAAACTATTCACTTTACTTGATGTAATGTACTTTTAGTAGGTTGATAAGATGTGCCAGTTAATTCTATTTATTTTTTTTTCCATTAAGGTCAATCTAAGATCAAATATACTAAGTGTTACCAATCAAAACTAAATCTTTCACCTTCATCAAAGCCAATGGCAATGCTTATATAGGATATATAATATTTTCTAGTCATAAGAATAATCTAGCATTGCTTTTGACTAACGTGCATTTAAAAATTGTTGTAATAAAGTAACAGTGATTAACATTACTTGAATAACAAGATGTGTTTGTGAAACACGAATGCCCCCGTAACGGCATTTTTTTTCAAAGTTTGACCTTGACAGATGACCTTGACCTTGTCACATGACCTTGACTTTGGTACCAACAGATGTGGATCATTGAGATCTATCATCATGCCAAATATTAGCTTTGTATCTTGAATAGGCTTGAAGATATTGGCAAGGTTAAGTTTTCGGGTTCAGTTTTCGGACAGACGGACAGACAGACAGACAGACATGAGTAAAACAATATGCCCCCCGATCTCTCGATATTGGGGCATAAAAATGCTAACATTGCATGTTTGGAGTCTTTTTTTTTTATCTGTGTGGTATTGCAAAGAATGCTAGATTTTAGACTTGTTATGAGTTGGAGGCTTAAAACAAGAACTCCTTTCTTCAAAAGTTAATAAAATTCATAGCTTATTACTGTTTACGTATCGAGGGTTTAGTGCAAGACTGTACAAAGTGTATATACACTTAATACAGTCTTGCGCTAAGCCCTCAAGATCAGAAAAGGTAGTTGTGTAAAACCTAATGATCCAAGATAACATACTTACATGGTAGGTTTTAGGTTTAGAAGCCAGACTAGTTGGTCTGGGCTTCTTTTTCTTCTGAGAGCATTAACAGAATAGTAAAGACAATTGAATATACAAAAATTAAATAATATTTAGCCTGTATTTTATGTTTTTAATTTAACAATGAAAGTTTGTTGAACCAAAGATAGCTTTCTTTATAACACCTGTATTTGCCTTTTTTCCTGTGATGCTAAACTTTAAGGTAGTGGAACAGTAATAGTTCCGCAGCGTTTTTGGAAGTAATGAACTTTAACAGTGTTAACCGAGGTTTCCTAATATTTGTCATTAGGAAACCTCAGTCGACATTGTGAAAGATCTTGAGTTTCGAAATGTTGTGGGACTTACTGGTCCATTACCTTAAATTGTACATGTATTCAAATTTCTTTTTAACTGAAGAAGGTGATTTATTTGCATGAAAAAGCCAAGATAACCAATAAACTAAAATTGATTATTATTCATAAATGAGCCTGTGCGTGACATTTCCAACAATTTGAAATGTGCGTGAGGTGCAAACATTGAGCAGTGCGGACAGCCACCTACTGTAAATATAATGTTACCTGATGGTGTACAAGTACTTTGAAGCCTTATATATCTACTAAGGGCATAGTGCATAGTAAGACCCTGATCAGACTGTGCGATTTCACAGGCTTGCCAGAATCTTAGTTATGTAGATATATGAAATTGTTGGAAATATCACACACAGGCTCAAATGTCTTTCTAAATCATATTGAGTGCTTCAGGGTTTGACTTTTATCAATAATTGCATAACATTAGTCTGATTCTTGTAGCAAATTTTGGGTCATATAAATGTCACTTACCATATTTCCTCTAATAATAGCGCCCTCCCTAATACTTAAGTACCACTACATTTTTTACTGAGAAAACCCACTTCAAATGCCTAAATTTTAGAAACTTTTTTAAACTTCTTCCCTAATTTGAGATGAAGTTCCTCTAAACAATCATTTATATGATTCACCTCACATTAAAGGGAAAAAGGGCCAAATAGATATCAATTTTAACGATTTTTAAATGTAAAGCTCCTGGGAGCGTTAATTAGAAGAAATATGGTAAGTGTACCTCAATAGAGAACCTACCTTTATAACTGGACCGCTGGCTGTGCTGGGAGATCTGGCACTCCAGGGTGAGGTCGCTCCAGAGTATGTTGAACTACCAGAGTACGAGCTCCCACTTGGACTCTTTGACACAAACCCTGCCATCGACTGGCTCACACCAGTGGCTAGTGTGAATTGTTCGCGTAATTCTACATTTGTCCTGCCTTTGGCTGTAAAATAAAGAATAGTGGTTGAAAAAAAGTCTGTAAGAAAAAGGGGAAGAATTGATTATATCAGAATTTCCGATTTGTAGACAATTTGTGCAACAATACATATAGTAACTGTATTTTTCATCAAAACTGTCTCTATTTTGGATCTGTTAACCCTAAAGTTGCAAAAAATACTGGCTCTTTTTCAAAAAAGGTCTATGATTATCAAGCCATTGGTGGAAGACAAATAGTTAGAAAGAATGAGTGCCGCCCTTGGGAATCAAACCCCGGACCTCTCTCATTTTGTTAAGGTTAATTTCCTTTATGCAATCAATTAGATTATGGCTTACTGAAATTACCCTTAAACTAGTAACTCTTTTAAGAAGTTTGTTCATCGTGGAAATTAGAATTTCCTTTTTAAAATCATAATATATATATTATGATAAGCGGTTTAATTAAGAGCATAATAACATTCCTTAATCATAAAGCATATATGCAATAATCTTATTGAAAAGACAAAGTTAACAGTCTTATTTTTTTCAAAAGCTGAGATGATATGTTAGTTTTCGTAACTATGTGTGTTTTTCCAACTATATCTTTTATTTCTAACATTCTTCAAGTTGGAAATCAAGAGATTAATTCAAATATTCATATGTATCTCTGAAAAACATTCAACAAATAATACCATGTAGTTTAGCAGCAGTCAAAACAATTCTAACTATACAAAAATCTTGCCATGCATAATGAAAAGAACTCTTCAGGGCCCGAGGTAATAAAACTATTTTCATTCTCAACTTAGATTTCTTATAATTTCAATTTGAGATTAAAATTGTGTTGAATTACTATAATTAATGCATCAAAATAAAAGATAATATTAATAAGTTGTTATAAATAACAACTTACTAATATTATGTTTTATTTTCAAACAGTTATTTAAAATCTATGTTTGAGGTAATTCTCAGTTGAGAATGAGAACTTTTATAATCTCGGGCCAGGAATTGATTCATAGTCAAGTATTGACAGCACTGTGAAGCCTTAGGTTCTTAATGGAAATAAACATTATGATCTTACTAAATATGAAGTTCAACATGACAATTTTGAAGATAGACATTTTCCTAAAGACAATTATCAAATGAATTAATTTTAGCAAATGCTCAAGCCTACAAACTAAACTCCATTGGTGATAATATAATAAGTTAATCTAAAATGTGTAATGAAATAAATCAATCATATTTCATAAGAAACCATGAAAAATGCACATACATAAAAGACAACAAAAACAGCATATCAAACAAATTAAAAAGCATTTGGAGGGTCAACAGAGCTTCATATGATTTTAAAATGCTTTAAGACAGCTGAGCACAAAATAGTCATAAGTGCCTATTATTATATTGGCAGTGACAACTCTTTCATGCTCGGATTTTGCTATGTAAGTGTCACCCTGGTCAGACTTTGCAGATTGAGCAAGCCAATAAGTGTAGAGACTATAAGTCATTGGCTAATTTTCTGAATCTCGAATAAGCAGTCTTCATTTCTATCATATATTTAAGGTGGCAATGGACAGCGGCCTCCCGACTCTATAAACAGGAAGTGGGTTCTCGTTTATATTACGGCTCTTTTTGCGCGTTGTTTAAATAGACCAGTTTTCGTAAGATTCTATTTATGGAAATAACGTAGAATAATGATGGTAAAACTTCATAATTTAGCTTATTTTCAACATTTGTTATTAATTGAATGACTGGATCATTAATTTAAACAATAAAAATGCGTTAAAACCGCCATTCGTTTAGGGGGAACACTGAAAAATAACGAAAAACTTTCTTATTTGCATGGAAAGGTATGCTGAATTTTTTACCAAATAAAGGAAAATTACGGATTATAAACATATCGGAAAATAAGAAAAATTCATTGGGTAATTTCTTCAAGAAAATAGGTTTTTGTGACATTTTCTCCTAGTAAAATTACAAAAAATAGTTCATTTTTAACTTTTGAAAGCAAATTGTGCAAATGCAAGTGATCAAAGAGAAATTTTCTTGTCAATAGGCATTGTGTACATGTATAAGGTGTACCAAAATGTATGTGTTTTATAGCTATAAGCTGGTACTGAGATTATACTAGACCTAAAACGAATATAACCGTTTTACTGAAAAATGGTCTATACCACTCAAGGACAGATAAATCTAGCATGAAAACGAGCGTGGAAAGGTACCTTCAAATTTTGATATAATGTCTACACAATGTTAATCTACAACATATGTTACCAAGAAAAAGATTCATTGGGCGGAAAAAAATGACGCCATGTGTCCATTGCTACCTTAACAGGGCAGTCCTTTTTAAAATGACAGGCTACATATCTTATTATTTTTATGTAATGTCTATTGGTTAGTACCATTTAATCAATTTGGATATAATCAATACATTTGTAACTCTTCCTTTTCCTTAATGCTTTTTGGTGCATTATCTAGAAATAACGGTAGATTATCATTTGATAAACACTCCACCAAACAAGTGAAAATATTACAAACTTATTATTATGTTATCCTGCTTTTGTACATTTCACCTCATCTAACGTCATCTAAGTTGAGCCAAAAAAGTGATATCATTATGAACATTGCATAACTTCACATGCAAAATGACTCGATCAAGGAGAATTTGTCCAAATATTTTTCTTTTTTTGTATTATTTTATAAATATGATAATTTTTTGTTTTACAGGTTAGATCGATTAATATTTCACTTTCTGAACAACAAAAGCTATATTTTCACCTGAGGCCCCCACCACCTGTGAAAATATAGCTTTTGTTATTTACTCAAAGAAATTTAAACTGATCTCACACTGACACAAACAATTATCCTCTATATAATCATGCAGAAATCACTGTTTGATTGGAGAAGACATTTAAGAAAAAGCAAATTCAAATAGGGCCCATCTTGGTAAGTTGTAATCATGATCTAAAAATAACCACAAAAGCTCACCTTGAGCACTTCGTGCTCAGGTGAGCTAAAAATTCCAGCAAAATGCAAAACAACCAAATATATCTAAGATCAATTCATTCATCTTCAATTTAAAATTCTTTTCAATGTGGATTCAAACTTTCTTGGAATTCTTAAAATACTAAAAATAGGTAACATGATTTATCTCCACTAAACAAACTTTACTCAAAGGAAAGTCTAAAATCTACTCTTCTTTTTCTCAAAAGGCATTCATATTTCATGCTTTTAGTCTGCAAATAAAACAAGCCATGGTTCGTGGTTAATTAATCTTGCATCGGGAAGGAGACAAGAACAACATTCATTTAAATGTAAAACTTTACGACCCTCTGCTAAAGCTGCACGATATTTAAAACGATATCGATTCCTCCTCCATACACCAACTGAAGGACAAAAAATAAACAGAATAACTTTGAGACCAAACTTTGAACATACGGAACTGGTACTATTTTTCTGCGAGTGACCCCTTATGACTAATATATGTGTAATCAAAAGTAGATAGGTATTGGTACTTTTGTCTTTTCAAAATAAGCCAATTTGTGACCTAATTCTAGCTTACTTCTTATCATAAGGAAGACTACCTGAAAACTTTGACCTCTTATGCAATGGCAAAACTTAATTGGACTTGGACAAAAAGACTTGTGGTGAAAAAAAAAGGGAGTCTCATATAAGCTTAACTTTTTTCAACAAGATTGAAAAAAGAAAATAGTCATAGTAAGAAAAATACCATCATAGTAATATCTCCTTAATGTTTGCAGAGAAAAGTATGATGAATGAATGGTATGATGGAAATAAGTGAATTTTGCTCTAGAGGAATTTAATATTTTGCTCTTGTAGATTATAATCATCCAGTATGAACACAAAATTTGAGTCAAAGTAATGATCTAAAACATGTAAGTGAACTAATTCAATTCCACTGAACTAGCCATTTGATGGTGAGTTGGTATATCAGCGTAAGTATTTTATCAGTTTTGCATTTCATATTTGAACACTTAACCTGAAAGTTTGATGAAGTGCATACATGAAAATGGCAAATAAATTAATAGTGCTGAAAAATGACAATATCATTGGACAACAAAAAGATGAATGAACGACAATTTACAATAGAATCACATAATTCTTACGTACTAGAATTACCGTAATCACAGCAAAAATGCGTCATGAACAATTTTCCATAGTCTAAATGTAGCGTAACAAAATAAAATTTGATAATTTAGATACAAGATTTTGAAGTTTTTTACAATAAGAGGGCAGGGTATACCCTCCATGGCTTACCTGAGGTACAATATGAAAGAAGGAGGCAACCAAATCATTGTTACAGAAGATTAACTAAATTGCAGATAGGGTGTTTTCTTTATTTGGCTTCCAAAATATTGTAACTACAGCATATTTTAGCTGTAGTTACAATGCTGTGTTAGCCAAGTAACATCATTGTGGCTCAAGTGGGTATATATACAGTAAAACCTGTGTTAAGCCACCACTTAAGGGACCACCAAAAAGCAGTCGTTTACGGGAATGGTCGCTTAATACAAAATATTATAATAAATGTGATGGTACAATTTGATAGCATTCATAGATTGTCGGTCAAGTTGTACTGAATCCTTTGATGTTAACCCATTAGAATCGTCTTATTGAGACGATTCTAATGGGTTCCAACAACATAAGATTCAACAATAACCAATTTTTTATTTAGAATGTCCTCTTTTTCAGAAATTTTGATTACGGTGAAGGGACTTTTAATCGTGGTTGCTGAATAAAATTGGTCGCTTAATAGACGTGGTCGCTCGAGCAATATCGACTGTATTGCAAATTATTGTGAGTACCTGTATATCTCTATAGGCACAAGAAAGAATTGCGATGAAATTAACTCTGAAGAACTTAAAATAAACTCAACATAATAACAAACTGTCCTTTACCAACTTAAAATGAATTTTTTTCCTATTTTCTCCCAAACAAAAAAAACAGGAGGTTGATTTAATTTCTAAAATTAAGAATATACCATCTTCTGTTATTATGACAACTATCGGCCAGTCTAGGAAAATATACATAAAATAATCTATCATTTATATATCAACAGTTTTGCTACTTGGGCAAAATTGTAAATATCAAACACATGAAAAAGCCCTAATACAACCCGAGGGTTTATAAGAGTCATCATGTTTCTATCAGATGGGGCTGGGGGTTTATTAGAGGTTACAGTTGTAAAAGACATGGAAAATGGCAAAAATGCTACTAAAAGAGGACCTTGATAGTCCTATATCGCTCACCTTAATATCTTTGTCTCATATAATAAATCAAATTTTCCAGCAAAAGTCATAACTGTACTTTTATGATTTTGGGCCTCTTAAGACTGAAAACAAAAATGTTATTAAGGCCCCTTTTTCCTTGATATGATACGGATCCTTCCTTTTTTCTATGGGGTTCATCCTTTTGATAGACAAACATTCTGACCAAGTTTCATGAAGATTGGACCATATTTGTGGCCGTTATGTGTTAACAAGAAAAATGTCATTTTAGGCCCCTTTTCCCACGATATAGCACAGATCCTTCCCATTTTCAAAAGGGCTCTCATCCTTGTGACCTGACAAACATTCTGACCAAGTTTCATGATGATTGGACAATATTTGTGGCGTCTAGAGTGTAAAGACAAAAGCTCACCTTGAGCAGGATGTGCTCAGTTGAGCTAAAAAGATTTATGATTTTATTTTATTTTCAAAGAATCAATCGATGACAAAATTGATACTGATTATATTACCAAGCTGAATAAAAATTTAACACCAAAATAATGTTATCCATATATAAAATAGGTTGAATATACCAAATATGATGAGAGGAAAGTTGTTATGTATTAGAGGATGTTACATTTGAAAATTTTCTGAAGTAATTGTATTTACAAATGTTGATGTATAAAATGCTCTTCATTCAAAAGTCAATGAGCCTGTGCATGACAACAATTTCACATGTGCCCAAGGCAAATCCCCTGCCCAGCCTGTGCATAGTCTGACCAGAGTCATCACTTCTATAGATAGATTTAGGACTTGACTCCTTGTCAGATAGTCAGCAAATATTCTTGTTGCTATTGGTGTAGTTTTTAAGGCTGCTCTATGTTTGTGTATTGCACACATGCGAAATTGTTGGAAATGTCACACCGAGGATCAAATCTCTTTCATCATTTAAGAAATATAATCCTAGTTTGAACAGCAAATTTTGGGTTTACCTTGCTGAATGTTAGCAAGGTAATTGTTTTATCTTGTAACACATAAAATGATATGAATTAGCTAAAATTTTAGCCAACTAATTTTTAAATAATTTAGATTATCAAACAGCAAAAAATGTAGAAGTTAGCAACACCAATTAAAGATTGCTGAAATTTAATTGGTTATGATATATTAGAAGTCATTACAATTAGCAAACGGCACAAACATGAAGTATAACCATACCTAATTCTCTTGCTAAATTAATGCGAGAACAGAATAAAATCATGTATAAAAATATTCTTGGATTTTCCATTTTGGTACTGTATTGCTTTGACCTGTTATCTTGTGTTTAAAACCTCAGCTTTTCTTAGATATATTTTCAATCATGACTGACCTTGACTATATCAGTGAAAAACTTTTTCATGCCTTAATTGTAATTTAGTGCAAGCTGAAATGTCTTAAAATGCGTTTTTGTGAATCACATTCACCCATTTAACCACAATTTTCAAGTATTTAACAGAAAAGTGCTTTTAGAAAATAATTCAACAGAAAATGGTCTGCAAATATGTGTTGTGTCAATAAAATGGTGAATAAACATAAATGTCTTGATAGTAAATCAATGCTTGACGATATTAAGATTACCGAACCTTGTTGATCAAGTGGCCTGGGTTTAGTGGAACTTTGAGTTGGGGACTTGACTAATAGACAAGATATTGGTCCTGAATACACACAAGTTTATCATTTCATAAAATACACATCAAATACCTACATCATACTATTTGTTTCTGTGCTTTTGAAGGTGTCCAAAATTATTCCGAGTTATTGGCATATTTTGTGAGATTAATGACATTAGTCTCATGAGTGTCATTTATGATTTTTATCCATAATATTTAACTCTCAATGCTCATTTGAAGCACCTTACCACAGATTCCCTGGCTTTCTCACACCAGTACTACTCTTACACCATTTCCAAAACAAATAATTACTGTAGGGTATCCAGGATTTCTATAAAGGGAGTTTGATATTACAAATGATTGAATAGACTTTGTTTATGTATTATTACACAGTTTTATTTTAATTTTGAGAAAATATTGTGGAAAAAAGATGAAATTATTATATTAAATAATTTCACTTCAAGTTGCACCCACTTTTATTTGTCATTTGCAACCTCTTTCAATATTGACTAGTCTAAAATTTCAACACATTGGTGGAAAGGATAATATAATATCTAGGATAATTACCTCGACAAGGATCGTTCTTCACCAAGAACTCGTCAAGAGCCATCCATCCTCCACCAACACGAACCATGACAGTACTGCGTAGGATTCTAACAAGTCTGAGTTTCTGAGAGTCACCAAACTGTAAAGACAATAAGTAAGGACTATTTGATTTTTTTGTTTGATAATAATAATGTCTTTATTGAACTGGGTTTTATATTGCTTTTAACAGTTTTTTAGTTATATGATAGCAGCTGGAACACCTTACAATGAATTACTGGTATTTCTGTCACCAGTACTACAATTACATCCTTTCCTAGCTTCTAGTTACTATCTGACATAAGTATGCTACAATCAACCCATGGAGAAAAAAATAGTCTGAAAGGATGAATGTCCCATCTGAGATCAAACCCCAGACCTCTAGATTGACAGTATGATGCCCTACCAACTGCACTATGCCGACAGCCAGGTGTATTAGAGTATATGACTTAAGCTCTGTAAAGTCCAATCATGAGTTTTGAATCCAAGTTCTTTCCACACTATCTGACCTGAGCATTTTGGTTTAAATATGGATAAAATAACAAGTTCAGGCACATCATATGATTAATCTCCAGCAATTCTGCTCTCTGGAAAAATCTCAAGCACTCATGCCAAATGTGGAGACAATGACTTTGAGGGTTTTTTTTTGTAAGAAAGTGGTTGAGCACCACTTTTAACAGCACAAGCCAACAGAAGAACCAAGATTAACAGCCAATTTCAGGAATTGTATGACCTTTATATCAAGGAACCTCTAGGCTGTCACCAACTTGATTTCTTTTTTTTCAGAAGCATCAAATCTTCAGCTAATTTTGGAACCAGCAAGAGTTCTTTTATGTGTGTTTTACAGATCTACAGCTCAACATTACTCAGTAATAATGCCTTTAGTTTCACGCTAAGCCTTGATTAAATATATTGGTAAAATAATGAATCAATGGCATAAATCTGTAAACGGCTACATATTTATACCATATTTGTAAAGTAAATCAAACTAAAATGCATTTTTTTAAAATCTTACCAAGGGGTCATGATGGGGTTAAAGTCATTCTTAATTTGTTATTTCCAATTTAAAGCTTATGTTCCTGATACTCATTTGAATCATCTAGGTGAGACATTTAAAATGAGTATCTACAAATAAATTGAATTTAGAGATACTAAAATATCTTAATTTGAAAACTAAAACACCCTCTACTGTAGCTCTGTGGACTTTCTATGAGTACAATGTACAGTGTAATATGCTATCAGAATTTACCCTGTATTTTCCTTCTCCAATCTTGTGTATTCTGTACTGTTTGACACATGTACACTTGTGTACTTGTCTTTTTACTTCATCTTGAATTAATTCGGCGTCATTCGCAGGCTCAGGCTACAAATAGAACAAAATACACAATCAGAAGTACAGTAAGAGTAAAGAGAAAATAGGGCCTTAAACTTTAGTTCCACTGGCACAAAATCGACAATCAGAAATTAAATGAACAAGAAATAACCCTTTTTCTTTTTGTCAAAATGTTTGATTTGTTCAAGTTGAAGAGGTTGCAGCTAATCATGAAAGTTTGAAATTTACCAATCCTGTGTGGAAGAAAAAATTGTGGAAAAAGAAGAATTTGCTTAACTGTTACAGCAATGTCTTTTTCCAGAAAAGTTTCTCATGTGTAAAATCAGGGGAACGAAACCATACTGTGTAAATCACATTACTTTTTTAATGTATATTCATGAATATGATGATACTTTTAGTATGTGTATGTACATGTAATATAAAAGAACATATTCACAACAGCACAAATTACAAGGACACAACAATACATCACAATTTCTTTTTAACCATATTTTATCTATACTGTCAAACCTGTATAAACAAGCACCCAGTGCACATTCAAAAAGTTCTTGCTTAATAGAGGTAAATTTCAGTGCAATTTCTTCATTTTGGAACTCAGTTGGTGCTTGCTTAATACGATTGGCTGCTAAGACATGTTTAACTGTACTTATAATTTCATCACTTTGAACATATAACTGCCATAATATTCTTATTTTTCTAAATCATGTAATGTAATTTTACTTTGGAACAGGCCTAAAATTGAGGGGTAAATTGAGTTATTAAAATTTTTCAATTATTCTAACCAAAACCAAATGTTGTGGGTAGTCATTGGAATCATCTCACGATTTCAATGAGTAACCACAATGTAGGGTTAAGAAAATAAGACATTTCTTAAACAAATTATAAGAATGATAGAACATCTTCTAAAGAAACTTAGAAGCCATCTGTAAGCCTTGTCTAAAATTCAATAGAATAAAATTTGCTTATTGGAAATAAAACTTTGAAGTAATAAAATCAACCTTTTGACCACAGCCTGTTATATAAAATAGCATTGAAAGCTTAGTTTAAGCTTAAACTCCTTAAAACTTGCTTGCTGGCTGATAAACTTTGCATTAAATAAAGTTCATATACACAAAAGCTTAGTTTTAATGAAAACCATTATCCATGTAATAGGTTAATCTGTGAAAAATAAATTTGAAATCAAATGTGAAATTGGGTTTAGGAATGAGGTAGAAGCAAGGGAATTGAAGCATAAAATAATATGTTGATTGCTCAGAGGGAATTAAGAGAAATAAATTCACATCTCTACTGTAACTAAGATATGCAATTACTGTATAAGAATCTACAGTGGCTACTTTATACTAGCTCTACTGAAAAAAAACCTCATTGAAATTAGATTATAATATAGAATGAAATGGTATGTTTTAAATAAATTTATATTATGCTATAATTTTCTACTAAAAGAATCATTTTGAAAGAACAATTAGCGAAAGAATTAAATGCCAATTTCAGCTCATAGCTCATAAGGTATCTCAGGCTCTTTTTCTTCAAATAATGTCAGCAAATTTTGCCCAATTTTATTCATTTAAAATCAGCTTCACAAACGATTATCATCTTTCATTGCAAAAATTGCTTTATTTAAATGAAAAATTATCATCTTCTGGACAAAAGAATCAAAATAGTAACAAAGTGACAGGTTTTCTGATAATCATTAAAACAGCCCATGGAGTCAATGAAAAAGTGTAGAAACTAAAGAAATTTATCTCTACGGGGAATGGAATACAAAGAGCAACATAAATCTCAGTGACAACATTCATGCAACACAACAGTGAGTTCCTTAAAGTTCAAGGCATTCAAATAAGGGCCAATCTAAATGTCATTCAACATATTACACAAACACATGTTCCCTTACAGTTTGCATAAAGGAGTGAACAAACTACAGAGCAGCAATATTTCTACAAGGACTATCAACATGCATTGAACACACATTTATTACAGTGCACGACAACATACATGCAACATAACAAAATAGTGCCTTAAAGGCTTAACTATTCAATGCACAACTCATCTGACACAGTCATGCAGCATGCATTAATTTCATTGCAACTTCATTGCATTTGTTCAATTAGTTCCAAATTATTTTAGACAATTAAACTCAAATTCAAGAAATTGATGTACAGGCCGATTGAGCAGGTATTTAGAGTAGACCCTGTTTTTTTCTTTTATCTGCATCAACTTCAGGGCCCTAAGTTATAAAACTTTTTTCATGGGCAACTGAGAATTTTCTAAAATTTAGAATTTAGATAAATGTATGAATATAAACAATAATATTATATAAGTTGTTATTTATGTTCATATATTTATATTAGTATTATGACAGAATTATGTCTTAAATCTCACGTTGACTTTGAGAAAATTTTGAGTTGAGAATGAGAAAAGTTTTATAATCTAGGGCCCTGATCTATTGTGAAGTGACTGTTGGACCATAATCTAAATATCTTTAAAATGTTTGCAAGCAACAAAAACCTTGTGTAAGCTGCAAATACAATGCTTTGGTTGCCAACCAAGGGATATTGAAAGGAAACTCCCGTTAAAATATATTTATTCACATTGAAGATATTGCATTACCCTAAATGCCATCCATCTACATTTTTTCTCGATTTTTGTGCCAAACTAGGTATAACTTTCAAAAACTTCATGCATCCTTAAAACATTTCAAAGAATTTTCTAACATTAAACCAAATTTGAATTTGTCTGGTCAATATCAAAAGTATTTTTCCCCTCAACAAAAAAGCTTATTTAAATTAAAGCAAATTTAACTCCTTTCCCTATTAAAGATTGAACAAAAAGCAAATTAAATGTAAAGCTAAAGCAATTGTGAAAATAATCACTGAAATCCAACGAAATGGACAGAGGAAGACGGAAACCAGACCTTTCCCTACTACAGGAACTAATGTGTTTTTGTCAAAATCAAATCATAATTATTTAGCTCTTTAGGAATAAATGTCTATTAGAGATATAAAACTAAAGTATGCATTTAGCTACAGTAGTCAAAGAAAGAGGCAATACAATAAGATGATTTGAATTTTCAAATTATTGTACGAGTGTTTTAATTGGTGAGATGTGAAACCAGTTACCTTTTTATTGGCTGTTTTACCAGGCTGTGAAATAAGAGAGAGCGTGTGAAATAGAAATGGAGGTTTAACATAGTCTAATCTAATTCAACAGGTGAAAGCAAAATCATTGTAAGTGCCTATAAATATTTATAGGCACTTACAAGAATTTTGCCCTGACTCATAGCACTAATATAGAAATTTACAAGAAAGACACTAGTTATGGCTACACGGCATATTCTATATGTCCACTAATAGTTTCAGTAAACTAATCATTGGGCAAATCCTAATCTTGATCATTTAACCTCCAGCTGTTAATTTCATTTTACTTGGCAAATATTTACCTTTTTTCACCCATATTTTCCCCCTTTTAATCAGAGTGGATTTTGTTTGTTTGAATGGGGTTTTACATTGCTCCATCTTTCAATCATATCCTTGCAGCTGGAGCACCTTACAATTCATTCCTGGTATTTCTCAGACCAGTACAACTATAACAGCCTTTTCTAGCCTGCTATCTTAGTTAGGTTTACACTAATTCACCCATTTGTGGGATTCATCCATTTGTGGAAGACAAAATAATGTCAGTGCACTATGGCAGCTTGACCCGAGTGGTAAATGGCTAATTGATATCTAGACAACAAAATCCTAGACTGGTCAACTATTAAGAAGACTGCATTTTACACTCAAAATCATACATCAAAAAATAAACAACAAAATAATGTAATTTAAATAAATCACGCCACAACATTTTGGCATGCTGCAATTTAATTGAAAATAAAAAGGAAATAAAAACATTTGGCATGTAATGAAATGAAACACATAGACAATTATTAATTTGGGTACTTATATTCTTGTTTAATATTGGAAACACAAAAAGCTTGCTTATTTCATCTCTTTGCAACAAACATAACTAAATAGCCCTGTCACCGTCTTGCTTAATATGTCTTAAAGCTACATGCTATGATAGCAATAATCTATATGGTTCTAAAGGCTTATTTCTATATGATTGATTCACAAAGATGACAAATTTCAAATTTCCTAAGTTGCAACAAGTAAGTCTTATCTTTTAGGTATTGTTGAATAGGAAACTTTAATTGATTGATTAAATTGGGTTAAAGGCCACTTTAACAATCTTGCAGTTATATTGCAGTAGCAATTAATTTGTGGAAGGCAGATGTGAGAAAGGATGTTGTTGATTTTCTACCAAAACCTCGTAACTACAGCTTTAAATAAGCTGTAGTTACAAGATTTTAGCAGAACACCAACAATATTTGACATGATCAGGGTTCAAACCCTGGACGTCATGATTGAGGGTCTGATATGTGTTTGTTTGAATGGGGTTCAACCCTACTTTGCACAATCTTACAGTTATACTGTGGTGGCTGGAGCACCTTACAATGTTTTCCTGGTATTTCTCACACCAGTACTACCATTACATCCTTTCCTATCCTGAAGCTGCTATCACACATAGGTCTACTATTATCAACCCATTGGTTGGAGACAAATAGTTTTAAAGTATGAGTGCTACCATCAGGTATTGAACAGTGGAGAGTCTCTGTGCAACCAATGGCACTTTACCATTGTTCCAGAATTATGACAAGGCTGCATAGTCACAACAAATTATTATTATGCATAAGAAAAGCCATAATCAAAACTAAACTAAATGGTAAAATGAAATGATTTTGAAGAATTAAAACACGTTTTTTTTACTATTCTAGGGATCTATAACTGACAAAGCTATATTTATACACAAGGGATATCTTGATTAAGGCTACAGAAGACTATTCTTTCATTTTGAAATTCTGTTGCAATTAGTTTTGATTTATTTGTAAGTTTTAAAAGCATAATTTTCCTATGTATTTTCCTCTTTAAAAAAACAAAGTATTTATTTTTTTCATTTCTGCTTTTTACTTCATTTGTCTTCATCTCTTTCAATCAGAAAAACTGTTTTGTAAGATTGGTGAATAAAAACAGACTTTATATGAATGTGAAGTCTTGAATAAATAAAGTGTTCAACTAAGCTGAAGTGTGATTTTCCCTCCATATATCACATTCATTTAACACCTATTTGATTTATCTCTTCATTTATGAGTTCACTTTATCCACAGCTCTTTAGATGTATTTAATTCAATTAGTTTGCAGAGTAAAATTGAAGTAAAATTGAAGTTAAAATATATGTAGAGTATCTTTGGGAACAAACAATTTCCACAGTACAGTATAAAAGGATGATAAGAAAGCCTGGAAAAGCACATTTATAAAAAAATCCTCCTAAGACAAAGAGACTTAATTTCTTTTGGTAAATGTTAATAAATGGTTTTATCGTCTTTAATCACAATATCAGCTTTCATATTCTTTCCAATTTTTCCAACACAAGTTATTCCTTAAAAAAATTTCTAAACTGTATATTTTAATTGATATTGCTTTTTAAAACTTTCTTATATTTTGTTAGCTAAAATTTTATAAACAGACTATTTCTTACAAATATAATTTCTTACATAAGACGCAACAAAGGGTGCTATGAAACCCAAAGGAAACTAGTTAAGATCATAACACAAGGTCAAAGAGTATCAAAGTCACACACAATATCACGGCAGAGAATCACGCGATACATCAATATCGGAAAAATTGTCAATAATTCTGTTAATAAGTAACCAATTTGAATTCTTTTTCAGGTCTAAGTAGTAAAATGTCAGGAATTTGCTGGATGTTGCAGATCTTTTAGGATTCTGCTGATGAAAAAGTTATTGATGACCAAGTAAAAATTAACTTGGTCATCAATAACTTTTTTGTCAATAGTTTTTTATTAAGGATCCACCACATACAGTTAATCCCATGGGCCTTGTTTACTTAACATCTTATGATCATTTTTTGTGCAAGTCAAAAATTAAAGTTGTTTCTACAGTAGTATCCAATTATGGAATCCTGTTATGCATCATCTCAATGCAATCGTCCTCTAAAGACGATTGCAATGAGATGTTGCAAGGCAGAATGGAACCATGAATGCAAACACCAGGTATGATTTATGATTTTGACTTACGATAAATTTTGTAAGAAGTTTTGTAAAACCGCCCCTGGTGTTTTTTCACCTTCTCTGCTTCAAAATTGTTAAAGCATTTACAGAAATATTGCCAAATATCAAAAGATTTGTATCATGTGATTCCCTGCCATGAAATAATCTACCCACAATACACCAATACTTACATCTCTATTTGGTCGTAGAGCCGAGACAAATTCCTTGTAGTCAATATAACCATCCCCATCTCGATCAAAAATGTTGGCAACAGCTTCCATTTCCATTGGTGTAGTCTGGAATCCTGTTATAAAAATTATGAATTAATGACCCTGCATGCAGAAAGGGGTTATCTTAGAATAGTGAAAAGTGTCAACCCTGGTCAGATCGCATGGACCATGCAGTTTGACCAGATTTAAATCTTTTTGCTTCCTGAAGACTTTCTGATCCTAGAATGGTCATTCTACCATCCAACTTACTTGTTTTCCAAACTAGAAAGCCATGAATGGCTTGTGTTGCTCCACAGGCTTGAATTTCTTGTAATAGCAAATCTAAGTTTTGACTAGATTTTTAGATATTTTGGCTTCTACTGATGTTGAAATGATTTTCAAAGTTTCCACTATTATAACATATAGAGAAATGACCTCTGCCCATAAAAGACATATTTTTCTTCAAATCACAATAATTTTTGGCTGAATGATAATGGATCACCAAGGGATCATACTAATGAAGTTTAATTGATATCCATCAATTACATTCTGAGAAAATGATTTTCAAAGTTTCCACTACTATAACATATAGAGAAATGACCTCCGCCCATAAAAGACATATTTTTCTTCAAATCACAATAATTTTTGGCTGAATGATAATGGATCACCAAAGGATCATACTAATGAAGTTTGGTTGATATCCATCAGTTACATTCTGAGAAAATGATTTTCAAAGTTTCCACTATATAACATATAGAGAAATGACCTCCGCCCATAAAATACATATTTTTCATCTGATCGTAATAATCTTTGGTAGACTGATAAAGGGTCACCCAAGGATCATTCATGTAAAATTTAATTGGTATCCATCAATTAGAACCTGAGAAAAAATCACTTTTTACCATATTTGGAAATTAGCCATGCCCATTAAATTCATGTTTTTCATTGGATCAAAATTTCTTAAACAACTTTGAAAGAGGGTCACCCAAGGATCAATCCTGTGAAGTTTGGTTGAAATCCATCTAGTAGTTTCTGAGGAGAAGATTTTTAAAGAAAAAGTTTATGACCGGACGCACGCACGACGGACACAACGCCATGACAATAGCCCCAGTGGCTTTCAGCCAGTGGAGCTTATAACTAGAAAGCCATGAATGGCTTGAGTCGCTCCACAGGCTTGAAATTCTTGTAAAAGCAAATATATGTTTTGACTAGATTTTTAGATATTTGGGGTTCTACTGATGTTGAAAATGATTTTCAAAGTTTCAACTATATAACATATAGAGAAATGACCTCTGCTATTAAAAGACATATTTTTCATCAAATCAAAATAATTTTTGGCTGCATGATAATGGGTCACCAAAAGATCATACCAAAAATGTTTGATTGATATCCATCAGTTACATTCTAAGAAAATGTTTTTCATAGTTTCCGCTATTTAACATATTGAGAATTGACCTCCGCCTATAAAATAAATATTTTTCATCCAATCAAAATAACTTTTGGTACACTGATAAAGGGTCACTCAAGGATCATTCCAGTGAAATTTAGTTGATATCCAAAAATCAGATTCAGAGAAAATGATTTTCAAAGTTTCCACTATATAACATAAAGAGAAATGACCTCTGCCTATAAAATGCATATTTTTCATCCAATCAAAATAATTTTTGGTACACTGATAAAGGGTCACTCAAGGATCATTCCAGTGAAATTTAGTTGATATCCATCAGTTACATTCAGAGAAAATGATTTTCAAAGTTTCCACTAAATAACATATAGAGAAATACCTCCGCCCATAAAATGCATACTTTTCATCCAATCACAATGATTTTTTGTAGACTGATAAAGGGTCACTCAAAGATTATTCCAGTGAAATTTGGTTGATATCCATCGGTTACATTCTGAGAAAATGATTTTCAAAGTTTCCACTATATAACATATAGAGAAATGACCTCCGCCCATAAAATGCATATTATCCATCCGATCACAATGATTTTTTGTAGACTGATGAAGGGTCACTCAGGGATTATTCCAGTGAAATTTGGTTGATATCCATCAGTTACATGCTGAGAAAATGATTTTCAAAGTTTCCACTATATAACATATGGAGAAATGACCTCCGCCCATAAAATGCATATTTTCCATCCGATCACAATGATTTTTTGTAGACTGATAAAGGGCCACCCAAGGATCATTCATGTAAAATTTAATTGGTATCCATTGATTAGAATCTGAGAAAACTCACTTTTTACCATATTTGGAAATAAGCCACGCCCATTAAATCCATGTTTTTCATTGGATCAAAATTTCTTGAACAACTTTGAAAGAGGGTCACCCAAGGATCATTCCTGTGAAGTTTGGTTGAAATCCATCCAGTAGTTTCTGAGGAGAAGATTTTTAAAGAAAAGTTTACGACCGGACGCACGCACGCACGGACGGACGCACGACGGACACAACGCCATGACAATAGCCCCAGTGGCTTTCAGCCAGTGGAGCTAAAAACCTTAATGGGTGTCCGGCGGTTTTAATTTTTTTCAAATGTTTTTTTCAAGGAGTGTTCAAAATTACTGTTTTGGCATGACTGGTCGCATATAAATCTTTATAAGTATAAGCTTTCAGTATTCATGAACAACATAAGACATACAACTGGATAAAGATAAACCAATCAAGGCAAACTGCTTCAATAATTTAAACATCTCTGTCCTTTTGACCAGTCTCTATGTTGAAACATATAGATGCACAACATTCATTAGAATTTCAGCTGATGAAATGATTTATACCCTGTTTGGGAGAAAAAGTGAAAGAAGAAAAAAGAAATTATTCTTAACAATAACACCAGTTATTCAACTTATGCAATAACTATACAAATGAGCTAGGATCGTAAAGCAGTGTTATTATTTTGTTATTGTGATATATAATACATACTTAGTGTTTTATGTGAATAAAAATATCTCGCATAAAACACTAAGAAGGTTGAGGGAATCGATAATTGTCAAGACAATTATCAATTTTTTCCATTGAGTTAGATATTGTTTCATACAAAACACTAAGTACTTATCTTTATATTTATATTTATCTTTTAACTTCTATTTGTCTTGTTTTCGTCGATGTTTCTAACTGAACAGTAAGTTTCTAAAAATAACCGTATTTTGTCTTTGTTCTAAAAATATCCATGTGATATCATAAAAAATATCGTATGGGATGTTATCACACGGATATTTGTATAGTTATAAGATAAAATATGATATGGTTGTTGGGATGTCATCATTTTACTTATGACAGCTTTATATGCTAGTCAGAAAATCTTAATACAGGATTTTCAAACTAGAAAGCCATGAATGGCTTGAGTCGCTCCACAGGCTTGAAATTCTTGAAATAGCAAATCTAAGGTTTGGCTAGATTTTAAGATATTTTGGGTTCTACTGATGTTGAAATGATTTTCAAAGTTTCCACGATATAACATATAGAGAAATGACACCGCCCATAAAAGACATATTTTTCATCCAATCACAAAATTTTTTGGCTGCATGATAATGGATCACCCAAGGATCATACTAATTAAGTTTGATTGATATCCATCAGTTACTTTCTGAGAAAATGATTTTCAAAGTTTCCACTATATAACATATAGAGAAATGACCTCCGCCCATAAAATACATATTTTTCATCCGATCACAAAAATTTTTGGTAGACTGATAAAGAATCGCTCAAGGATTATTCCAGTGAAATTTGATTGATATCCATCACTTACATTCTGAGAAAATGATTTTCAAAGTTTCCACTATAAAACATAGAGAAATGACCTCCGCCCATAAAATACATATTTTTAATCTGATCACAACTAGAACTGTCGCAGAGCGGACTTATACCCCCCACAAGCACTTTGTCATAATACAAGTGCTTTTAGTGCAGGATGTGTTTGTAACTAATATTGAAATCATATGTAGCATTTGCATGAAGTTTCATGATTCTAGGTCGCTTGGTTTTTGAATTAAGAGTCCAAAAATGAAAATTGAACAAAAATTGACTGTGACCTTGACCTTTGACCTATATGACCGAAAAACAATAGGGCACTTCTTTGGGTCATAAGCAACATTTGCATAAAGTTTCATGCTTGTAGGTCACTTGGTTCACGAGTTAGAGTCCAGAAACGAAAATTGAAAAAAAAAATTGCTGTGACCTTGACCTTTGACCTATGTAACCCAAAACAATAGGGCACATCCTCGGGTCATAAGGAACATTTGTAAAAAGTTTCATGATTGTAGGTCATTTGGTTCTTGAGTTAGAGTCAGGAAACAAAAAGGTCTACGGACGGACGAATGGACGGACGGATGGATGGAGGGACAGACAGACAGACATGGTGAAACCAATATACCCCCCTCTACTTGGTAGGTGGGGGTATAATAGTTTTTGGTAGACTGATAAAGGGTCACCCAAGGATCATTCATGTAAAATTTGGTTGATATCCATCAGTTACATTCTGAGAAAATGATTTTCAAAGATTCCACTATATAACATATAGAGAAATGACCTCTGCCAATAAAATACATATTTTTAATCCGATCACAGTAATTTTTGGTAGACTGATAAAGGGTCACCCAAGGATCATTCATGTAAAATTTAATTAGTAATAATCAGTTGGAAACTGAGAAAAGTCACTTTTTACCATGTTTGGAAATTAGCCACGCCCATTAAATCCATGTCTTTCTTTGGATCAAAATTTCTTGAACAACTTTGAAATAGGGTCACCCAAGGATCATTCCTGTGAAGTTTGGTTGAAATCTATTCAGTAATTTCTGATGAGAAGTTTTTTAAAGAAAAATTCCACGACCGGACACACAGACGCATGACGGACACAATGCCATGACAATAGCCCCAGTGGCTTTCAGCCAGTGGAGCTAAAAAATTGCTGACTATAAAGTTTGTGTTCCTAAAATACCAAGTGTGGCATAGCTTAGTTTTTATCTGTCTACAGATGACTGGTATTCCTTGAACACTCATTCAATTTGCTCTATGTCGGACCAAAATTTTGTTGTCTGACTCACTTGACTGCATGATTCCGTCTATAAACTCAGCTCTTGTAACTTTACCATCTCTGTCCTTATCTTGTCGACGGAAGAAGTCCATGATTCGAGATTTATTGTGATGCATCCAGGTTAAGTATCGCTTTCTCCAATCATCAAATTTGAAGTCTTTCATTCTCTCAAGCTGAAGTACAAATATGTTCGTGAAATTAGTGCACATATATGTAATGCATTGGAGCTTCACAGTAAAATGGCTGATATGAAATAGTACTTCATAGAATATTTATCTTGTATTCATTTAAATAGCAATTACATAATTTGAAATAAATTTCAGAAATCTCACAAGAAATTCACATCTATGGGCCTCCTAGGCATCACCAAAACTAGGCTAGAGGACTAAAGGACTTATGGCATTCTGTCAGAATGGGTAAAAAACCTATGATTTCATCAGGACATGTAAGTTTATGCTAATTTATTTTGGCACCATAGCAATGAAACTTGAAGCTATTAAGTTGCTCTTCAACTCTCGGTTTCAATGTTTGTACATCCATGAAGAGACAGGGGTAGGGATAAGACCATATGTTGTGGGTACTCATTTGAATCGTCTTGCTGAGATGATTTAAATGATTAACTAAAACATAGTGTTTATGGAAATATTATTTAAATTTTTTACCTAAATCCGAAATTGTGGATGACAGATGCTTCAATGCTCAGTTTAAATGTTTGCACATCCATGATAAGACAGGGGTAGGGATAAGACCATATGTTGTGTGTACTTATTTGAATCGTCTTAGTGAGACGATTCTAATGAGTACCTAAAACATAGGGTTTATGGAAATATTATTTAAATCTTTTAATATAAAATCCGAACTACCCCCTCTATCTGTAGCTCTGAGATGGACACATCAATTAATGCTACCTACCTCATTGAGATAATCCAGTGCCTCTTGAAGACGTCTCTGTCGTTCCATGGCCATCAACCAAACTTGTCTCCATTTGTTGTGTAGTGCCGCAACACGAGGGTTACGGAAGTGTGGTTCTGGAGTTCTCCTACCATCGTCATCCATCTTCCTCCTTATTCAAAACATCCAAAATCATAACAATTTCAATGATTTAAGATTTTCATGGAGTGAATCCTTATATAAACCTTATAATTGTCCTAATTCTAGGAAGCAAAGAAATTGTATGGCATCTGTTTGCCTAATCCTTAGGACATTGGGCCATTACACGAAGACAAATTTAAACCTGATTGAAATCAAAGTTAACCCTTGTCATGCTGAACCCGGAATTATCATGCTTTGGCAGAAGGTTTGACAAAGATCAGCCTGCACCACTTGTTTGTCCTCTTTCAAGCTGGCGTTGTTTATGATATTAAATTTCAAGAGAAGGATTGCCCTACACCCTTGGAATCTAAAGCTTGCAGTACTTTGATATGACTGCAATTTTGAAAATGAATTTTAAAACCGCATAACCAGTTAGAGTTAACAATTGAAAGTGAGCAGTAAACATTGTGGACATTTTTTTAAAATCAATTTCTTCATGTTCTTCATGTTTTGAAAACATGTTGAAATTGGAAAATCTTAAGATGAAGCCTAAATATAGACTGAGGTTAATCTTACCTGGGAGTTCCATATTTCATGGTGGGTGTTCTCCGTCCTGCCAGACCTTTATACATGGGTATATGAGATACAGGTTCATTAGCTGTGGACAATCCACGACGTCTGTCACTCTTGGTTAAGATGTCAATTTCAGGCTGTTTACCTGACATCTCATTCTGGAAATCCTGTTATAGAAGATTGAAAAATACATGCAATATATACTCATCAGAATTGTATTTATGATATTACCTACATTGTGGAAGTGAAATAACCGCATTGAAAAATTTGATATCACATGGGTGTTATAACACTAGTGGAATAACTATGCAAATGGGTTCAGTGCAAATAGCAACACTATTTTGTAACCGCGAAAAGGACGTCATAATGTATAATATTGTGATGTCAGTTTTTAACGTAATTCGCAGGAAATTGAAATATTGAATTTCAAGAGTTTTGACAGTTTTTCGCAAAGATTCAGGTCATTATATCAATAGAATATAAAATTTGTGCTCATAAAATACCAAAATTATCAAACTTGTCATCTTGAACAGATAAAAACTCGGCTCTGAGCCTCCTTTTTATCCGTTTGTAGATGACTTGTATAATACATCCGGTATTCCATGACCACTCATTCAATATCCTCTATATTCAATTCAATAGACAATCAATTTTATACAAATGTAAAAAAATATTTCTTCCTTTAGAAAAAATATTTCTTCTTATGACATTTAGCAGTAGAAAATTTATTTTTGTTTTTATGATCTTATCTGATGAGACCAAGAAGTAAATTATTCCCAGGTTTTTATAATTCTAACAAGGTCTGTGTAAAATTTCATTCTTGATAAGCATTTGATAAATAACAAGATGTGTTTGTGAAACACAAATGCCCCCGTAACGGCATTTTTTTTCAAAGTTTGACCTCGACAGATGACCTTGACCTTGTCACATGACCTTGACTTTGGTACCAGCGGATGCGGATCATTGAGATCTATCATCATGCCAAATATTAGCTTTGTGTCTTGAATAGGCTTGAAGATATTGGCAAGGTTAAGTTTGGTTAAGTTTTCAGACAGACGGACGGACAGACAGACAGACGGACATGAGGAAAACAATATGCCCCCGATCTATCGATGCGGGGGCATAAAAATTTCTAAATATTTTACTTGCGTTTTTTTTAAAACCCAATTACATACCATGTGTTCTCTTATCAGAGTATTTATGACATCAGCATCCTCAGGAATTTCTTCAGCACTCTCATTAAACAGTTTAGTCTCAGCACCGTTCACCCAGGCGATCAAGTCCTCCAACAACTGGTTATTCCTTCTCAACGTCACCAGTGCGTCCCTCAGTCGGTTGCCCCTCTGTCTACTGTAGTTACTGACCTCCTCCCATCTCGCCTTCAAGACCGACAACCAGTGTTTGAGCGTCGATACCGCATCGGGATGACATCGTTTCATGATATCCTGGCCAATATTTAGAGTCTCTCTTAAACCTGATTCTTGTCTCAAGAACTCCTCTTCAAATGTTTTATGATCCTCGATCTGTTTAACAAGCTCATTTTCATCATCAGGTATTGGACCTTTATGACGTAATGACCGTTCAGCACCTGCTAGCCAAGAGATCAATTCTTGTGCCTTTTTATGGAAGTCCTCAGCCAGTTTATGTGCTTGTTGTAATCTCTCCTGCTTGTTAACACTGAGTTTACACACCCGGTCCCACATGGTGGTGAGCTCAATAAGCTGAGCTTGTTGCTGCGAGGTATCTTCTTCAGCCTTCTCTAGAAGCTCTTTGGCACGCTTTCTGACAAATGCTACATTGTTAGCCCTAGCACCGAGCTCTTGTTGGAATGCCTGGAAAGGAAGAAAGAACAATCAAATGTTAGGGACCAAGACTACAATTGGTAGGCACTGTAGGCTACATAGCAATTCATACAGTCCTGCAATCAATTATCACTAATCTAAAATTTTGATTATAACGAATAATTTAATATTGTCTTTAAACCATTTGTCAAAGTAAAGAGAGCATTTTCTTCTTCCAAGTCTATCTTGTATTTAGTTATAGAGAAGTGAAAACTATTTTTTCACGCACAGCTCCACTTGTCTCTATAGCAAATAGCCATAACAGATATCCTTGTCTTACACATGATATCATATTCTAAATGAAGTCATTACAACGTCATTTAACATATGTTCTCCTAGTATTTCTGTCATCATAGAGTTTCAATTTGTTTGTTTGAATGTTTTTTTGCCACTTTCAAAAATTTCGCACTTATATCGCGGTGGCCGGAGCAACTTACAATGGATTCCTGGTATTTCTTTCACCTGTGCTACCATTACACCCTTTCCTAGCCTCCGACTGCTATCTCACATAGGTTTACGATTATCTACCCATTGGCGAGAGACAAACGTCGGAAAGGATATTTGCCGCCACCAGGGATCGAAGATTATTCTTTAAAGTACACAATGTTGTAATGTGAAAACTAGAAAGCCATGAATGGCTTGAGTCGCTCCACAGGCTTGAAATTCTTGAAATAGCAATCTAAGGTTTGCCTAGATTTTAAGATATTTTGGGTTCCCACTAAGTTTCCACTATATAACATATAGAGAAATGACCTCTGCCCATTTAATGCATGATTTTGCTGCATGATAAAGGTTCACTCAAGGATCATTCCAGTGAAATTTTGTTGATATCCATCAATTACATTATGAGAAAATGGTTTTTAAAGTTTCCACTAAATATCATATAGAGAAATGACCTCCGCCCATAAAATACATATTTTTCATCCAATTGCAATAATTTTTGGTATACTGATAAAGGGTCACTAAAGAATCATTCCTGTGTAGTTTGGTTGATATCCATCAATTACATTCTGAGAAAATGATTTGCAAAGTTTCCACTATATAACATATAGAAAAATGACCTCCACCCATAAAATACATATTTTTCATCCAATCACAATAATTTTTGGTACACTGATAGAGGGTCACCCAAGGATCATTCCAGTGAAATTTGGTTGATATCCATAGATTAAATTCTGAGAAAATGATTTGCAAAGTTTCCACTATATAACATATAGAGAAATGACCTCCGCCCATAAAATGCATATTTTTCATCCCATCACAATAATTTTTTGTAGACTGATGAAGGGTCACCCAAGGATCATTCATGTAAAACTTAATTGGTATCAATCAATTAGAATCTGAGAAAACTCACTTTTTACCTTATTTGGAAATTAGCCACGCCCATTAAATCCATGTTTTTCATTGGATCAAAATTTCTTGAACAACTTTGAAAGAGGTTCACCCAAGGATCATTCCTGTGAAGTTTGGTTGCAATTCATCTAGTAGTTTCTGAGGAGAAGATTTTTAAAGAAAAAGTTTACGACCGGATGCACGCACGCACGCACGGATGCACGACCGCACAACGGACACAAGGCCATGACAATAGCCCCAGTGGCTTTCTGCCAGTGGAGCTAAAAAAGAATTTTTTACTCACTTTTGCTTAAGAAAAGCTGATCTTAACCTGGTCTAGAATTGAAAAGTAATTAAGCTTGCCAAGGCTTGCTTTTGTCTCAAACAAAATCTAATGACAGATCCTATATATCATAATTAAGTTCAGATGAGACTGCAATGAATTGGCAATGGGACTTTTTCCAATCAGATTTTAGAAATTTAATATACCTTATGTTCTTCTACCAGATTATTGACAGTATCAATATCACCATGGACCATCTGATCTTCACCCAGACCAGGCTCCACCTTGGCCAGCCAATCCAACAACGCCTCAAGGGCATCATTAAACTGGCCAGAGAACAGCAGAGCTTCTTCAAGCTTTCTCTGTCTGTCAACTGAGAGTCCACACACCGTGTTCCACTTGTTCTTTAGATCGTGTAGCATGTTTTTGATAATTGGTACGTCTTCCTCTGGAGATCGCTCTTTGAGAGATCGTCCTGCACGGTTTACGTTGTCGTAAATTGGTTGTTTGGCACCTAGTGTCTTTTGAAAATCCTGAAAAAATAATGAGCATTAATGGATTTACTTTCAACTATCAAAACAGTGAATAAGGGATCGATTAAATGAGCAATTACTGCTCAGGTTTTTGTTGTTCCAGTCTATGATCTATGGTTAAATTTCCGAAAAGTCAAATTGAATTATAAACCGATAAACTAAGAGTTAAATTTAACTTTTTGAATGGTCAGGTAAAGTTTGACTCAATTTTCAACAGAAGATATCTTACCTTATGTTTTCCAATTTGAGCTTTAATTTTGATTGGATCATTTCCGACGTGATGGTCACCCATCAGATTCTTCTCAGCTTCTGTCAACCAGCCTAGTAGATCATGCAGCATCTCATTGAACTGAAAATGGAGTAACCAATAGTTAATGATAATTACTGGTAACAAATTTGAGAATTTGACATTGAAAGATTATCTCAACCTTTTGACCTTGTTCTTGACAATATTGCTCATGAAGGCAACTTCAAACCAAGTATGATATAGAACTTAAAATAGAAGTCTAAAAGTATTGTAGTTGTTATTCTAAGAACATTATTGTTCAACAAAACCATTTTCCTTTAAACACAGTTTATTACCTGTTTGGCCTCCTTGTATCCTCGTTCAAGATGTCGTGTTCGTTCAGCGCTACGAGACACAATTTTCTCCCATCTCTGTTGTACACTAGACAGCAGGTTCTTGATGAGGACTACATCTTGTTTCTGACTGAAGTATTTCAGATGTGTTCCTGTTTTGTCCAGCTTGATCATGGAGTCTCGATGGATAGCTATATCCTTCTGTAAGGTCTGTAGATAAAATAATAGGAGATTTAGTCTATGACTTTCAATAAGGTAACACAGGGCCTAAGTAATGAGTTGTTATATTCAAGGTTGATATAATGCAGCTATTTGGTATTTTATTTGAAATTATACACTTTTAATTGGAAGTTGACTATCTTCATGGTACAGTTAAATTGTAAATTGGCAACGAAAGCATCATAACATAATTTTGAATAAGTTTTAATTACAAGTCTTTGGTGACTTAACAACAAAATATGGAAATTTCTAATTAGTATGCTAATACTTTTGACACGGTTATGAAAATAAGACCATTTCAAACAGAAACCAATGTATTGAAAAGTAAACCTTTCAAATTATCTCACTTTTACGACACAACAATTTTAAATGTGAGCAAGCATTTGGCTGCAATGACAGCCAAGTAGTGCAAGTAGATACTCTCTGTTTGTCAAAAGCAAACTTTGTGTTAGTAGCTATCAACAGAATGAATAGTAAAGACTCAGATCAGACTGTGCAGATGCAAAGTCTGATCACAGTTTTTGCTTTGCTAACATGCCAACCTGTAAGAAATCAAAGAAATGGCTCTGATACTACGAAAAATATTTTAAAATTAACAAGTAACAGTAATTTTCTCTCACCTTTTGATCTTTAATCTGTTCTGTAACATGAGCAATGACTCGACTGACTGGCGTCATGGAGTTGAGAATTTTTTCAGTGTCTGTAAGCCAAGCTATGAAGGTGTTCAAGTCAGTATGGAAATTGTTAGCTTGTGACACTGCCTGTTCTAGTTTACCCTACAAAAGTAGAAATTGAAGTGAAAAGATAAGCTTGCCCTATGAATACAAAAAAGTGCATACATGTATATGAAATTCCTTATCATAAATTTCTCCTTCATGACTTTTTTCTCTATATACAATTTTGTGTTCAAAATTAAATTTGTCAAATAATTTTGGTTTTGGTTTAAACCTATTTATTTTACATCGATTGGGAAACAAGTTCTTACAACTTAGATTAATCCCTCTACAATTTGCTTCCTGGAAAATTCACCAGTGCTCGCGTCGAATGTGCAGGCCAATGAAATTTTAAGACAGAAAACAACTTTTTTATCATCCAGAATAATTTGCTATCCACTACAAGAAGCAAATTCTTTGTATCAGTGGCCTTACTATATTATTAATTGTAAAACCCGAGTTTTTCGTATACAGAATCAATCCTGACCTTCATTTTAATTTTAGAGAAAATAATTTTTTTTGACAAATGCAGATATCAATTACTTCAGCATAAGCTGTTTTAAAAAGATTCAGTTACAAGTATTACACCTAAGAATTCACTTTTGTTTCCCTGTGTGTGTTCTTAGAGTTTTCTCTCACACAAAGAAAAACATACATGACCTGTCATACAAAAAGGGACTATCTCAGTAGTGTGTAAAGTGTTAACTATTAACTCTTTCTTGTCAGACAGCAGGTATTGATAAGACAGATTAATGTTGAAACTTTTTGCACTTTGCTTCTTTTCTGAATCTAGAATGATCAATCTACCAGCCTCAAAAAGAATTTTTAAATGCCAGCTATAGGTTGACCTATACTAGAAACCATGTCTTTTTCAAATATTTATTTTACAGAGTTCACAGATGGTCCCTTTTTGCAAGACCTGTCACATATGAATAGCAAAAAGTTCGATATTATTGTAATTGTTTAACTACTTTTCTATCAGCAGATCTCGTCTTGATGTGTTCCCAAGTTTGTTGCAGAAGCTGTAAATTCTGTTTGATGTTCGAAGCAGATGGCTCTGGACTCTTTCTGACCAGCTTATCACCATTGGTTACCAATCGACCAATCACAGGCTCCAAATCCTGAAGCTCATTGTGAGTCTCCTGAAATCAAAGAAATGACAAATTAACCCAATTATCATACAACTGTCAATTTTATGACTCAAGACACATAAATTATACAGTAAAACTTGTGTTAAGCAACCACCTAAGGGACCACCAAAAAGCGGTCGTTTATGGGAATGGTCGCTTAATACAAAATATTATAATGAATGTGACAGTTCATTTTGATTGTATTTATAGATTGTTGGTCAAGTCGTACTAAATCCTATGATGTTTAAACCCATTAGAATCGTCTTATTGAGAAGATTCTAATGGGCTCAAACAACATAAGATTCAACAATAATCAATTTTTCGTTTTTTCAGAGATTTTGCTTAAGGTGAAGGCACTTTTGATGGTGGTCGCTTAATGAAATTGGTCGCTTAATAGACGTGGTCGTTCGAGCAATATCAACTGTAGTTAAATTTTTTGTGCAAAGGAGTCTTGCTTATGTCGGGTATGTTCTACTTGTCTAAAAATCTTAACGTAATCCTGGATTATGCTTTGTCTTTCCTCTTTTTTAATTGAAATCATATGTGGTAGAAACTTTTTTGAGAAAAGGAGATTTCTTTTTTTTTTTTCTTACAAATTGAATTATAGGAGTGTAAAATTTGAAAATAATCTTTGACTGGATATATCTTCATGGATAATATTCTTTGTGTCTCATGAAAATTTCTTTCAATATTTGTTAAGCAATACTTTTTTTCTAATGAAGACCCATTATGTTATAAAACAAAGTATTAATGAACTGCTTTTACCACAGCAAAAACTTAAAATTTCAATCTTTGGCTAAAAAATATCAGTGCTTATATCTTTATATTCAAAATGTGTGCAAGTTTTGGAGTGGAGATGTTGTTGATACATTTTTCATAAGGATAAATGCTTAGTGTTGAGGTTTAGATTGACAATCATATTCCATTTCAAAGAAACTTATTCATTTTTTTTATCTTATGGTGTGGGTTAAATAAGAATATCTTTGTAGAAAATGTATCAATAATTTTTGGCAAGTTTAACATATTTAATATTTTGCCCAAAATACCCCAAATCAAATTTAGTTTCACTCAGAAAATCAATTCTTATCTTTGATTTTCTTTTCAGAAATACAAGTTATGTGTAATAAAACAAGAGGACCATGATGGTCCTATATCGCTCACCTGAGTATGTCACTCATAACTTGTCAACCATGTTATGTTAACCAGAATTTGTTTGATGTACATTAAGGTTGGTTAAAATTAGTCCTACTGCAACTTGGGTTTTTTTAAGTTTCGTAAATTTTCAACTTTTCACTTATCATGGTGTATGTTTTTAACAACTTTTGAAGACCTTCACCCAAGGAACATCCCTGCCAAGTTTCAGCTTGATTGGCCCTGTGGTTTAGGAGGAAAGGAATTTTTTCTAATATTTTGAGCCATTTTCGGCCATTTTTCAGATTTTCCGTTACCATGGAAACTAGAGTTTTTGATGAAATTAAATTCTTTTAACAACTTTTGAAGACCTTCACCAAAGAAAGATCCCTGCCAAGTTTCAGCTTGATTGGCCCAGTGGTTTAGGAGGAGAAGAATTTTTTCTAAGATTTTCGGCCATTTTGGGCTATTATGTAACCATGGCAACCAGAGTTTTTGATGAAATTAAATTCTTTTAACAACTTTTAAAGAGCTTCACCCAAGGAACATCCCTGCCAAGTTTCAGCTTGATTGGCCCCAGTGGTTTAGGAGGAGAAGATGTTTAAAGAAATTGTTGACGGACGGACAGACGGACGGACGGACAGACGGACGACGGACGGATGATGGACAGTGAGTGATCACAATAGCTCACCTTAAGCACTTTGTGCTCTGGTGAGCTAAAAAAAAATCTATAAGTAATACAATTCATAACCCATATTATTCTTTGTACCCTGTTAGAACAAACACACACTTCTGATTCTACCCCCAAACATTTTCAAGACTCAGTTTATTAGAAATCAACACATTAATTCTGAAGCTGTGTAAGTTTGTTAATACGTTTTTTTTAATATCATTTTTAATTAACCAATATCAAAATTTTGATTTTTTTCTTTGCATGAACAGAATATCAAATTTTTTTACAAATTATACTAATCAAGCAATGTATGGCAATTTCTATAAATTATTGTGCAGCAAGGGTTTGCAAATATTAGTCAAATCTTTGAATGGTTCTATTCTAGATATTCAAGAATAGAGCTTGAAAGTAAAGGGTAATTTGTCCTTGCAGGCGCATAAGAAATGAAATTGGTGCAGTGTTGCTCTCACACTTTGCTATAAGCTTAGGTAAGAAAGTTGTGCATGGGTCAGTATATTGGTTAGAAAGACAGCAAACCAATCTCCGTTACCAGCCAATTTTTCCACAATGCACTATACTGTATGGGCCCACCATAACGATGATATTCATGGGATATGCTTATCATTTCCCAGTCACTATATATTACAACATGCTGAAATGGGGTCATAGTTATAACTGTTATATGATCTTTGATGTTGTTCAACAAACAGGAAAAGAGTATTTTAACAAGAGGGCCGTTGGCCCTGGGTCGCTCACCTGAGAAAAAAGCTTCATTACCTAGGTTTGTCCATGCAACCACAGAAAAAGAGATTTTCTATTATTCAATTAGATAACATTTGAAATAATCCTCCCCCCCCCCCCCCCTCTGCTCCTCCCCTGGTCATTATTTATTTAAGCTTTTTTCATAAAAGGTCTGTGATCAGCTAATCTATGCCAGATATACAGGCTGAGTTTGAGACTTTTAAAGTTTTCTTTAATGAGTTGATCAATCCATGTCAAATACATAGGCTGTAGGGATTCAAAATTCTCAACAAAGCACTCCCCCCTCCCCCAAGATGCTCTGCACCTGGTGAATCTACAGTCATGATTTTAGCTAATTCAATTAATGTCCATATGCTGATCATCCATATCAATTTTCAAGTCTGTAGGACTCCTGGTTCTTTAGAAGAAGTTTAGAGATTTCAAAAATGATCCAAAGTACTACCCCCTCCCCATGACACTCAGCACCTGGTGACCCTACAGTCATGATTTTAGCTATTTTTATTAATGTCAATATATTGATCACCCATGACAATTTTCAATTCTGTAGGGTTCCTGATCCAGGAAAAGAATTAATAAGGTTAAAGATTTCAAAATTGATCCAAAGTACTACCCCCTCCCCCCTAATGCTCCGCATCTGGTGGCCCTACATTCATGATTTTAGCTACTTTATTTTAGATCCATATGCTTATCATCCCAGCAAATTTTGAAGTCTGTAGTTCTCCTGGTTCTTTAGAAGATGAAGGTTAAAGTTGCAAATTTTTCACAAAAGTACTATCCCCTCCCCCCCTGGTGCTCCGCACCTGGTGGCATTACAGTCATGATTTTAACTATTTTTATTAAGGTCTATGAGCTGATCCTCCATGCCAATTTTCAAGTCTGTAGGGCTTGTGGTTCAGAAGAAGAAGAAGGTTAAAGATTACAAAAATTTCACAAAAGTACTACCCCCTCCCTCCTGGTGCTCCGCACCTGGTGAATCTACAGTCATGATTTTAGCTATTTATATAAAGGTCCATATGCTGATCATCCATGCCAATAATCAAATCTGTCAGGCTCCTGGTTCAGAAGAAGAAGAAGGTTAAAGATTAAAAAATTTTCACAAAAGTACTACCCCCTCCCCCCTGGTGCTCCGCACCTGGCAGCCCAACAGATGTGATTTTAGCTATTTTTATTAAGGTCTATGAGCTGATCATCCATGCCAATTTTCAAGTCTGTAGGACTTGTGGTTCAGAAGAAGAAGAAGGTTAAAGATTACAAAATTTTCACAAAAGTACTACCCTCTCCCCCCTGGTGCTCCGCACCTGGTGAATCTACTGTCATAATTTTAGCTATTTATATAAAGGTCCATATGCTGATCATCCATGCAAATATTCAAATCTGTCATGCTCCTGGTTCAGAAGAAGAAGAAGGTTAAAGATTACAAAATTTTCACAAATGTACTACCCCCTCCCCCCCTGGTGCTCCGCACCTGGCAGCCCAACAGATATGATTTTAGCTATTTTTATTAAGGTCTATGAGCTGATCATCCATGCCAATTTTCAAGTCTGTAGAGCTCCTGGTTCCAAAGAAGAAGAAGCTTAAAGATTACAAAATTTACCCAAAGTACTACCCCCTCCCCCCTGGTGCTCCGCACCTGGTGGCATTACAGTCATGATTTTAGCTATTTTTATTCAGGTCTATGAGCTGATCATCCATGCCAAGTTTTAAGTCTGTAGGACTACTGGTTGAGAAGAAGAAGAATTTTAAAGATTTTCTTAAAATTTCACCTTTTGTTGCCATAGCAACCAGAGTTTTTCATGGATTTCAATTCTTTTAGCTATTTTTGAAGGGGACAACCTAAGCAACATTTCTGTAAAATTTGGTGTTAATTGGCCCAGTAGTTTAGGAGGAGATGTCGTTTAAAGAAATTGTTGACGGACGCCGGACGACGACCGACGACCGACGGCCGGACGCCGGAAGAAAGGTGATCACAATAGCTCACATGAGCACTTCGTGCTCAGGTGAGCTAAAAAGAGTTGCAGAGTACCCTAGATTTCAAAAGTAACAAGCATTTTATTTAAAGATTTATCATTTTGCTCAAACTTTAAATCAAATTCAGTATATCATGTTCAAAGGTATAATAGTAGTCATGTGACCACACAATGATGTCATGAATATGTCATGACATATTATTTGTTCTCAGCTTGATTCTGTATTTTCACAATTTCTTTATCATATAACATATGCAACTTGGACTGTTTATAAAATTCCAGTCTAAATAGTATCAAGCTAAATTCTGTTCTTTTTATTTCCTTTTGTTCAGATATATTAAACATGCTTTCTCTCATTCATGCCCTTTTCATCTTTTCACTATACAATAAATAAATTGGGAAAATCATCTACTAACAATATTTTGTGTTTTATTCTTCAACCATGTATCTTTCACTAAAATGAGGTTTTAATATCTGAGGCTGTCTGCTGTATCAGAGATCATGGGACGAGTGATCCACAAATTAGCTTAACTTACCATGAATTTCTCAAGCTGTTCCCGTGCTGTTTCAGGAAGACCACCCACTGGTCTAGATGTAATCAACATTCCCTCAATCTGTCCTAGACGAGTCAAAGTCTTGTCCATCTCATTGGAGAACTCACAGGCCTGTAGGAAAAATAAGAAATGTTTGTGAAACGTAAAATCCCTCCCAAAAGGCATTTTTTTTTTACCTTAACCTTGGAAGATGATTTAACCTTATTTGCCTATTAGGTTATGCATAGAAATAGCCTCTTTGAATACAAGGCATAAAAGGACTAGGTTTAAGTTTAAAGCCATCCAATTATAATACTTGAAAAGTATTGCTTTTTCAATAGGTCAGATCAAGGTTCAGTGTGTCTTTCTGTATTTTTATTTTTTACAATTTTAAGATTAAGAAAGATAGTATTTATATTTGCAGGCAGATATAACCAAAACTTTTCTATTTAAAAGGTAACTGTTATTTTATTACTGACAGATAAACAAAATTACCTTTCCTTTCAAGTTTTGGATTTATTATCAAGAAAGTTTCAATGACTTTCAACATTATGATTTCATAAGGCTCTTTGCTATTTCTAAGAATTGATTAAGGGTTTTTAATTGAAAACATCAACTAAAGGCTTTTCAAGACCTTTCGGAAATTTATGCATACCTCTTTCAAAGATTCTTCAAGCTCCATCTGTCTGTTCCCACTTTTCTCTTGTATTTTATTCCACATTTTCATCATGTCATCAAGCTTTCTCTTTGTGGCTGATGATTTATCTGAGCCAATGTTTTGCTGTCCTGCTTGTCTGACAGACCGTATACTGGGCTCATGGGCGTGGATGTCATTTTGTAACACCTGTTTTAGAGTAAGAGATAATCAATTTTTATATAAAACGCTTTATTAAAATATTAGATTGCAAGTAATTCATAAGTGTTAAATAAGTCTGCCATCTTTGTTTGTTATGCAATTCACATCACTAGATAGGTTGTACCCTTAATGAGGTTCAGAAAAATTTCAAAACCTTTTCAAGCGCTTTCTTACCCTGAATGCATGGCAGGATAATGCAGCCACAGGCTATCATATTGCCAATAATCTAAGGGTATCAATATATCATCAATATATCATATATACAAGAATTAACGTCTACCTTAGCATAAAATTACATATAGTCTTCAAAAAATAGAAGTAGTTTGAAACTTCATATTCCATCTATTTGCAGTTTTCATATATAACTCCATTTATGTTGACGTCCTGAATATCAAAATGTACTAGACCTTCAAAATACTTAGCTCAGGTTGAGGTATAATAGAATATTACAAAACAACATCATAACTTAGCAATCTTACCTTGTGTTTCGCCAGCTCTATTTCCACTTGTTTTCTATCACCAAATACTGGCTTGTTCTCATCTAGTGTTTGATCTGTCTTGTCTAGCCAAGCTAACAGCTCATTTATAGCATGTTCAAACTGACCAACATTCAACATGGCAAGTTGTAAATCTCTCTCTCTGTAAATGAAATATCATAAATCAACTTATACCAGAATTGAAAACACTTTTAAATTAAAGAAATAATAGGATTTCTATAAAATCTTCTTTACAAGAAAATGTTTATCTTTTCAGATTCTTTATCATATACAAGAGTTAAATAGTGTCCTCAATTCTTTTCCATTAAATCAAAGTAGCAATTGATTGATTAAATTGAATTGGGTAAAATGCTATGATTTCCGTAGCGCCCCCAAATTTTAGCCCCTATAGAATAAATATAGCCATTATCATAAAGGCCCCATTCCTGTGTTTTCATATATGAAATGTTACTATTTTCCACATGGTCGATATTTACAAACTGAACAAGTTTCATGGACAAAATGTCGTCACCAGGGCCAAGTTGCGTAGAAGTTAACCATTGGTTGAATCCTAACTATATGTTATTTTCAACCAATATGTTGTTGTTTCAATTGAACCTATTGAAACAACAATTCTTTTTAGCTGATATTAACTTCCAGTAAAGCATTATCCAATGGTTATCTTTTATACAATCGGGCCCATATTGAGTGGAATCAGTTGATGGTGAATGAAAGACATTCAATGCTAACAAAAGTTATGCTCAAGTGCATAAATTAGATGATTTTATACCTGTCTCCAACTCCAGATAATAAGCCATTCCATCGTTTCTGTACGGTATCAATGGGCTCCTTGACCACATCAGCCTGATCTGGGCTAGAGTCCTTCAGCAGATCATTGGCTTGTTGATTCAGAGATTCAATATCCAGGTGCTTCTTTTCTACCTCCAATTTGAAGAGCTGAAATTAAGTTTTTTTTGTTTGTTAAACATAACTGAAAGCTATAGATTCATGAACGCAAGATTACTTGACATCCATTTTTGTAGTAGACCCATAATAGTTCCGGAACTTTTCGGAAGATATGCACTTTAACAGTGCTAACCAAGGATTCCTAATGATTTTCATTAGGAAACCTTGGTCAACATTATGAAAGATCATGTGCTCCAAAAGGTAGCGGAACTATTATGGGACCACTTACTGAAGTCTACAGACTCTTTGTTACAGTTTGGTGCTTATCCATCAATTATTTCATTATGATTAACAACAGAGAGCTACAGACTTCTGTATAAAAGTTCAAATTGTCCTTATTATCTTCACATAACATGTAAATGCATTATCCTCATTTAAAATTTCATCAGTTTATCTTTCTTTCTTCGGGTTGTCGTTTGAATCAAACATTTCATCTTAAGAGATATTGTCAGTGAACAACAAAAATATCCTATAAAATATTTATTCAAACTGTATTTGAGACATTTAGGTTGCCTATTATTCTTGGATTTCCGTAATTAAGTATTTAAAATTTCAATGCAATCAAACTCATTATGACTTTTGTGTATAGCATTACATATAACAGATGACCTTGTCCTTATTCCACTCACCTTGACCTCATTCCACTGGTCCTTGATGGTGTCAAAGTCAGCCCCTACAGGACCAAACTCCTTTAGTCTGTTCTCCCTCTTTTGTAACCAAACCAACACAGTCTGAAAACAAGTTTGTATGTCAATACAATTCTTCCAACTTTTCACATAAGAACCTAGAACTCTTTAAACCAAAAGACAAATCAAATATGGGAATGAAATCAGGGCCTTAAAGAAGTTTAACAAGGATTATCAAAATAACAATTTAGCCTAGGCTAATGAATCAATGATTGTAACCATGTTTTTCTATTGGAAGACCCCTCCCTCACAACATCTTTACCAATGTTAAGCTACAGACTGTTTTGTTTCTTTGACATCGACAACCAATAAGAGTACAGTGTTGACTTTCTGTTTCAATCTTTTGTAAAAAGAGACTGAACTTTACTATCTTTGTCATACATTAAACAGCTAAATATACATCAAATTCTTTTGTAAATCTACATTTATTGTAAAAGAACTTTTTTTGAAGAGTATATTTTAAATGCCCCTCTGTGCAATAAATTTATCATACAAACCATTAATTCATCCTGGAAGTGCATTGACTTTTCCAGTGCATCTTCCAGTGTCCTTGACCTCTTATCAAAGTCGGATGTAATAGACAAGATATTGGTGTCAAGGTCATCGATGTTCTTCTGAACTTCTGGTTTATCAGGGTCACCACACAAGGTCATCAGTGCTTCTCCCGTCTGGTGGACCTCATCAAGGTCAAACTGAGTAGCCTCAATGTCATCTCTCATGGCCTGAAAAAATTTCAAGGTTTATATTACTATGTAAGCTTGTTGTGTATAGTCTGTAATTAATCCTATCCTAGTAGTTTAAAGGTAATTAAACAGTGTTTTAGTTGCATTGAGATGCAACATATAGCAGCTGAGACAGTTACATAGTGAAATTTGAAGATTACCTAACTGTCTAAAGATACTTTAAGACCTTATCTATCTACAAATCATATTATGAAAACTCTGGTCAGATTGTGTGAATGCTTTGTGCACAATAAAAACTGTTGGAAATGTCATGCACAGGTTCAATTGTGTAATCATGCATGACATTGTGATAATTCAACGTCCCAAAGCAAAATCCTTGATCCACGGGTGCTATTCCTTAGTGTCATTTGTTTCTGCTTGCAATTTAAAAGGAGAGTTATATAAATTCAAATTTGTGCGTTACACTTCCTCTAACCCAATTTCCCAGCAATATACCTCAAGATACTCCTGTTGTTCCCTAATAAGGGACGGCTCCAAGGCTGGGGGTTCTTGGTTGGATAGGGTCTCAGACAGGTCCTTTAGGGTCCTCGTTAAACCAGACAGCTCATCCCAGAACTTATCAGAGACTTCAAGGGTGTCCTCTAGACGATTATTTCTTTCTTGTGTCGAGTCAACTATCTTCTCGTAGAGTTCTACAAGGTCCTTTAGTTTTCCTTTTACATCTGAAAGATTGAAAAGGTAAATTTATGATTCATCTATTTATTTAAAAATTTGGTTTAACATTACTTTTAACAATAAATTGGTAATATTGCTTGAGCTGGAGCAACTTATTGTGGATCCTAGACCAGAACTAACAGTACTATCACAACATTCCAAAACAATTTTCATAAACTTTACCTAGATAATTGACCAAGACCTTGTAATGTGACCTTGAACTTGATATTCAATGAGGGAAATCCTCATGCCAAACATCAGCATTGCTTGTCAAATATTAAGAGTTTATGGAGAAAATAACAGGCTTAAGTGTAAGCAGATAGACGGGCCAGAGGATGGTTAGTCAGAAGATATGCCCATGAACTATCAATACGGAATCATAAATATGAACCTTCCCTTATCTCTGTCAGCTTAGAAGACATTGAAACAAACTAAGCCAATAAGGCAATAACCAAATAATTTAAAATAGACTAACCTTTGACAGCATCATCCTGTGTATCACTAGCCTGTTTAATCAAGTCCTCTGCAGCATTCTGTACAGACTCAAGGGCTGTCAACCTCATCTGCATCTCTTCCATTAGAGCCTGTATTATAGTTACATAATTTATGAACTCAATATTTCAATTTTCTTTGGCTGCTGTACCAAACCTTATATTTAAACTGTTTTTCAGTAAAGTGAGACCATCATATACAACAAAGCTCTGCATTTAGGATGAAAATTTTCATGAAAATGATTTAAAAATATGCCATGCTTTGCACCTACACATGAAAGCAAAATTGGAAAAGGTGAAAAGCAGGGTATCATTTATTAAAGTTTTCGAACATATCGTCATCCTAGAAACAGGACAATTTACCAGTCAATTACATGACTTATTGTTTATCAGGCCCTGCTGACTCTTTTCAAAATTCCTCTTTCACGATTCTTTTTTTTTCTTCCATAAAATAACAGACTTCATTCTACATTATTGAGAATCTGTCAGTTCAGACTTAATAAAGTACATTGATGAGCCAGTTTACATGATAGAATCTCAAAACATAAACATGATACTTACATTGTTTTCAGCAATTTGTTCTCTTATCTTATCTGGATGGGCAGACACAGGGGGAGCATTCGTTATCTGTTCTTCTGTTGTTACTAGAGTATCTAGCATGTTCTCTAGCTTGTCTGTGAACTGTTTAAAAGACAAAGATATTTTATTATTTTTCATAAAATTAAAAAATCTACCTTAGGATCTTTAGCATCAAGTTGAATTCAAAGGTAAAAGGCTGTAGGTTATAAAGAAAAGCCATACAATCAATTAAATGGTTTCTAGTTTTGATTGCCACCTACAAAATTAAGTCCTATAAAATTAGATAACAGTTTATTTTTTGTAGGGGGATCAAAATGCCATATCGAGGTGTCAGTACAACACTATTATAAGTGCCTATATATTCATAGGCACTTACTTCAGTGTTGAACTGACCCCTCAATATCTTCAGCTTGAATACGACTTTTTTGTCACCTAACAACATCAATTTTTTATTTTCATTTTTAAAAACCCACAAAAATATTTAAGGCAAATAACACAAAATTGACAAAGAGATATAAATATCAACAAATGCAATTTTTAATTTTCCAACAATAACTAAATATTTACCTCAGCAGATTGTTGTAAAGCCTCGTCTATGGACATTGACCTCTCTCTGACGGCCCTACGAATTTCTTCGACGTGTTTATTGTCCTCTTCCACTGTGGACTGAACAAGGTCAAGGTCATCTTGATTGAGGGCCATCTTGGACAGGGCCTGACCAGTTCTGTTGAGTTTGTCAATCAAAGGCTTGTTGTCTTGGATATCTTGTTTTAATACCTGGAAAATTGGTAGAAATTTTAACACCTTAAAATACATATATAAGATATTACATTTATCATTGCAATTTTCAGGCACCCTATAATTGCTTGCTTAATCAAAGTTACAGGTTTTGTGCAGTTGTCTAAAATCTCAAGTTTCACTGTTATAATTTTCCCACTTGATAAATAAATCTTTTTCATCTGATTCAAAATGTTGTAAGTGCAAACCATTACAATCAAAGGCCTGAAAGGCCTGAATGCAGTCAGGACGGAACAATATTTGAGTATTGAAATATTTCAAATATAACAAATTCTCTGAAATCTAAGGCTAAAATCTACACTTCAGATCTTTGATATTCTATTCTGACCTTTCATTCCAAAATATTGCCTTATTCATGCTTAAAGCCCTTGCTTTTGATGAAAAGAGCACTGCTTGGAGGGCCAATGCTTTACTACAAGGTCAGAATAATAATATAAAAATAATAAGGGCTTAATTCTTATATCTTCCATTGTCATCCACCTTGATAATAGGGATAGCTCCTGTGATGGCTAATACTCATGCCGAGTTAACAGAAAATAACTACAGACATAAAACCACCCCAAAAATTGCACTCGAGTCAACAAATCAACACGATATTGTTAACTACCTAACTCTGATATTCTCTTTTTTTTTATTCACAATGAACATGTCATAACGTTGTGTTTCTCACCATACTTAAGCCAGTAATATCTGTCAAGTAAGTAGGTGAGAAAACCCCGCTTTTCTTTGGTTTTTAGATCGGCAAAAGTCACTTGCTCGTCTGCTAAAATTTCAGAGGGACAGATTTCCGGTGATCGTGGACCCTGTGAAATCGGCCCGGGTTCTTTAGAATCTATTTCTACATTTACTTTTGCCTTCTTTCGGGAGACTCTGCGAAAAAGTTATAAATTGTCTTTGATCACCTTTAGTCTTGATCTATTCATATAAACATAGAATGGTTCCCGATTTATTGGATTTCCAATAATACAGCGCCGATTATCATAACGCTGTGCGGGGTACCATAAAGGTTTTTATTTTGGAATAGGCCAAAACGGCAAGATCGTCGTGGAAGTCCGATTTTCGTCGATGTCGTATCTTAAGATTCGGCGCGACATAGGGCCCATCCTTTTGATTTTTATTCGCAGTCTAGAACTTTTTAGTTCTAATCGCGCGGCCTTGGCAGAACCCTAACACCGGATTTCAAAATAAACGATAAACCTGTCTGAATAAGGGAAGTAACTCCAAAAGACGATTGTCCTATTTGCATTCCCTTTAAAAACGGTCGCTGACTACTTTCGATTTCGTGTTTACTTTTCGGCGCCGTTCAAAATCGTTTTTTTTTCCCCGGAATTTTGATGTCTAAATTCGTAATACGGAAATATGGCTTTGAAATCGGAATTGTTCACAAAAATCTAGGCAGCTGGCATTCAGTCTGATATTATTTTCCCGGGCTGAAAAATCATGAATGGGTTTACTTTTTCACGCTCATGGATTTATTCGAATTCGGCGTTGTGAGGATCCGATTGCCGGCGACCACTATATGCAAGTCAGACTTTCAGTCTGACTGCATAAAAAGTATGTGGAATATGGAAAATTGAGTATCACTGAAAGTCAATGTTTACCATCTTTTCATATTTTCATTTTTACCAATTGAGGATACGTTTCTAAGGCTAATTAAGCTGCTTAAGGCATTAATTTACACTGAAAATCGGAATTGTCCATTGAAATTCAGCTCTGCATTCAGGATGACAAAACATGCAAACTGATTGCAAATGATATCCTCCTTTGCACACAAGTGCATTTGTGTGCAAAGCAGGCTATAATTTGCAATAAGTATGCATGTTTTGTCATCCTGAATGCAGAGATGGTTAAGGTAATATAAAAAAAGTACCTTGACTCTATCTTGTTGTTTCTTGACCGTGTCCTGGTTAATGGTCATAACCTCTAGTTCAGCGATTGCCGGGTCAACCTCCTGGAACCACTTCAGTAAGTCTTGATGTGCCTCCAGGAACGTCTTCGACATTGGCATGGCCTGTTCTAATTGGACGAGTCTATCGCTTCCCATCTTGGCCACTGCATCGCTCTTCTGTTTAAGACTCTCCATTTTGTTGCCAAAATCTAGGTCGTCGTCCATGGAACCTTCACGGATAAGACGTTTAGCCGTCGCTAGAGTATCTCTGGCCTTCATCTTTTGGGCATTGATGTCATCATTGATTGCCTGTTAAATAATTATAATATAGTATAGAATTTTTTTAACTCTTTGTCATGCTGAATAAAATCTTGTCAAAACTGCATGGAAATCAAAAGACCGAAAGCACTAGAAACACTACTTTCAATTTTTCAGGTTTAAAAAGGAAAATCAGGTGATAAAGACTTAAATCAGACTGCAACCTTTTATATTTGACTTACGCAAAATGATTGTAACATGTTAAGTAAAACAGGCCCCAGACCTCTTGCTGATCATCCCACTAAGGTTTAATTTTGTGTTTTATATTGAAGATATGACTATGTTTTCAGTTCCATTTGTTCACGATTTGATTCCTTCATAACTTCAAAAAAATACTTAATCTATCAATATTAAAAGTTATCAATGTCTTACCTTTTGTTCAGCCAGTTGTTTCTGCAGTTTGGCTGGTTCACAACTTATTGGTTCTAGACTCTTCAGTTTTTTGTCCTCATCATCAAACCATTCTAACAGGTCATCCACAGTGCATTTAGTCTGAAAGATTTTTTCATTCAATGATATATTAGCCTGTGCATGACATTTCCAACACTTTGATACTATCAAAAGTCAAAAGCATTCAGCAACCTAGGCAAGGACATAATGCAAAAAGGATATTTGATGATTGTCTGAACATGGGTTAAGTCCTAATCTGTCTATAGATTGCTTAGTGAAGACTCTGGTCAGGCTGTACAGATGAACAGGCTGGCCAGAGTCTTTGTGTTGTGCTTATTTGAAATTGTTAAAACACAGCAAACCCATATTTGTTTGTATTGAGTTTACACCACTTTCAACAGTTTTTCAGTTGAATTACACATCTATCACTATGGATTTCAAATATCATTATCAGAACATCATCACACCCCATGCAAAAGCTCTGCATTTCAAAGGGTTAGAGCAAAAACAAGGCATGTGTCTATACATTGTATCTACATAAACAATGTTTTGGCACTAAGCCCTTGATTTCCTTTGGTATTGTTCTACTTTTAATTTACCCATTAGTTGGACCAAGTGACATACATATGTTGAATCTTAGATGAAAGTTGATTAAACTATATTTTACCTTGAAACCCAATTTTTTACACTTTTTAAGTTACCAACTGAGCTGACAGGGCTAGTCTACTTCTATTCCTTTCTTTTACTTGTTATTCAGAGGGTTCTAATCAAGTATCATTTTCTTTCACTCATATCTGAGAAGGTATGTATGTTCAGATAATTCATTACAATGTTCTCTATAACTTACCTCTGCACTCTTTAGTCTAGAAGCCCTGAATTTATCTGCCTTGTTTTGTATAGCCTCATTTACAGCTTCGAATCTTTTCTGATTCTTGGACAAAGTATCTTCCACCTTGAACCCAGCATCACCAGGAGCTAACTCAGCAAGCTGGTTACCATCATTGGTCATGATTTCAAGGATTGGTTCAATATCTTTCAAATCCTCAAGCAGTTGCTGTAAAAATAATTGAGTGGTTTTTGCAGATTGTAAGGTTTGTATACACTTTTTTCAATCTCTTCAAAATTCCAATTTGTAAGATACCATAAGATAAGATATCATTGTCAAATGGTAAGTGCACACCAGTTTTGGGTGTCTATGAATATAATGGTACTTAAACAGATTTTCACTAACTTACTGATGAACTATATAGAGAATAACATGTTAGTGTCATAAAATATCAATATTATCTGGTGAGGTTGGGAGAATTTATCATGACGAGGCTTTGCCGAGTCATAATGATTTCTCACAGCCGAGACCAGATAACATTGATACTTTAAGACATTTACTTATTATTCTATTAATCATGCAATTATTTTTCAGCGCTCAATTATAATAAACCCTTAAAAATCAAAGAAATTCTGGTGAAAGTGTATGGAAATTGGTTCTAAAAGTAGACTGTCTGATATCATGTTGTTATCAGACATGTGATATCAGGTCGATACAGGCTTGGTTGCATGATAAGATGTTTTTTCTCAGTAAAAAATGGATACCTCTACCACATATTTTTCAATAATAGAGAACAGATGACTGACTAATAAAATTCCCAAATTGACAAATGACATCAAACTTACATTGACTTGCTCTTCAGGTTCATTGGCATCCTTATGTCTGGCTTTTGGCTCCATTTTTACAATCCAATCAATGAACTTGGCATGTGCATCATTGAAGCTCTTAGCCAATGGGAGGGCTTCTTCCATCTGCTCGAGGGTATCAGATATTTTGTCACTAAGCCCTCCATATCTACCCTGGACATCATCAATCTTCCTCTGTACATTCTTGACATCATCACCTGGTGAAAAAGTTTCATTCTTTAGTAGGATTGATGTTATTTCTAAGAGTAACATTTCACCAACAAATCAGGGAAATTATTAAAATGGTGAACTCACAATACTGATGATTTATTCTCTACTTTTGTACACTTGTTATTGAACATAACTAGAGCTTGTCACTGAATGTGACTTAATACCCCCGCAAGTGCTTTCAGAGAATGAGATACTTTGACAGAAGCGGCAAAAAATGCTTCAAATATAAAGTTAACTCTTGGATTTGAGACCTCTAAATTGTGTCTTGCAAAACTTAAACATGTGATAAATGTTTTCATGCTATTGAAGGAAAACTGAAGGAGGAGTTTGTAACACAAAATTACTAGTATATGTGAACGAAAAAGAAAAAAATGTAGTATGTGTAAGGGCAGATATTTCTTAACCCAGGACGAGTTGGGACCTCATAATTGTGTCTTGCAAAACTTCATGTGGTAAATGTTTGTATAAAATTTCAAAGATATTACATGAAAACTGATTAAAGGAAAACTGAAGGAGGAATTTGGGAAACAAAATTACAAGTATACGTGTTCACAAAGAAAAATTGTCTTAAGTTCAAGGGGAGATAATTCAAAAACCTGTGGGAGTTGACACTTGAAATTTGAGTCTTGCAAAACTTCAACATGTGATAAATGCTTGTATACTGTTTCATTACTTTTGAATGAACATTGAAGGAGCAGTTTGCGACACAAAATTATAAGGACATGGTAACAAATAGGAAAAAATGTCAAAGTTCAAGGGGAGATAACACATGAACCTGGGGGAGTTGACACTTGAAATTTGCGTCTTGCAAAACTCCAACATATGATAAATGTTTGTATAATGTTTCAAAACTATTGAATGAAAATTGAAGGAGAAGTTTGCGACACAAAATGATAAGTACATGGTAACAAATAGGAAAAATTGTCCGAGTTCAAAGGGGAGATAACACATGAACCTGGGGAATTTGAGACTTGAAATTTGCATCTTGCAAAACTTCAACACGTGATGAATGTTTGTATAATGTTTCATAACTATTGAATAAAAATTGAAGGAGGAGTTTGCGACACAAAATTATAAGTACATGGTAACAAATAGGAAAAAATGTCTTAAGTTCAAGGGGAGATAATTCATGAACCTGGGAGAGTTGACACTTGAAATTTGCGTCTTGCAAAACTTCAACTTGTGATCAATATTTGCATAATGTTTCATTACAATTGAATGAAAATTGAAGGAGGAGTATGCGACACAAAATTATAAGTATATGGTAACAAATAGGAAAAAATGTCTAAGTTCAAGGGGAGATAATTCATGAACCAGGGGAAGTTGGGACCTAAAAATTGTGTCTTGCAAAACTTCAACATGTGATGAATGTTTCTATAAAGTTTCAAAGCTTTTGAAGGAAAACTGAAGGAGGAGTTCGCGACACAAATTTACTACTATATGTGTCCACAGACGGACGGACGGACAGACGGACAGACACACGGACAGACGCACGGACAGACAGGCTGATTCCAGTATACCCCCGAAAACATTCGTTTTGCGGGGGTATAATCATGGTAGGACAAAATATATTGACCAAATCTCGCATTGTCATGTAACCTAAATGCATTAACAAACCTTTTGTTACAACTTGCTCAAACTTTATGCATCTTTTCTTTATCAAAGAAACAGAATAATCCTAAGGTGAACATCAATTTTCCATAAACCTAAATATTTTTCACCTGGTAATGGATTAGATTGTATTGTAATATTTTACTTAAATCACAACTAACCTTTACAGTGGTTTTGTAATTCTTTTCCAACAGTAGCCAGAGTTTTAACTGGTTCTTCTTTATCTTTGGTATCTCTTTCCAGATCTTCTAGTGAAGCTATGATGTTTTCAATTCCATCAGCATCCATAGCTGTTGGTTCCAGGCCTGCAAATTTCTTTTCAGACTGATCCAGCCATGCGACAAGGGGATCTCTTACGTCCTGGAAAGTTTGGGCAACTTCAACAATGTCCTCAAGAGTCTTTGCTCTTTCTTGAGCCTTGGAGTTGAGTTCATCCCATCTTTTGTCTAGCTGAGATATTTGGTTTTGGATTGCTTTTCTCTCTCTAGCTTCAAGGTTCTTTTGTAAAGTGTCTCCAGAGTCTTGGACAGATTTAACACTTGGTGCTCTGTCATCTAGCATTTTTAGCAAGAACTGAAATAACAGTGATATTAAAGTATTAATCAGTTGATCAATATAAATTCAGTTGTTGTCTATACAATGTATAGACACTAACTACACCCTGAACAACTGAACCCTCACAATGTCTGGATAAACTAAACCAAAATCCCAGTTTATCAAATTTGGCTCATTTGAGAAATGAACTCAGTCAGGTCAGATTCATTTCCCCTCTCTCTTTTTTTTGTGAGCAGATTTAAAGTTGATTGAATTTATATTTAGAATCACTTAAAAAAAGTGTTTTGTTAATTTCATCAACCAGCAAGAGTTACATTATTTTTAAATTATTTTTGTTTTTGTTTATCTTTTAAAACAATTTTATAATTTCACATACCATTCCTACAAAGTCATTTTGAAATGTAGATACTAGCAACTTTATAGTACCGGAGCAACAAACCAACCTTCTGCTCTTGTAGTTGAGCTTTAGCAACCTTGTAGTCAGGTGATGGAGGTTTTTGATTGGATACCATATCTTCAGTTTCCTTCATCCAGTCCAGCAGGTTACGCAAGGCATCGTTGAATTTACCCGATTGGAGGATGGCATTATCCAGATTCCTGTCCCTCTCTGATACCTGAAAGGAGAAACATTACCATAGTACATTTTTTTGTAAGGTGTTTAATGCCAGTTTCAACAAAAGTGCAGTCACATCCCAGCAGCTGGTATACCTTCCAATGGCTGCCTGTTGTTCTCATAGCAGTAGAACCACATTTCATTTTAGGCACCAGCTGTTTGTCACACCTAGGGGTCCTACTTATCATTTGCCCATTGGTTGAAGGCAAGGTTAACTAGCCTTGTTACAAAACGTTTTGTTCAACGTTTTGCACCCAGTTGTATAAAGATTAACTATTGGTTGAATTCAAACCAGAAGCTATTTTCAACCAATCAGGTTTGTTGTTTCAATTGTCACAATTGAAACAACAAACCTGATTGGTTGAAAATAGTTTTTTAGTAATGTTAGGAAACATAAGGGAAATAAAACAAGATGTGTTTGTGAAACACGAATGCCCCCGACACGGCATTTTGTTTCAAAGTTTGACCTTGACAGATGACCTTGACCTTGTCACATGACCTTGACTTTGGTACCAGCGGATGTTGATCATTGAGATCTATCATCATGCCAAATATTAGCTTTGTATCTTGAATAGGCTTGAAGATACTGGCAAGGTTAAGTTTTCGGGATAAGTTTTTTCAAAGTTTGACCTTGACAGATGACCTTGACCTTGTCACATGACCTTGACTTTGGTATCAGCGGATGCGGATCATTGAGATCTATCATCATGCCAAATATTAGCTTTGTATCTAGAATAGGCTTGAAGATATTGGCAAGGTTAAGTTTTCGGGTTAAGTTTTCAGACAGACGGACGGACAGACAGACAGACGGACGGACAGACGGACGGACGGACGGACAGACGGACAGACGGACATGAGTAAAACAATATGCCCCCGATCTCTCGATACGGGGGCATAATAAGACTTTTCACCCAAAATTGGGACTATCTTGGAACTCTGTAAAGCCAATATTGGAAATTGAAATAGGGATTTGATACAACAAAGGTCAACCAAACATCAAATTTCAAAACATATAAAATGGAAAGATAAAATGATTGTTGTTTGTTCAGTCTGTTTATTAAAGGATCTATCATTTTCACCTGGCCAAGATTTACCTTTTTGGCATGACTGGTGTCGAGTTTTCTTCAAAATCCCATAAATAATTACTTGTGGCTTGCCTAAACTTTTGCATGGATGTAAAGGATACCTCATAAATAAAATAATCTTACAGAACCTTCAAATTCTTTGACTGAATAGGTAGGGAATGAAACTAAACATCCATAATGAAGACAAATTTCTAACCTTGGCATTTAGTTCATTCCACTTGGTCATGAGATGTTCAAGGTCAGCCTCTAGACCGCTGGTATCTACGCCCGGGGCTGCACTCTGTATCAGTTGCTGGGCCTCTGATGACACACCCTGAACTCGTCTTGTCAGATTTTCCAGTACACCATGCTGGAATTGCTGTAATTAATAGATAAACAATGTTGGTTATGACACAGTCAGAATGTATTTCAATGGGTTCGTGCAAACCTATTGTAAGTGTTTATTTATTTTGTACTGACCCTTCTTTTTATTGTATGTTATTTTTGACCTGGCAGTGGATGGTTCAACCATAAGGTAATGTGGCAAGTTTGATATACAATATAGTTATTCAGAGAGTCAAAAGTTTGTTTGAAAATTTTGTGAAGCTGTGTAGACAACTGTAGCATGAAATCTTAAGAAGTAATTAATAAATAAGAACATTATCCAATGTGGGGTTACCAATTACCAACGGCAGCTCATTCATTTGGATAACAAAAAGTTTCTGTCACCCATTGACAATTTGAATTTTGAATGAAGAAACATAGAATGTCTACAACATTCTAGATAGATTTCAAATAATATCCTAAATAGCTATTCAACCTAGACCTTACTAATATCCTACCCCAGCCATGTCAAAAATTATAAATAAAACTTGGCTAAATTCTAAATGTCAAAAAATCATAGGAAATAATAGCATTTTTCAAGGTTAACCAAATACATTAGATTTTTGCAGAATAGGCCTAATCAATACTGGTTGGGAAAGAAATAAGAAGAAATAGCAAAAAGTCATATTCAACAAAAACACAACTGATTCACTTTGCAAATAAAAATATTGACAAATTAAGTATTTAGACTGTCCACAGACTGTTAATTGACTATTGAAAGTCAAGAATAAAATCACTCTGAAAACATTAAAGAAATGTAAAAATTTGGATGAAAAAAAAATATGCAAAAATAAAATGGAGAAAATAAATGAGGATAAATATATATAGTGTATAGGGTGACCTAAGAGGGTTTAAAGAGCTGGAAACTTATAATGGAATAACAAATCAAAATTGAATATAGAAAATAGGATTGATATTCTTATTTCTGACACTTTCTGGATGCTTTTTTGCAAAAATGTTGGTATATGCTGAAGCTTTTTTGTCTATTTTTCCATAATTTCATTCAAGCCTAGTCTTAATTTTTAAATTCATCAGAAATGATTCAAGGATGATACCCAGCTTGAAAGAGTTGTAACTGCCTATTAACATATAGGCAGTTACAACTGTTTTGTGCTAGGCTATTGAAGTTAAGTCTCAGTTGTTACGGCTTCTTGTATTGGTAAAAGGTTTGCAGTCTAAAAGGTTTAATTTGAAAGTATGAAGTGAGCATGAGCATTAGCAAACAATTTCATCTGAGTGTCAAGTAAGGACTAGGATCGGCCTTTATATTAACATTAATTGAGTATGCATATGCTGATCTGAGTCTGCATTGGGCACCACTGGGCAGCTGTAGATACCCACTCAAGCTTAATTTGATTTGTCTATTCTGAATGGGTTTTTACCCTGTTTTTAACAATCACTCAGGCATATCGCCATGGCTGAAGCACCTAACAATGGATTCCTGGTATTTCTCGCACCAGTACTACCATTACATCCTTCCAAAACCTCCAGCTGCTATCACACACAGGTCTCTGATTATCAAACCATTGGTAGCAGACAAATAGTCAGAAAGAATGAGCGCTGCCGCAACTCAGGCTCGAAGTTTTTGTAGATGAATGTAAAATATTCTATCTGGACTTTGTTGATATCTAAAGTGCCTCTACTTCATGCAAACAGAAAGTTGTTGGAAATGGCACGCTCACGCTTAATATTTTAGATATTTTTGTGGGGTTTTCCCTGAAAATATCATTCACACACTACTTCAAAGCAAAGCTCTGCAGTCATCTAGCAACACATGCTTATCTCTACTTGTTTAGATTTTACAATTTATGAAAGCATTTAAAATTATGCCTCTTTATAGTTGTCATAGCTCTTGATTGTGAAAATATTTTTTTTGATAATGAAGATATACTCCATGTTTCATCTGTAATTCCTACATATTAAAATAGTGGACCTGTAATAGCTCGTCAACATTTTATAGGTATTGACCTATAAAAGTGTTAATCGAGGTTTCCTAATGCTTTCATTCGGAATCCTTGGTTAACATTCTCAAAGACAATGCTCTTCGAAATATTGTGGATCTATCATGGGTCCACTACCTTAACACAAATATCAGAAAATATCATAGCTTTTGCACAACACGACAATTATCATGACAATATCGAGGCTAAGGTGTCAGCATCACTGTTCACAAGAAACAATTACAAGCACTTACAAGGATTCAAGTCTAAAGACAGATTCTTAAGGAATGAATTGAAAAATGACTAAAAAGGTGAAATAATATGTAATTTAATGCCCAAAATATTTTTCAATCAATTTTGCTTATTTGCAACAATAAGCTATGGTGGATATGATTGATTTGAGGCCTATTTAACACCCTAAACATTATTATTATGCATAATTATATCCAAAACTGCATTAACTTTTTTCTTTCAAAATCTTGTAAGTTTATAATTTTGTTGTTTTATTGAGATTACATAACTTTCAAAAGTATGTCAGTATTTCATAAGATAATGCACCTAAATATATCTTTCTACCTTTTCTCTATTTCAACAATGTTGTATATATTAGCTACCACTTGCTCATTCTACTTCAGTATACAACTTATCATTAGGAGGAGAACAAGAGCTGTCGGAGGACAGCGAAGCTCGACTATTCCTAGTGCTGGATAGTAACAGCAAATCAATATCGACATTGGAAATTCAATAAAATGAAAGTCAAGAGAAAAGAATCTTTGTCTAGAGGCTGATATTATGGTCACAGAAGCATGTGCAGAGTTTCAAAGCAATAGCTTTAGTAGGAACAGATATACAACTAACATAAAACATTTGCACGTAAAAACTTAACCAAGATTTTCTAAGGCCAAAAAGGGTTAAAATTCCTCTAAATTAAATATCAGAGTAATGAATCTTTTTCTGTGGGCTAATATTATGGTCAAAGAAGCATATGTAAAGTTTCCTAGCAACAGCTGCAGTAGAAATAGAGATATTACACAAATACAACATTTGCACGTAAAAACTTAACCAAGAATTTCTAAGTCCATAAAGGGTTATAAATCCACTAAATTCTATACCAGAGAATTGAATCTTTATTAAGAGGCTGTTGTTATGAACATTGAAGCATGTGCAAAGTTTGAAAGCAAAAGCTTTAATATAATTAGAGATATAACTGATGTACAACATTTGCAGGTAAAAACTTAACCAAGAATTTCTGAGTCTGAAAAAGGTTAAAATTCCACTAAATTCAATATCAGAGTAATAAATCTTTGTCAAGAGGGTGATATCATAATTACAGAAGCATGTGTAGAGTTTCCAAGCAAAAGCCTATGTAGAAATAGAGCTATAACTGATAAACAACATTTGCACGTAAAAACTTAACCAAGATTTCTAAGTCCGAAAAGGGTTAAAATTCCACTTAATTCAAAATGAGAGTATTCAATCTTTGTCTAGAGGCTGATATTATGGTCACAGAAGCATGTCCAAAGTTTCAAAGCAATAGCTTTAGTAGAAATAGAGATATTACAGAAATACAACATTTGCACATAAAAACTTAACCAAGATTTCCTAAGTCCGAAAAGGGTTAAAATTCCATTAAATTCAATATCAGAGTAATGAATCTTTGTCAAGCAGCTGATATTATGGTCACAGAAGCATGTGTAAAGTTGCAAAGCAATAGCTTTAATAGAAACAGAAATATTACAGATAAACAACATTTGCACGTAAAAACTTAACCAAGATTTCTAAGTCCGAAAAGGGTTAAAATTCCACTAAATTCAATATTGTCTAGATGCTGATATTATGGTCACAGAAGCATGTGCAAAGTTTCAAAGCAAAAGCTTTAATAGAAACAGAGATTTTAAACACTTGCACGTAAAAACTTAACCAAACCATTACGCCGACGCCCGGGTGACTGGAATAGCCCCCCCTATTCTTCGAATAGTCGAGCTAAAAATGACACATCACATAATGGCTTTTATCAAATTTCATTTGAAAATTTGCAAAAAAGGGAGTTCTGACTCAAATTTAAGATCTGAGATTTGAATTTTAAATATTTTCTGAAAAAATTCATGTCACCAAATAAAACATAATAAAGCTAAAACTGAAAAAAGATGGGGTAAAAATCTACTCTACATCATAATTAAACCATCTACTTAAAAACCTTGGATTATAAAAGCGGGAGAATCTGTTAGCATTAACACTCATGTCCCGCAAATCACACAACAAAATCTAGCTTTACAAAGGCAAAGCAAAGTCCTTTAATTTAGACAACTTTATCTCAAACACCATGCGACTTTTTACAATTGTCCCAAAGACCATTCCCTCTTGGAATTATTCAGAACTAGTTAGAAGCAGAATGGTTTTCAAAATTCAAAATTCATTTTTTATCATTTAATTTTAGTGGAGTCCATCAAGATTCAAGCATTCTGATTGGCTGTAAAATTTGTTTTATTTCCAAATGAAAATAATGGGGAGTACACTTTTTTTTTACTTACAAAGAAAGTAGTCCCAAAGAAAATCTTTCGCATTAAGGAGAAATCTCTTTGATTCTATGGAAAAAGTAGGTCAAATTGATGGAAATGTCAAGAACTAATATTTATTAAATTTCCACAAAACTTTATACTAATCATACATTTCTTTTGATTGTTAGCTATATATATTAAACGAGAGGCCCAAGAGGGCCTGTATCGCTCCACTGGCTTAAAAATCTCAAGATTTGAAAGAGAGATATTGAAAATAGAAGGTAATGAATGTGAACAGCATTCAGAAGGAATTCTGAATTTTTCTAAGTTGAAACTGACTTGTGAAGGAATGAACTTATTTAACTAATATGTAAAATTACAAGGAAGAAAACTATTTAGATATCACTTTGAAACAAGAGGACCAGAATGGCCCTAAACCGCTCACCTAAATTTTATTGATCCAGTGGATCTCATCCAATCCAAATTTCTTGAACAACTATGGACGAGGGCCACCCAAGGAACATTCTGGTACAGTTTCATTGAAATCCGCACAATGGTTCATCAGGAGATGTTGTTCAGAGATTTTGGGGTCAAAATAAGCCCCTCCCTACCACGCCCATATTTGGGGGTCAATCCAAATTTCTTGAACAACTTAAGAAGAGGGTCACCCAAGGAACATTCTGGTAAAGTTTCATTGAAATCCGCACAATGGTTCAGGACGAGATGTGGTTCAAAGATTTTGGGATCAAAATAAGCCCCCTCCTGCCAAGCCCATATTTGGGGGTCAATCCAAATTTCTTGAACAACTTTAAAAGAGGATCATTAAGGAACATTCTGGTAAAGTTTCATTGGAATTGGCCCAATGGTACAGGTGGAGATGTTGTTCAAAGATTTTGGGGTCAAAATAAGCCCCGCCCTGCCACTCCCATATTTTAGGGTCAATCAAAATTTCTTGAACAACTTTAGAAGAGGGTCACCCAAGGAACATTCTGGTAAAGTTTCATTGAAATTGGCCTCATAGTTCTGGAGGAGATAAGGTTCAAAGATTTTGGGGTCAAAATAAGCCCCGCCATGCCACACCCATATTTGGGGGTCAATCCAAATTTCTTGAAAAACTTTAAAAGAGGGTCACCCAAGGAACATTCTGGTAAAGTTTCATTGAAATTGGCCCAATGGTTCAGCAGGAGATGTCGTTCAAAGATTTCGGGGTCAAAATAAGCCCCGCCCTACCATGCCCATATTTGGGGATCAATCCAAATTTCTTGAACAACTTTAAAAGAGGGTCACCCAAGGAACATTCTGGTCAAGTTTCGTCAAAATCCACTCATTGGTTTAGGAGGAGAAGATGTTTAAAGAAAAGTTAACGCATGCATGGACGGATGGACGCACAACGGACACCTCGCCATGACAATAGCTCGCTGGCCAGTGGAGCTAAAAAAAGTGACCTAATTCCACAAAAACGTTTTGTCTCAAACCAGTTGAGACATTTAACTGAAATTAAGACAGTTAAAACATTTTCTGAATTAAATAGAACATTCTGCTTCTAATATATTATTTTCTTCTGCAGCTTTGTTATAAGGGAATCAAACAATTTCATTTGCGTGTCAAATACACGGCAAAAGTGTCCAGTACATTACCTTCATTCTCTGTGAAAAAGAGTAAAAATGATATAAGTTTAAACATGTAATCCCTAGCTTTCCAAGTTAAAACTTGAAGAAAGAAGAAAGCATATTTTATGACATTTCAAGGGAATTAGTAAACCATGTTATATTTTTATACTTTAGAGCAATGTTGCTCTAAGCCCTTAGTTTATAAACTGATAATAAACTATGAGTAAATACTAAAATTATGCCCCATTTGTTAATGCTTTTCAGTGGTATATTTTCCCACTTTGTTCTCATGTTTGCATTAAAGAAATAGAATAATCATTTTTTTTTTTTAGTAAGATCAATTAATACTTCATTTCGTAGACAACAAAAGCTATATTTTCACTTGTGGCTTATGCCTGCTACACATAAAAATATAGCTTTTGTTGTTCGCTCGATGAACTATAAATCGATTTTACACTGAAACAAACGATTATCCTCTATTTCATGAAGGTCACGTTTAGAAATATTTAGAGTTTCCATACTTGGGACAACTCCTGACTGTGATCTTTAACTGACAGCTCAAATTGATTTAAACAACTTCTGCACCTTGAGGCAACAACCAGTGCCAAACTATAGAAAATCCATCCATACATGGAAATCTTTAATGACCATGAATAGAATTTGCCCTTGCAAACCAAAGCGTAACAAACACTTAATTACTCACCCTTAGTTCATCTTGAAGTCTCTTTATTGCATTAACGTCACTTCCAATTGGTTCATGCATCTCCAGTTCATCAGCTGCTCTGTCGATACTTGTTCGCATACGTCTCAAGTTGTCAAGGACAGCTTCAACATCGTTGGCTGCTTTCTTTATTTCTTCTTTACGCTCTTCAGAGTTCTCTCTTAGCTTCTCGTACTGAGCATGTAAGTTTTCCAGCTATCAGAAAGAACAGTATTTTGTGTATACAACAATAAACTGTTATAACATCTTGGAAATAATTGTAGCATTTTGTTCATGTTATGAGCCTGTTCATGACAATTCCAACAATTTCACAGGTGGGCAAAGCAAAGACTCTAGCCAGTCTGTGCATCTGCACAGTCTGTCTAGATTCTTCATTTTGCACTTTTTAGATAGGTCAGATGTCAAAGTGTCTGCAGACAGACAGACAGGAAATCATCTAATTTCACTGTGAGACTGGCTAAGCTGCTGATTATGTGCACCTTACATATGTTTCAAATTGTTGGAAATGTCATGCATTGGCTCTTATGTTACTCTATTTACAGAAGTAAAAAAAGAGTTAACAAAAATATTAACTGATCAATTAAATATTCATTATCTAACTCAAATAAATCAACATCAAAATATTGCTACAAATTTAAACCAATCAAATTTGTTTACAGTAATTTGATAAAGGGTCATTCAAGGATAAATTCTAAGTTTTTCTGAAAACGTAAAAAAATCTGTAATCATCATATATGGTAGATGCCATAAACTTAATATTGTTCAATGGTTCCAAATATTTAAATGGAATATAATAAAGGGTAAACAAGAGTGCCATCGTCACAAAATACGCCGCCACATTGCTGCTGTTTCACAGAAATAATTGTAGACACTACTTATTTTGACAGAACCAAATTGAAAATGACCAAGTTTCATTTAAATCAAGACAAAAAGTTAGGAGGAGTTGCCTTCACATGGCTGCAATTTCAATAAGCCCCAGGCACTAAGTTTTAAGGGGGCATAATTCAGGGAAATAAATGAGCCATAAAATCCTTGATCCATGTACATCTTCAAATTATGGTGATGACATTGACCAAGTTTCATTTAAATAAAGACAAAAAGTAAGGAGGATTTGTGTTCAAAAGGCTGCAATTTCAATGAGCCCTAGATACTAAGTTTTTAAGGGGCATAACTCAGGCAAAAATCAACAAACCATAAAATCCTTCCTTCATGCACATCTACCAATTGAGGTGATAACATTGACCAAGTTTCAAGAAGATCCAGCCGGAAACTTAGGAGGAGTTGCGTTGACAAGAAAAGTGGACCCAGAGACTAAGTTTTAAGGGGCATAACTTAGGCAAAAATCGATGAACCGTAAAATCCTTCCTTCATGAACATCTACCAATTGAGGTGATTACATAGACCAAGTTTCAAAAAGATCCAGCCAGAAACTTAGGAGGCGTTGCGTTGACAAGAAAAGTGGACCCAGAGACTAAGTTATCAAGGGGCATAACTCAGGCAAAAATTAACGAACCATAAAATCCTTCCTTCATGCACATCTACCAATTGAGGTGATAACATCGACCAAGTTTCAAAAAGATCCAGCCAGAAACTTAGGAGGAGTTGCGTTGACAAGAAAAGTGGACCCAGAGACTAAGTTATCAAGGGGCATAACTCAGGCAAAAATCAATGAACCGTAAAATCCTTCCTTCATGCACATCTACCAATTGAGGTGATTACATTGACCAAGTTTCAAGAAGATCCAGCCAGAAACTTAGGAGGAGTTGCGTTGACAAGAAAAGTGGACCCAGAGACTAAGTTATCAAGGGGCATAACTCAGGCAAAAATCAATGAACCGTAAAATCCTTCCTTCATGCACATCTACCAATTGAGGTGATAATATTGACCAAGTTTCAAGAAGATCCAGCCAGTAGTTTAGGAGGAGTTGCGTTGACAAGAAAAGTGGACGGACGTACGGACGGACGGATGGACGGACGGATGGACGGACGGATGGACGGACGGACAGACGGAGAAGATGACGCCAATATACGTCCGCCGGTATAAAAAAATCATTATTCCTATGAAATTTTAAATTAGCCATTAGATTCAAAGAAAATTTTCAACAAAATCATTCTATAAATACCTGAGCAAAGAGCCCATCAGCTTTTGTGACAATTCCATCTGAATGTAGACTGGCATATTTGTGTTCTAAATCTTCAAGAAGGTTGTCAGCATCATTTAACTGAGAAATGTATTCCTGAAAAGAAAAACAGTCACTATGTGTGCGGTATGATCCTCACAAACTGTTTGTCCTATTTAAGCCAGGGTTACAAGTCTAATTTTCAAAAGAAGTAGTTACCTTTAATGAGTGCTAACAGTGCTTTCAGACACATGGTTTTAATATAATTTCATTCAGAATTCTAATTGGTAAGTTTTCAGAAAAATTCCAACAGACAAGACATATCATGGTATAAGGAAAAAGCATCCAATCATTCAAATTCAGAGCATAAGATTTCAATTTTAAATTCAATGTCTACTGACTACTATTCTGTCAGCCCTAGGGGTTTTTAAGACTTTTGCCTACCATTTATATAAAGCTTAAGACATCAAATCGAATTTCACTGTCTGCTTTTTAATGTTCATACATAGAAATATGCTTACTTCTATTTCTCTTTCTTGTCCCTTCAATGTATTTTCGTCTCTAGCCACAGGTCTCATGTTCAATAATTCATTCTCCAACTCAGTAAATTTGTTACTGGCTGCCTTCAAATTACCCTGAAATGTTCATAATGAGACACATAAACTCAAATTTGTCGAAACAGATGATGTAAGTTGTTAATATATTGCAAAATAATGCGTTTGAAAATATAGCAAAGCAACCAGTCTTGTGTTAAAGCTTAATGATTCAGTTAATTCAGTTATCTCCAGTCACAAATGCTTTAAACATAAACATTGTATGAAACAGCAATTTTCCAAATAATTCAATTTTAAAAAACATAATTTTCCAATGATTTAATTGCTTTAACTTATGGTAAAACACTTTGTAGAATCAAAATACAGATTTGTCAGCTTTGTTTCATCAACCTTATATCGTGTTGACTAGAGCACCTTACCATGAATTCCTGGTATTTCTCGCACCAGTTCTACCACAACATCCTTTCTGTACCCCAAGCTGCTCAATCCATCAGAGAGTCTACAAATTTCTACCCAATGTTGAAAGATATATATTACAGAAGATATTTCGCTGGCTCTGCTTGAAACAGTTGTAACTGCCTATAAACATATAGGCAGTTACAACTGTTTCCTGCTGAGCCATAATTTGCCATAAGCCAGGGATCAGAACAGATTTTTGTCCGGCAAATGCCTGTATACCTACCCTATATTCATCCACTATCTGGGTACCAGCCTCCATGTCCTGTAGAAGCTCATTGAGTTGTTGTAGGAGATCAGCCTGTCTGGATCTCGTTCTCTCTAATTCAGAGACCTTGTCCTGTGGTGACAGACCATCTCCCTCATCCAGGTCTCGTATGATACCATCTACATAGTCTATCTGAGAACCTAGTGCCAGTACATCATCCTTCAAACCCTTTAAAATAAATTTAATATCTATTAATAACAAGATGTTGTAAATTTCAATTTTTCTCATAGCTGTCAGTTTTTCTTGTCTTACTCATGTGCTCAAACACTTTGGAAAAATTTTTGTTTTTAATTAACCATGCAATGACGTCTGTATTGACCTGATATCACCTGTCTGATTACATAACATGATATCAGGCAGTCTATTTTTAGAAAAAATTTGCAAACACTTTCACCTAAATTTCTTTTGTTTTCTAAGGGTTTATTATAATTAAGCACAAATAAAGGTTGTATGATTAAAAGAACAAGAGCACGGCCTACGGGTGCCTACACTCGGCTGTCGAGTGCTGGATGGTGGGAAAAATTCTAAGTCGAAAAAGGGGCATAATTTGCACAAAATGCATCTAGAGTTATCCCCCTTGATAGAATACGTTGCTCTTTTGATGGTGAACATGTGTGCCAAGTTTCAAGTGAATGCCTTCAGTAGAACCAGAGATAAAATAAAATGTCAGTTTTCGCACAACAACAACAACGACCACAAGGACGACACAGAGGCTATAGCAATACCTCAAGTTTTCTCTGAAAACAGCCCAGCTAATAAAATGTAAGTGTCTTAAAATTCTCCCAAACCTTGACCAGATAACATTGATATTTTAAGACACTAACATGTTATTATCTACTTCTCACTTAGCTGCAATTGTTTTTCTCGTCTTTTTCATGTGTAAGCTCACTCTTAAGCTGAGGTTACAATGACATCATCTTATCTTCAATCTTTTTTTTTTTGCTTTACTCAGGTATATATACGCATAACTATTATCTATGTGAGAAAAAATTCTATTATATAATTTTCAATTAAAAATTTGTTCTTTTTGTTTAACTTGATCTTCTAGTAGAATAGCTAAAGGCAAAGAAAACTTACAGCAATCTTGTCCTGGTATTTAGGATCTTTAGCAGTAGATCCCATCTTATTGTGTGATTCTAGTTTATCTTCCAGGTTCTTAAGTGTTCCATTTAGATCCTTAGTGTAATCATCCACTTCTGTCATCTTACCACTCAGGTCTTCCAAATTCTGAATCTTCTCTCCAAGTCCTGATGACAGTTATCAAGATGAATTGAGAATTTGTTTGAATGGGGTTAACAATTTTAACAATTTTCAGTCAGCAGCTGTAGCACCAAACAATGGATTTTGTGAAATACTTGTGCCAAAGCATCTCTTGTTTTACATATAACATGTACAGTAAACCCTGCTTATCATAATAGCACTTAAAACAAAATAATGCTGTTAAAAATTATTATTACATGATCTTAATTGATCACTCTTGTACGAATAGTTCATGGTTATGAAAAAAATTGATAAAACAATCCATTTTTTCATCTAATATTTTATAATGAGGTTCCTGTACTGTGTTCTTAATTCAATTAAATATATAACCAGGTGGATTTATTTCAATCTCATTGAATTATTTTCAATAATAACTTGACGAAGTGAGCCCAAGACTGAAATCCATTATGCTGTTGTCTTTCAAAATAATGACGAAAACTTTCTTAAATAGGAATATATCATAAAACTGATAAATACAGTCAATCTTGCCCCAGCGACCACGTCTATTAAGCAACCATTTCAATAAATGGACCATTTTAAAATGCCCCTCTTTAAATCAACATACCTTAAAAAGTAGGAAGAGTTGGTATGAAAAATATCAAAAATGAATCATATTTTGTTAAAATTCACCAGAATCGTCTCTTCTCAATGAGACCATTCTAACAAGTTTTAGCAACATAGGATTATTGAGAATTTCAAAATAATATTCATATTAAATCAAAAGGTATGTTTTTTATTTGTTAACAAAGTGTATATTAATTGATCATTTATTTAACAACCATTTTTTTAATGGTCCCATTAGTGGTTGCCTAAAACAAGTTCTACTGTACCTTCATTAAGATCTTCCCATCTCTGGTTCAGGTCTTCTAGTCTAACTTTAATCACACCCTTATCACTGTCAACTGCATCAATCAGAGCTTGACCTTCACGATTCAGAAGTTCATGATCATATGAGAACTTTAATGCATCTCCTCTCATTCCTTCCGCTTCTTTCAGTTTCTTAGCAACAACCTCTTGATCAACGCTATCTGGAGTCAGAGCTTCCAGTTTAGCTTCGTTCATTTGGAGCCACAGAGCCATTTTGTCAAGCTGTGCCTGGAATGTCTGTGCGTGTTTGGTGCTTGCGTCAAGCTTGGCTTCCCTGTCTTCAGCTGCATACTTGATACCTTCCCATTTAGCTTCTAGAGTTTTGGCAGTGTCAACTATAGATTTCATAGCAGGTGATGTGGAAGTTCCAAATTGTTTTGATTTTTCAACCACTTCCTTCACCTCAGGTCCAATATCTTTGATTTCCTTCAGAATGGCCTGAAGTAAAGATTTCATATTTAGTTAATCTTAAAAAAAATTCTACCTGAAAAGGATCTGATTAATACATAATAATGAGAAGATATAACATATGAATTTGTGAAGTAAACTTGATGCCAAAATTTCTGTTGACAAAATCCATTTTGTATGTTTTGCCATCCCCAGACAGAATCTAGAATGAATAGTGGACCAACATTAATCTACTTAATTTCATTTTGATTTCATACCTTACATGATCTATAATACATTCTTTTAACTATTAAAAACTTGTACATAACTTACCCATTTAATTTTCTTACTTACTCTAAAATAATACAGTCAAAACTGTGCGAGCGATCACCTGAGAATAGAGGCCAAACTACCGTATGCAGCCAGCTCAGGTCCGCCCGCGCAAATTTACTCTTTGAAGGTACTGTGAATAGCGGCAATCTGTCGCATGTGGCCGGCGGTCACCTTCAATTGTCTGGATTGCACTCATTGTATATCCCCTTAAGCGGTCATGCGAGTCATCAAATTATGACAGGTGAATCGCTGATTAACGAAAAATCGTTAACGCGTTTGGATTATCATATGCATTTACCGCAACACTTACCTAATCAACAAGTCTACTAATTTGTGTTGTCTGAGCGACCCGCATATTAGTTGATTTATAACGGTAGCAGAATATTAATATCCCGATTAGTAAGCCTATTAAACATTGCTATTTGTCCGAACTATCGAAAGGCTTTTTTTGACGGATTGATCTCGGAGGGGATTTCCCTTCGTCGGCTCCGGAAGTATTTATTTTTTTTGTCAGGAAAACCGTTTTGTTTTCCTCTTCTTTGCATCAAAAATCGTGTCCTCTTAGAATTTAATGATACACAGATGAAAAAATAAATAACAGATTGATAAAATTGCCGTATTTTTGTTTAGTATCTTTGTATAGTATAGGTTGATTCCGTTGAATAATCGCCGCTTGTCGAAAATGTCTGGGGATTTTCCAAATGACGTCAACTAACGTCGCCATGCATACCGGAAAATCGGACTTTGTTTACACCCCGCGCACGTGAAACAAATTGCCGCCAAATCCACAGGAACTCGCTTCTATGAAAACTATGAACACTAAAAACGCCGTATCTCCACTGCATTTATACTTTCATGGAATGAACTCGAAATTGTCACCTTTTCTAATGAATAATAATAAATCTTAAGTAATCTGGAATATTATCAGTGTCAAAATCTTAAACATCATCTTTCTTACATGGAGCTTATTTAATTCTTTTCTGGTCCCTGTGACAAAATACAACTCAGATACATACGCTGTTTACATTCCCAATGTGAGAACATATTGATCGTGAGTGACCAAAACATCGTAAATACCGCCATTCAAGAAATATTTAGATTATTTTGGTCTCCTATCGCCGATTTTGAATGGAATCTTTTTGACATGAATACTAAATTTTCGGTGTGCCATCCGATGAAGTTATGATATTAACCAAATATTGTTCGTCTTGGCTGCCGGTGTGTGCGTATTTTCGTTAAGCAGCCAACCGTATGTGGTCGATTTTGTTATGTCCCATGGGTGGCCGCTATTGACAGTTTTGACTGTAGTTACTTTTCCAGAACCAAGGTCCATATTTTTTTCTTTTTACATATTATCTAAATAACTTTGTAATCTTTTAAACACGTGTATACTCACAATTAATACTATCATAGTAAATTGAAGACAACTGATTAAGACCAAAGATTACCTTATTTTCATGAGCTTGTTGAATCAGGACATCAGCATCACCAGACACTGGGGCCAGGCCAGCTTGTTTATCTTGTAGTTCATCAACCAGAGCCAGGAGGTCCTGACAGGAGGCTCTAAACTTGTCTCCAGCTTCACTCATCTTGGAGATCTCATTAGTTCTTGCCACTAGTTTCTTCTCAGCTTCTGCTAGTGGCTTTTCAATACTTTGAATTTTGTTTCTCAGTTCAAATTTGGTATTTGCATCCTTTGTGGAATCAGACAACTTCTTTGCAAGGTCCTTCACCTTGTCAATTTGTGGAACCTTGTTCTTTAGTTCCCTTTCTAGCTCCTGCAAATGTTTAAGTAATTAATAACTTTTGAGACAGGCCTGCATGAAATTATTTTTTGACAAGTGCTTTATAGTTGATATTTCAAATAATTGGATTCAAGGCAAATCAAGACATTTTAATTCATTGACTTCTACAGAGCTTAAATTCCCATTATTGATTAGTTACCAGAAATCTTTCTGAAGTTTGATTTTGATTTTGTCCAATATATCACATGCATCCTAAACTGCATTCATTGGTTTAGAGGATCCTCTTCATAATTTTTCAGAGATTTAAATAAACAAGAGGACCAAGATGGTCCTAGATCGCTCACCTGAGTCTCTTTGACCCCTGGGACATCACATTAATTAGATAGGCAGATGTCAAAAAGAAGATAATTGTCTAAGATCAATACCATGGAACGTTTTCAGCAAAGAGCAAAACAGATATGCCTTTTTGCTCTTTGATTCTATGTAAAAAGGGATGCACCCGGGTAGACCCCAAATTTGACCCCAGGGTCTTGATATGAACAAACTTGGTAGAGGTCTACTAGATGATGCTACATACTAAATATGAAAGCTGTCTGCCTACTGGTTTCAAAAAAGAAGATTTTTGAAGGTTTTCCTATTTTCACGCTTCGTGCTCAGATGAGCTAACAGGAATGCGCCGGGTGGAGCCCAAATATGACCCAAGGGTCTTGATATGAACAAACTTGGTAGGGGCCCACTAGATGATACTACATACCAAAAATGAAAGCAATGTGCCCTCTGGTTTCAATTAGAGAAGATTTTAAAAGATTTTCGCTCTTTGATTCTATGTAAAAAGGGTTGTGCCTGGGTGGAGCCCAAATATGATCCTATGGTCTTGATATGAACAAACTTGGTAGAGGTCTACTAGATGATGCTACATACCAATTATGAAAGCTGTCTGCCTTCTGGTTTCATAGAAGAAGATTTTTGAAGATTTTCATTTTTTACCCTTCGTGCTCATAAGAATTAAAAGGGATGCACCTGTGCAAAGCCCAAATATGACCCAAGGATCTTGATATGAACAAACTTGGTAGAGGCCCACTAGGTGATGCTACATACTAAATTTGAAAGCTGTGTGCCATCTGGTTTCAGAGAAGAAGATTTTTAAAGATTTTCGCTCTTTAATTCTATGTAAAAAGGGTTTGGCCCGGGCAAAGCCCAAATATGACCCCAGGGTCTTGATATGAACAAACTTGGTAGAGGTCCACTAGATGATGCTACATACCAAATATGAAAGCTGTCTGCCTTCTGGTTTCAGAGAAGAAGATTTTTAAAGATTTTCATATTTCATCCTTTTTGTTAAGGGTAAAGGGAAAGTTAAGGGTGGATTTCATTTATTTGAACAACTTTGGTAGAGCTTGACCCAAGGAACATCCCTGCCAAGTTTCATCAAGATTGGCCCACTGGTTTAGGAGGAGAAGATGTTTAAAGAAATTGTGCACGTCGCACGACGCACGACGCACGTCGCACGACGCACGACTGACGACGGACGACGGACATTTTACGATCACAATAGCTCACCTTGAGCACTTCGTGCTCAGGTGAGCTAAAAAGATTAGATATGACCCATATAATGAAGGATGACCTTACCTTGATTTCCTTCAATTGTTCATTATGTTTATCCATGCTAGTAGAAACTGGTGACAAGTTCTCAACAGTTGTCAAATAATCATTTGTCCAGTTACTAAGATCTTGTAGGTTATCATTGAACTCAGAGCTGTAACCTTCAACAGAGGTCAGACTCTTCTCCCTCTCACGTAGTTTGTCAGAAAGACGTTCCCAGCTCTTACTGATCACCGTCATTTTCTCCGAGATATGGGCTGCGTCTTTTGATTCTGGTACACATTTGTCATGAACTGCATTACCAGATTGTATGAATTTGTCGTACAGCGGTTCTTGACATCGTAATTCTTCTTGCAACACCTTAAAGGTAAAAGATTTAATCCGTGTAAAATGATGCCCTATAGATAAAAGAAATATTTTCATATTGCAAGTATATCTTTGAGAAGAACAATTATCTACTCAGTTCATTTGCAAGACATACGAAAACATTTTGTGTTGTTTTCTCCTGGAAATAAAATCTATCAAACTGATTAAGAATTCTTACAAAAGAGCATTTACAATTAATTTCCTTGAAAGTACAATTTGCTCTATTTTTATTCAGGTTATATTCCAAGATAAAATAATACTTTTATCTATACTATTAAAACCCCGTAAATTTCAGACATTATGTGCAGTGCTGACAACTACAAATAACCACACAGATTTGACATGGCTTTGACAAAACAGTCAGTCTGATAAAATATTTGAGACCTTCTTACCTTGACTTGTTCCAGTTGATTTTTCACCATGGAAGGATCAGTAGCTACAGGTCCTAGTACAGATACCATCTTCTCCTTCTGTGCGATCCATTTTTGTAGATTTACACCAGCATCTTTGTATATCCTCAGATCATTAACAATGTCCTCTAGGGTCTTTCTTTGTTGTTCTGAGGCTACCTTTACACCAAGCCATTTGTCATCTGTTGATAGATAAGATAAATAGAAGGGTCGGTGCAAAATTAATGTAAGTGCTTATATTTATATAGACACTTACATAGTTTTGCACTGACCCCTCATAAAAATCTAAATATGGCTACTTTAAAACCTAGCCATATGTCATATGTACAAGGAAAAGATAAATGTAATCCATCCGGTGAAAACAGGCCATCTGGGTAGTTGGTAAATTGTCGACCCTAGTCAAGCTATGCTTACTGACAAAGGTAGAAATTTTCTGCACTTGGCTTATTTTCTGAATCCCAAGTGATTCTACATTCCTGAGAGTAAAGAATTCTTAAAATGTGACAGTACATCCTACTAGAACAAATCTCTTTCACAAATATCTATACTACAGCTTTCCCTGAATGGTCCTTTGTTGCATGATGTGACTAGTCTTGAGTAAACATTACAATTTTTGCAACAATTTTCAAAGAAAGGGCATATGGGTTTCTTTGCCAAATATGATTGATTATCCTTCATTGAGTGAACACTGAAAAAGGTTATTTCCACTAATGGTGGAGCTTCCACATTCAGGCAGAATAAATCGAAATTAATGCAGGCCCGAATGCATCAAAACAACAAGATACCATTTTGATAACTTCACTGATTTGGCAATGAAATTATCAAGTGATAATCCACCGACAATTCTTAATCTACCTACCTAATTCATCAAGCTGTTGTTTGACCAAGCTAATTCCTGGTACACCTCGTTTTCTCTTCAATAAGTCTTGTCCTTTCTTTTTGATGTCGTCTACCATGGATTCTTTACTGAGTAACTCTGCATGACTTCTCTGAAATGGCATCATAGAAATTGTTACAATTTTTTTTTTTTTTTTTTTTTTTTTTTTACTTTGAAGAGTAATCCAGTGTTCACTTTTGAATTAAATTAAATCTTTTAAACTTTTCATCTAGCCAATTCCTAGACAGAGAATATATTATTTTAGCCTCTATTCCTCAAAAATCAACTATGTAATAGTCAGGAAAAATTTTAAATAGCTTTCTTTATACATTTGTGGAAATTTAATAGAATCTTGACATTTTTCCACCAGGAAAAATTTCAGAGTGTTATTGATAGTCAAACAAGTTCTACAAAGGGAAGGTGGTAAGCTTACTTTCACCAAGTTTGATAAATAGTTGCACTTGCAGTGGACTAGATAAAAGAGTTCAAGTCTAGTTATTGTTCACTTGTGAATTATACTTGACAAGAATTGTGGAAACAGTAAGAAATTGCTTGTAGCAAGCAATTTCTACTTTTTCCCCCAATATTTTTTACCACAAGATGTAGTTTTATTTCAAATTGTTTTGACATTGCTTTTCTACTCTGCAACCTCTTCCACTTTGAAACAGTCTACAATTTTTTAACAGAAAAGTGTTAACTCCAAACTCACTTCATGTTCTTTAAGCCTCCTCTTGGCCTCTTTCTCACTGGCAGCAATGGGCACCGTTTCATCAACATCTTTCTCCTTCATATCGAGCCAGCTGAGGAGATCAGCGAGGTCCTGCAAGAAGGACTTGACAGTATCCAGCATGCCTTGCAACTCTTGCTGACGATCCAGTAATCGTTCTTCTAACATCTCATATCGCTGGTTCATGTCTAGTATATCCTGTTGGGTCTCTGATAGGTCTGCTTGATGAGGGTGGAAATAATAGGAAGAGGTTATTCAGGGGTGTGGAATTCCCATGCCCGACTTGTCCGACTCGGGCTTTTGTACTTGCGGACAAGTAAATTTTTCTAAGCCACTTGTCCAAGGACAAGTAAACACCAGGGCAAATCTTTGAATGTTACTTAAAAGAATTAAGAGAGAAATCATCCCAATGTTCATATCAAAGGGTAGAAAACATTGTTTTTAATTAAGAAAATGCTGGATACCAGCATTTTCTTCATCAAAAAGCAATGTTTTTTTTCAATTTTCTTCTATTTACTCTGTAGCTGACAAGTTCATTTTGATCCTGGACAAGTAGAAAATCCGCTTTTACTTGTCCAGGGACAAGTGGAGAAAACTTGTATTTCCACAGCCCTGGGTTATTCTATGTTTTGTTTTATGTGGTTTAAAACCAGTTTCAATATAATTTCAGATATATCTCATGGCTTGTATAATGTTACCACAACCACATCATTCCATCTGAGCCTGCAGCTGTTCATCCCAATTATTATAATTAAATAAAAGTTTCCCATTGGTGGGAGAAATCTTATATATCTATGTTAGATAAAAGTTGGCTGAACACAGCATTATAAGCCCACCAGGTTACTAACTTTGTGTCCCTTTTTGATCAATTTTAGTTGTTTGAATGAGGTTTTATGCTACTTTTAACAATCTTTCAGGCATATCATTGCAACTGGAGCATTTAACAATAGTTTCATGATTTTCATACCAATACTACCACTACATCCTTTCTAAGCCTCCCATATAAGCCTAAGATTATCAACCCATTGGTGGGATACAAATAAAAGAAAAGATGAGTGCCATTGTCAGAGATTGAACTTTGGACAGTATGACCTGCGATGGCTACTCCTTTTTGATTAATCAGATACAGAGATTGACAGAAACTTGTAAAACAAGAGGTTGCTGCTTAGAATCTGTTTCTCCTTTTTATATTTACTAAAATGCCCTTTTTTTTCTTTTTATCTTATACAATGAAATCCGAATTTTGTTTAAATCTCTACAACTGAATGAATGGCTTTTAAAAAAAAAAACCCCCAAAAAAGTGATAAGCCTAATTAATTTCTCTGAAACAAACTTTGCTAAAATATCATCAATATTATATACTTTGATATTGACAGTAAAAGTAATCACTTTTCAATATCAAATTATCGGATTGACAATACTATTGTGTAATATCAAAGATTAATCAATATATTGATTTTATTTATAATTGTTAATAATGTTAACTGTTGATAGCCCGTTTTTCATATTTATAATAATTATTATGTATTTCAAAACAAAGTATTCCAAATACCAACATGCAAAAGTCATATGTCACCATTCTAACAAGCAAAGAACCATCCAGATGAAATGAAAAGTTGATCAGCTTAAAAACATTGTACATTTCCTTTATCAAAAAAAAATCATTTTACCCTACTTTTTTTCTAATTATCATAATGTTTTCAAATCTCTTTTTTAAAAGCTTGTCTTACTGAGTTCCTGATGGTTCCTTTTTTGCATGATTAGTTGAAAAGGTAGTGGACCCGTAATAATTCTGCAACATTTTGGAACTCACAATCTTTCACAATGTTAACCGAGGTTTCCTAATTAAATCATTAGGAAACCTCAGTAAACACTGTTAAAGTTAATGGCTTCTAAAAAGTTGAAGAGCTATTACAGGTCCACTACCTTAATAATTCAAACAAAATAATGCCCACCATCAAGCTGAAGATAATCTGAGCTTGACTTTCTACTCCCGACACCACTCGAGTCACTCGACATTGACATGGGACTCGTTATCACGTCTGCCGACTGGTTAAAGGAAAAGCTACCAGTGGTTGGGGAAGGACTGCGCAGGCGAGGGGAAAGGACGTTGCTGGGAATGCGTCTGCTTCCTATAAGCGGGGAAATACATGGGTTGGGTTTAAAGTTATATAAATAAAACATTTCAAAATAAGATCCGTGGTTGAACAGCTATAATCCATTCTCACACAATTTAGACTATTTAAGGTAGTAGACCAGTAATAGTTTTGCAACATTTCAGAAGTAATGAACTTTAATAGTTAACCGAGGTTTATGATTTTCATCAGGAAACCTCTGCCTATATTTTGAAAGATCATGAGTTCCGAAATGTTACGGGACTATTACGGGTCCACTCCTTTCAACTCTCAAGATAAGAGCCTTGGCAAACATTGTTTCTTATGCTCAACTGAGCATGTTCTCAAATTTAGGATTCAAATAAATATTATTTATAGATAAAAGATAATATCATCTGTAACAACTTACTAATATTATCTTTCATGTTCAAACATTTATATTTGTATTAAATTAGAATTACATCTTTAATCTGAAGTTGAAATTTGAGAAAATTTTGAGTTGAGAATGGTGGGTACTAAAGATAATCAAAATTTATCTTTGTTTAAAGATGATATTGAGAAACCAGTCTCTATAATGCATCTACACCTCAATAAAAGCTTTCTTTTTTAAAATATTGTAGAGTAACATGCCTATATCAGTATTTATAACATATTTGCAGTAACTTATTCAAAGCATAAAATATTGCTAAAAAGAAATAAGCAATAAATTTGATTATTCATCACCAGTATCCAACAAACAAAATTAAAAACTACCAATATAAGTGATGAAAAACTCCAAGGAAAAATGCATGCTAAGAAATATAATTTCCATAAAATTCCTCCTTTAATAATTTCACACTTAGTATATCTTAAGTTTATATTAAAGCCTCAAAGCTATGTTTAAAATGATGTTATTAGTCCAATTATGTACCCCTTAAATTGGTGTTTAGGTTTCAACTCCTAAAAGTATTCTAAAAATACAAAATCTAAACCTCAACAAAAATTATTAACATTGCTTTCAAGAGTTGTTCAGTTTCACGGAGCATACATAAAGGGGTAATATAAAAGAGCAGGTTGTTGAACTTACTGAATTTCATGGGACTCTTAGGTCTGGAATCTCCAGTTTTGATGGCATCATAAGCATTTCCAATTTCATTGAGTTCATCTATCTTTGGTGAAAACTCATAGTATTCTTGAATCAAAGGCTGAAAATAGAAGAACATGCAGATCATTTGTCAGAATTTTTTAGTGAGCAGATCTTTATATTTTCCATAAAAAAGATTTTTTTGTGTTTTCATTCTTTTCTTTTAATAAGAGAAAAGAAGATAAAACTGGTACACAAAATGTACTACCATACTTTGTGATATTTTTTCGTGTCATCTAATTTTAGCCACTTTTACCCAAATTATAGTGGTTTTATTTTAGTGTGCCTTATTTTCGTCACCTAGCATAGGTTGAGAAAATAAGACATATCAGAATTAACATTTATTTACAAATTGGTCATTTATGAAGAGTTCACTGTATGAACTGCTCTTCAACGGTCAAGCAAGAATTTAAGGAAAGTAACTGCATCAACTATTTCTAGACACCTGTTCTTTTGAACACCAATTAACATTTGCAATGTTAATCCAATGAGAAACTAACGAAGTTATATAAATTTTCTCACATTTTGATAACAATACAATAATCAATAAAGTATCAGTAACGGTTATTGTAATTGACATCTTATATAGACACGTATGAGTGTGAATATGGTAAATGATGATAGGTTCTAATGTTTAGGGCAAAATTGGCAAAAATTAGACCATGGCAAAAAAAAATCCAAAAGAACTATAGTTATTCAATATTCAAAACAAGTTTTTGAAATGGCAAGGAAGAGACTAAGAAAAAGATCCTAGAATTTAATGTTAAACCATTCTTTTAGATATAACCAGAACTTTACTCACTCAAATAGTGTCAAAATGCTACATCCTATCACTACATTTACAATGGATGAGAAAAACCTCATAACTTCAGCTTGAGTAAAACATTGACAAACTTTTACCTTGACAGATGACCATGACCTTGTCACATGACCTTTACATTGGAAACGGCATAATCATGCATAACAATTAGGTCTTACATAATGCAAAATATGAATATTGTATCTTGAATAGGCTTGAAATAATTGGCAATGTTAAGTTTTTTATTAAATTTTGCAGACAGACAGTAAAACAATAATGCCTCAGCGCAAAACAATTGTAACTGCCTATATTTTTGTAGGCAGTTACAACTGTATTGCTCTGAACCATCAATATGTCCCTGGTCATATCCATGTTGTAGGTGTAAAAACTTAAGCCATCTTTTGACAAAGACAAAAATGTTGAAAACTGCTAAGCTCGACCTGTCAAGTCGGAATAAAAAGACAATACCTGTAATTCTTCAATTTGTTTTGCCACAATATCCATATCAACAGCCACTGGTTCAAAAGTATCAACCTCTTGTTCTTTCTTGGTCAGCCATGCCACAACCTCACCCTTAATGGCATCATACTCATTCTCTCTCGTCTCTTTAAGGCTTGCTTCAGAATCCCTCTCAGCCAGACTCTCATCAAATTTACTCCAAGCTTGTTCTAGTTTACTTAAAGCCATTTTAACTGTGGCAGGATCACTAGTTCTTTGGTCTTCAATAAGATCATGTCCAAGGGTTTGTAATGATTCGAGTTCATTTAGTTTTTGTTGTTTTTCTAATTTTACATCGTCAACTTTGGCTTTAAGCTGATCAATAGGTCTTCTACTCCATTCAGAAGAATCAAATGAGTCTGTGTTTGCTTGAACCCATGTTTTCAGAGAATCCAATTTGTCATGGAACTTTTCCAGTTTGTCAGACACATCACCAACTTCCTTAGAAGTGTTTCTACACTTTTTCTGAGCATTTAAGAACTGTTCACTAATATCACTTATTTTAGATTCCAGAGATTTAGCCATATCCAGATCACAAGTTTTAATGAGCTCACTAGCAGCCTGTTTCACAGATTCAATACTAGGTTTGTGACTCTCAATATCCGTCTCAATAATACTCAATTGCTGGGCTTGATCATTAAGCTTATCTTGATTGAGACTTACTGGTTTCTGAAGGTCTAATTTTCTATCAGTCTCTTTGAGCCATGAGAGTAGCTGCTCTACAGCATCTTGAACACCCTGTGACTTTGTGACAGCTGTTTGGAGTTCATTAGCTCTTTCACTTATCTCCTCAGAAACTACCTCCATTCTATCAGCAATATCACTTTTAATCTCACCAATCTTTTCCATTTGTTCACCACCAATTCCCAACTCCCTCATTTGAGCAATTAAGTCTTTTCCAGATTTTTCAAGCTCCATCATTTGATTTTTACGAGCTATAGAGTCATTTCCAAGTGATTTCATTTTTTCGAGGTTATTACGAAGTGCTTCTGGTTCGGGTGCAGACACTTCCTGTCGTGTCATACTCAATTTCTCTTCGGCATCTGTCAGCCACGATAGCATAGACCATGTTCCGTCATTAAACTCCTTCTGTTTGACAGCAAGTTGAGACAATTTATCAGCAAAGTTATTGCACTTTGTCTTGAGATCTTTGTACTGTGTTTCTGCTTCCTTTTGTTTGTCTTTTACGACTTCCACCTCTTTGTTGTCCATGGCAATCCAACTGGTTCTACTCAGTCGGCTTGGCTTCTGACGGTCAGCTTTGTAAGCTTCTAGCTCTAACTTGTGGAGCTGCAAAGTAAATAAATTAGAACAGGCATAAATAAATAAACACTTTTCTGAGAATGTTGAAGATAACAGATAACATATTCAGTACTTCTCTACATCAGTGTTTTTCAATTATTTGCATGGATAAAAACTTTATTTCATTCTTTTAACCATTAATAATTCAATTCCAGTTGTGTTCACCAAGATTGTGCATTCTGATTAGCTGAAAAATTGGTTTCTTACTCAATGAAAACAATTTTGATTACACAGCTTTTTTGTAAGCTTCTGCAGAAGGAAGGTCCATAAACAATCCATGTATTTGACAGACAGAACGCCAAACAACTGTGAAAAAGTATGTGCCAGTTCTTTTGATGCCTGGCATAAATATGATGACCTGACCACAATTATCTTAGAAAGTTTTGCTCAGACATCCAACCTAGATCTTTACTTGAAATTGCTAAAAAACTCTATATCTAAAATAGTCAATTGTTTTTCATATATAAAATAAAGCTATTTTGTATCTTTGCTTGTCTGTCATATTACTTTGAAGTCTGACACTTTTTCTGGATGGACCAATCTTAATTAATGTTGTTTGGAATAATTGCTTAGAATAAAGATGGACAAACTTCTAAGGTTTAATATAGTTACCTTAGATTCCTCCATGTATTTGGACACAGAGAATGAGAGATATCTCAGGTCTGCTCCATGGGCAACAATATCTCCACTCATCTCCTGAAAGTATAATTAAAATATAACTATTGTATCAGAAATGTACATGCAACTTCAGGGAAAGGAAGCTGGAAATAAATTCGAAAGGGACCTTCTTTCTGTTCCACAATCATTACAGTGGTCCCAAACAGTGCCAAGTAATCATTTAATTTAGGAAATCTTAGTGGAAAATTATATCATGTTGGGAAAACAAAAATCTGTTTTTCAAACATTTGCTTATTATCCTCATTGTACAAAGTTTTGTATTTAATCTGCTAACAGTTGATTCATTACATGAAATAAGTATTTCATGAGCACTTGTTTAATATCCTAACCCTGGTGACAGGCAACCCTTAATACTCTGCATGAGAAGAAAAGGGTCAGCATCTTGGTCAAAGGTTCTGAGTTCAATTCCTGGGAGCAGCAATGGATCTTGGTTCTTTTTATGGTCAACTCTTTTGTTCAGCATCAGTACATGTTTATTTCCAGTAAGCCAATTTTGAGGCATTAATGTAAGTTTTAAGAAATTGTGATCCAATTGATATAAATGAACAAGTTTAAATAAACATACCTTCTGTTGATCTGTTATCCTCCTAATGTTATCAAAATCTTGGACAGCCTCAATCTGTCTGTCTAGTTCCTTATCTGTGTCTTCCAGCCACTTTGTAAACTTGCCGAGTTCTCCTTCAAACTTGACGAGCTCATCGGTGGCTGCAGTAAGGTGCTTGATGCGAGAATCACACGTCTTTTGTATCTGTAATATTATATTGATAAGAGCATATCTATGACAACTTTTATGCCTCCTTGAAATCATTCTTCAATTTTCATTGCAAATATTTGGACAATTGTTTGAATAGGGTTTAACACTGCATTTAATAAATTTTGAGTTATTTCCCGGCAGCTGGAGTGTCTAAAAATGGATTCCTGGTATTTCTCTAACCAGTACCACCATTACATCCTTTCCTAGCCTCTAGCTGCTTTTCCACTGGTCTACCATTATCAACTCTTTGGTGGAAGACAAATAGTCAGATCCTTGCTCATCGAACAAGAAGACACCTTTTTCGTGATGCAGCGGGAAATCACAAAATTCTGACAATATGCACCAAGTCATTTGATAACAAAAGGTTTGCTGTAATTTCCCTGAATAAGGAAAAGGACATCAAGATCACAAGGTGACAGAGTTATGCTCCAGACAAAGAACGCTGCCAGCCCCCAAAATTCTGGATGCCATGGGTGATCACATGATATGTCCTGTCTTTCGACGGACACATAAAAATAGTTAGAAGTCATATGTAGAATACAGTAAAACTTGTGTAAAGCGACCACCTAAGGGACCACCAAAAAGCGGTCGTTTATGGGAATGGTCACTTAATATATACTCTTTCATGATAAATGTGACAATTCATTTTGGTGGCATTTAAAAATTGTCTGTCAAGTCGTACGGAATCATATGATGTTCGAACCCATTAGAATCGTCTCAACAAGACGATTCTAATGGGATCCAACAGTATAAGATTCATGAACAACCAATTTTTCGTTAAGAATGTCCTCTTTTTCATTGATTTTGCTTGCGCCGAAGGGGCTTTTTATGGTGGTCGCTTAATAAAATTGGTCGCTTAATAGACGTGGTCCCTCGTGCAATATCCACTGTACATAATAATGACATTTCAAATATGAGACACTTTTGACAGAAATCATTGTAGCAGCTGGTGAACAACTTCATAACTTCTGACAACCATAAAATTCAAACTAAGCTGCCAGATTTACCTCAAATAATTTTGTACTCCTTTTCAAACAGCTTAATTATCATAACAGAAATTAAAATGAAGTTATTACAGAATTATTACCTTTCCATATGCAACTTTTATAGAAGATTCTAAGTTCTGTAACTCTGTCACTTGTTCTGGAGTTAGCTCCTCCTGGTGGTGTTCCACTAATTGTTCTGATTGGTACACAAGGGATCTGATTGGTTGTTGATGTCTCAACACATCCTCATGTAAGGCCTGAAAAAAAAAATCCAGCATTAACGTATTTGTGCACAAATAGACCATCTAAAACTTTCTTGAAATACTGAATCCAGAACACAACCAGAAATCTTATTTCAAAAGTTGCATAGATCCAGATAAATCTCTCAAGCAAAATCTTTCAACCAACCAGGTACTTTTTACATTAGCCCCATGGCCTGTTTTCACTCAATTGGGTATGTTTTTCAACCAATTTCTAGGATAGGATGAAGATCTTGTACTTCAAAGCTTCATGGCCTGGCTAGGAAATTAATGGTATTCAAGTAAGAATCAAAGGATATGTTTTTAATCCCTTTAAGTATAAAAATACTAACCTTTGGAGCTTCTAGTTAGCTTTGAACTTTATAAGCTCCCTCACTGAAAGGTACATCCTGCTTCAGTAATTGTTCTTTATCTTATAACTATACAAATATCTGTGTGATAACATCCCGTATGATATTTTTTATGATATCACATAGTTATTTTTAGAACAATGATATCATGCAGTTATTTTTAGAAACTTGCATTTCAGTTAGAAACATCGACAAAAACAAGACATATTGAGGTTATAAGATAAATATAATACATACTAAGTGTTTTGTATGAAAAATATCTAACTCGGTTGTGAGAATTGATAACTGTCTCGGCAGAGCCTCGACAATGATCAATTCTCCCAACCTCGTTAGATATTTTTTTCCATACAAAACACTAAGTACGTATTATATATATATCAGATACCCAGTTTAATTCTAATTTTCAATCTTTCAAGGGTATTCAGATATTCTACTAAATTCTACTTTTCAATCTATTATATTAATTTTGGTTTATCTGATACATAAAATGTGTAAAAACTTTGTAGGTTGGTAGAAAATTAATAAACTGTCTACCAACCTATAGAGCTTCAAGTTGACTAAATTGAGCTTTCCATTTCCCAAATAATAGATATAAGTCAAACTGTTATCCAAACACTTTATTTGATTTTTAAACCAACCTTTAGAGCTTCTAGTTGACTTTGAGCTTTATAAGCTTCCTCCTTATAGATCCTCCTTCAGAAATTGCTCCACATCAGATACCCAGTTGAATTCTGTCTTTCAATCTATTATGTACATGACTTTGATAACTCTTTACAAACCTTTAGAGCTTCTAGTTGACTTTGAGCTTTATAAGCTTCTTCACTGACAGGTAGATCCTCCTTCAGAAGTTGCTCTATATCAGATACCCAGTTTAATTCATTATGGAGATCTTGCACCAGCTTGTCATAGGAATCTGCCAATTGCTGTTAAAAGGGAAATTGTCCATTAGTATGCATTTTGACTGTCTTTAATTATGTATGTTAAACATAGAGATCTTTCCAGCTAAAGTGTTCTAAATTTTATAGATTATTCTTACTTAAAAGTAAGTGAACTTTATATTTCATTATATTTTTCCCCTAAATGAATACATTGTTTGTAATTAAAAATCTTAAATTAACAAATAAGAGTAAAACTTTTCATAGAGTAATGTGCTTCATACAGATTATCATTTTTTAGTTATTTTTCACACATAGAATTTAAATTTGAATTTCTGAACAAAAGAAAATATTCAGGCATGTAATGTAATTATCCAGCAAAATCACCATTTACTTTAATTTTGAGACATAAGATCTAATGAAAATATGTAAGGCAAAACAAAGACTGGCGCAAGTGTTAAGTTATCTAATAACCAAAGGAACAAGGTATAATGTGGATCAAACTTATTGCAAATACAAATATACAACCCAACTGTGCAAGAACAAAATATTTGTTGATTATTGGTTGAGTACACTTTACTTTTGTAATTTAAGTGCCTCAGTTGACATTCAAACTTATTTACATGTTTTATGCAACCTGTCAAAATTTCGATATTTTCAGCAATATTTTTATAACACCAGCAATATCTTTTTTTCAAAATTATTATTATTATTTTTTTTTCTTCAAGTTATAGGACAAAGCTCTTGCACAGTTAGACCAAATACAATATTTCAAAAATATTCAAGGTATCACTAAATACACAAAACATATGCAACTTACATGACAGACACAATACATGCATTCAATCTTCCCCCACTTTTAATGATAAAATTTTAAGGTTTTTTACTTTTATAAATGTGGAAGATTTCCTCAAGATAACAGTCAAAACCTTGGGTTCAATGACCTTCAGTCATGAATATCTTATCTACCATTATACAAGCACTTATTTGTTTGTTTGAATGGGGTCATGCAATACCAAAATTAATAAGACTTCGATTTCTTGGATAAGCTGCGTAACTTGTAAAACCACCCCTTTTAATTGGAGTGTCATATGGGATATTTGCATATCAACCCATTCTACAATCGCCAGAAAATATTTCAATGATTACACTGGTCATTACCATAAGTATAATGCTTAAATTAATTAAATTTTGGAAAAATTCAACACTTAACACATATTGGAATACCATGTAGAGATGATTTACAATTGGGTAAAAATGAGTGGCATATCAATCTATCTAAAGGCAAAATAATTGTCTAATAATGACAAGTGAATAAATCAACACACAAGGAAAAAAGTTAAACTCTTAAGGTTCTATCTAAATGGAAAAGTAAATTAAATGAGAAAGACAGGATTTTATTCAAACTGGGGAGAAAAAGAAACTGCTAAAGGCACTTGAGTGCCTGTCTTGCTCCACAGGCTGAATTTATCAAGAAACATTAGACCAATGAAACTCATGTCATGCAAATCATATAACAAATACTTCTCAAAGAATCAAATTATATACCATGACCTGCCTATACTTTTCATCTTATTAAGCAATGAGATGGTAATCAAATAAAGAATAAAATTCTTAAAGGAAGGGTTAAAAGTATCTTAGGAGAATTTTTTAAGATTTTTACCGTACATAGAAATAAGCTTTGCCACTAAAAGCTTTTTTTTTTTATCTGATTGACATTTCCTGCAAAGCCTTGTAAAAGGTCTTTCTGGTCAAACTTCTTTGAAATGCATCTATTGAGATTTTTTGAATATCTTTACAGTGCAGCATATGTATACACACTGGAAAGACTCATGGAAAGACTCAATGCCATGACAATAGCCTAAATGGCTGCGAACCAGTTGAGCTAAAAACTAACTCACCAAGGAAAAAAAAGAAATTTAGCAGTAACAATACATAATGAATATGAAGTATGTACAAGAAAAGAGCACAAAAAGTAAAATTATTCATCAATTTTTCCATTTTCAATTGAAGACATGAAGTATTCATTTCTTACAAACTGTTTTAACATAATTTAAATTTCAATGGCACTTCTTTTTTATTTGGTCACTATCATTCACAAAAATATAACAAGGCAGTACTACTCTTAATATGTTTATAATAGAAAAGTATATCTTCATCTTAGCTCTCTGATGAAATATTAGTTTGAACAACAACAAAAATAACAAGAAATTGAATAATTCTTTCTTATATTTGTATCCTGAGCAGTTCGATAATAAAGTAAATAAAAACACCTCACAAAATAAATTCATTACAATGAAACCCTTTATAGAGCAATATCAACTTTTGCAGTAAAGCAGCCAATGTAATGACCAATATTAATGACAATAATTACCAAATATCATATCAAATCAATCTTTAATATTGACCAGGCATTTTCATAAATATTGTCAATCTATCAGATTGATGATTATTATCAATAATGCGCAAGTAACTTTGAAGATACTGCATGATTAATATATTGATTCAATATTAACATGAATGATAATCATGATAATGTATTTGCAACTTTAAAAAATAAAATAACATGCATATTGTAACCCATGCGAAAAAGTTTAAGAACTGGTTCTTGAACAACCTAGAATAGCAAATGGCAGTTGAAGAAGTCCAGGAACTTGTTCTTGAGCTTCTAGAACTACTTCTAGCACTTAAAGAACTAGTAATAGAAATTCAAGAAATAATTCTAGAAGTTCTTGAACTGCCATTTAACTTCCTAGAACTAGTTCTTGAACTTTTCACATTCTAGAATGTTCAAGAACCGGTTTCAGAACTTTTTTTTGCGAGGGAATATAATGAGATCTATTCTTTCTACAAAGGGTTTTCTTATACAACAAACATTGCACATAACAATACACCAATTCTATTCTCAAAATAATAAGACTAATCCAAGCACTGGGCCACAACCATTCAAAACTATGTTTTCCGTGCAATATTCAAGTACAAAAATGTTTGTATTCTCTCATGCTGGCAATCTATTCAATTATTGATTAATTTTCCCTATCAAACTAGATTGTAGATCTCTGAAAACTAGAATCATAAGATTTAATGAAAGGTTAATTCGATTCATAACAGCTTCTTTTTCCATAGTCATTAATTAGAATACTAGTATCAAAGCTCTTTCAGAGACAAACAAACAATTAAAGCTTTCATGCCTTGAAAATTTGTCACAGCTTTACCATGAAAACCTCTTTATCCCTAATGCTTTCAAAAGGCTGTGTCATCCATGTATTACTGATTTTTAGAGGATCCATGTATAACTGATTATTAGAAGATCCATGTATTACTGATTTTTTGGAAGATCCATGTATTACTGATTTTTAGAAGATCCATGTATTACTGATTTTTAGAAGATTCATGTATTACTGATTTTTAGAGGATCCATTTATTACTAATTTTTAGAGGAACCATGTATTACTGATTTTTAGAAGATCCATGTATTACTGATTTTTAGAAGATTCATGTATTACAGATTTTTAGAGGATCCATTTATTACTAATTTTTAGAGGAACCATGTATTACTGATTTTTAGAGGTATTTCATAAAAGTTGATTGTGATTACTTGACAGCAAAATCCTTCCACAAATCTTTCAATAAATTTGAGCAGTTTTTTTTTTCATTTTTTGTTTTGTTTTCATTTATTGAATGAAGTTTGAACCTATCTTATAATATGTAATTGTTATCAATTTAATAAAGTTCAGTTTTAATTTCAGCCAAAAAAAAAATAGGGCAAAACCAGCCTTTATTTCAGGATGAAAACATTTGATAAATGTTTTTTAAAATGCACCTCACTTTGCATGTACACTTACATGCAAAGCGAAGTACCATTTCAAAATAATTGCAAACATTTTTGCATCATGAAAGCATAGACATAAGCCATTCTCTTTTTGAGGAGTTGGTGCAAAAATTTTGCACTCTGATCCTCATCTTGTTTTTCCTCAATTCCCACAATTTTTGTATTTTGAATTGTCTATAGATTCCCACCCCCCATGGTATTCAAATATCCACAATATTCAAACTTATAGGAAACATATACATGTATACTTTTCTTTTAACAACATAATCAAATTTTTTAGCTGAAAAAAACTTTAAAAAATATTATATCCCAAGACAATAAATAGTCACTTAGTTTCAAACATTTAAAACTGATATAGATAAAACAAAATATTTTAGAAAAGGCATACCACTATGCTTTGTCATTGTGCAGAGTAAGGAGCCATTTCTAAAAGTTTGAAAATATTTTGCAATCCTGAACATGCATGGGCAGGTGAAAGCTTTAATGTTGATATCTGCTCTCAGTTCATTTGCATAGTTATGTGACTAGTGTAATTACACCCATGTAATATGAAAAATATTCAACGGGCTTATTCCACTCCTGCAACGTAGGTCAGAATATAATACAAAATACTAGCTTATATTATGTCATATAACATAATGATTACGAGTGAAACTGGGATATTTTTGATTAAGCACATATATGGTAAGTCTAATCAAACATTCAGGCAAGAAATAATTTCATTCATAAAATCAACTAAAACCATATTTTGAATAATCTCCACTATCCTTTCATAGTAAAATTTTGACATGAATTTCAAAGGATATTTAAATTAAATTCAAGAGGATAATTAACTAAAGCATTAAACTACAATATTTTATTCAATGCATGAAATGTTAAGATTTTAAGTTAAGCTTCAAGAATTGGAGATTATTGCAATAAATATGGCCGTTTCTACACAAACATCATGCTTTTCATGTATTTATTTACAGTAAATATTCTGTAATCAAAAAACATCCATTTAGACAGATAACTATATAAAAGACATTAAATATCTTAAAGAATGCTCTGCAACAGTCTTCACAAATAGTTTGATACTTTACTCATCTTGCATACAACAAATAAGCTTAAAGTAAGGCAGTTTCTTTTGCAAAATGTTAAAAATCAACTTTAGTCCGCATTCTTTGGGTTCAGCCATACTTTTTTTAATTACTTAACATGGGATAATTAATAAGTGAAAACAAAATAGCAATACTAAAATAGCAATTAATGTTCAACAGAATCTATATGCTAAAATGTCATCTGGGAAATTACAATGGCAGGCCAATTTTTAAATTGCATATCATGGACCAGTGTTACTACCTTAATTTCAGACAAAAAACAGTCACAATGGAGTGTTGCATTTACTTCAGCCCCCGGTTATACATGTATAAAGGTTAACAATTGGATGAGTATAGACCAGAATCTATTTTCAACCAATCAGGTTTGTTGTATTGGTACAATTGAAAAAACATTCATAATTGGCTGAAATTAATTTCTGGTAAGAATTTAACCAATGGTTATTTTTCATACATCCCGGAGCAGGTGAATTTCAGACAGAGCAAAAATGTATAGAGAGCCTTTGTCAATACTACAGTTTTGAGCTGAACTCTCTCAGTATTTTGTAAACTTATATTGTTAGTCTAGAAATTAGTCCAAACATACATAACAAAGTAATTAGTAAGAGTGTAGTTGTAAAGGAGTTTACTGTAGGCTTCAAGACAACATTTTAATGCAATGTTAATTACTGTGAATTGAATCATAATTAGCTTTGATAACAATTTAGTGTTTCAAAAGATAAGTACAGTGCGGTTTTATTGACTTGAATCTGACCCATGCTATTTAGATGAATTAAAATCTGATTATTCCTACTCGGTTTTGCACATGCTTTCAAAGGAATGAATAAAAACGATATTGAATCGATTATACATTTTGTTAATTGACAAAATATCTCGGTAGATGTTATTTAAGCATTTTTTCCACAGAGGTCAAAGTTGAGTCACATTAACCAAGCTATACATATCCACAAGTTAATACAAGACTACATTTAGTGTCTATATAATGTATAAACACTTACTAAAGTCTTGTGTTTACATCATATTTACATCATATTTTATGGTTCAATGCAAGATTCTTTTAAGGATCTTTTCATTATATAAACATTTAGTACAGTCTTGTGTTCATACTTCAATTTGTAAAACATAATCACTGCCTCTTATATAATAGAAATGTGACCTTTACATATGACCTTGACCTTTTTACAAAAGTTTCAATAATAACTTATGTTTTAATTCCCAATTGAGATATTTGTCACTGGATGCCTTCAAAAGTTCTAAGTCAGATTGAAATACAAGCATGGGTAGGGTAAATCAAAGGTCAAATTTTATCACATGTATATTATTGGACAAATCACTATTTGATTATCAAGCCTTCAAAATTCAAAAGTCATCTACGACAAGACGTAAAAAGCAACTAGGAGCTATGTACAAAAGGAATCAACATTAAAATCTGAGAAGGCCACCGACACTGACCATTTCTTAAAATCTTCTATTCCTTCAAAATCATTGACCATGCTCTTTAGAAATTCAAGAATTCAAACATGTAACAGAAACAACATGCTATTAAATAGTTTTATGATGCTTTTAAAATCATCGTTGGAGTAATTACTGTAGACTTTAACAGGAACTACGGTATATCTAACCTCAATCAAGAACAGTCATGCTTCAAAACTTATTTTGGACAAGGAACCATGCTGTTAGCCTTAAATATCAAAACATTAGCAGGAATAAACCAGCTTATAAAACAGACGGGGAACACAAAGGCGAGGAATATGCAGAAAGGCACAAGAAATGTTCACTGTAGCAAAAGAACTGAGGTCCATTCCAATAGACCTTGAATACCAAGCTTCAAAACTAACCATTCTCATACTATTTGACAACTGTTCATGCTTATTCATACCTTTTTGTCATCAGACTGACATGGGGCTGCATGGAATGTGAATTCTAAATTCTTTTTGGGTGAAAACATCAATCTGTGACCATGACCAGAGTTTGGAGTACCAGATCCCAGTTCAGTGTCTTGGGGAGACATTGGTGATTTCAAATTTTGATTCATTGAAAATTCATCTATAGTCAAAGTCAATTTACCTAAAGTTGTTTCTTTTTTGTCTTTGGAATTATCTGTTATATTTGTCTTTAATTCATCACTATCTAAAGGCTTTTCAAGTGTTTTCTGAGGTAGGAGACTTAAGCCACTTTGTTTATCATTTGAGACATCTTCTCTAATTCTGTTATTTCCTTTCTGCTTCAAATTGGAATTCTGAAGTTTTATATTGTCATCAAGAGAATTAAGATTAGCTGAAACATTTGTTTCGTATCCAGAGGATCCAGTCTCAACACTTGACATGGAACTGGATACATGTGGATCCAGCAATTTCTTATGCATTAATGGATATTTCAGTACTCTTCCATCCTTTGCCATTTCCTTACTCATTCCCTTAGCAGTCCATTGCTGATACATCTGCTTATCAGTAATATTTGATACACTGTTACTACTTTCTCTTAACCCTTCTCTTGGAATGTTGCTTATAATTAACCCAGCAGAAATTGCTTCTTTGAAGTTTAGTTTAATCAGTCCTTCAGTAATTGCTTCTTTGAAATTGAGTTTTCTCAAATCAGGCGATACATAGACTCCCTCATTTGCATCAATGATACCTTTCTTGATTGCATCTTTTAATCTTACAATTGCATTTTCTTTTGTGACATCTCTGATTTCAGCACAATTACTAGTTATTATATCTTTAGATATCATTTCAGCCAGACTTTGATAACTGCTTGTTTCAGGATCTCTAAACTGGCCTGTTGTCTCACAATATAATCCTTGATTGACAGCACTATATAAACTTAAACCTTTTGGGCTTAGTATGAATCCTTTGTGAACAGCATCCGCTAATGATAAACTTTCACCTGTCTGTGGGTTTTTAAATTCACCTGTTTTAGTTTCTATCATACCAAGGCTTCCTGCCCTCCTCAAAGTAATTGGTTGTACAGAATCAGGATCTATTACTTGGGAATTGGACCTATGTAGTATACCTGTTGAAAAAGCATCCCTGTATTTGTTCTTACCCTTCTTTTGTTCATTTGTCAAGATTTCTTCCACATATATTTCCACTGAACTTTTAGATTCATGCTGATCTTCACTCTTCACAATGAAACCAGCATCTCTGGCAAGCTCAAGAGACATGCTCTCTCCAGTTCTTTTATCAAGAAATTGTCCTTTCTCTGTATCAATAATGTTGGATGATATTGCTTCATCTAATGATAACATTTCATTAGTAATTGGATCCTTTATTTCTCTAGATTTAGGATTTAGGAGACCCCTCTTTATTGCTTCATCAATTTTCATTTCTTTTTGCATGAAAGTATCTAGGATAAGACTTCCATCTTTCACAAACAAACCTTTTTCTACTGCATCAAATAAAGATCCGACTCTAAATCCAGATTGCTCTTGTTTCACATTTTTAATCAGAGAATCAAGAGATGATGACATGACTTTTGAGGAAGTTAACCAGTCCAGCTTTTTATCCTTTAGTAAAGAATGAGAAATTGAATCACTCTTCACACTTATTTGGTCTTCATCAACTGTATCCAGTGGTTTAGTCAGTGTTATCAAGTATCCTTTATCCATGGCTTCTTTAAATGTAACTCCTTTTTTGGGTTCTGGTCCTTCATTACTTCTTATAAGATTGCTTTGGGATAGCAAACCTTGTTTTAGAGCTTTAAGAAGAGGTATGCTCACTTTTTGACTGTTATCAAAAAATCTTACTCTTTTAGCATCAAGTCTACCTTCTTCAATAGCTGTCTGAATGGAACTTTTCTCACGTGTAAAATTGTCAATATATTCACCTTTTTCAAGATCCAAGAGTCCAAACTTCAAAGCTTCATCAAACCTTACAGGACTACCAGCTGAGTCACTGCTTTCACTTGCAGTCGTCAAGGAATCTATGAGCTTATCAAAATCAGTTGATTGATTAAAATCACATTCTTGTAAAATACTTTCTAACCCACCATTTGTGGACCTCTCTTCTAGTTCAGTATCCCTAATAATGTCTTCCTTGATAATCATGTAGGACTGAGAAACAGCTTCTGCTAGTGACATTCTACGTCCACATTTCAACTTCAAAACTCCACTGGAACCATCAACTACATTGTGTTCCATAGCCTCATCAAGTGACATAGAACCCTCTTCCTCTGCTTGTTTGATTTCTGTATTTGTTGTATCGATTATACCCTTTTCTACTGCATCATTGAAGGTCATAAAAGTACCAGTTTCCAAATCTTCTACCATTAATCCGTCATGTGCTATCATACCAAACTTCAAGCCCTCTGGTATGGTGAAGGAAGTCTTACTAAAGTCTATGATCAGCTCCTCTTTTACAGACCTCTCTATTGGAAAGGACTTTTTCTTTTCTTTATCAAAGACTGTGCCTGTTTTATCACTTATGATTCCTCTTTTCAATGCTTCTTTCATAGAAATATACTTTCCAGATGCAATGTCTTTTATTCTGGTTCTGTGTATGTCCATAAGTCCAGATTTAATACTCTCTGCAAGAGATAGCTCTTCATTTCTTGACGGGTGCAAGACTGAGTTGTTAAGAGTATCATATAGTCCAAGACTAACTGCCTTTGTCAAAGTAAGACTGGGGTATCTGGAGTTAATTACCAATCCTTCTGACATTGCATCATCCATCAGTAACACATTATCACTCTTAAAGTCACAGTAAGTTTCTGTCTGGGTATCGAAGATTCCTTCCTTTGATGCTTCCTGAACAGTCATATATTTTCTGTCAAAAGGATCCTTTATAAGCAAATCAGACCACATATCAACAGATTCCTGATTCTGTTCATTTAACATCTTTGTGTGTTTTCTTCCTCCTAAAGCAACAACAAAATGTTTGTCTACTGCTTGTGGCAAATCTAATAGAACCTCCTCATGTTTGTACATCCCTGTTTCAGCATCCATATGTCCAAGCTGCACAGCTTCTTTCACAGAGAATACACCAACACAAGGCACAACAACTTGAAGACTTGAACCATCTACCAACTTTTCTTCAAGACTTTCTAGTAGGTCGAGATGCTTTCCAGTGCGTACATCCATCAGTTTACAAGTATCTTGGAGAAAGAGCCCATGTTCCACAGCTTCAGCTAAACTCAGTCCTGATGTTGGTATCTCAATAATAAAACCCTCCTCCACAGCATTACTAAATGTAAGCTGCCTGTGTCTCTCAAAGTCATTTACAATACCAATTTCTGTATCAATTATTCCTACTTCTATTGCTTCCACTAATGGTACATACTTTTTGGTCTTGGAATCTTTTACTAAAGTAGTAGCATCATCAATCAGTTTTATACTAATTGCGTCTGACAAGTTCAATGTTTTCTGTGATAATGGATCTAGGACTTTCCCTGTCTCATCAACAAGGCCCTTTGACAATGCCTTTTGAAGAGAGATGCATTCCTCACTCGCAGACCTTCTTAATATTCCAGATTCTTTTGCTTCAGGTAATTCACAAAGCTGATTGTCTTTTAGATCTTTCACCAGAGAAGTTTTTGTGTCGACTATGCCTAAGTAAGCTGCACTAGAAAGAGATAAAAATCTACCGGTCTGAGTATCTTTAATCATTGTTCTACTAGTAGTAATCAGTTTCTCTTCAATAGCTTCTTCAAGACTCAAAACCTGTCCAGATTTCGGATCAATAAATTTGCCAGTGACTGTATCAAAGATATTGAATCTAATTGCTTCCAAAACATTACAAGGTAACACACCATGTGATGCGTTGAAAAATACCAGACCTTTATCAAAGGCTTCTTGAAAAGAAAGATTCATTGAAGGTGAGTTATATTCTCCAGTTTTTGCATCGATAATGCCCTCCTTGATAGCTGCATCTATAGAGAGCAAGGTTAAAGACTTTGGATCTCTTACCAAGATGGAATCTGAATCTAGAAAGTTACTAGCAATTGCATCCCCTAGACAATACTTCAATCCCATGTCTGTATCTGTTACTATTGCTGTATTAAAATCAAATAAACCTTCTTCTATAGCACCTTGAAAGCTGAGTTTAGGTTGACTTGTGACATCAATGAAAATTCCTTTTTCAAGTGCATCTGGGATTTGCATTTTCTCATTTTTAGCCATATCAACACACACACCTGTACTGAAGTAAATACATCCCTTGTCCACAGCCTCTTGGAGCTTCATGACATTTGACGTTGAGGTGTCAACTATCCGAATTGAATCAGAGTCTACAAGACCACTTGTAATAGCTTCAGAAAAAGAAATCTCTGTATTATCGTCTGGATTTAAAAATGTTCCATATTCTTCATCAAATAATCCTTCATCTAATATTTCTGTTAAAGAAAGTTTTAATGGAGACTTGGACCTCATTACTAGTCCAATTTTATAAGCAAAGTTAAGAGCTATAGCCTGCTCATTCTGATCTATCATTTTACCAGAACAGGCATCAATTATGCGCTTGTCTATTGCCTCTTTAAGAGATAAAATGTCTCTGCTGACTGGATCCCGAACTAAAGATTCATTGCTGATATAATTTTCATTGATGGCTACCTCCAATGGTATATCATTACCAGTACTTGGAATGAGAATTGTGTTACATACTGGATCATACAAACCATTGTTTATAGCTTCGTCAAGCATGACAGGGAATGTGGTAGTTTTGGGTTTGGTAAATGCAGCGCTTGATCTCCTTTCCATATATGATGCTGATGGTTTTTCTTGACCATCTATACTAGCCTTTCTCCATGACACAGACTTTTTAGGAACTTGATTGAAAAGTATGTGGCCCCCATATTCTTTCTTTCCAGATTCATCAACTGTGTCTATCAACCGTACTATGTGGTTTTCAACTTCTTCTAGAGATCTCAAATCACTTTCTTCCATTGCTGATCCAACAAGCTTTCCCAATTTGGGATCAAATATAAGGCCACTATCTTTAGCTTCAGACCATGTCATCCATTGGCCAGTCCTGTTATCTTTAACTTTTCCCCACTCAGTATCAAATATAAAAGCATCAATACATTTTGGAATGTCTAATAACTGATCTAGCCGCCTATCTAAAATTTTAGTTCCTTGAAATATTTCTCCCTTAGCTATCAGATTTACCAATCCTGGACCCAATTCTGTGTACATGTCACATTTTTCGATTGGTTCATTGTCTTGTATCTTGATAATACCACTTTTCTTGGCAATATGAAATGCTAGTTCCTTTCCTGTTGCCATATCAATGGTTTTTCCAGTTTGTATATTAACTTGGCCTAGATTTATTGCTTTTTGAAGGTTCACAATTTTTTCTTTACTATGTAAAATTTGAATAATTTCGGGGCATATTACACCACAGTTTATTGCTTCTTGCAAATGCATTCTTTGTCCAGTTCTAGGATGTATTAATTTTTCTGATTTCTTACTCCAAAAGTACTTGAGTAAATTTTCAATATACAAAACAACCTCAGTTTTTGAAAGATTTTGCATCTTTTGGTCTATGTCAGGGTCTTCGTCACTAAATTCAAAATCAATGGAAGGATCACTGTCATAGTTATTTTGGTCATTCACTTTCTTAGAAATGGGTAGCAAGTATTTTGTTAAATTAATGTCACATCCTCTTGCTCTCAACAGTTCTGACTTCAATGGTAATTTACCAGTAGTACAGTCATTTTCTACTTGATCTTTAAGCTCATTGCCAGAAGAAATTTTTGTTTTAATATTTGAATCACTAGATATGGAAGATAAAGCTGGGTCACCAATTGTCTCCCCATTTGACACTGAAGAACTTAAGCCCTTCAATTCATTTAATGGTATAGAAAATACTGGACCACTTTGTGAAGTAGATGTAGAGACCAATGAATTTCCAACAACCTACAAAAGAGCAATATGCCTACAAATTAGCCTTTTTGAAACATCGAACAGATCTACTCTTTCAGCAAGTCCTTTCTAGATTTTGTTCTTATGTCATTGATAAGTTATAACTGCTAAAAATAACTGAGTCTTAGGAAATTATTTGTTTGAATGGGGTTCGAAACAGCTTTTAACAGTTTCTCAGTCACACAGTGGCAGCTTGAGCATGTATCCATGGATTCCTTGTATTTCTCCAAACAATACCATCACAATGTCTTTTTCAATCCTGCAGCTGCTAATCCCACATAGGTTTACAACTATCTATCAATTGGTGAAAGACAAATGTTGGAAATACTGTGTGCCAATATTGGAATTTGTCCAAGGTCCTAATGTACAGGAAACCAACTAGTAATAGGACATCTTTTTTTTTCAAAGGTTATTAACTCCATATTTTTTTTTTACCTATTATGCAGATGTATGCTTAACATAATCAATTAAAGTACTCAGCTTCTCTTATCAAGGACTACATGAATTAAACTCAAATCAAGAAGAACAAGCTAACCCAAACAGCACAAAGACCATCAACTTAACATTTACAAGGCAACTTAACCCTCATCACTCAGAAAAATTCTGACTAATTCAGCTTCTATCCTGGATAGTAAACCAGGACAGCCAAGTGAGAATCATTGAAGAGTGGTTGTAGACTGAAGACCAGGGCCTGAAGCTATAAAACTTTTCTCAGGCTCAACTGAGAATTTTCTCAAATTTAAAAATCAATGTATGAAAATAAAAGATAATATTAACAAGTTGTTACGTATAACAACTCATTAATATCATCTTTAAAATTAATACATTAAAATGAGTATTAAAACGGAATTAAGGCTTTAATCTCAAATTGAAATGTGAGAGAATTTTGAATTGAGAATGAGAAAAGCTTCATAACCTCGGGCCAAGAAGTTCAGGCATTTGAATGCTATTGTTGGCATTCTCTATTTCACTGCTTGATATCTTATTCTTCAAAAACATATATCAAAAGAACATCACACTTTCTAAGCTGGTTTTACTTGGTAAAATGAAAATCCCTACACAATTGTGCCTATCCCAGTTATTTAGATAGAACTAAACCTCCGCATACTCTTGATTTGTTTGTATGAGGTTTTATGCGCTTCCTTAGGCATCATTAGATAACTTAATTTTTTTGAGTGTTGAATGTTTTTATCTAGCCATACCCCTGGTGTAGTTATGATGTTTAGCTCGCAAACAAATGATTTTCAATAAGTCACCATCAATATATAATTTGGACAAACTGAATGACATCTTCATACAAAATATGGTCCATACTCAAGGTCAGTTCATTTTTCCTTTTTTGTAAGAAATTGGTGAATTCATATTTTAATGAAAGAGTGAGTTTTGTTTCTGCTTTTTTACTCTGAAAGATATTGCTGAATATGGCTATACCTTAGCTTGCTACTGATAGCAAAAATAGAAGTCTTATTAATAAAACCAGATTTATATCATAGTAATTTCAATCCTATAAAAAAAAAGAATTCAAGCACTTGATAGGACTAATTAATCTACTACTAGATGACACAATTTTAGACTGGTCCAAATTCAAAGAAGTTGCAGATGACAATTCCATTTGATGAAATTTCAAAAATCTTTTTGTCTTTTGGAGAAGTTATTATTAAGGAAAACGTCCAAGAACTTGCTAATGAAAAGCAATTTACTTTAAGTCCACAAAGTTTTCCAAAGCTTTTTTTTCTAGGGGCACAAAATTATTGGGATTGTGTGTTGATTCATTAAATATTTTTCTATTATTGTATTTCTCTTCCAATTATTCTCTTCTATTCTTTATCAACAAGTACTGTCCTGTGATTTTCAAGTCCTTATGAAAATATGCATGAGAAAATATTGTGGAAAAAGAAGAAATTGTCTATTACAAGAAATTTCTCATTTTCCAACAATATTATTTATCACATAGGACAGGTTACTTTTCTGATTGCACCCACTTTTAATTTTCCACTGCAACCTTTCATTTTGGAGCTATCTAAATTTTGAAAAGAAATGTTAAAATAATCTCTCTTCTCTTTTCTCAGAGAAAAATCTCTCTCGCTCACTAAGTGTCACTAACTTCATAAAAGCTCCTTGGTTAACTAAATAACACTTAAAGCTAAACAGCTAAATAGTACAATCCAAAATTCTTTTTAACTCATAAAACATAACTCTAGAGTATCCACAAAAGCAACTTTTTAAATCATTACCAGTACCAGTATGTAAATATTTTTTTACTATTTTGAGATTACAGTCTTTTTTTTATTTTCATATAGTTATGAAACAAAAATTCTCGTCAAACTGAAAAATAATAAGGACAAAGGAAAGACTGCAATATTGTCCATTTCCAGCCATGCTTTCTTTCTTAGTTGACTCACTTTTTTGCCTTATATTAATAGTTGTTTGCACATTCAATCATTTTGGCCAAATCCGATATGTTTGCTAGTAATGGGATAAAATGTTGCATCACATTTTTAAGACATAGAAGTCAGAACTGTTCCAGAAATAATTCCTGAAAATCTTTGGTAAGCAATTAAGACCTTGTAAATCAAGATTAGCCAACTTGTAGTTACAAGGGTCACATTTAACTTAACTTCTTAATAAAAAATAAATCGTTACGTAAGTCAAAATCACAAAATGAACCTGTTGTTTTCATTCATTGTTAGATTTTGCCTTGCAATATCTCATTGGAATTGTCTTTAGAAGACGATTCCAATGAGATAATGCATGGCAGAATTCCATTTTAGTTACTTCAGTAGAAGCAACTTTAATTTTTGGCTTGTGAAAAAATGATCACAAGAAGTTAAGTAAACAGGCTCCTTGTTTTGGACACTCACAGAGAAATATGCAGACTACTAAAACTTGTAGATTTATCTTTCTTTGTGGCATTTTATCATAATTTAAGCTTGTGCTTATTTTTTTTCCTTTAATTTCAAGCTTTGCTTGATTGCATAACAAAACTTCAATACTAACCTCGGGGTAGGTCATTTAAATAGTAATGGTTAACCCCAAAGGTCACAACTGAACTTTATTATGAAATCGGGCCAAGCAGTTTAAAATATAAAAGAACTTTTATGTTTAGGATTATCCTGTCAGATCATAGATTTAAGCAACAATGAAAAGAGAATCTAAGCCCTTATCCACTGAAAAATAAAATGACCAACACCAGAGTGACAATAAACACAATAATAATAAATAAATCAAGATTGAAACCTGCTGCAAGTTCAAGTACTTCACCTCAATTTTACAAAGATACAAATGAGCAGAAAGAACATAAAAACAAACATAGCCCTTTGCAAAAAACGCAGATCAGCTGCATGTGATTGGCATCTTTATTTTGCGTAAAAAGATGGTTCTGCGGCACTCTTTTTTCAAACATTTCTGTAAAAGACAAAGTGGCTTTTCAGGTGAATGATGAAATTACAGAAAAAATGATTTTTTTTTTAAATCAACAGAAACACATGGTTTTACTTGAAATTTATTTCTTACAATATTTAGCAGCAGTTTTCAATGAAAAAATATTACAATATATTTACTGTGAAATAAGTATGATAAAACTGAATGACCTTGTGCAAGTGACCTTCACCATCACCTTTCATGCACATCATGATCACATACAAATGGTTAAGCATGAAACAGTTGTAACTACCTATATGTTTATAGGCAGTTACAACTGTTTCATGCTGAGCATCGATACATTCTTATCTTTGAAGTATCTTTTTATTTTCATATTTATCAATTTTACATCCAAATTTGCCAATACTATTTTTATATATTATCTTTTGAAGTGAATGAAAAAATAAAAAAATATTTGTGGTACATTAATTTCCAATAAAATATTTCCCAAATGTGTAAAAAAAATTCTTACTTATATTTCTTTAAAATGTATGAGACCATGATTCTACTTCACATACAGAATTTTGAAATTATAAACGACACAACTATTAAATCTCACCACATATTGGGATTCCTTGCTTTCTAAGGGTGGTGGTACAACCAAACTCCCTATGGTTTGAACTTTTTCAGTACCCTCAATTGCCTCAATATCAATTATTCCAGTCTTAATTGCTTCACTAATTGACATCCTATCTCCTGTAGCACGATTCATGACGGTCCCAATGGAATCAATAAAAAATCCTGGATGTGTTACATATGAAGCAGATCCTTGTGTTGTAAGAACTTCAGTTGCTGTTCTCGATACAAGTACCCCATCTTTGTATATTCTCTCTGTTTTAGGATCAAAAGGTGACCCCTCTTCAACAATAACTAAATGCCTTGAGGTATCTTTAGAGTCTGTTACACTATCATTGTCACTGTCAACTTCATTGGACAGTTTTGGTTGTATGTATCCTAGTTGTATAGCTTGTTGAATAGTTATACTCTCTTTTGTAATTGGCTCATTAAATTTACCTTGTGAACAATCAATTAAACCACCTTCAATGGCTTTTGAGAGAGAAATTGGTGATTTTGTATTCCTAGTAAGTCCTACTTTATGTAACCTTTGAGGTTTATCTAGATCCAGAAATCCACAAATGACAGCTTCATCTACAGACATACTATCCCCAGAGTTAGGGTCTATATATTCTCCTTTAGTCTTGTCAACAAGTCCAGATATTATGGCTTCAGTAAGAGTGATCCCAGTGTTTGAGGCTATCATAATTTCCTGATTGACTTTTGTTGGTTTCAACTCAACAGTACCATTTTGGTCTTGTTGATCATGGGATAGATAACTTGAGTCTGTAAGACTGTCATCTAATTCAGAAGCCTGTGTCTCATTACCATCTATTTTGTCTTTAAATGCTGCAGAATCCGGACATATGCCATCTTTTTGTTCTTCAATGCCCACAGAAAAATGTGTAACTGACAAGGGTTTAATCATTTCACTTTTGACAACTACCACTGAATTATCTGAAAATTTTGGAACCTCTACTGTCTGCATCAGAGCATTCAAATAACCCTTTTTTACTGCTTCATCTACAGTGTAGGACTTCCCTTTCTTGACATACCAAAACAGGGCTGTTGTTGGATCAAGAAGACCACTTTTGAATGCTTGTTGAAAGCTGTACGTAATTTTATCTTTTCTGACTGGTTTGAATTTAAATGGTTTCCCGAAATCATTAACTAGAACCCCTTTTGTAATAGCTGAATCCACAGAAACAGTTTCATTGTTGAAAGGATCAGTAAAAGTCCCATCCAATGGATTTATAAACTTGTTTTTCAAAGCCTGTATAAATGTTACAACTTGTAATTCACTCCCAGGTTCAATAAGTGTCATCTTCTTTTGTTTAACATCTTTTAATTCAGTTATAACTAGTCCTTCTTTAATTGCATCTGATACAGGCATCACCCTATTCTTTTTAGTATCAACATACTGTCCTGTTGGACCAAGAACACCAGATGTTAGAGCTTCAGCAACACTTAATTGTTTTCCTTTCTTTGTATCAAGTACACTTACAATGTTATAAGTTTTTGTTGTAGGCTCTGATTGCTTTGTTGTAGTGATTGTTTGTACTGATGCAGATCCTGTTACAAAACCTTCTTTCATTGCTTCTGTAATAGGATACATTTTTCCTGTCCTTGGTTCTATGTAGTAACTCATATCATTGCTCAATAATCCCCTATGTAAGGCTTCATCAACTTGTAACTCAAGTCCGGTCCTTGTATCAAGCACCTTGGTGATTATTTCTTGATGAGAATCACTCTTCTTTGTTACAGCATTACTAAGATCTGGTGATTTATCAGGTGTTTGGTTTGGTGACTGATCTGGAGATTGATCTGGTGATTTATGACCAGTTATCAACTCACTCTTCAAAGCATCCTCAATAGGTATTCTAGAATGAGTCTTACTGTCTACATAATCTCCTGAAGTAGAATTTAGAATACCTTTTCTCTTAGCTTCTTTCACAGATAGCTGTTTTCCGGTCATTGGATCTCTGACCTTTTCTACTACAATACCCTTAACTATTTCATGCTCAGTGACTCCTGTGACTTGTTCTACACGAGCCAACCCTTGTTTTACAGCATCATCTAGTGTCATCCATTTACCAGTTAATTTATTTCGAACCATACTTGTCTCTGGATGAAACAGACCCTTTTCAATTGCTTTGTTTAGTTTGTATTCTTTCCCAGATACTGGATCCACAATAGCTGCTACATTAATAACTTCTTTTTTCACATCTGTGACTATTGGTATTTCATGACCATGGTCAACTAAAACCATTCCCTTATTAACTGCGTCCCTAAGAGACAAAGTTTGACCTGTTTTTGTATCAAGATATTTACAAAGAGATTGATCAATGATGCCTTTAGATACTGCTTCAGTGACAGATAACTCTTCATGTGTTATTGGATCCAAGACTGATATCACAGTGAAAGATTTTCTTCCTGGGTCATGATAACTTGTTGGTCTAAGCACAGGAATGGATGAGGCATTTCTGTTAACCTCAGCCTCAACGAATCCTCTATCAACAGCTTGAGGTATTGTAAACTGCTCTCCTGTAACTGTGTTGGTATAAACTCCATTACTAAGATTTAAAAGACCCTTACTGACACCTTCAGATGCTGAAATTCTTTTACCAGATTTTGGTTCTAAAAGGGATAGTATTGTGTAAGTCTGGGTATCCTGTAGTGGTTCATGACCATTTACTGGAGATGTTTTGTCAACATGAATCAGACCTTGCTCTATAGCCCTTGATATATTCATGGTAGTACCATCCTCTTGTTTATAAGAGCCATGACTTTCATCAATTATACCCTTCTCAACAGCCTGTTTTATAGGAATAAATCTTGCTTGATCACTATCATAGACACTCTTTAACTCAGCAGACTTTGCCTTGTGTACATACTTCTTTGGCAGAGTATCTTCAAATATCCCACTTTTCCTTGAAGTTGGTTGTCCTTTGACATACCCTCTACTCATAGCTTCAGAGATTGGCATTTCTTCTCCTGTTTGACTATTTCTTATAGTTCCAGCTTGTAAATCTAAAATTCTTCTGTCTACAGCTTCTGCTATACTGAGCTCATCTTTAGTGACAGGATCAATTACTCCATTGATGTCAAAAGATTGGGTTTTAGTCATATACCTGTCCGATGATTTCTGAAACTGTTCTGAATATGACATGTTTGCATCAATTTCACTTCCAATGACATACTGCTGTTCTAATGCTTCTGGAATAGGTATTTCTTTCCCTGTTTGTTTGTTTTTAAACTTGCTTGTAGTTTCATCAATTATACCAGCTCTTATGGCTTCATGTAAAGAAAGTTTTTCGCCAGTAGAAGTGTCAAGGACAGTTGCTAACTTGATCTTTTTCTTCTCAGAGAATGTAACCTCTGCTTCAAAACCCTCTTTAGCAAGACCTTCTTTCATAGTTATACTGTCCACAACCTGACCTTGAATATAGCCAAACTGCACAGCATCCATAATACTTAATATTTCCCCGGTCTTTGGGTTTGTAAAGGTTCCATCATGGGGATTCAACAAACCTGTATCGAGAGCAGTACTTAGACTTACAATGGAATGGTTTCTAGGGTCAACTACTGCATTGACATGTATTCTGTCAGTTGTCTTAACTACTAAACTAGAGGCAGAATGTACATTTGGTATCACCTCTTGTAAATGGCCCTCCTGTATAAGTTTCTGTAGATTCAGATAGTTACCATCCTGATCTTTGAAATGACCAGTATTGTCCATTAATCCTAGTTTCATTGCTTCTTGAAGGTTCACAAACTTGCCACCAGGGGTTTGTAGTTTTGCAGAGTCTGGATTTATCTTACCATTGTCAATAGCGTTTTGAAGGGTCAGGTATCGGCCTGAATTTGGATCTTTAAACATTCCAGTCTCCATGTTCAAATATCCACTAGATACAGCTTCCATGAAATTCATTTTGTCAGAATCTTTAGCAGTAACTGATGTTAGTTCACGTATTTGAGTGACCTCTAATGTGTTTGAGCTCAAAACACTGAACTTAGTTGCTTCAATTGCTATTGGCTCTTCTGATTTATTTTTATCTTGTTGATCTGTTTCAATAAATTTTATTTTAGATTTCCTTTTAAGAGAATTCATATCAGTTAATCCCTCTTCATTATTTTTATCAGTAGTATCTGTCAAGGCTTTCATAGTTAAAAGTGGTGCTCCAATTAACGCAATAATTCCTTTCTTAGCTGCATCCTTAATTGACAGTTTTGAAAATGAACTTTGTATATATTCTCCAGTATCAGAATCAATTTTTCCTTTTCTTATAGCAGTTTCTAATGTATAAACTTTACCAGATTTAACATCATAAAGGGATGACTTAGGGTCAATATATCCTTTTGAAATTGCTTCTGATAATGTCATTTTTAAGCCAGTGTTTTTGTCAGTAAACACCCCTTCTTCCTCATCAAATGCCCCAGACTCAATTGCTTTCATTAGACTCATTGGACCACCTTCTGTGGGACTATCATCTGCAGGAGAGTCAACCAGGTGATCCCGTATTGAATCTAGACTAGGGAGACTTCTACCAGTTGAAGGCTCAGTAATTTCACTTTTACCAAGATCTAAGAAGCCTTGCTCAAGAGCTTGTGTAAATGACAGGTGTTTCACCTGATCAGCAGGTGCAACTTGGTGCACCATTATCTTCTTTTCATATTTTCTGTCAGGTTCAACATCAATATTATCAGTATTGTCCTCTGAGATCCACCCATACTGGATGGCAGAGGCAATTGACATGATTTCATTTGAGTATTCATTATAAAATGTACCAGCATTTTCATCAATTAATCCTAACCTCATTGCTTCTGAGAATGTTATGGGATTTGGTTTTTTCATAGGCTCTGTGATTGATGTTTTCAAATTTGCTTGTATTGTTGTATGAATTACCTTGTCTGTATTGACCACTTCCTGAAAATTGTCTGTTACAAATCCAGATTCAACTGTCCTAGTTATGTGTTTTCCAGGAGGGGGAATCAATCCTTCATGATAGGCCATTTCAATATTGTATTTTTCTTGGGTTCTTTTATTGATGATAGTACCAGTTTCTTGGTCAAGAATACCTTCCTCAATGGCTTGTTGCATTGTAATAACCTCAGCATTTTGCGGATTTATGATAAATGAATCTCTCAAATCAACTTCTTCTGAATTCAAAAATGTCAAAAATGTTTCAGATGAAAAGCTTTGCTGTTGTACTATTTCATTAAATGAAACTGATTTTGGCTTCTTTGGCTTATGAACAGATTGATTTTTATCTCTTTTAATGATAGAAGAAATTTTTGTCCTACTTTGTTCTTCACTCATTTCTTTCCTTTTATCTTGTGTATGTTTTATCATTTGATCTTTTGAAATTGGCTTTTGCTCTTTATATTCCTCAAACCTTCCACTAATCATTTTCAAAATCTTTGCAGTTTCTGAATCTATATATTTTCTTCTTTCGGCTTCATCAATTGTCATATTTTCTAATGTTGTTTTATCTTTAATTGTCCCTTCATCCCAATTAATAGATATGTCCCTATTTATGTCTTTTGATTTTTCTGCTAATTTTTCAACATGATCTGAATTCAAAATGCCTTTTCTGACAGCTTCACTCACAGTGAATTTTTCCCCAGTGTCAGTATTTGTTACAATTCCATCTAGCCAATTTATATGAATATTACTGGGTAGGTTTGAGGGTACTGAAAAAGTTTCTTCCGTTGTTTCCCTCGTTAGAGAAGTAGATGTTAGTACTTGATGGGGACCTTCTTCAGGCAGCTGTTAAAATAGACAATTTTGGAGGGCATGTTAAGAAATGAATTCATTCATTTCTCCAAAAGCACAATGTTTGTGTAGAAACATTATTCGGTATGTAATACTTCCACTCATTCAAAACCATTCACACCACCTTAATAGTATCATCTAATCATTGCCCAAGGTTAAAAACTTTTCTCATTCTCAACTCAAGATTTCTCGTATTTCAACTAGAGATTGAGGCCATAATTCTGTCATAATTCATGATATATGTATGATCATAAAAGATGAAATTAATAAGTTGTTATGAATAACAACTTATCAATATTATCTTTTATTTGCATACATTCATTAAAATTCTGGATTTGAGAAAATTCTTAGTTGTGAAAAGAAATAGTTTCATAGCCTCAGGCCCTGAGCTCCAGAGTAGAGGGAGGAAAAAACAAGCTTAAACTAAGTCTTCTTCAAAACCCTATGTTGTGGGTACTTTAAGGATCATCTACACAAGAAGATTCTAAGAAGTACCAACATCATGCAGTTTAGGAGGCTAGTAACAAATTGTTGTTGTTGTTCCAAAACCTTGTTTCTACAACAAGAATAAAGTTGTTACAATAGTTGCAATGTTTTGAAATTACACAGACAAAATGCTTGCATTTTCCATCTGGATCTCTTTTAATGAAAGAAAAGAATGACAAAATGCTTTTCCAAACAACTATATATTGATTCATTATCAAACAATCAATTTCTTATAATTCTCTTTCCACTCAATCTATAAAGTTAAACAGTATTAATTTTCAGAATATTTCTTCATAAGATGGAATCGTAATAAATTGCCCAATATATAGTTGTTTCAAAAAGCAAAGACTATTTTAAAATTGTCAACCCATAAACCTGTGAAAAGAAAAGATTAGGTTAAGAAACTAAATAATCTACAAAGAATACTCACCCAAGAGTCTTTGTCAAGCATATGGTAAACATCAGGTTCAGTGAAGGTCTGTGAGGGCTTTGATGGAACAATCACATCTCCTGATTTTGAGTATACTACAGTAGTAAGAGGACTCTGAGCTTGCACTTTCAAGGCTTTAGTCTGATTAAGGGTTTCCTCCCCATTGGTAGTTCCATTACTATGAAGATATTTTGAGTCAAAGAGTTGATCTCCTTTGTTCACAGAGACATTTCCAGTTAATGAAGTCCTTTTTGAAGAGTCATTAAAACTAGGTTTGGTTTCTGTCTTTTCCTTAATAGCATCATAAACAGCTTTCCCAGCTAGAACAGGAGCACCAACAACAGCTAATAGTCCTAATTTGATAGCTTCTTGTGGGGACATTTTCTTGCCACTCATCTTGTCTGTGATGGCACCTGTTCTCACATCTAATAGGCCTTTTCTCATGGCTATATCAAGTGGCACTACTTCTCCAGTGCTGGTGTCAAGTACCTTTGCTTCATCAGATTGAATATGCCCTTCTGTCAAAGCTTTATCTAATGGGACAGATTTTCCAGTTAAGGTATCATGTACAATACAAGCTTCTTTATCAAAAACGTTTTCAACTAGACCTTGTTGTATAGCTTGCATTAAAGCTGTTCTTTCCCCTGTGTAAGGATTTATCACCTCTGCAGTTACCCCATCAATCAAACCCTGTCTTATTGCAACTTCAAGTGGCATCTTTTCTCCACTTTGAGCATCATTCAAACAAACCATTTTGCCATCAATCAAACCCTGGGATAAGGCTTCGGCTATGCTATAGCTTCTCTTAGATTTTGGATCGGTAAACATTCCAGTAGAGTCATCATAAAGACCAACAGCAACAGTATCAATTAGATTTAGCGGCTTACTTTTACTTTTCTTTTGCTCAATATCTGGAATGACAGCAACCTTTTCAGCTTTTGCCTTTTTCTCATTCACTTTGCCACTAATTGGATCAATTATCTTCTTATCTAGACATTCTTTTAAAGTAAGTTCTCTTCCAGTAAGTAAGTCTTTCATAGCAGGTTTGTACATATCAAGAATTTCTTTATCTATTGCTTCGTTTACACTCACATATTTTCCTGTTTTTGGATCCCTTACTTTTCCACTTACAGGATCAATTATTCCAAGTCTCTGTGCTGATTTATACGATAAACCGTCAGAATATGACAGATCAGCAATGTCCATAGGAGAATCAGATCTTGAAGCAGAAGAAATACTTGGTTCTGATTCAACAACAGCTAGTTCCTTCTGCTGCCAAGTACGTATTCCCCTTTGATCACTCAAGTCAATTTTCCCATTTTGTTCTTTATTTTCAACAGAAGTTGTATAATTCAATACTTCATCAGGGAATACATTGTCATCCTTTTCCCTGGCCACATCAAACTTTTCCATTTTCATATCAACTTGTGGATCAAGGCCGTTCTCTGATGAGAGATGTCTCCTTTCTCTCTCTGATTCTCTACGCTGAGATTCTAAGCGCATTCTTTCAATTTCTTCTGCATCAGTTGCCTTAGACAGCTTAATAAATCCTCTCCTATGAGCATCCTCCAATGAAATGTTATCGATTGTACCAACATCAAAGTAAGTACCTTTTTCTAGATCAATGATTCCGTCCTTGACTGCCTTCACTAATGAAATTTCACTTCCATCCCTAGGATCAACCACTGATGAAATCTTTTTTACGGGGAAGGATAAATGACTTGCTTCAACACTGCTTTTCATTAGGTCTTCTGATTTAGATTTAGAAGTTACCTCTCCATGAATTAATCCTTTATCTAAGGCCACTTTCATTGGAGTTGTTTCTCTTGTCATTGGGTTAATATAAAGTCCACGTGATACATCAAGCACCCCATACAATACTGCTTCATCATAAGACATCATTTCCATAGTTCTTGGATCAATTACACTATTTATACTGAATGTTACAGTTTCAGTTGTAACTTCTTCTGTTAGATTAGAGTCAACAATATCTTCATCAACATCAATATGAATGCTCTCTGTGGAGCTTGAATCTGATCCTTCCAGAACTGCAGCTTGAGCAATCACTAGTTTTTTATCAATGGCATCATTTAATGGCATTACTTCCCCTGTTAATGGATTACAGTAGTGTTCCATAGAATGATCAAGGATACCTTCTTCAACAGCTTTGTTAACCGATATTGATTCCCCAGTTCTGGGATCCACAACAAATTTAACCATCAGTGTTGTAAGCTTTGTTGTAATGATTTTACTACCTTCTCCTTCCGCATTAGAAACAACTGACATCAGTTCAGCATCTATCAGTTTACGTTCAATAGCTTCAGGAATGGTTAGTTTTTCTCCTGTTTTCAAATTATGGTATATACCTTTGTGCTCATCTAATAGACCTTGTTTAATGGCATCAGCTACCTCAAGCCTCTCTCGAGTTACTGGATTGATAACACTTTTGAGTTGATATGTCTTTGTTTCATGTTTGAGATCCCCACCTGGCCTTTCAGTGCTCTCATCTATGAGAACAAAACCCTTGTCAACAGCTTCACTGATCTTCATACTAAGTCTTCTACCTCTAGCATCTACACCAGTATAAAGACCCTTTTCTAGATCAAGAATTTTATCTTTAACTGCCTGGCTGACTGTCATTCTTTGTCCAGTTTTAGGGTTTAGGACTCCAGTTATTGCAAAAGATTTTGTTTCCTTTACTACACTTGTTCCAGGCACAGGTTCAGAAGTTTCAATACCTCTAACAAAGCCTCTAGAAAGAGCACTCTCAATTGACATCTTTTCATCTGTAATTGGGTGAATGAAGGTCCCTTGTTGCATATCCAATAGTCCTCTGTGTATAGCCTCTGACACTCCAATTTCTCTCTTTGTTCTCGGATCAACAACAGACTTAACTTGAAAGTGTTTTGTTTCTGCAACAACTGTTTCAGCAATTTGTGGCTTGGTAACTATGGTATGTTTAAATGAATAATCACCAGCTTTCTTCATAACTTTAGATTCAACTGTTGCTTGACCTTTGGTATTTAGTTCATGGTGTATTACTGGATTATCTTTAATCTCTTTTCTCCATCTTTCAATATCAGAAACATCAGTTTTCTGGCCTTTTTCTAGGACATCAGATGGCCATTCTGAAGATAATCTTAAAAGCCCTCGTTCAATTGCAGTCTGAACAGGCATAGATGATCCTGTATTTGGATCACGGAATGTTCCCGTTTCTTCACTAAGTAGTCCTTGTGCTATGGCATCTGCTATTGAAATAGAATGAAGGCCTGCTTCAGTTTGTCCAGGTTGTAGTCTGGTTGTAATTGTTGTATGAACAATTACAGGACTTAGAGTTTCTAGTACAATCTGAGCATCCTCTGTTGAAATGATTCCTTGTTTAGTTGCTTGTTGCAGTTTTAACAGTTTCCTTGTATTGGGGTCTCTTATTTCTGCTTTATCTGGGACAATAATACCAATTTGAATAGCTTTTAGTATTGAAATGTGTCTACCACTAGAATCTTTAACTGAAATTTCCTTCAACAAAATGTCTGAGGTATCTTTGTCGACAAATCCTTGCCCTGAAGCAGCTTTCAAAAGAATCCTTTTTCCAGAAGAAGTATCAACGAAATCTCCATTACTAGTTATAATTCCTTGTCTGATAGCCTGATGGACAGTAAGAATTTTACCAGTTCTAGTATCTCGCACACTTAGTTTTCCAAATGACAATTCCTCTTGTACAAGTTTAATATTTCCAGCATCAACACTGTCTAAGATTGATTCTCTATTAGCACCTCTATATGGATGTACACATCCTTCGTTGTCTAACAAACCTACAGATATCGCCTCCATTATGTTCAATGTCTCACCAGTATTTGAATCAACAATACACTTACAGTCTGCATCAAGGACACCACTGTTTAATGCTTCAGAAAATGATATCACTCTACCTGTTTGAACATCAATTACTTGCCCATTTTCAAGAATTGATCCATCCTTAACAGCATTTGATAACACAAATGGTTTGTTGACTAATCTTCTTTGATAAGCATCATCAAGAGGAAGTCTTTGACCACTAGAAGTATCACAGTACATTCCTGATTCTGGATCTATTACACCACTTGATACTGCATCAATTAATGTCATCCATTTTCCAGATTTGCTTTCCTTGATTTCTTTCCTGGCAGGGTTCACTAAACCCTTTTCGACTGCTTCAAGTACTGACATTTCAGCTCCAGTTATTGGATCTAGCACTTTTCCAGTCTTTGGAATGTAAAGTCCCAATTCAACAACATCACCAAGACTTAGTCTAGTTGTATTGTTTGAGAATTCTTCATTACTATATATAGCTTGAGACTGAGTTATGAAAGTCACAGTTACACCATCTCCAGATATTTTTCGAGCATTTTCTTGAGATATTAAACCTCGAAACACTGCCTCACTTAGAGATATGAACTGACCTGATGATGAATCCTTCACAGTTAAATTACTAGGATTAAATATATCCTTTTGAATGGCCTCTATTAAAGTACATTCCTTTCCAGAAAACGGATCACTTAATCCACATCTATGACTTAACTGTTTCTGTAACTCATTTGAGATGTATTTATTTGTCACAGCTTGAGGAAGATTCATTTTTCTATTGGTCCTTTGATCAACAATTGTTCCTGCTTTCACATTTAGAACACCTGATTTGATGGCATCTACTAAATTCAATTTGCGTCCAGTTCTAGCGTTTAAGATAGCAGGTGTTTGCAAATAGGATCCTTTTGGCGATAAGCACCCTTGCTTCACAGTTATTAAGATTTGTCCAGTTTGACATATAGACTGAAGCTCGTTTTCATTCAAACTTGATAGGCTTGTCATGCTGGCAACTTTTTGTTTTAATTGTTCAGAAGACACGGGTGAGGCTTTCATTCTCCACTTAGTCGGTGAGCTAGATACCATTGTCGCGGATACTTGAACTGTACTTGGCAACTGAGCTGTTAATTCATGTTGTTTAGTATTGATTGCTGTTTGACTTCCAAACTCCTGTCCTGCTCTACCCATAGCTTGTAGACCCCCATAACCTTCATAATCTTCTAGCTGCTGAAAATATTCCTGCATGTCTTCATCAACCAGTAGTGATGATCTTTTTGTCAACTCTGCTCGGAATGTTCTAAGTAAAGGCATTCTTTCAGTGACCAGCATAGGGAACTGAAAATAGAAGGATTAAGCATAGTCAGTCAATGAACAAAGTGTTTTTCACTTGTCAAAAAGGAGCACCTTCTCAAATTAAATAAGTCCCTTTATTATTGATAATTCAAATCAATTACTACCTTCACAGTATCATGCTAGAAATGTCATGATTTTACAGGCGACTTTCTATGTTCATATAAGTTTTATTTGTCATAATCAATCAGATTAAGTTTTCCTTCAATGAAGTAAGATAAAGAGTCATCTTATTTTAGTCTAAATCATCTTCTTAAGACTTCAAATCCAGCAGAAAATCTTTAAATTCTTTTTGCTCTATTCAAAAAAGCATTTATCAAATGAATTAACAAACCTGTATGTCAATGTTTGATTCAGCAAAGACATCCTTAATTTTCTTCAATCGATTGTTTGCCCAAAGTACTTGGTCTATATACTGTCGATTCAGAGAGTCTAATTCTGTTTTAATTGTTTCAGCTCCCTCAGTCCTTCTTGACCGTTTCTGGAGAGCGGGACCTATCCCAGAATCTTGACTCTGTAACTTGTCTTTAAACTGTGCCAGCTTTTTCTCTAATATCTGGAAATACAAAATGCTTCCATTTGAAACCAATTGTCAAACCATTTCAGAGGTTTAAAGTGAAATATGTTGCAGATGACATTTTTAAAACTACACTGAATACATTTTTACCCTTTTTTCTGCTGAATTTAAATTTTGTTTCGAACAAATTGTCAATTTATGGGACATTTTAAATAGCCTGGCTCAAGTTTTCCCACAATTATTAAGTAGTAACATGTAGTGTAGGCTAAGATCATACTTTGAATTTGTAGCAATTTTGCCAAGATTTTTTTTATTTAGCATAAGGAGGGTTAACAAACAAGTCATAACTCTGAACAAAATCAATGTTATTGACAATGGAATTGACAATATTGAATAACTACTACTTTATCAATAATATTGTCAATTGATTGATATTGCAAATAGTGTAATTGGTTTTATAATATTTATTATCAATAATATTGCTATTTTTGTGCAGCCTAATAATGGATCACCCTGGCTCACTCAATACAGATTTAGTTGATATCAATTCATTAGTGTCCTAGATTGATTGATTGAATGGAGTTTTACGCCACTTTCAACAATATTTCAGTAATATCGCGGCGGCTGGAGCACCTAACAATGGTTTCCTGGTATTTCTCTCACCAGTACAACCACCACATCTTTTCCTAGCCTCCAGCTACTATCTCACATAGGTCTACGATTATCAACCCATTGGAGAGAGACAAATAGTCGGAAAGAATGAGTGCCGCCGTCGGGGATCGAACCCCTGAACTTAGTGTCCTAGAAAATGCTTTTCAAAGTTTCTACTATATAACTTATATAGAAATGACTTCTGACTATTAAAGACATAATTTTCATCTTATTACAGTTATTTTTAGCAGCGTCATAAAGGGTAACTAGAAGATATCTGAAGTAAAATTAAGTTGATGTCCTCCCAATAGGTACCGAGAAAAATACATTTTTCACTATATATTGAATTAGCCACACCCATTTAAGCCATGATTTTCAACAGATTACATTATTTGAAGGAATCTGATAGAGGGACATCCAAGGATCATTCCATTAAATTTGCTAGAAATCCATCACATAGTTTCTGAGTCGACTTTAAGAGTAAAAGTTAATGGATAGACACAGAATTACCACAATTTCATATTTTATCAACCTTCAATATTAACCATATACAATTAGAATTGATATGAAATGGACTAATACCATGCCTCCCCCCCATACAAACATTAAAAAGAATTTGTCCAAAATAAAGTGCCATCATTTTAGGATGTATTTCCTACTAATACAATAGATGGAGTCTTTCTTTAAAGTTTGAATAAAATCTCTCCTTGGTTGTTGAGAAATTGAGTGGAAAAGTCCCTAACTCTGTACAAATTTGATGGACTGTTAACAAAATAGGACAGCACTCTGCTTGAAACTGATCACATCTGTGAAATTGAATGAAATATGTCCATTGATTGCTGAGACATTGAAGGGACATGAAAAATCCCCACATTGACAAGAGACATAATGACTTCAACGTATCCTCCAAACAAAGGTGTTATACTTTTTTTTTTTTTTTTTTTTTTTTTTGGGGGGGGTGGGGGGGGGGGGGGTGTCTCAATATAATCTATCTAAGAGATTGATAATATTTTAACTTGAATACGGTATTGTGTTTGTATTCAATCAACAATTCAAACCAGAGCTGTTTGAGCAGCTGATTTGCTCCACAGGCCTGAATCGGCTGATATGATAAGAAACTCAGTGAATGAATCAATTAATTAATTGATTAATTCTAATTGCAAGTAAATAATTGTTTATAAGTGTCATAAGTGAAAAATTCAAGATTGATGAATTACATAGAGAAAATTGACCTCCGCCTGTCAAATACATATTTCTTAAATCCAATCACAGTAATTTTGTGCAGCCTGATTATGGGTCACCAAAGGAACATTCCAGTGAAATTCGTTTGATCTGAGAAAATTAATTCCAAAGTTTCCACTAGGTAACATGTATATAGAAATGACATCCACCTGTCAAATACATATTTTTCGTCTGATCACAATAATCTTTTTACGACTGATAAGGATCAATAAAGGATCATTTCAGTAAATTTTGGTTGATATCCATCAGTAAATATCTGAGAAAAAGATTTCTTAGGTTTCCCTAGATTTCTAGAGTTTCCCTATGTAACATATATATAGAAATGACGTCCAACCCCAAAATATATATTTTCCATCTGATCACAATAATCTTTTTAAGACTGGTAAAGGATCAAATAAAATATCATTCTTGTGAAATTTGGTTGATATCCATCAGTTAGATTCTAAGAAAATGAGTTTCAAAATTTCCACTATATAACAAATAGAGAAATGACCTCCGTCCATAAAAGACATATTTTTCATCTGGTCACTTTTGATTTGACTGAAAAAGGATATCCAAAGATCATTAATTTAATTGGCTTCCATCCATTAGGTTCTGAGAACTAGAGGGGCTTGAGCGCCTGATTCTCTCCACAGGCCTGAATATCATGATAATGAGGATGATGAGGCTATTTAAACAAGGAACATTCCAGTGAAATTTCTTTGAAATCCAAAAATAAAAATTTCAAGACTACCAGAATGTTACTGCACATTATACTGGTACTTTGTCCACAAAATTTTGATTGTAGATCTTTCTTTCCGCTTTTCATTAAACACAACTATAAGGATGTTACTTCACAGTAATTGTTTGTCATCAAAACAAAATTCTAACTAATTATAATAAGAAGTGAAATATTAAATCCAATATATTTATTCTATTCTGCCCAATGCCTTAGAGTGCAGTCAACTTAGCCCTTTCTTCCCCACTCTGAGCCTCAGTTTTTATACCACTTGTCCTCTTTGTGCAGAGTCACCCTTAGTTCAACTAAACTGACCAATTCTCAGGGGATATTTCAAGCCCCCTATTTCACCTAATGTTTCTACACATTTGGATTCCAACAAAGCTTAACTTCCTTCTAACCTACAATCTTTACACCTACACCTATTAAATTGAATGAGTCAAACAAAATTCATCATTTAGGTGATACCAAAAGGGTGATCAAATATTCACTTTACATTTTGAAATGTCCTCTGCCAATAACAAACATGCTATTCATCTAATCAAATATTTTTTGCAGCCTGATACAACTTCACAGAAATAAAATTCCCATGATATTTGGTTGAAATCCATCTGTTTAAACATTGAAAAAAGTTTGTTTTACCCTATATTGGATATTACACCATTTAACATATCTAAAGAAATGACCTACGCCCATAAAATACATATTTTTCATCTTATCACAATAATGTTTTGTAGGCTGATAAAGGATCACTAAAGAATCAGTCATGTGAAGTTTGGTTTATATCCATCAATTAGTTTCTGAGAAAAGCCACCTATTACCATATATGGAAATTAGTCAAGCCTACTACAACCATGATTATCAATCAATTAAAAATCTTTGAAGGAATCTGAAAGAGGGTCACTCAAGGTACATTCCTGTGAAATTTGAATAGAATCCATGCAGTACTTTATGAGGAGAAGATTTTTAAAGTCGGATGGACACACTGACTACAGACACCCCACCATGACAATAGCCCGCTGGCCAGTGGAGCTAAAAACCACTTTTTACCATATTTGGAAATTAGCCACATCCATTTAATCCATGTTTATTTCTTGAACAACTTTGAAACAGGATCACCCTAGGATCATTCTTGTGAAGTTTGGTTAAGAATACTTTGGGCAAAAATTCTATACAGGCCCTTCACCCATTTTTTTTCAAAGATCAGTCCTATTTTTAAAAGGAAGCTTTCTTAACACCCTACAATCATCCGTTAATCCATTAATATTTGTGAACTTAATCACATGAAGAAGAAAATCCATAAGGCCCCGTTTCATGTATTTTCCAACAGATCTAATAGTTCACGAAATTATTGATGGGCTCTTGTATTTTGAGTACAGTCAAATAAAGCCCATTTTCCTATCTGACAAAAAGAAAATTCCTTATGACCCAACAATCATCATGTGATACTTTCAAGTAAATCTGACTATATTTTTTAACTCTATTGCATGAATGAGAATATTTTGAGTGAAAATCCATAAGGCCCCTTTTCCGGTGGTTTCAAATGGATCAGGCCTATTTTCTAAAGTAACCTTTCTTGTGGCTTACAAGCATCACATTTTATTGTCTCAATATTTACCGGCAAATTGGAACTATGCCATCACTATAGCTTTTCTGACCTTTGGTCAGAATGAAAGCTTTCTTTTACATCATACATTAATTTCTTGAAGCCATCTGATTTAAAGTCATCCAAGAATCATTCTATTTAATTAAGGTTGAACACTTAAGATGTGTTTGTGAAACACAAATTCCCCTGTAACAGCATTTTTTTTTCAAAATGTTGATCATGACAGATGACTTGAAACCTTGAAATATGACCTTGATACCTAGTGATGCACATCACTGAGATCTCTAATCATTCAAATTATGAAAAAGGTATCTAATATAGCCTTGAATGAACTAAACAGTTTTAACGTAAAGTTTTTAAGAAGTTTGAACTTGATAGATGACCTTGACCTTGTCACGTAACCTTGACTTTGATATCTACAGATGCAAATTATTGAGCTCTATCATCATGCCAAATATGAGGCTTGAACCTTAAAAAGGCTTGAAGATATTGGCAATTTAAAGTTATATGGTTAAGTTTTTGAGTTATTTGACCTTGACAGATGGCCTTGACCTTGTCACATGACTGACTTTGTTATCAGCAGATGCGAGTAATTGGGATCTATCATCATGCCAAATATGACGCTTTTATCTTGAATAGCCTTGAAATTATTGTCAATTTAAGGTTTTTGGTTAAGTTTTTGAGTTATTTGACCTTAACAGATGACCTTGACCTTGTCAAATGACATTGACTTCAGTATCAGCAGATGTGCACTACTGAGATCTATCATCATGCCAAATATGAGGCTTCTATCTTAAATAGGCTTGAAAATATTGGAAATGTTAAGGAGTTTTTTGTTAAGTTTTGCAGACTGACGGATGGACAGACAGATGGACAATGGTTAAACAATTTGCCCAGCGATCTTTTGATGTGGGGGCATAAAAATTATGCAAGTTATTTAGTCTTGAAGCAGGGGAACCGAACTAATCTTATTTACCAGTGGGGTTGAAGCAAAGATATCAACCTTTGGTAAGAGTACAATCCAAATTATTTAAACATGCAAACAATATTTGAAACATGCAGCATAATGTGGACTTGAAGAAAATCAACAAGAGGGCCAGGCCAGAAAGGCCACAGAACGCTCATGATTTTCAAAATTTCAAGTATATAACATTTTGAGAAATGACCTCTGTGCATAAAAGACATAATTTTCATGTGCTCTTAATAATTTTTTAAAGACTGAAAAAGGTTCACTAAAGGATCATTCCAGCAAAATTTAGTTGATATCCATCACATTGGTCCTGAGAAAATGAAATTCAAACTTTCTACTATATAAGTTACATAATTAATTTGTTAAATTCTGAAAAAGTCACAATTTACCATATATGGAAATTAGCAATGCCTATTTAAGCCTCATTTTTCATTGGATAAGAAACCCTTGAACAGCTTGGAAATATGGTCACCCAAGGGTCATTCCTGTGAAGTTCGGTTATAACTTTTTCAGAAGTTTTAGAGAAGAAGATTTCTAAAGAAAAAGTTAATTACCAGACGGACAGATGCACATACTACGGACACAGGGCTATGACAATAGCCCTAGCGGCCTTTGGCCAGTGGAGCTAAAAAGTTTGGATTAATATTTACATACTAGATAATTAATCATGCATAATTCCAGTGGGCTTTTTTTCCAATTTAAAGGGGTAAGCACAAAAATATTGTAAAAGCTTATGTCAATATAGGAACCTAAAAAAACATCTTCTTGGACCCTCAATATGCATTAGCAAATGCCTAGATTTTTTTCAATTCTTTGTTTCTATTATCAAATCAATTTATCAGTTTCTATGGATATTATTAATAACTAAATTAAATAAGGTAAGATGATTAGTTGTTATACAAATAAAAAGCCATGCCTTTACACCACAAACCATGCATCATGCAAAACATGCAAAATAAATAATCATTAGTTCTATCTACTGACTTCATTTGCCATTAACAAATTTTGGCCAAATTTTTATGAGACTCTACCAAAGTTATTATCATAAGTTAGTTTCTTTCCCTTCTTTTCTATTTACATTATTTTTCATATGAGTTCTTGCAAAATTCAATTTAAAATATATTTTAAGCAAAGCAGCTTTTGAATTTTAAAAATTTAATGCAATATGTGTTCAGATTTAATGTTATTCAGGATATAGATCAAGCAGAAATATACTAAACTCTAAATGTGTGCAAATTAGTCAATTATTGATTTTTTTCAACAATAGCTGAACCTTATTTGGTTTACACTGCTGTGTACTTAACTGGAAGTTTCAAAAGCTTATAGCCAAACTATGACATTTTTGCTGTGTTATTTTGCTAGTGATATGATGAACATGACAAGTACTTACACAGTATAGACAATGTCCAGGCTCAGAAGCAAGCAACCATTGTGTGTGACACAAAGACCCGTCATATCCCTCGTAAAGGCAGGCTGGGGGTAAGTTATACAGGCAGCAGGCAGAAGTCATTTAAATGGAAGTGCTAAATAAAACTGACTATAAACTGGGTAGAAACAAATAACAGTGAGAAGCAAGGATTCATAAAACATTATAACCCTTCAGTCAATATAATACAATACAAATATAATTTCATAAATATACCAAAATCATGCTCCATGTGTGCTATACAAATGTATTTGGTATAATTCTCAAAATTATCATATTCTTATAATCATAAAAATAATTTTACAGACTTCAAGCTATACTAATGCATTAATTTCAGAATAATTTGATACTGCATGCATTTGAACCAAATAAACAATTGCATTTTCAAGAAATAATTTCAAACATTTCAAGACAAAAGGGTTATTAAAACAATCAAATATGCTTCAAGAAAAGCTGGGGTTCCGAATGACAACAGGGAAAAAAGTGGGCTGCAAGCAAAAGTCAGCAACAAAAAACAACTTGCTATTCTCCAGATTATCCCGTATTTCCTCTTATAATACCATCCTCCCTAAAAGTAGCACCCCTCAATCTTTTACTGAGAAAACAAACTTCAATTGACTACATCTTAAGAACTTTTTCAGACTTCTTCTCTAATTTGAGGTTAATTTCCTCTACACAATCATTTATATGATTGTTTAGAGGAAATTCACCTCAAATTAAAGGGGAAAAGGGCCTTTAAGATTTAATGATTCTTTTTAATGAGAAAATGCATACCAAATAAAAGCTACCCGACCATGTTGTATAGCTCCTGGAGGCATTTATTAGAAGAAATATGGTACACTATACTGTCATTCACCTATCCTGAATTATTTGAACAAGTTACAAAAAGTTATTACTCATAAATTGCAGGTGAACAGCAAATTTCTAATTGAATGTACCTAATTTAAAATATTAATATTTTTTTCTATTTATGAAAAAGCTAAAATTGCTACAAAAATCTTCATGAAGTTATTACAAAAAAGTGAAATCCATCACTTCAGATAATTGATATGTTAAATAACATTTGGGTACAGACAATTGTGTTAGTTTTTGTACAACTGTGGGAATAAAACTAAAAACTATATATTAGTATCAAATTTGGAAGGATTCATCTAAACTAAATGCATTTTTCCTTTCTGCAAATGATTTCTATCAACTAATGTGTTGTTGGGGGGATTGTGCTATGTTACATAACTAAAAGTAAGCACTAGACATTTATCCATAGAAACTGTATTCTATAAATCACAATGTTTTATGTAAACAACTTTCAATTATCTGTCAAAAACAAATTGTGTTTATGAAACATATAATGGCTCTAAACATTTTTTTTTTTTTTTAGGGGGGGGGGGAATATGAACTAAGTAGTTGATCTTAAAATGATCATGCCACTTTTACATTGGGGTATTTAGGTTTTCAAATTTAAATATTTCATTTTTCCATACTAAATCCCTATTTTGTTAGTACTCATTTGAAAAGTCTCATCAAGACGATTCAAATGAGTACCCACAACATAGGGTTCCATTTGGAAATTGAAATTTTAGAGTGGCTTTACCCCCTCTTATCTGGACCCCTAATTGTCCATAACATATATTGGCATCACTATTTATCAGTTACATAAAAAGAAATTTAATCACATTCTAAGCACTGACAAGAGGGACAAGAGTAAAATGTTATGTTTTAAACTCATTGCGAGGGCAAACAAATTAAACATTTTCAACTAAACGCACAATCTTTCATAAACTTAACCACAACAAAGCTCTTTCAAAAAGCTGATCTGCTCTCTTGGCAACTAAAACAGTACTTGGTCTTCTTTTAAAAAGCACAAAAATTGCAAATCCTCACTAAGTCAAGCAGCTAAAAAAAATAGCGATTCTCAACATACACCAACAATTCAGCATACAAAAACAAAGTAAATGAAATATCAAACTAATTAAAGTAAACTTATAACCTTTGCTTAATGAAGTCATTATTTAAGCAACTTGTCCAAAGTGACTTCTTAATGCAAACAAAATGTTTCAGTATGACTCAAAAGAACTTTTGTACAATATCGCTCACCTAGATTTTCATCTGAGCAAAGAGCAAGAAATCAAACTTCAAAGCTGGCTTCACATATGACAACAAGACTAATGTAACTTGTTAAGACTGAATGCAGAAATGATTGTTCATAAAGTCCAACTTTGGACTTGACCTATTTACATTTTTTACCAAAGAGCCTCAAGGATGTAAATCAAGGGGTAAGTGCAATACTATTGTAAGTGTCTACATTTTAATAGGCACTTACAAAAGAGTTGTGCTGCCCCTCAAAATGAAGACATTGTCATCTATTTTCCTGTGTTTCTTGGAAGAATATTTCCATTTTTAGAAGATCTGCCCTTATATGACCTGACAAACATTAGGTAAATGAGATTTAGTAAAAATTGTTGCTCCTTAATTGCCTTTCTGAGATTTTTCAATGGGACTTTCTTTTTCTGATATATGGATTCATCCTAGTGGCCTTATTGATTCAGCATTGATTCGGACCAATTACTTTGAGATTGAGCTGAATTAACTCAACCCCCATAAGCATAAATAAAGAAATTGTCATTAAAAACCATTTATTGAATTTTCAGAATGGAACATTCTCAATTTTAATACAGTTAAGTCCAACGTTCATTAAACCATGAGACCCATTTGCAATGCTTCGAGTAAAAATGTTAAAATTGTTCATGCCACAAGACTCGCTGCAGACATTCAATGCTCACAAGAGCTCACAATAAGCAATTCATGCTCATGTCAGCTTGTCTTTTATCTATCTTTACTAAAATTTCATTGAAGCTTTCATAGTTATCCTGCTTGCAAAAAATTTGAAAATTTGGACAAGTCTTAAATCATTTTGTTCCTAATGATACGACAAGAAGCTTAGCTATCTATTCAGAAAGAAGAGGGCCAGGGTAAACATACCTCACATGATTATAACATAAGTACAGAAGAAAGAAGAGCTTATAATCGTGATACAATAACAGTTTGTCCACATTATACCTTGGTGATAGTTCAAGAAATCAGATAATTGTACAATATAAATCTGACTATATTCATGTTCAATATAGAGATGTACAAGAAGAAATACATTCAGATACTGTTCGATGCCATCAGAATTACATACCTTTGCTTCACGAATAAACTGTCCACCATGGCGATTGGCATTCTCAATCTGATGTTGGTGTTCACCCAGTGAGTTGTAGATGGCCTGTAAGCAATGAGGAAATATATGAACCCACTCCTATTTTTAAAAATTTCAATCTGGTCTGATTTTGAAAACAACGCCAAAACGAGAAAACATTTAAAAATTCGTGTAATTTGGAATAGAATAATCATATGTGGTGGAAAATTTTGTTGAAAAAGAAGAAATTGCTTGTCAAAGCATTTTTTTCTTTCGCCGCAATATTCTTATCAAGTACAACTATCATACACACAAAATTTCAGAACAGTACAGGAATGTATCAACCAATATCCTGGTCTATTTTTTAACCCTTTCCTGTTTTACAAAATTTTGGACCTGTCCAAATTCAAAGATTTTGCAGACAAAAATTTAAAGTGGGTTTAATTTGAAAAATGACCATGCAGTAGGGTAGCAAATAGTGTGGAAAAAGAAGAAATTACTTGTCAGAAGCAATTTCTCCTTTTTTCACAATGTTTTCTCAATCATAAAATCACAGGCACGTAAAAAGCAGGGATTAAACAGCAAAGGGTTAAGACAAGTATGCAGTGCAGACTTATGTCAGACAGCATAACTGTCTCCCTTTGTCAGAAATTTTGCTAACGGCAGGATCGGCAAAAATACTTAAATATTTCTTTCTCAATTTTTAAGGTTTCAGACTGCTCAAAATTGAAAAAAAAAAATTAAAAAAAATAGGAAAACAATAAGAACTGCCCTGTTCTCAGGATGTTAAAATGGTGCAAATTGTTTGCTAATTTTACTCTGCTTTGCATGTTTACTTGCGTGCAAAGGGGGAAAAATTGGCCAACGGTTAGCCCCATCTTGACATCCTGAACGCAGGACAGGATTAAATTTGAAGAAAAACCTATCTACAATTGTAGTAAATTCTTTATAATTCACATGTGTGATTTTGTAGGGGTTGGTGTATTTGTTCATCACTCACCATGGTTGGTTGAACCAGTTTCTTGGCATCTTCAATGTCGGATGTAACTGGAGGTTGTGCATTAATCTTGTTCTGTGTTTCAGCGACAAACTGTTGTTCTGCGGCATAACCGTTGGTGTATTGTGTAAGGGACTCCATGCCTCCTTGTACACTTTGTAATCTGGTATAATAAAGCAATAATGTATTTCAAGGTCTTCAAGGATACTGGTTGGAGACCACTTCTCACCGCGAACCAGTTCTTTTCAACTGACTATTTTGCCAGTAAAGACGCAATATACATTTTCAACAAATTATTTTCTGAAAAGAAATTGTTGTCAGCATAAATAGTAATTTAGAAGGGTTTCCTCTCTGTCTTTACTGTGAACAGGGGTGGTTGGCAAGAACTGGTACTTGGTGAGAATTGGTCTTTAACCAGTACCCCAAACTTGACAGAACTTGTCGCAATTCAATTTGAAAGGATAAGTGCAATAATTTTGTAAGTACTTTTTTTTTCAGGCATTTTCAATGCATCTTTGCATTGACCTCTCAATTAATTCTTGACCTTTCATAAAATTGATATGACCTTGCAATCTGAAGTTTTGAATGTACCTATGATATAAATCTAAGTATCAAACTTAAGTATTTCAAATGAGGTTAGAAGCGCAATAGTACACAATATTTCCTTTTGTAATTTAATCTTACATTTCTTTAATCAACAGGTTGGTGCAAAGAGATGCAACACTATTGTAAGTGCCTATATATTTACAGGCACTTACAATAGATTGCACTGACCCCATTGGCTTGCTTTTATAGGCTTTAGTTGCATTATTTTTGTGAGTGGCTTAAACATGGTTACAACAGCTTCATGAAGCTGTTTTTATGACAAGTAGGCCACCTACCAGTAATTTTCATTTCATTTGAAGTACCCAACCATATATTGATGGCCCAGTGCGAAACAGTTGTAACTGCCTACTAACACATAGGCAGCTACCACTGTTTCATCCTGATCAAAATAATATTGAATTTTTTTAGAAAACATTGCTCTGTACACTGAAAAGGTACAGGTGATCTTTCAGAACTGGGACCTCAAATTATAATTTAAGGTAGTGGACCCGTTCTGCAACGTTTTAGAAGTAATGAGCTTTAACTGAGGTTTCCAAATGATTTTCATTAGGAAACCTCGGTGAATATTATGAAAGAAAATGTGGTCCAAAATGTTACAGACTATTACAATCCAACCATCTTAATATCAGTTATATTCATCTCCATTTGTGCATTCTAATTTGCTTAAATATGGCTTCATTCCCATATTAAAACAATATTGAATTTGCAACTATTTTGTAATATTCTGCGCAAAATAGTCCAAACTGTCATATTACAGAGAAATCTTTACATTTTTGCTTAATGAAATTCAATTACAAGAGATGAAGAAGGTATTTTTTCATTTCAACCAAGTCAAATTAGTCTTACATCATTTTTGATTTGATGGACAAGTCTTAATTAAGTACACAATATAGACAGTAACACTAACCTATTATTAACTTGTTCTTTCACATTTTTCCACCTGTTTGTGAGATCCTCTACCCGCTTTTCAAGGTCCTCTAAGTCATGATGTCTCGACGTTCCTGGTCTACTCTTTTCGATCACTTCCCGTAATGTCTGCACATCCGATGTGAGGAAATCTAGGGTGGGTTCTTTGGAGTCGAGTGTATTGAGGATGGACTGCAATGGAGTAAAATGGTGAGATTAAAAAGAGGATAATTGTTTGTTTCAGTTTAAGATCAATTCCACTTTCATTGAATGAACAACAAAAGTTATATTTTCACTAGTGGCAGAGCCACAAGTGAAAATATAGCTTTTGTTGTTCAAGAATCAAAAGATTAATCATCGATCTTAAATGAAACCTAAAGTAGGGTTCTTTGGAGTCAAGTGTATTGAGGATTGACTGTGAAGGATAATAAATAGAGGATGTTGAATGAGTGGTCATAATATGCAAAATTTATTACAGAATAAATTATTAATAGTACCTGTTTTAAATGACGAGTTTAATAATTTTAGCATTTTTGGAACACAAATATTGTATTCTATTGATAACATGGCACAATTTTTTACAAAAAATCGATGCAATTCTTGATATTCACGATTTAAATTTTCCACTATTTGTAACATGATTTCATCAAAAGCAGAATGATGTTATTTTTCACAGAAACAAAATAGAATTGCTATATGCTCATAGCTTATTTGCATATCTATTTCACTAGTATAAAAATACTTGTGTAATAACAAAAATATTCAATGGGGTTATTTCACTTCTGAAACTAATGTTTTGTTATAGAGTAAGATCACAATCTTTTTAATACTTTAAATGTCTTCTTAGTTTAAAATCGATTACTGTAAGAGAACAGGGGGGAATTCTAGGTTCAGTTGTACAAGGATAATATTCTTTCCTATTTTTCACACAAGACTGGTCAAAGAGGTTGCTTTTGTCTGTTTGTATGGATGGGGTGTTTCAAAATTTTAGACATATTGTATTGGCTGCATCAGCTTACAATGGATTCCTGATATTTCCCACATCAATACTATAATCACATCCTTTCCTAGCCTCCAGCTGTTATTCCACATAGGTCTACGATTATCAACCCATTGGTTGAAAAAAAGAGTCGTGGTGGTTGTAGAAAACAATGAAAATTGAAAAGAAAATATTGCAGTGAAAAAATTGCTTATTACAAGCAATAACTTCTTTCCACAGAATTTTCCTCAAGAATAAAATCTTTTGGATGTACAGAAAATGGTTCATCAAAACAGGAAATCTTACCTTAAGTTCATTCATTTGACTTCTAAGCATGGTAGGATCAGAGGACATATTATCCTGGTCTCCAAGAGCTACCTCCTGATCTGATATAAAACTCTGTAGATCATCCAGTCTGTTGAGTATTGACCCCAGAGTTCGCAACCTGAAACAATTAATAATGATTTCTCAATATGTTTTAGAACTATGAGAGCTATTTTCATTCTCTATATTAATGATGATTGCATCGTTTGTTCTGAATTCAACACTGAATCATGAGACAAAGTTTACTAGTTCATGTACTGTAAATTGTGTCTTTTCTGTGTTGTGTCTGTTTATTTTTGTATCTTTGGGGTAGAAAAGGTTTTAGAAATTAAAATATTTTGTTCTTTATTTCTTTGTGATACAAAATTGAGCAATCAATAATTTATACCTATTACCAATAATAAATTCTTGCTTATAAAGCAGTGACCCAATCAACATTACTTTTTGGTGAAGTTGAGTGCAAGACTGAAGCTTCAAAACAACATGTCAAACATATCCATGTAACAATTGGGAGTACTGGATTCAACAGAAGATAAATAGAACAACAGAATAGATAGAAGACAATATACATTTCAGCATACGAGTGTCGTGGTTTTTATCTGTGTCCATTTATTATGGATTAATATGATGTGATATTGTACTTTAGAAAATATTTTGGAAAAAGAAGAAATTGCTTGAAAAAAGCAATTTCTCCTTTTCCCACAAAATTTTCTATCATACATTATCCTTTCTTTTCAACAAACACCCACTTTTCATTGTATTTGTCCACCTGTTCCAAATTGGACTAGTCCAAATTTTCAAAAAACTTGAGAGGTTTAAGACATTATACCTTTCAGCATATGAGTGTCCAGTGGTAATCATCTGCGTCCATTTATCATCAATAAAGTTGATTTTAGCGTCAGCCTGAGGACTTCTAGCACCTAGCTGGTTATAGGTAAGACGTACATGCTCTACTGAACCTTCTTGATTCTGCAACGCTTTCTCCCAGTCCTGAAACATAATCAAGGCTAATTTTGAAAAACAAAATTCTTGATTGAATTAGAATATTTTGTCAATGATATAGTGTTATGATGCTTACCATACAATTCTTTTGAAAAGTTCCTACTAAGTGCCTTTAATAAAGTAGATTATTGATAAGCATTTATTAGATAAAATATGTTAAACATTATTGCATCTGAAACAGCAAAATTTTTAGAAGTTTTGACTTGTTAGATGACCTTGACCTTCACAGATGACCTTACCCTTTTGACAAGCAGATGCATTTCTGTAAATAATTATCATCATGCCAAATATGATCAAATGATCAAATGATCATGACTAGTTTTGAAGTAATTAGCAATGTATCAGATTTTGGTAAAGCTTGTAAATCAGACTGACAGATGGAAAGTGGTCCAATTATCTAATGATGCAGGAGAGGGGAAGTAAACCTTAAGGGTAAATTGGATTTTTTATTGAAATATTTCAGCCATACTGCAATTAACCCTCTTTAGTATGTTTGCTTGTTTAATTGAGTGGGATTTAATTCCTCTTTCAAAAATCTAACTATTTTATTGTGGTGGCTGGAGCACCTAACAATGGATTCCTGGTATTTCTCACACTCGAGTACTACCATTAAAGCCTTTCCTAGCCTGCAGCTGCTATCCCACATAGATCTATAAATATCAACCCAAAGGTGGGAGACAAAAAGTCAGAAAGGATGTCAGTGCCGCCGTCAGGGATCATCTTTAGTCTGTACTCTTTGGAATAGTCTCATTGAGTGGCTTGAATATAGGGTTTTGTTCAGAAATAAAAATCTAAAGCTCAAGTTTTTAAATACATTAGAAAACTGTGACTTACAGCCTGTTGTCTGTTAGCAGCATCCAATGACTGTTTATTATGAGGTAGGGGTTGCTGTGTTCTAACATGTAAATCTTGGTCCAGGGAACTCAACTGATAACTCACAGAGTCCAGTTTCTGTATAAACTCCTTGTCAGGGCCCCGGGATCTGCGTAGTTCTGTTAATATAGACAAATATTAAATCAGGGGTGTGGAATTCCCATGCTCAACTTGTCAAACACAGGCTTTTTCACTTGCAGGCAAGTACATTTTTCTTGAAAACTTTTGCATGGACAAGAAAATACAAGAGCCAATCTTAGAATGGCTCTAAATAGATCTAGGAGAATAGTCTTCCCAATGTTTGTATCAAAGGTAGAAAATAGTTTTTAATGAAGAAAATGCTGGTTTACAGCATTTCTTCATTATTAAACTATGTATTCTCAATATTTATCTATCCATTTTTTATGGACATATTAGTTTGATTCCCGGCGAAAAGGAGATTGACTGAATTTGTCCATTGACAAGTTGAGAAAATCAGTATTTCCATATCCCTGATTATACAATCAGACCTACATGTTTGAAATCTGAGATAACGTAGCCAGCTAGGAATTCCATTACAAACAAAAGACCATTCTTCATTAAGGTATTCCTAGTGTGAAGCAAGGGTAAAAAAAATGTAAAAATGATACTAAAAACGAATACTACATATTATTCCCCTTCTAAGTCTGAAATTTAAATGACTTTCACCGTCCCGTTTAGAGTATATTGAAAAAAGTCCGTTTTCTTGAGTGGGTGGGGAAATCGGCCATAAGATAGGAAGGGGTCTATCTTAAAAAGATGATTGAGCAATTAATGCGTATAACCATGCGACATATTTCGTGTATTATATTTGATAAAAATGTTGTAAATTACGAAAAGCTAGTTTTGAACAAATAATTTTAATGATATAATGCATAGTTAGCCAACATTTCAAGTCGGAAACAAAATAAGGCGCCATTTAGTAATGTATTTTGGCTACAGTGACTATCAAAGAAATTCCTCTTTTTCAAAAAGTATTGATGGGGCGTCTCAAATGCCTTTTTCAAAAATTACTTAAATACTTCGGGCATTCAGGCTAAAAGTATGAACATAATTCACCGTGGAAAAATAGAGAAAATGGACCAAGAGTTATGCGCCCTTGAAATTAAAAAACTTAATTTTTGACCATAATTATGTTTTTTAGCTCTCTAATCGCGCTCGAGTCTGTAACAAAATTACTAAGTAAAATGAATTTGTTAATGCCATTAATAATATTTCAAAAATGCTGAAATATGTTCACTGTTCTAATAATATTGCTCACATTTAATTAAATTCTTAATCTCAAATGTCTGAACTACAAAGTGTGTCCATTTGCCTTTGAAATAATTGCAAGAAACCATGAAAAAAAGGGTTTTCCCGCAGGAAAAAGTAAGATTTCTCTTTTAAAGAAAAGGGCTTTTGCTATTGTAAAGGTAGGATTTTTTCGGCATGGATTTTGCTTGCATTATTCTCTTATATATTGGAGTATGAAAGGTAACTCTCCTTAAGTATGAAATGGATCGTTGAACTGTGTATGATACTCGTTCAATAACTGGAATATTTTGCAAATAGACATGGAAGGTCCCTTTTTAGCATGCCAGATGTCTACATCACGACAAATAATTTGTTTGTTACATGTAACCATACTTTATTTTGGCCTAATTATATTGTTTCTGTTGGTATAAACGTTCGACTGATTAATAAAAAGATTGAAAAGGGACATAATATGTAATATTATACATAAAGGCATCTTCCATGATAAATTGGGTTGCTCTTTTTATGGTTTGAATGTATGAATTGAAAATTTCGTGTAAATGCCTTAGTGAAAGCAGAAAGAATTTGTTTCGGGTATAAGTGTAAGAATTTTTGTTCTATAATTTTTCCGGGAAATCGGTTTCCGGGGGTGTGACTTCCGGCAGTCCTTTGGTCGGTACGCTTAAAGAAAACAAATTTCTGCAAATTATTTTGATTGGTCGAGGTATTCTTTGTACAGATTAACATTTGGTTACAGGGCTAAAAACTCAATCAAAACAATGAAAGTATAATAAGATTTATATTTTGGTAGATTTTATCAAATTTCCACTGAGTTCATGTAACTGAACGTCTTTTTTAGCGGGAACGTCGATGATTATGACGTCATCTAACTTACGTGCAAAACGACGCGCTTTGATTGTCGGAAATAGCCGAAATTAACCGATTCAATACCGATCTTCACACTAGGAATACCTGAAGGTGATCTACTAATTTTCATAGTCTGTCCTGTTTCAGTATACTTTGCTAGCAAAATACAATCTTATTTTTTTCACATAAAACATCAGATATCTTATTTTCCTCTGATTGGATTAAAAAAACTACTAACCTTCAGCACTAACTGCTGCACTGAGTTTGTTGAAATGTTGATTGCACTCATTAAGTTTCTCTCGTAGTTGTCGAATCTCTCTATCACCCTCCCCAACTTCAGCGATCAGCTTAGTCGCATCTTCATTAAGGGCTCGTAACAATGCTTCTCTTCGGACAGGGTCCAGGGCCTGGAACTGGGCCAAATCCCAGCCCTGGATAAGGTTGATGGTACCCAGTACCAGATTTTGACGTATTTTTCTTTTACGCATTCGGAGAAGACTTTGCAGATGGTCTAGCTGTATCTTTAACCTAAAATATTTTAATAATTCCAGGTTTATATAGGCCAGTAGTTTTAAAAGGATTAGAAGTTTATATGATTACAAATACAAACATTAGTGAAACACTGAAGTAAGTGTATAAAGTTTCCATTGACTTGTCCTGCAATAAGCCGTTGAAACAAATTTTTACCCTTGTCATGCTGAGCCCGGGATATTCCTGCTTTGGCAGGAGGTATAGACAAAGATCAGCCTGCACATGTGTGCAGTCTGATCTTAGTCCACACCCCCTGTTCTGCATTTTTAAAAACAGAAAATATATATTAATTATATTCTTGATATAAATATGGAGTCATGTGACACTTAGTACATTCAGTGCTTTAAGCACTTTGATTTCAATGTAATTTTTGCAAATGCTTTTATTCAGCATGACAAGGGTTAAGTTTTTTAGAGACAAAATGTACAAAATTTGTACAGAGAAACAAACATGATGCACATTGTTTTTTAGCTTTTTTCTACCTTAATCCCACTCATTCAAAGTCATTAAGGCTTCAAACAACTGAAAGTGATCTTTTAATGGCTAAAAAGTTTTCCAAAAAGCTTGAATTTGATTAATGGCATTTAACTTGGCAGATAACATGGAATAAATCAAATGAATAAGTGCATATATGTAAAAGTAATGTTAACATCATTTTTTTCCTTAATGTTTATGTCAGTAACTTACCTATCTGCAAATTCTATGGCTTCATAATTTGGTGGAGGTATCATGATACACACAGACGGCACAAGGTCCTCTTGGCCTTGAGATGTTCGAATCTGAAAACATAGAAATAAACCTATATACCAGTTCTGCTTTCATAATCTTTTATATTTGATGTGCCCTCCTTCTCTTGAAGGGGAAAATAAATATTTTTTCCTTTTTTTTCAACCCTTGTCATGCTGAACCTGGAATATTCCTGCTTTGACAGCTGGTATTTAAACAGGAAGTTTATATCACCTGAATTCCATTTTTAAGCCAGAAAGGTGTAAAACAAGACAATTCCGAAATCAATACTCACTCACATTTGGTAACTTTCAGTGCTTGTAGCACTTTGATTTTACATTTATTTTGTCAAGATTTTTAAACAGCATGACAAGGAATAATTATGTAAGCAACTGGATCTGCTTCATAGTCTTGTCACTTCAACAGAAGAAGGGGGCACAAACTATGCATGGCAGATCAGTCTGTCATAATTTTGCAAAGTAATAATATTCTAATTCTTATATATGAGTGACCTGTCTTGTGAAAATGGATCATTTGGGTTGTGTGTAAAGTGTCTTACCCTAGTCAGACTGCACAGATTGCGCAGACTGACTAGGATAAAAACTTTTCGCACTTTGCTAGTTTTCTGAAAATAGATTGATCATTCCACCTTCTTTTGAAGATTTGTTTGAAATGTGATTTTAGACTGGTTGACCATTGAGGGACCCATTCTCTTTTTCAAATTTTTATTTTACAGAGTTCCAAGATGGTCCCTGTTCACGTATGAATTAAGTTTTTTTCAAGGGTAAAGAATGATTAAGCTTCTACAAAAAGTTAATGAATATTTAGAGGCAGTCAGTGTAAATCTCCCCCCCCCCCCCCCCCCCCCTCAAATAATGTATAAATGTCTTGAATTTCGAGAACAAGTTCCATTTAAAAGGATCACATACCCTCCATCGTATTTTCTGACTGTTATCCAGTAATGTAACTTCTTCATCTCTTTGTAGCACCATCTGAAATTTTAATGAATGCCGGCATTAATTCTCTGGGGCCAATCAAAGAGTCCCTCGTGTTTTAGCTTTCAAAACTTGTTTCTTTTTATAGACAAAGTTGAAGTTAAGTTGAATTTTAATTCATAGTCTGCACCAAAAAATTAGTGATAAATTTTTTAACTCTGCAGAAAATATGAATTAATGAATCAACCAGGATCAATTCTAAATCCTTATTTTTTTCCCCAGAAGGTACTTATTATATTATTTATAGGCATCAAGTCATCATTGTAAACTTCTTCAGTATTGACAAGTTTAATGTTTTGGGTTTTTTTATATGCTATCCAATCCCAACAAATCTAACATCTTTCTTCAGAGATTAAAAAAACATGGAACAACCATCATGTTAAATGTAGAATATGTTTCAAATAAGAAATTCATTCTTTTCCCACAATAATTCCTACACAGGAACAATTGTTTTCAATGGAAATTTGATTACTTAAACTTTTAACACTTTGGATTGCTCTTTATTTTAGTCCTTGAAGGATTAATAGACTTACAGGGGGTTGTTTATATATACACAAACATCTACATCTAAGTTCTGAGAACACTGGCTGTCCTCGTTGTTTAAGTGGAATGATTTCACGACTACGTAACGTGAGAGACGAAACACGTCTCTCGTAGTCCGTCACTTGATCCGACAGCTCCTGTAACTCCTTTAACAGCTGTTGTAGAGTTTCGACGGACTGTGTGTCGTCACTGTATCGAATGTTGATAGAGTCTGCCTGCCTAGACATCCACTGCTCACATTCTTTGGCTTCCTCGAAAAACTGCAATAAAGTTGAATCCATTTAATTGCAATACAATAAGAGCGATTCCCTGCTTAATTGCAACAGATTTTGTGCATAAAAAAGATTGACTATGCAAAATGAACAAGGACCCAACAAAACACTGTTGTAAGAACCTATATTTTATAACGTCACTTACATTGTTGTTTTGTTTAGCAGCAAATTGAATTGTACTAGTGGATGATACATTTCAATTCAAAGGGTGAGCGCAACACTATTATAAGAGCCTATAAATATAACAGCACAAACAATAGTGTTGTAGTGACATCAATGAGTCAAAAGGACTTTTGTATAATGTCAGATGTATTTATATGAAAGAGGCTTATTGTCAATCTAAACAGTATTTCAGTCATGTTTCAGCAGCATGGATTCTTCCTCTTTCTCGCATCAGTACAACCACTTCGTCTTTTCTTCAATTACTCATCATACCAAGGTTTCAACCATTGATAAAAGACAAACAAATGTTGTATGAAAGATGGCTGAAAAAGGAGATATCCAAATTACCTGAAAGAAGGCAGAAGCACTTTTGACGTGGGCTTCTAGACAGACAGACAGCTGTAATAACCAAGACCATTGGGACTGCATCTCCGAGATGTAGGCCTGAAATAGACAGTTACAATAAAATGAGCCTGTGTGTGACATTTCCAACAATTTGACATGGGTGTGAAGTAGAAACAGTGAGCTGCCTAGACAGTCACATAGTGCAATTAGAAGATTATCTGACTATCTAAAGACAATTTGAGACCTTATCTATCTATAAAATGCATGGCAAAGACTATGGCCAGACTGTGTGGATACACAGGCTAGCCCAAGGCTTTGCTTGGCACGCTTTTGAAATTTCTGAAAATGTCACGCAGATGCTTATTTATCACATCAACAGCAACAGTATGAAGGTTGGGTTAACTGAAAGACAAATTAGAGGGATCAGTGCAGAACTATTGTAATAATAATAACAACTTTATTTATTGAGGCTACACATTTGGGAAAACCTAATCTTCTATGTGGGCCTCTAAAAACAGTTACACATTGTATAAGCCTTATGCACTTACAATACTTTTGCACTAACCATCATTTTGATATTATTCAAACACAAAAAATTGATACAGCGTAAAACTATTTATAAAAGTCTTAAATTTTAGGCAAACAAATTTTTGGATCGCTGTGACTCTATGGTTATCAACTTCAGGAAAGAATAGAAGAATTCTTTTCTCCAGAATGATCTCCAGAGTATCCTCTGATTTTAATCTAGCTATTTACTGGCCTTTTACTTGGCACTCCCAGACTGGCAAAATCTGCTTCCCATAAAACCTTGCTACTGGTCAATATTTCCAGCAAATAAATGTGTATACCTGGATAGTTTGTGATGCCGGATGTCTATCTAATACCATTGTATTTCCTCTGTCTTGAACGGAATTAAACTGGGCTTCTCGACCCTTCAGATCATATAACAAGTTCTGAAAGGAAAGAAATATTCAAAGTCAGAATCTATTGAGACTTTCAACGAATTTGTTTGTGACACAAGATTTTGCCATGGAAAAATATTGTGGGAGAGAAGAACTTGTTTGTGATTATTTTTTCATCATATTATTTTCTACTGTATGATTCATATTTTATTGGTGCTGCTACAAGAGTATCAATTTAATGATTACAGATCAAGGCAGAGCCATAGGTAATTGTTTTAGTGTCATCAGATGGGTAGTTATTGTGGAGCTGATTTGCATCTTCGCTCTCACAACAGACTTTTGTTAGTTTTCTTATTGAGATGCTCTATTTGCTAATTTCAGGGTGTCAAACCAGTAATAGTTCTGCAACATTTCAGAATGCATAACCTTTCACAATTTGAACTGAGATTTCCTAATAAAAGCATTAGGAAAACTTGGTTAACAATGGTAAAGTTCATTTCATGCAAATTAATGTATCTATTCTTACAGATGCTTCTTTCCATAATAGTAGTTTTAACTCAATCTTAATCCTATTATGATCTTATTCACTAGGGAACCTTTATTGTAACAAGAGATGCTTTTAAAACATTTATGCCCCCCATAAAAGCAGGTTGATGGCATATTCTTTGTCAATTATCACAGGGCAATAACTCAAAAATATGTTGAGCAGAGTTATGGTTCTTGTGCACTGCACTTTTCCTCAATGAGATCTGTTCACCTGTGATTGAAGTTTCAGGATTCTGGCTTGCATACTTTATGACATTTGCTCCAGACAAAAAGTGGTCCGACAAGTGCAAAGGGGGGTATAACAAACATACAAGTTTTAACTTTGACAACAATTGTTCAACGGAAACTCTAAAATGTTATCCCTAAAAAATTTGAATGATAAAAGATTTTCTTGTTTCCATCTCTTTGATGTATTCATTCTAGTTATGGACATGCACTAGCCTAATTTAAGTCTAATTCAAAGATATAAAAGAATTTCATGCGATGGCATGACCAATTTTTCAAAAAAAAAACACATGAAATTTGCTATACACTGTTTCAATCACTTGAACATCACCAACAAATTGTTTGGATAATTTCAAGGTGATTGATTCAACATTTAGCAAATTGTGAGTATGAAAGTATTAAGTCATCACTATTTTAAAACAACAACCTGTTGGCTTTAAGCTAGTGGACCCATAATAGCTCCCCTACATTTCAGAGCTCAATGTTTCCTAATGAAATCATAGGAAACCTCGGTACACACTGTTGAAGTCCATGACTTCCAAAAATATTTCAGAACTATTACAGGTCCACTACCTTACTTCTGTGGGGAATATGTTGGAAAGGGTAAAACAGAACCAAAATTACTCATTCTCATAACCAATATCGATGGCTCAGTATGAAACAGTTGTAACTGCCTATAACTGCCTATAAACATATATGCAGTTACAACTGTTTCATGCTGAGCCATCAATATCAAATAGCTGATAACTTTTCTAAGGTATTTTACAGTAACACAGGGTGATTATTCAGGGTCAGGGTAAAGCTTTACTTTGATGATAATAATATACTTTAGAGGGATATTCAGAAAACTGCAACAAGTGCTCATATATTTTATAGGCACTAGTAGCTGACTGCCATTTCTTCTTCTGAAAATGGTATAGATACAAATATGGAAAACAATTAAAGCCATTTCCAACTGAAAACAAATAGCAAAAGAAGAGAATTGACTTATTGCATACACTTGAGATATTTCATCTTTCACAAAACCAGTACAATTTCAATTCACGTTAGTAGAAACTAAACAAAAGCTTGATGTTTAAATTTTTAAGGAAAGACAATGCATTATAGCTTATTGGAAGTAATGAAAATGTAACAGTAGTAAATGCAGTTCTAGATAACCTACCAATATTACGTAAGCTTTTTATTCCCTAAAAATTCCCTAAATATTATTATCTGGAAACTTTGATTCCATACCAGTTTAGTTGAACCCATATACCCAATAAAGACAAAAATTTGCTCTGATTAAATTGATACTGGTTTTGTGAAGACAATCTCAAACACATAATAGTCACATATTTCAAGGCATGCTCTAACCTGTGTATCTTTTCCTTGTGAAAGTGGACAGCCCTAAAAGCATATATACCAGCACAATGTTTCTGTAGCCTATAGACTTGATCATTTCAATTATAAATGGTTTGCCTAGGCCTGCCAAGGGTGTAACCATTCTTAAAAGTTTGTCAAAATTTTGTCATGCTTGACCACATCTACTCCCTGGCTCAGCACGAAACAGTTGTAACTGCCTATAAACATATAGGCAGTTACAACTGTTTCACGCTGAGCCATCAAACTGTTTATCCAGACTTTATGGCATTCAAATACAGTATTTCTATTTATCAAAAGAAATCTTATTAGATGTTAAAAACAGTGGTGTCCATAAAAGCAGATATTTTTTCCCTATAAAGTGTATTTTATTCCCAGTTAAAAATGAAAGATAACGTTTATTGCCAACAGCCTATCAACAATTCATCCAACAGGGTAACAGAGAATTGGGACATTTTCATTTCAGGACAGGTCTGTTTATCAAATACTACCAAATCCTTTGTTGTGGGCACTCGTTTGACAATAAGACATTTCAAATGACTGTGGACATCATTTGGTTTCAATGGAAATTAAAAAATTTTAGATCGACATTGTACAACCCTCTCTTATTAAGATCTTAACTTTCAAAATAGACCAACTTGGCTTTTTTGCAAGAAAGTGGGTTTTTTTCCAGATCTCTGTTTTCACAATAATTCAAAAATTTTACAAGCCAGTAATTATTACCTTGTAAAACTCCTCGACTGTTGGGACATTCAGTCGACTGGAGCTCCAATCCCTCGTTACTTCCGCTTTCTCTTTCTCGTTGAGCCAAATAATCTCCTGTGTGGCAGCCTGTATGAAATCGACCAATGATTCCAGGCTCTTCATTCTTCGACTAGATGTATTCTGCAATGTATGAGATTAATTGTTGTTAAGAAAGGAATTCTCCTGGGAAGAATTTCCTTTTTTTATTATATTCAAGAATGACAGGTGTGACAAAACTGGATTTATTATATGAATTTATGTTTGTTTGTACATCAAGTATCATTACCCAAGTCATAAGGCTTTTATTTGTTTATTTAAGCAGGGCTCATGCTAGTGTTTGCAATTAGGGAGTCATTGACCCCTTGACCATAAACCCTGGGGGTCAAAACAGATTTTAAAGGGGACAAAAGACAAAAGACTAATCATGAGTAAGAATTTTATAGGTTTAGGAGTCATTTGATCTTTGCTTTTAAACATATAGAGTAGGCAATTAATTTGTAAATTTTAAGATAGTTGAGTGGATGTATCTTAAAAAGTTTTGACCCTAAGAATTTTCTCTCTAGGGGGTCACAATGACCCCTAGAGAGAAATTTTTAAGGGTCAAAATAAGATATCAGATTTTGGGGGGGTCAAAACCCTAGTTTAAGGGTCAAACACGAGCTCTGGTTTAAGTAAGTTAAGAACAACTTTTTTTTTAAGTATTTCAGTCATAGGGGGCCAGGCCTGATCACTGAACCATTGGTTCCTAGTATTTTTAACAGCAAAATATCCTTTCTGAGCTTCCAGCTGCATATTCTACCTTTCTACGATTGTTCACCAACTTGTGGGAGATTATTGTCAGAATGGATACTTGCTCCAGCCTGGAAAGTCTTTTAATTATAGTACAATTCACTACAACAGCAATAGGGCTGAGGTCTGAAAACTTTGAATAATACAGATATCTATGAAAGATTCCAAATCATAATTCTTAATAAATAACAAGAGATGTTTGTAAAACAATTATGCTTATTTGGCCTATTCTTTGTCCATCAACAAAGGGCAATAAGTCAAAAAATATGAATAGAGTTGTTGTTCTTGTTCACTGCACTTCTTCTCAATGAGATCTAACCCCCTGTAAAGTTTCATGATTCTCGCTTGCATGCTTGCATACTTTTTGAGATATGCTCTGGACCAAAAAAAAAATTCTATGACTGACCAACCAACCAACAAGTGCAAAGGAAAATACCCCCTCTTCTTTGAAGGAGGCATAATAAGCCCCTCTGCTATAACAAATATGGTACTTACATTGAGTAATGAATAGCTGACTTCCACCTTTGACAACCATTCTGTATAAAGATCCTGCTCATCAGGGGACAAATTAACCTGCAAAATAAGTAGACAAGCTTTCAATAAGTACAAAATTTAATTTTGGAAAAGTAATACATTTAATAAAAAGTCCGTTAAATAAAAGATTGTTTTCCATTTCTCTTTACTTCTTTATTATTCCTGGATAAAAGAGCTATAAAAAAGGGTCACTCAAGGGTAATTTGGTTGATATCCATTATGTTAGATTCTGTAAGAAAGAAGTCGCAATTTACCACAATTATACGGAAATTAGACAGGCCAATTAAAGCCTTGTTTTTCTGTAAAACAAAAATCCTTGAACAACTATGAAAAAGGGTCACCCAAGGATCATTTCTGTGATGTTTTGATATAATTCATTCTGTAGTTTCTGCAAAGATGCATGGAGGGACATCCGCAAGACAGACACACAGCCCCAGGGGAGTCACCAAAATTAATATTGCTCCTTTGCTAAAATGTCAACTCCCAAGTACTTCTATCGTCCCCTAAAGTGCTCAAATTGACTGATGCAAAAATCATCCCACAGTAAACAGATATGTTTAACAAATACAAATTCTTTGAGTTCTTAATAAGAAACATTTTTGTACATGATGTTTCTATAACTAAATTCATTTTCAATGGAACATAAAGGTACTTACACGATCATTTATACACTTGTCAATTTCTTTTTTAAATCCAGTAATTTCGGTATGGTCCTGTTTATATTTATCATGATTCATCTGTATGGAGGCTAAATCACTACCGTATTCCACGTCTTCTAAAGCGTTTTGTTTGGCCTCAATCCAATTCAAACAATATTGAACATGTCTAAATGCTGGATTGTTTTCCACAAGGCGAACCTCTGTCACAACCTCTCGACGACGTGATGTCGTAATGCTGTCTTCCACATATGATTTTGATACAAGTTTTTGTATAATGTTAGAGTACAGATCATTTCTCACTTGGGACACTCGTGATAATAATCCAGATACCCTGAAAAATTAAAGATCAAATTGTTCTTGGATGAATGAACATCATAACTTCAGCTTTATTCGAGTTTATTTACCTTATGATGGTATAAAACTAAAATAACCTGACTTATTATTTAGTATTGATTTTACTGACCATAGATGCGTTCTTATCTTTATATACACTGACTACTTTCAAGTAATTATTGTAAGGAAATCTTGAGCAAGAATGGTAGAAATATCAAAAGAAATAGCAATGTGTATAACAAAATATTTTAAGTTTTGCAGCATGAGGGTAAACTATTCCTGTTTCTACCATAAGTGACATGCTTACCTTCTATAAGTGTTTTCAGAGTTGGCATATTTGCCGTCTTGAAGGGCCTGTGCATCCCGTAACAAGGACTGTACGTTGTCCTCGATTGTTTTAAGGGCCCTGTCCAAGGCATCACAGTTGCGCTTTGCTTCAAAAGGGTGGAGTGAGTCTATGCGTCTCTCCTCCTCACGAATACGACGGTCGATATCATTTAGACTGTCATCACACTGTTTTGATTCTCTAAAGATTTTTTCAGCTAACCTCTGAAATCTCTCTAGCCTACAAGTACAAGAAATTAACATTATCATAAGTAAGGAAGTCAAATAACAATTACCAAAGATTAAAACATTTTTTGCCATTAACTGGGGCATTTCCAGGGTTTCAAAAACAATATGCACATATAAATCTGGCACGATTCCTGATGAGCAATAGGGGCAAGATCCAAAATCGGAGACAACCCTTCCTTAAAAGTAATGAGGTCAGATCCTAAAAACAAGATTTGATAACCAAAATATTTAATCTACAGTTAAAAATATGGACACTTACCAAATGATTTCAGACTGTATAGCACTCTAGGTACAGTTCTTGATAAAAGTAATGGTCACTTACCAAATGATTTCAGACTGTATAGCCCTCCAGATAAAGTTCATGATAAAGTTATGGACACTTACCGAATGATTTCAGACTGTATAGCTCTCTTAGTACAGTTCATGATAAAAGTTATGGACACTTACCGAATGATTTCAGACTGTATAGCTCTCTTAGTACAGTTCATGATAAAAGTTATGGACACTTACCGAATGATTTCAGATTGTATAGCCCTCTCCCTTTCCTGTATTGTATAGTCTAATCTATTCCACAACCTGTTGATATTGTCAGGGTACAGTTCATGATAAAAGTTATGGACACTTACCGAATGATTTCAGACTGTATAGCCCTCTCCCTCTCCTGTATCGTATGGTCTAATCTATTCCACAACCTGTTGATATTGTCAGGGTACAGTTCATCATCTGCTGTCAGGTGTGAAGCACCAGTACCCTAGAATAGACATAATAAAACAAAATTCTACAAATTGGTGACTCTGGAACAATCTTTTGTTTTTAAAAATCAACCTTAGTCATATCTCAGTAAATTCACTTCTCTTTACCAGCAGACTACGCTGAAACACCAAATATCTTGCCCAAAGAAAAGCCGAAGAGACAAGTGGTAAAGGAGGGATTCAAACCCAAGATAGACGATTTTTGTCTGATCTTACTAAAATTAATCAAGGGGTCAGTGCAACACTTTTGTAAGTGCCTATACAGTTATAGGCACTTACAATAGTGTTGTGCTGACCCCTAAATTTATTCTATACACATTTTTTTTAAAAAGAAATATATAGCATTTGTATACAAAGTATTCATGAAATGACATTGTAATAGCAAAAAAAGCTCCACAAACTAGTTTTGACATCATTTCCTCAGAAATAAACACGATAAACAATCATTTTACAATTAATTATGGCCACACTCTGCTTACAATATACATTATTGATGTTTCTTTATGGACCAGCATGCAAAGATCATAGGTACAGTAAGTCAACACACATATCACCCTTTCCCATTTTTTGACAAGTCCTACAGGTAATTGAAAGAGACCACAGACAACTAATAATAGCAGATGAAATTCAAAAAGAAACAACTCCTAAATTGGCAAAAATATTAAAGGAAAGGAGAAATTGCTTTTTGCAAGCAATTTCTTCCTTTCTCACAATATTTTCTAAAATATTAAATCACTGTAAATTTAGAACCCAGAAGTTTACAAAAAAGGTTTGATCAACCAATTGCTGAACAGTGCCAAGTTTCCAATCCTGAAAAATATTGTTGGCAAAAAAATACTGGTAACAAATATTTTTCCATCTTTCTCTTAGAATGTATTTTCCACCAGTTCTGATACAAATTCTTCTGATTCATGGTAAAGTATAATCTTAAACCTCACATGATTTTGAATGGTTTAAAAAAATCAAACCAAACAAATAAAAAGAACATTTCAATGGCCCAATGGGAAACAGTTGTAACTCCCTATATGTTTAAAGGGAGTTACAACTGTTTCGTGCTGAGTCATCGTTTGAAATAGTACTACATGCATGGTCCTAAGTGCCTTTCATCGTAGTAGGCATTTTATGATGTTGTAGCACTTGGATATTGAATTGATCTAATGCAACACCTTGTATGAATGAAATATTGATTTATCAAATAAGCTTTGTCATCACAACACCAACAATCTTGACTGTTGTGTTATGTTAAATTCCCTTTTAAAAAAGTTAAGCAGTCATTTAGTGGCGGCTGGAGCATCTAACCATGCATTTCTTTTCCAGTACTAGCATGATAACTTTTTCTGAGCTTCAAGCTGCTCAGCCCAAATAGGTTTACAATTTTATCAACCCTTTGTTAGGAGACAAATGGTGAAAAGGATGTGTGCTGAAGCTAAGGAATTAAACCATTACCCTATGGTTAAGAATTTGATGCTCTTTCAACTTGGCTATGACAGTGAGTCTCAGAAATTAAACAGATTCTGCTAAATGTGTGTGTGTGTGAATTTTTAAACAATGTCATTTCTTTAATGCATTAAATGAAGTTATCAGTTATACATCTTATCATAGGGACATTAACAACACTTCCAACAGTTTATCAGTTAAGTTGTGAAGGCTGGTGCACAAAGACATGACTTCCCATCATTTCCCACATAAGTATAACTACAACATTTAAGCTGCTAATCAAAATTAAGCACATTATTTATCATAAGTCTTTTGGTGGGAGACCAATCAGACCAGTCAAAATGATGGATGAAGGTTTACTGAGCCCAAATAAACAGTAAAGGTCAAAATGAACTGTGCTAACAGTCTTTGCTAAACTTGGTAAAACAAGTAGTTTAATTAACGATGAAATCCCATTTAGATGACTCAGTGCAAAACAGTTGAAACTGCCGATAAACATATAGGCAGTAAAAATTGTTTACACTGAGCCATTAATTTGATGTCATCAAACAAGGAGGGAAAATTGGAAATCAATTTATTGTTTTGTAAATGCTCAAAATAAGTGGGTCATATTTGAAAAGTTCATTAGTAAGTTAGGTGTTTTAATAAAAGTCAATATCTATGCAAAGCTATTTGATAACCCTTTAACCAAATGAGTCTGATATTCCGCCACTCTCATGAAAATGTTTAGTTTAGATTGTAGAAACATGAATACACTTTTCACTGTTTCCATTATTAAGGGGTGCAATTTAAATTGATTTTGCATTATTTTGCATTTTGACCCCTTTTCCACAATCAAGACAAAAACCATAATAATCATATCGCATGATGAGGAACATGTTGCAAAATTTTGATTAAAATCTGTCCATAAATCAAGGAGTTGCTTTATCAAGAAATGTATATACAGATAGAAAGACAATAAGATGATATCTATATACAAACGCATATGCAGGAACAACTGGATTCTTTGTTGTTGTTGTTTTTTTCTGAAATTCTATTGACCCTTCTCATTCTTTTGGAATATTCTAGTTGTACAGACAGACAGTATTGTGCAATCTGGTCCTATCCTTCTTGTCTGCTTTCAACGGGAAAAACTTTAGCCACATTTTGATGGCTTAGTGCAAAACAGTTGTAACTGCCTATATAAATATAGTAAGTTACAACTACTTTGCACTAAGCCATCAATTAGTTTAAATGTCCCAAGGTAATTTGTTAAAAACAAAATTAAATATAGCAGGATTAGGGTTAACTTGAAATATGTGTCTCCCACTTCTGTGAAACTGTCTAATTTCCCATCATCAGTTAATGATTCAAACACATTAAAACATGAATATATAGTGTTGTTGGAGCCCTGAAGAGTAGCATGACTATAAACATACCTGTATTTCATCGAAAAGTTTCAACAATCTCTTTCGTATTTCAAGTCGTGGTGGGACATCTTCTATTTTAAACCTATTTAAATCTGTTAAGACAGACTGAAAGAGAACAACAAAATGGTATTTATTAAAGAATGTATGATATTGAAATAAAATTTTTATTTCTTTTTTTTCTATTAAGACTTTCTTCAAATAAACAAAAGAAGACTGTCCCAAAGCAGGTTAATACCCCCCCTACAAGTGCTTGTCAATAATGAAAAGCCATTTTTCATCAAAGGGCCATAACTCTGTCAAAAGTCAATGGATTGTAATCAAAATATTACTTGCACATTATTGCTTGATACTGATCACGTCTGTAAAGTTTAAATGAAATAGGCTAATTAGTTGCTGAGAGATTGATTACACACGAAAAAGCTACAGATGGACCAACCAACCATCAGTCAGACAGACAGATGGACTGACCAACAAGCTATCTCATATATACCCCCCAAACATAGGTATAACAGATCTTTTAAAACAAATTAAAATTCTTTCTAACAAATATTTTTTCTCTAATGCTCTTTGGTGGTTTATCAAGAAATAACGATAGATTATCACTTGATAATCTCACTGCAAAAGCAGTGAAATTACCAAAAACTTATACCCTGCTTTTGTGCATTTCATCTTATCTGACGTCATCTATGTGGGGCGAAATAAGTGACGTCACAATGAACGTTGCATAGCAATCAAGTGCAAAATGATGCGCTTTACGAAAATATGTCCTAGAAATTTTACATTTTGTCTCATTTTTGCATTTAAGAAATAGAATAATCCTTTGTTTTTCAAGTAAGATCTATAAAAATTTTCATTTCGTGAACAAAAGCTATATTTTCACGAAAATATAGCTTTTGTTGTTCACTCAATTAATATAAATAGATCTTACACTGAAACAAACGATTATCCTCTATTTCCTTGTTTGTATCACCTTGATGGATTTGATTTGAATTGAATTGGGGTTTTACGTCGCTTTCAACAATCTCTCAGTTATATCGCGACAACTGGAGCAATCACCTTGTGGGAATCAATTTTCAATGTCCTACCTTCATTTCTATAAGTGTTGTAGGAAAGTTTCTCTGTGAGAACATCATTATCACATCTTGCAGCCATGACACCAGAGGGAATGCTAAATCTTTGTATTCTTCTATCTTCAACTGACGCTCCTAAAATAATGTCAAGTTAAAATGTTTATAAATCCTAAAATTCAGCCCACTTAATTACTCCTGAAAGTTTTATATTCAGTAGAAAATGCTTATTTATTCAGGGTTTAGCGCAAGACTGTACTAAGTGTATATTTACAGTTAGTACAGTTGTGCACTGCACCCTAGAAATCCTATCAATTCAGCCCCTAAAAAAAAATATTCAGGTGAAAATGTTTATAAATCCTACAATTTAGCCCCCTTTAATAGCTCCTGAAAAAAGGTAATATTCAAAAGAAAATATTTACAATTTTTGTTAGGGTCCTCAATTGCTCCTTTAGTTATTCCAATTTCAGTCAAAATTGTTTATTTATCCTGCAGTCTAACTCCAGAAAGGCTCCTCAAATAGTTTCATTTTCAAGAGAAAATATTTAGAAAGTCTACAGTTAGGCACCAAAATTACTCATGAAATTTCTAAATATTCAGATGAAAAATTTTAACGTATCTTGCAGTCAAAATCCTAAATATGTCCAGAAATAGTCGTGATCAGCTAAACTAGAACTGTTTTAAAATCCTGCAATCTAACTCCTCAATAACACATTTGTGAACACCAACAGTCAAATTCCTACAAACTTCATTTCTTTGAAGGGAATGTTGTTTGGTAAGACATAAGGGAACTGCACAGATGAGGACAAATAATTAAGATTGATTTTCAGTAATGTTGAGAATTGGTTCCTCTGAGGTGACTACAGGGAACTGCTCATATAAGGAGGACACATATTATTAAGACTAATTTACATTATCTTTGAGAGATTGTTCTACTATAGGGACTTCGGGGAACTATTCATATTATTAGACACATATTGATTGACTTACATTATCTTTAAGAGATTGTTCCAATGAGGGGACTTCAGGGAACTGCTCATATTATGTGATGATTGACTTACATTATCTTTAAGAGATTGTTCCACTAAAGGGACCTCAGGGAACTGCTCATATAATGAGGACATATTATGTGATGATTGACTTACATTATATTTAAGAGATTGTTCCAATGAGGGGACTTCAGAAAAAGCTCATATAACGAGGATATACATTGACATATGACTTCAGGAAACTACTCATATAATTAGGACACATATCACAGACTGACTTACATTATCTTTGAGAGATTGTTCCACTGAGGGGACTTCAGGGAACTGCTCATATAGTGAGGACACATGTGATGATTGACTTACATTATCTTTAAGAGATTATTCCACTGAGGGGACTTCAGGAAACTGCTCATATAATGTGGAAACATGTGATGATTGACTTACATTATCTTTAAGAGATTATTCCACTGAGGGGACTTCAGGAAACTGCTCATATAATGAGGACACATATCAAAACTGACTTACATTATCTTTAAGAGATTGTTCCACTGAGGGGACTTCAGGGAACTGCTCATATGATGAGGACACATGTGATGATTGACTTACATTATCTTTAAGAGATTATTCCACTGAGGGGACTTCAGGAAACTGCTCATATAATGAGGAAACATATGTGATGATAGACTTACATTATATTTAAGAGATTGTTCCACTGAGGGGACTTCAGGGAACTGCTCATATAGTGAGGACACATATCAAAACTGACTTACATTATCTTTGAGAGACTGTTCCACTGAGGGGACTTCAGGGAACTGCTCATATAATGAGGACACATGTGATGATTGACTTACATTATATTTAAGAGATTGTTCGACCGAGGGGACTTCAGAAAACAGCTCATATAACGAGGATATACATTGACATATATCACATCAGGAAACTACTCATATAATTAGGACACATATCACAGACTGACTTACATTATCTTTGAGAGATTGTTCCACTGAGGGGACTTCAGGGAACTTCTCATATAATGAGAACACATATCAAAACTGACTTACATTATCTTTGAGAGACTGTTCCACTGAGGGGACTTCAGGGAACTGCTCATATAATGAGGACACATATGTGATGATAGACTTCTCATCAGGTCTTTCCACATCAACATCTGAAATAGTCAAAATCATAGTTTTACTAGTTTAGAAAATAATATAGAGTTGCCCATACTCAATTTACATGCAAAAAATCCGTAACAACTAAACACTTTATTCAAATTCTAGAACTGAATTGAACTGATTTTGAAATTGATTTGTGGACCTTCATTGTATGCATGCATTTGTATCTTTCTTGTGTGTGAAAGTACATTTTAAATGTTTTATACTTTTCTATGTGAAGACCAAAACTTTAAGGGTACATCCCATTTGAAAAAGAGATGTTGTACATGTTGGTGTGTATTTGGGGTGATGTACTGAATCATCAATATAAGGTTTTCTGAAAAAGTCAAGCTAATAATCAACAATATAAAGCTACAGTTAGAGGGGGTATTTCAGATTTCAAATTTAAATATTTCACTATACCTAGCTCTAACCTTATCAAGTGGTTACTCATTGGAATTGTTTTGATGAGACAACTCAAATGAGTACCCACATCATAGGGTTTCATTGAGAAATAAAGATTTTATACTTGAGTTATCCCCTCTTATCTGTACCTCTGGCAATATAAATAAGCATTTTTACGATCATAAAATCTATGGTTATCATCAAAACTTCAAATATTCATATAATTCAATTAACTTACTAATCAAGCAATAACCATTATGGATCAACTGGGTTCAAAGGGTGATAAAAGCAATATTACAATTCAGGTCTACATATTTGGTTAGGTCATAAATTACAAAATGGCTCTTAAACTCATGTCGAGTTTGATGTTTTTATGTGAGAAAATGGCACATTTTATGATTAATAATCTAATTACCATTCATAAATAGGTGGGCATAATGAAAGGTGGGTTAACATTATGGAATGGATTAGATTACAACATAATGTAAATGAACATTTACTGATTTTATGACACAACTATTAACCCATTACAGTAAAGTCCTTTATTTTCATAAAATGAAATAAGTCTCCTTGTTCAAGAAAACACAATGGGAAAGGAGATTTTTAAAAGGAACAAACCATAAGACCTAAGAATCATCCTGTGAAAGTGTCAATAAAATCAGGTAACATTTGTAGACATTATCAGTAAGCAATAATGTTTTAAGCAAAATTAGGTATGACTTATTCCCCATGTTTTTGGTGGTTGGTGTTGATTTTAAATAGATCTTTTATATTTTTATCTTTATTTCAATAATAACACAATAAAGAGTCAAATTCCCATCATGGTCCAAACTCAAACCAGTTCTTATCATGCACATAGAGAGAGAGGCAATGGTTTCTAACATCTGCTATCCATTTTTACAGCCAGTAAGACAAAGGGCTATGTCTGTTAAGTGTTCTGCCAAAAAACATTATCTCCCTCTGGTGGAACTGGAAGCCACAACCATCAGATTAAGAGTCGAGCATGCTAACCACTTGGCCAACAACCGGAACATTGATGAAAGAATCATTCTCATTATAGCCCTAGAAAACTTCTTTGAAAATATAAAGGCAAATATAATGTTATTCAAGGTCTTCATTGCCTATACAAGAAAAATCCATTGACCAAGAAATGCCATTACTAGAGCTCTTTTAGCATTTAGTTTGTAGAGCTTATAATGATTGTTGAAGTGGTATGTCTCTTTTTCTATAGTTTTTCTTTCTGACTTTTCTACTTTTTCTTTAAAAAATTCAATATGTTACCTTCAGGGTCTAAAAGCCTTGTGACTCCAATTTCTCTCTCCGCAGTTGAGAAGGCTAACTCAAGGTTCTGTCTGTTCGTCTGTGTGCGGACTTTTCGAAAGTCTATTAACTCTGGTCTGAAACAAACAAAATAGAATGTTTTGAGCCTGTGTGTAACATTTGCAATGATCTCATGATGTTCTTGTTTAAGCCAATATACTGAGAGGTCTTGGCATTCACATACTGTATGTAGGATTTGTTGATGGTCTATAAAAACTCTGGAACAAAACGCCTATTAAAGACACTGATCAGACTGAGCAGATGCAAAGTCTGATCAGTGACTTTACTTCTCTGCTTTGCACAAAAGAATCTTTACTTTGCACAAATATAATATTACTAGAAATGTCCCACAGAGGCTGATTTCACAATAAAATCCAATGAAAAAGTTGCAAAATAGTAAAATTTGGACTTTCATTGAAAAAAGACAACCTTGTAACCCTACTATACAATGTGATCTGCTTGTTGGGTCATAATTTATAAGAATAAAATAAATATATATGAATATGATCATATTTCCCCTCATCCATCAGACATACTACACAAAACAAATGACATTTTCTTGGAGACCATTCAAAATTTGCAGTCTTTTCTCTGTTTCTCGTATCACTGCAGTTTTCATCATGGATCCATGTTTTAACAGACAGACTTGATCTTATTCACTCATGCATAATTATAAGATGCAGTAATCTTAAGTTTTTTTTAATTTTTACTTTTAAGGAATACATGTTCCAGGGTTTAAACAAAAGAAGACCCTACCTGGTCCAGGCAACCTATTTTTTTTAATGTGACCTAGATATCAAGATAAAGATTCTGACAAAGTTCTTACAATAATTTAAAAAGTTAAGAATGGAGGATTTCAGGTAAAAAGGATAGGATGAATAAATGCACAACTCATTTTATTATCTAAAACCATTCAAACTTTAAGTCATAATTTACTTTTTGAGAATACTCAAGCAGTTAATCTATTTTCATTGCCATCAAAAAACATAAATATAATCATGGAATATCCTGGAGAGTGAAGTTTGAGTGAGTGAAAATTTCACTATTAACATTGGTTCAGTATCTAATCTTATTAGATTTCACTTAAACAGGGTAATATGTAACGTAATAATGGCTTAAATTACACCATTCCAACCAAGTTTCAAGTGGTAATTGAAACACACTTGAAATGAACATGCAATTTTATCTAATAGTTTAAAGGATTAGGCCAGAACTTTAATTGCAATAGCCTATATCTAGGGGTCAGTGCAACACTATTGTGAGTGCCTATATAGACACTTACAATAGTGTTGCCCTGACCCCTCCCTATTTAAACTACACAGTCAATGATATGTAGGATTTTAGTTACAACACCAAGGGGCCAACTTATTTCTGACCCTGGGCGGGTATTGTTGCCCGCAATATCAGAGTATCTCTAAGAAAGCAGGAAACCAGCTCTAGACTGGTCCAAATATCAACTATCAGAATAGCCTAGAATAGGATATTCTGTTATTCGACAGTGAGACCAGTCTACACCCGACCCGAAAGCGGGCCCGAAGTAAGTTGGGCCAAGGAGTTTATAAAGGATGCACAGATTTGAGATAACACATTGCCAAGAAAAACCTGCATCCCTTTAAACAATGTAATATTCTTGTGCTAGGTTCACATGCATAGTTTATTGACTTGAATGATCATTCTGCAACAGGTCATCAATTATTCAGGTTTCAGATCAACTTGACATGATCCCATTACCTAAGATTTCCAATATAATTGAAATACATGTTCTTTGGCTTCAAGTTCCATTTTGTTTTTGACCTAGGGTCTAGAATACACCCTTAAACATACAAAGACTGCATTAAGGTGCTCAGGGGTTTACAATAAAACCTTGATCAATTTGGTCATGCCTAAAATTTGAATACTTGGGCTTCGAGGTTCTAAGAAACCTCATCTTGCAATAATAAACTTCATCTAATGATTGAGAACAAGTATGCTAACAGATTGATTGAACTGATTTTATGCTGCTTTTAGCATCTTTTCAGTTATATCGCGTTTCTGGAGCACCTACCAATGGTTTCTTGGTATTTCTCTCAACAGTACAACCATCATATCCTTTCCTAGCCTTCAGCTGCTATCTCACATAGGTCTATGATTATCAACCCATTGGTGAGAGACAAAAGTCATAAAGAATGAGTGTCTCTGTCTGGGATCAAACCCAGTACCTCTAGATTTACAGTCCGACGCACTATGCTAAAAGAGCTAAAGATAAAAAGAGTTATTTTTGATTTCAAATTAGATCACTTCAACTATACAAATCCCATTTTATTGGTACTCATTGGAGTTGTCTCGTCAAGACAATTCAAATGACTACACACAACATAGTGTTTCAATGGGAAATATAGATACATTGTATTAGAATGGCACTACCACCTCCTATCTTTAACATGTCATATTGAATGTATTGAGAGTATATAGACTTATATAGCCTGGAACCTTGGTTACAAAGCTTGCTACTAAAATAACCCTCACTTGTTTCTGTGAATGATAGAGAGGAATGCTTTCCCATCGCGCCAGCTGTGGTCAAAGTTTTGAACTTGAACCCCTGGGTAACCATCCGTCATGCGACGACTCCAGAGCAACAGCGCATCCTTCGCTGTAATGTCCTCAGGCTGTCCAGGAACAACAACATCCGAAACCTGCAAATATACAAAGAAATGGTTTGTTAGCAGGGTTTGACACTAACAACTTTTTGCAACCAGCCTAAAGGACCTGTTAACCTAATACATTTAGGTCCTCCAACAGGTCTTGTAAATAAACCATGTTTGATTTTTAGCAATTTAGGGGATAAATTGCTAGGAAACCATCGTTTTAAAAGAAGAAATTGCTTCTGACAGGCAATTTCTTCTTTTATACAATGTTTTTCATTTGGTAATGGAAATTTTAGTATAGAGGAGGCAATTTTTTTTCAAACCTTAACAAAATTTAAATACTAAGTATTGCCATTACCTACAGGCCTGAAGGGCCTGCAGCATGGTTTCATATACCAGTCCTCCCTTAAATCCATAGGTCTCAGGCCCGTAGACAAGTATTAGTGCCTCAGGCCGAGGACTAGTGTTAGTGCCCATCCCTTTTGTTAGACATTTAAGTTAATTACGACAAACCGACTTGTATAAACTTCTTTTTTCATTTATTTCTTGATTCAATAGGGGTGACAGGTCATCAATGGCAATTTATAAATACAAGGGCAGCCTTCCATTAGTTAAAGTAAGTTTAGTTTTGTTTTGTTTGGGGTCTAATGGTGCTTTCAACATTTTTTTCAGTTATATTACGGCAGCTGGAGGACCTAAAGTAGATTCCTGGTATTTCTAACACCAGCACTGCCATAACATCTACAATTACATCCTTTCCTAGCCTCTAGCGGCTTTCCCACAGATGTCAAAGATATCAACCCATTGGTGGGAGACAAATAGTTCGAAAGGATGCATGTCGCCTTCAGGGATCAAATATAGGACCTTTTAAATGATAGTCCAACTCTCTACCACTGCGGTATGACTGCAGTCCAGTGAAACAAAGCGTCTACCAGTCAAAATCAGTACTCTTGCATTTGAATACCAATGGTCATGGCTTTGATTGGCCATGACATGAGTATTGCCCATTCAAAGTTTCGAAATGGACTAGAGCCTAGTACCCTGCCCAATACCAACTATTCCTTTTAATGCCATGTTACCCAAACAGCCTGCAACAGGGCTCTGATTGGCCAAAACATGTCTTGTCCAATCACAGCCTTTTCTCAATTTCCAAATCGATGGCTCAACTGTTTTGGGCTGAGGCATCGAAATGGACTAGACCGATTGTCAGTCAGGTACTTAGCCAATGTTATCAATACTCTTTTGTGTGCAAGTTTTAAAGAAATCATGCTGCAATTAGAAACCTTTAGGAAATTTAAACTGAACAAAAGTTATTTGTTGACTCCATGTTTGCATGCATTGTGTAAGATAAATCTTGTTCACTCTTTGGAAACAATTGGCTTTAAAAGATTGTGCATCAGCCGTAAAATGGTCACATACCCACTTTCATTACAACTTGAGCATGACAACTTTTGGACCCCGGAAGTTTCCAGTTCATGCAATGTTGAATGGACTTCATTCCTGAGTGATAATTATGAAATTTTTCGTTTAAATTTAATTAAATGGCACTTTTAACAGTATTTCAGTCAACAGGGAATTTGAACTAGCAAATGGACAACTGATATTTTTCAAAACATTACAACCACTTAAGCATCCTTTCAAAGTCTCCAGCTACCCAGTTAAGAAAATTCCACACAAAAACATAACAAAATTGTTCAAGGCTACACTTGGGATCACACCTAGGACCCCATGATTTAGAGCCCTGTGTGCTAGAAACTAGCTTAATTTTGACTGCATGTGGTCCAAAATGTTGAGGCTAATGGCCAGAAAGAGAACTGCTTTAAAAAGATCAAAGAATCACCAATGTAGTGAAAAAATTGATTAGTAGAACATGTGAAAATATCTATTACAACTTTTTAACTTAAATTAATATTGAGTCCAGAAATATCACCAACCCCTGTAATATTTAAAACAAGAGTTACAATAAAGTGGAAACAATCAAGTGATCAAAACATGAATCTCTTTGTTATACAACGTACTAAGAGGCCCATACATAACCAATAATATTGACAATTATATTGATTTATAAATAGATTGATTAATCTTTAATATTGCCAATACATAATCAGAATATTGTCAATCACACCAGTTGACAATATTACTGATTATGTATTGGCAATATGGAAGATTGTCATAGTTTGACAATATTATTGATCATGTATGGGCAATATTGAAAATTGATTTTATATTACACAAACAACTATTGCCAATATTAATATTGATCATATATGGGCAGCTTTAAACTGACTGATCTGTTTCTACCTTTGCTCTAGGTTTTATGTCTCCTGCATACTTTTGTAAAATTTGTATCCTATTTGCTGAAGTCTGTAAGAACAGTTGACAATCAAATCAGCATTAAAATTCTATCTAATGTTAGAAGAAAAATTTCAAAGTAATTATCTCTTTCAAATGATGAAGTTGACAATTAACTAATAACAAATACAGTATATCTTGCTAAAGCAAACGCTTCTATTGAGTGACCATTTTTGTTTATGTGATCATTTTCAAATTTCCCTTCTTTAAATCAAACTGTTAAATGAACACATATGTTGTTAAAACTGATCAAAATCATCTCAATGAGACAATTCTTTCAGTTTTAACAACAGAAAATTATTGAGAAATTTGCAATAACATTTATGTTCAGTCAAAATATTCTTTTCAATTTGTAATCAAAATATGCATTAACCGACCCTTCTCTTTGAGGACCGCTTTTTGGTTGTTCCCTAAGTGGTCCCATAATACACAATTTTTACTGTATGCTTATTCTCAGCAAAACCATATAAACGGTACAAATTTCTATCAACTCAATTTTGATTATGAAAATTAAGTAAATAGTCACAGGTATGTAAGATCAAGGGTGTAAAAGAAATTAATTAAAATGAAAGTAAGGTAGATATATCTCAAGTACTCATCTTGACAAGATAGTGAAACCTCCCTTAACCAATCATATGGTAGTCACCAGTCATATTGATGAAATTGCTTACATTCTGTTTATATGTGAAAAATACTTAAGTATTCATATAAAAGAAAATAATTATGAGAAGATGGAGTAAAGATGATTTGTCATTGTTTTTATTTCTTAACCATCATTTTAATAAATCTAAATCATAATTTTAATAATTTAAACAATCTCTTTTGGTCCTCCAAATAATAGATAATAGAAAGCACTATGTGCTTAAAATAATGCAAACACAAACAATTTATATTTTTCCCACTTCAGAAGCTTTTTATATTTTCTAAATGATTCTTTAATTTGGTCATTTTCTTGCTCTTTCAATGAAGAATGTTTTTCAAAATTTAGAAATATTTTGGAGTGGGAACAATTATTCCTGGGCAACATAAACTATTTCTTAAAACTGGTCATCAGTTACTGCTTTCATGGCGATTGCACTGTTCTTTTCTTCCTATCTTGGGGTCTAGGAAAGGATGTTATGGAAGTTCTGGTGTGAGAAATACCAGGAATCCATTGTCAGCTGCTCCAGCTTTCGCAATATAACTAAAAAATTGTTAAAAATGGTGTAAATCCCCATTCAAACAAACAATCAACTAAAGCTTATCTAAATATGCTGTTTTATGTGTGCATCATTTTTAATAGGATTTTAAATTAAGAATTTGAGAAAGATTGACAAGTTGTTCATTCTTCAAATAAGGACACATTCCGAATCCGAAGCATATTATCTCTTTCAAGTGCATGTATTTGATGTTGCAAACCTTTCATTATAACCTTGCCTATAGCAATGGGCGGGTAACTCAAGTGGTGTCACATACGCAAGGTGCCCCGTTAATCACTGGTTTTCCCACACCTTAACCTTCGGGGCACCAGCATACTTGACACTAAGAACATGGTTGATGCTTTTATCCACCTGATCCATTGAGCAAGAAAATGTATCAATTAAGATAGTTACTAAGTCTCATGATCTTCACAATGTTAACCAAGGTTTATCATTAAGGTGAAATCATTAGGGAAACCTCAGTTAACACTGTAAAAGTTCTTGACCTTCAGGGCACCAACATACTTGACACTAAGAACATGGTTGATGCTTTTATTCACTGGGTTCATTGAGAGAAAATGTATCAATTAGTTAATCAAATATCTAACAAACCCTTTTCAAATCTACTAGTAGGAGATGATGCAATTCTTTCTTTCATGGTTAAACACTAATGAGTATCTATAGCGCAGGGCTTATGGTAAAAATCTGAATCTAGAGCCGGGGTATGGAATTCACATGCCCGACTTGTCCGACACAGGATTTTCCACTTGCTGGCAAATTCCTTTTTCAATGCCTCTTGTCAGTGGACAAGTAACTACCAGAGCCAATCTTTGAATAGCACTCAATAGTTCTTGAATAATAGACATTCTAATGTTTGTAACAAAGGGTAGAAATCATTGTTTTAATGAAGAAAATGCTGGGTTCCAGCATTTTCTTTATTTAAAACAATGTTTTCTCAATAAATGTATTTATTTTGTTTCATTTTTGTTGGATAAGTTCATTTTGATCCTTGATGAGTGTGGAATCGGCTTTTACTTGTCCTTGGACAAGTGGAGAAAGTCTATATTTCCACACCCCTGCACTAGAGTAATTACATTACCTTGTAGGCCCACAGTGACTGAATGAAAAGAACCTAGGTTATTTCAAAGGGCACAAACAGCAATAGGAAACATAGAAGCATCGAGAGATCACTTACAATCAAGAGATCAATTATTGATGTATTTAGTTACACCTGAAAGTTTTATAAGATTGGACTAAAATAACTATCTGGCACGCATTCTGGAGATTACTTTGTCTTTGATCATCCTTGCTGACTATGGTAAAACAAATCTAAAATTGGTCAATATCTGATATGTGGAATTAATGGAGGATTTCACTGTTTGAACAAAGCTTTCATTGGTGAATTTTCTAAAATTTTAGATGTGCCTTAATGGTACAGAAAGAGTTTGCTAAAAGTTTTGTCTGTTTGGCTGAATAAGGTTTTACCCTGCTGTCAACTACCTTGCAGTCATATTGTGGTGGCTGGAGCACCTAACAGTGGATTTCTGGTATTTCTCACACCAGTAAAACCATTACATCCTTCTCTAGCCTCCAGTTGCCATCCCACATAGGTCTCATATCATGGACACATTTGTGAGAGACAAATAGTTGGAAAGGATTAGTGCTGCCATCAAGGATTGACCTCTAGATCGAAAGTCTGACACGCTTCCAACTGCGCTATGACCACAGCCACTGTTTAAACAAAGATTTCATTGGTGCATTTCATCAAACTTTACAGGGTTTCTCTGCCTTATATGGTACAGCCTCTATCCTTTGAGCCTGTGTGTGACATTTCCAACAATTTGAAATGTGTGTGAGAGGCAAACATTGACCAACCTAGACAGCAACATACTGTACAAATAAAGTTACATTGATGGTCTACAGATTTTGAGATTTTATCAATCTTAAAAGTTAAAGTTGGGTTTATAGTCTGTTTCTATGCCAGGCATATTCAACCGACTTCACACTTTTACCCCCGATCATCGATTTGCAAGTCGGCTGTTAACATACGGCGCTCATCAGCAGCCACAGCACTTAGACTTACATTCTCACAGGTACCCATTTATATACACCTGGGTTGAGAGGAGCAACGTTGAGTTAATTTTTTGCTCAGAAAAATTACCGTGATCTGGCCGGGATTGGATCCCAGGACCTTTCAATCCCAAAGCCACCGTCCTTACCACTAGACCAAGGACTCCTTATCTATCTACAAAATCCATAGTGAAGACTCTGGTTAGACTGTGTGGATGCACAGGCTGGCCAGAGTCTTTACTTTGAGGTTATTTGAAATTGTTGTAAATTCCAGGCACAGGCTCATTTTATTTTCTATTGCAATTATAGCAGGTATATAATCTGACATTGTCACTATGAGAGATCTTTTAGCGAGTCATTCCATAAAAAAGACTCCATTTAGATAATGATTAAACTTCTCAAAAAAAAATTATTTGGTTCCGCCTTTTCAAAATTCTTCCACAGTCTCTTTATTCCACTAAAACATATTAGCTAATATGACAACGAAATAATTGATTTCACATTTCATGTTTGTTTTTACTTGATCTTTTTTTGTGTAATTATGTGTGTGTGTTTTTATGTTTGTATGAGTGAGTGCTGTTTATATGTTTACGTGTGTTTTGTTGACCTTGAATGATTTTTTTTTTTCAATTTGTTGTAACAAGAAACTGTTTGTAGTTTAAGTTAAATAAAGTGTCTACGTCTATAATACGTTCAGTTATTATGGTGTCACAATAATGAGAGCTTTGTATGCAGGGTTTTAGTCTGACTTCATTAAAACAGGATCCAAAGGACTCGATAATCTGAATCTTAGAGGTCCTTTTTTAAAGTTTGGGAGTCCCTGTAAAGATATAGAATATTTCTTTTAAGAACTAAACTTCCTTTTATTTAAATTTGGAGCTTTTCCCAGGTTAAAGGTAAATAAAGTATTGGATGTTTAAAACAATCTTCAACTCTTTTCTGAAGCTGGTCCCTAGAGGGTCTTTGGGACTCAAATCAGATAGTTTTGAGGGTCCTGGCTACTAATATGAGAGTCTCAGACTCACAAAACCTGCGTCCCTTAAAACCATGAGTGTGTCACTGATCCAGGGCCAATTTGCCCCTCATACATTCTATTCTTTACATCATTTTGAGGAGGCAGTGCAAAATCAATGTAAAGGCACTTGCAATAGTGTTGCACTGACAACTTATTTTGGAGAAGAGTCTATCAATTTATTTTCTGTTACCTTCCATAATTTCAGACATAACAAATATAGATTATTCAAGTTATACTCATCCATCCATAAAATACCAATTTCATGATATCTAATACGGGTCATTGTTTTTAACAAAGACCTTGGGAATATGATATGTATATCCAAATTGTTTTTCTGTATATCTATAATATTTGACAAAGATAACAATGGGCGTTGGATTGATTTGCATAATTGATTAAATCTTAAAACTTACATTCCTAATCTTTTTACTTGATCATCCAATACTTTAATGCCGTAGAAAAGTGTGCAAGACATGACAGAATATATCATTCATGTCAAGAATAGCATTAAATTGCCTTTTATGCTGCCCTTCATTGGTGGGGGGGGGGGGGGGGGGGGGGGGTTTGTATCTGCTTTATCCCATGGATCCTATTCCTGTATCCACACATGACCCAAGTTTATAAACTATTATAAACCATATTTTAGTATGGCATCAACAAAACAGGGTCCAAAGGACTCAATCATTGGTATCTTGGAGGACGTTTCTTAAAGTTTGGGAGACCCTGCTTTATATATATATAAACTATTTCTTATAAGCAATAACCTTGTTTTCATGTGAATTCAGAGCTATTTCCTTGTCAACGGTAAAGAAAGTGTTTGGTAGATGTCAATATTTGGTGCTCAAATTCAGGAAAAAATTGAAGACTGTTTAAAATACCATCTTCAAAACTTTTCTGAATCGATTCCCAAAGGGTATATGAAACTGACATCAGATTTGAGGGTCCTGGCTACATATTTGTGGATCTCAGACTCGCAAAACCTACTTCCCTGAAAATCCTGTATAAACCAAGATATTTAACATACAGTCAATAATGCTATAAGGACCACTTCTATTAAGCGACTTAGCTTATTAAGCGACCATCATAATAAGGCCCTTCACCTAAGGCAACATCTCTAAAAAAGTTGACATTCTTTGACGAAATTTCTTTTATATTTGAATTTGTTGGAACCCATTAGAATTGTCTCAATCTGATGATTCTTATAAGATTGAACAAAATAGGACTCAGAAAGACTTTTGAAACAATCTGTATATGCTATCTAAATGATCTAGTTGTCTTATTCATCATGAAATGTTGTATTAAGTGACCATTTCCATAAGCGACTCCTTTCTAGTGGTCCCATAAGTTGTCCCTTATGACGATTCAGTGTATTACTGTTCCTTTAACTATATCTTATTTCATTCATAGAAATTGAGACGGACAAGTAAATGACTTAATGCTGCACTAAATCTTTTCATGTTTGACAGTCAAATTGTCCATTAGACACCCACTTTACTAAGTCTTTGTATTGAAATAGGACAGACAGACCATAAATGATTCAAATTTCATACTATTACCCCTATTTGAATGGCTTAATTACAGTGCAACTTGAGTGTCATATGTTGCAGGTTATTTTCTAGGGTCTGTTTGTTAAACATTGTCATGCTGAACTTGGGATATTCTTGCTTTGACAGGAGGTATACACAAAGATCAGCATGCACATATATGCAGTCTGATCTTAGTTCATACCACCTGAATTTCATTTTTAAACCAGAAAGGTGTAAAACAATGCATTTCTGAAATCAATACTCGCTCACATTTGGTAACTTCCAGTGCTTTTAGCACTTTGACTTTACATTTATTTTGCAAAGATTTTATTCAGCATGACAAGGGTTAACATTATGGCATCCAGTGCATCTAATCAGCAAACTACTATTCTTGTTTACATGACATAAGCTTTGTTTTTGTCTTTCCTGCTATGAAAATTGTGGGCATTCAAGAAATTTTGTAAATATGGGCAAAACCAGAATCTCGCAACCATTTTAGAGGCTTATTTACATTTCTTCATAGCTGGAAAGACAAAAACAAAGCTTATTTCATGCAAATGCTTAAGTAATATCTGATATGTTGTTGGAATTTTCAAAACCAAGATCGCATCTAGGCAGAGCACAGCTAAAATTTGGGTAAAAGGTACTTGTAACCATGATCTATTTCATTTCATATGCATGGTAGCTCTTTTCATTTAGATCACATTACAAATTGGGTAGATCGAGTTTCAAACTTTAATTGAGAACAAACAAATATATTTTGATACAACCAATCCCTTAAACAAACTTGACAAGATTACCTTATTTTGCTTGCAGAACATTTAAATGAGCTAAACTTGTAGTCTGACCATTCAATTTTCAGCCATCTTTAATTTTGTGTGGATGTCTTAATGAGGTATTAGGAACCATACCAAGCCATGTATGTTCAGGTTATTCAATACTTTTAGAAAATGTGAACAGTTTTGGTCATACACATGGGTGGGGAAACTTTGTTTATTTGGATGGGGTTTTACGCCGCTTTTAACATTATTTCAGTCATCTCGCGTCAACTGGAGCACCTAACAATGGATTCCGGGTATTTCTTACATTTTTTCTAGCTTCCAGCTGCTATCTCACAAAGGTCTTAGATTATCAACCCATTGGTGGTAGACAAAGAGTTGCAAAGGATGAATGCGGCCATTAGAGATTTAACCTGGGACTTCTAGATTGGCTATCAACTGCGCTATGACGGCGGCGTGGGTGTAGAAACTTGCATACATCAAAAATCTCCTGATTTCTCAACACATTGCACAGTGCAGGATAGTGGGAATAAATCTTGATTTGGAAAATGGGCATCATTATATTGCCAACTGCAGCTATCTTAAAATTTCATACAAATGCCTGTAGTAGTACCAGATATATCACAAGATGTCAAATTTTGCACAAAATGATGACAAACTGGGGACCAAAATTAATGACACCAAACTGATGCTATTATAGCATTACCTCAGGTTTTTTCTTAAAAAGCCTAGCTAAACATTTCTAATCAAACTTTATTTTTTACCTGTGTGACTCGAATAGAATAATGGCCGTTATGCGGCAGGTCCTCTTTTAGCGGAGAAAGCCGACGGTCAATCGGAGAGGGTCCTCTGAGCTTCTTTTTCTTTTTGCGAAAGCAGCCAAACATATTTGGAATGTTCACGATTTAAATCCAGCTTGAGTTTCACATAGTTAAACAATTTAATAAATCCAGCTTCCCGTCACACTTGATTCACAATCTCTCTGACCCTATATCATAAATATTTGGAAATTAACAGAATTTGAGGGATAAGCATAAACTATTGTAAGTGCCTAGATATTTATAGGCACTTACAATAGTTTTGTGCTTATCCACAAAATTGTGACTTATCAATAGATAATTGATTGACCGATCGAAAATTCAATCATTATATTAAATTTACCAATCAAATCATTCGTTCAAACAAATTAGCATAATTTTCTTTTTCCACTGTATTTCAACTTTGTTGCCTAATAATTTTCACAGTACCTCTACAGATCTGACATATAGTTAGATGGTTTAAAACCTTTTTCAGAAAAGCTATACTAAGAAATCAGATATATCTTTCAACACTCCGTAACATAATTTTCCATGAAACTTAAGCATTATAACTGAAAATCCCAGCTAGCTCACATACCACACAAAACAAAACTAATCCTTTAGAACACTACAGCTATTAATTACATGTACTGCCTAATGAGGCTCCACCTTGATTAATATCGAGGTGTCACTGGAATACACCATAAACTAACGACCCAACATAACTGACCGTTGACCACTGACAGCTTTAAATTTATGCTTAAACACACACTAACCAAAAATATCCTTATTTGACCACCTATAGTATATAGTATAAGTGTTGCAACTTAATTCAATCAATGTTACAAACATCTCAATGGTTTTACGATACCTTAAACCATATTTCTGAGGACACCTTTAAATTAAACTATGCACACCCTAAGGGCTTTTATGACACTATTTTAAACAAACATTGTGTGAAACAGAGCAAATATGATCAGCAATCATTCCCGAACCATCTTTCCATTCATTGGAACTTTTAACATACTCGACAATACTTTTAAAATTGAAAGGTCGGTGCAAAACTATTGTAAGTGCCTATATATCTATAGGCTCTTACAATAGTTTTGCACCAACCTCTCAAAACATCCGTTGATTATCAACAACACAATACGATGACACAATTAGATTTTCACCTGAGCAGGTTGACTATTATGAAGAACTAACTATCTGCCGTATTTGTTGTACCAGGTGAATCATTCAATCAATACTAACAGTGTGTTACGAATGTACTTTGAAATATTTGTGATCAATACTATTTGTTTGAAATTTTGTCCTTAATTATGTCTCGCTCTAGGGTACTCCTAGAGAAAGTGCGAGACAAGACTAAATATTTAACCCTTTCCATTTATTTTTCATAATTGATTTTACCAATTGATGTAGTAGAAATATTATTGGAAGAAAAAATTGTATGTTATAATTGCCAATTATCATGTATCATCCTAATGAGCAGAATTTAATTAGGAGAAGCAACTCAAATGCAACAATCAGCCCATAAAATAGTCACTTAAATCCCAGGCCTTCTAGCATTGAAGCCTTGAATTGACAATCAAACAATAAAGACTTGAATGTAAACTTGAAGATTTCATTTTTCATGGTAATTGACAAAAACAAGATGCGTTTGTGAAACACGAATGCCCCCGGAACAGCATTTTTTTTAAAGTTTGACCTTGACAGATGACCTTGACCTTGTCACATGACCTTGACTTTGGTACCAGCGGATGCAGATCATTGAGATCTATCATCATGCCAAATATTAGCTTTGTATTTTGAACAGGCTTGAAGATATTGGCAAGGTTAAGTTTTCAGGTTAAGTTTTTTCAAAGGTTGACCTTGACAGTTGACCTTGACCTTGTCACATGACCTTGACTTTGGTACTGGCGGATGCGGATCATTGAGATCTATCATCATGCCAAATATAAGCTTTGTATCTTGAATAGGCTTGAAGATATTGGCAAGGTTAAGTTTTCGGGTTAAGTTTTCGGACAGACTGACGGACAGACAGACGGACGGACAGGCGGTCAGACAGACGGACAGACGGACGGACAGACGGACATGAGTAAAACAATATGCCCCCGATCTCTCGATACGGGGGCATAAAAACATGAATATCATAATTGTTTGAGAAATTCAGCTTCAAGCATAACATTTTGAAGAGTCAGCATAAAACTATTGTAAGTGCCTATAAATATATAGGCACTTACAATAGTTTTGTACTGACCCCTCAATTTTAGAGCTTATAGAATATATTGCCGAGCTGTCAATCACACTGGATATAAGAGAGATGGTAACCAGGCCATCACAAGCCAACCAGTAAACCTCTATACCATGCTGGGTTCAGAATGCGTGACCTGGCCGACCTGCGGGTCATCTAATCCTCTTATAGACCCTGCGGGTGATGAAAATGAAACTTTCATATATTTTGACAATCTTTCCTTTTTATCATTTTCCATCAATTTAAATTTTTCTTTGTGGAATAGACATTTATCCTTTTCTTTTTTCTTCATTGTGTAGTTGGCGGTTATTTGTTTTACATTTTATTAACCCTTGTCATGCTGATCCCGGAATATTCCTGATTTGCAGGAGGCAAAGACCAAGATATGCAGTCTAATCTTAGTCCATACCACCTAATTTTCCCTTTTAAACCAGAGCAATTTAGAAGTTAAAGTTTCAAAAAAATGACTAACTCACATTTGTTGCATTCAGAGCTCTCAGCACCTTGATTTCAATGCAATTTTGTCTAGTTGTTATTCAGCATGACAAGGGTTAAGATGAAAAACAAATTTACCCAAATGATTTTAGAAGACCTGTATCCAGCGGCAGAGCTATAAAAAAAGGGGATATTTTGAATTTTAAATTATACAATTTCAAAAATAAGGTACTTTCATAAATCCTATATTGAGCATATATTGGAATGTGAGACGATTAAAAAAAAAGTACACATAACATAGAGTTTTAATGAGGAATGAAGACTTTATTTAAACCAAAATCTGTACCAAAAAAGAGAGGAAAGAGTTACCTCCCTTGCAATGGTACAGTCTTCAGGACAGGAGAAACAACTCTTGCTGATTTGTTAATAATCATTAAAAGATTCAGATATTACTTCCCTTGAAATAGCAAAATTCTTAAGGCCAACATTAAAGCGTTCAGTATTTTTTCAATAAATCTTTAAAGTGCCAAAAGGAGTTTCATCAAATTCACTTGAACAGTTTAGGTGTTCTGAATTTTGTATTCCATGGCTCAGTGTGAAACAGTTGTTAGTGCCTATATATTTATAGGCAGTTACAAATGTTTCACGCTGAGCCATATCAAATTATGGCATGTTTCCTTTTCAATATATAATATTATCGGGACAGAAAAAAAGGTTGGATTGTGTGGGACTGAGTTAAAAGCATGTTCAATCATTTAAAGGCAGTTAGTTTATAAATTACAGTTTGAAGTGGGTGAGGTTAAATTACACATCAGTTTTTGAATAATTGAGTGTGTAACTTGCCAGCCACCAACCTAATTAATTCAACAATTCATTATTTAAATATTTCTACCTATTTTGGAAATACATTTTTGTGTTGTTTAAGCTCATTTCCTAGGTATGTTTCGAATGGGGAAAAATATTGCAAATATATATTCTTTCAATTTTACATCTTGGAACGATTCCATGAATTTTCATGAAAGCCACCCATGCATGAAGCTATTGCTAGTTGCAGCCTAACTTAATTCTAAGCTTCTGGCTGAGCCATCATAGCGCAATTTGTAGAATTGTATTTCAAAGAATACATGTTCCAAATGTTTCTGGTCAGTGATTTTTGAAGTAGAACTTTCCACTATTTGTTTTTTCTTATGTATTAATGTTGCCTTTTTTTGTGATATGATTTTTAACAATAAACGACATAAATATTCTTAATATAAAGCTCTTGAATTCAATTAAGATTTGATACTTCAGTAATACAACAAAATTTAATGGCTTCTAGCAAGAAAAAGTTGTAACTGCCTTTAAACGTATAGGCAGTTACAACGGTTTCGCGCAGAGCTATAGAATTATAAATAAACTAGGGCTGGACTTTTATCATCTATGTCCTTACATTAATCCTAGGGCTATGACAGCTAAATATGACAGCCACTTTTCATAAATCTTTATTTGTTTTAAAAACCTAGCATCATAATACAATTCTGGAACTTTGGATTACCCTAACTCCTACTCCATCACAAACACCCACAACTTTGGTATGCAGACCATTAAAGCCCTTTACCTTATTTCCTCTTATAAATGCCTCTTGAAACTTAATGAGCAAAGCACTCATAGGGCTTCTATTTGTCTTATTTAGTTTGTTTGATTGCAATCTTCTCAAGAAATATTTTTTCTAGTGGAATGGCCTCCACTTTGAGAATTGAATTTAATAATTGCAGGTAATTTTCCCTTTTCTCAAAATTGAGCAAAAATTTCATTTAATTTAAATAATTAGTCAACAGACTGTTTCTTTACTTCATTTTATTGATTGGTTTATTGATTATTTATTCATTTTTTATGTATTCACATTGATTCCAACCTTTTATAAATGAATTATTTCTGATGATTGAGTGATTCATGCGGTGGGTAGGGTATACATATGTATGAGCGTCACAACTGCTAGAATTCTTACACATCACTGAAACAGTAACTTTAAGGAACCTTAGCTTTTAGAGCAAAAGTAAAACAAACAGTCATGTTACAATGACCTTGCAAGTCCCATGAACTTGATCATGACCTCAAAATTATCTAATAATGTACAAATGAAGACCTCCCCCTATCTATACAAGTGTATACAGTAACTAGGCAGGGACACAACAGCCAACACTTCTACAATCCACAATGTCATTTTGCCTTTCACTAGTACCGATTTCTGTCCTCGGAATGGGGTGCTATTTTTGGACTGGTCGCATCAATGAAATATGTGACTTCCAAAATTGAGACTAGCCTTTGTAACCCTCCTCCTGCTTAATGTTACAGTTTTGTTTTCCAGAAAAGTTACAAAATTTGAGAAATTTTAACAAGATTGGCCCGACTTTTTCCCTCAATAATCAAGCAGATAGCAGGCTGTGTAGGCTAAAATCAGACTGCATGTCAATGCAGTCTGATCTTAGTCAAAACTGTCTGCCAACAATTTGTGGATAGCAGGAACATGCTGTTAGCAGCATGAGAAGGGTTTAATTAACATCACCAGAATGACACCTTATCTTGTCTTAAGAAATATGGATAAACAAGTATAGCATAATAAATGAAAGATCTAAGAAAAGGATTATGGAGTCAGCAAATTATCTCCCTTTAATGAATAACCATTCCTTCCACTTTTTTTCTCTCACCACATAGAGAACTTCCTTAGATATCAACCCCAGAGAGCCAAATTAGTTCAATTAACAAATTACAGCTTAACTAACACAGATGACAAGATTAAGTCGCCGTAGACTGACAAAAACTAATAAAAAGACCTAATTCCCTCCCTTTAATGAGTAAACACTTCCACCACAAAATTGTCAGAGACCACAATAAAATTACTTAGATCTGATAATCCAAGTGCAAGATAATGCACTATGCCGCGACAAAATATAGCTTAGTAAACAGGAGATGTGACAAAAACACTAAAGATTTACATATATAGGTAAACATGTCCAAGATAGGACAACTTTAAAGTTGGTCGGTCACACCTGTTCACCAAGAAAGCAATAAAAATTGGGTTGATCTAGATTTAATGAGAGATTCTAAATATCTTTTATGCCTCAGTGACCCAATTTTTGTATCAAAGGTTTAATACTAATTTCAACAATTCTTCAATTATTTTAAGTGCCCCAAAATCTATAGGCTAGAGCTCCTGCAAAACACTTGTGCTACCCCCTTCAAATTGATCACCCTTATCAGGCGGAAATAAAAATATCAATTAATATTAATAATAATTATACATTTGTAAATTTGCATATTAATCAAAGTGCTGAAGATTTGGGTTGCACTAATCAAGACCCAGTATTTATTTCAAAAGTACAATTTATTGAAATAGAAAATCAGGTGTTATAGACTAAGATCTGACTGCGCATAATTATGTTCAGATTGATCTTCGTCTATACCTCCTACCAAAGACAGAAAAATCCCCTGGTTCAGTATGACAAAGTGTCACTTAGAGAGAATGATTCTATTCTCTAGTATAAAAAAAATATTCAATTCTTTTCATCAAAACAATTCTACAAGTGAACAAAAAGAAAGAATAAACACTCCTCAAATAGAGCTTATCACACCTGCACAGAATTGTCATAAACAAAGTCACTTAAATTTGTAATAACCACACTTTAGTTATTCCAAAAGACGCAACGAGTTCAAAACACACCCTGACTGTCCTCGATCGACTATTTAAAGAGACGAAAACAAAGTTATTCACATCCTTAGTATTTATTTAATGGTCGTAACCCCCTTTTTTGGCATTCAGTCAGGTAGTTTAAACTGTATTACCACATATCAAAGTCCATAATATACACACAGGCATTCAGATAGTAATAGTAAATGGTTAAATGGTCGGGAGTTTTTTATCCTTAACGAGCCAAATTTCAATACTAGTCGGGCAGTTCATTGATTCTACCTGATAAAACGGGGACAGATAGAGCTTTAATTGGATCAATTAACCCTTATTACATGATACTTTAGAGTTGATATGGCTCTTCCAGGGTTTAAATGGCCGCAGATTTTATGAGTCTTGAGACGGAGGCATACAAATAAGTAGCCAGGACCCCAAAATTATCTGAATTTTTTTCAATGGACCTTCTTTGGCTAAACTTAAAAACAGAATTCTTACCTGAAGTTGAGCACAAAAGGTTTGAAATATCTGACCAATAACTTTTCCTCTAACCAGCAATTAGCTCATTATTTAACCAAGTTTACATTTGCCATGGTGGCCGTAAGATATCACAGCCTGCAATTTCTTGTATGGTATTTTTGACATCGAACGATTTTATTTTCTACGGCGTATGTGTTCACAAAATCATGCTATGTTATGGGTTTTCATATAACTATTACGAGAATCATTGAGGTGCTTGTGTGGCGATCCCAAGGTAATCGTGCAATCCCTGCATGGAGAATGTGCAATTTGTCAACTATTTACACTGTAAACCGTGCGGCCAGCATATAATCATCGTACGGTACCTGCATGGGAGACCGTAGGATGATCCATTAAAGATTTAAAGGCAAAATATCGCAGGGTGGCCATGCAATGTCTGTGTGGCGATCCTGCCATGCCTCTACGACAAGTCTATGGGCTAAGGTCTCCATGCAGTCTTTCAATTTTTAAAAACTTGTATAACTATTTTTCATACAAAATTGCAAAGGTCCAAGGCACCCATAAACACTCATTCTCACGAGAATTGGGATTTTAGTGTCGCCGCATTTTTAAAGGCCTAAAATATATTTTGTGTGATCGTTTGGTGCTTAAATTGATAGACCTCTATGAACTTAGTTTATGCGCACTAAGAAAATGACCGTAGTTGACGTTTCGGAGACAAGAGATTTGTTTATATGTGCATTTTGTAATATTCGATACTGTCGCTTTTTCATTTGATGATTTTTGCTCGTACATTAAGCCGAGATGCGTATTTTCAGAACAAAGATATTCTTTCAAACAGATCGTACACATGTCCTTTACCTCCAGAAAATGCGACGTGCACCATATCGACCGATTTTAATAATTATTGAGCCAAAACCTGGTGTCGCCGAAAAAAGCAAAAATTAAGTAATCTTCGATTCCGAGACTTTGAAAGGGCTAATTTGATGGAATAAAGCCCAAAAATCGAGCAATTTCTTTTCCTTAGCATGCTGAATTTCTGCTTCAAAAATAATGCGTTTTAATTATAACAAAGAAATCGACACAAAATTCCTGAAACCAGTTCATTCAGACAAGGGGTCTTCTTGCAATGAACGAATGTAATCTTCGATACTAGGTTTTTCAATATGTTCCACCACAAAATTATTACGTTTGAGATCATCAAAACATGTAACATAACCAGTATTAACAATTATCACTGAGAAATGTTGCATACAGCGTTCAGTGTGTTAATTATACTGTAAAGCGGTGCATTTTGTAATCATCGAGACCGTAATATTCAATACCAAATTTTAATGCCTACGAAAAACTTTAACCGAAACACATGAATAGACCAGATATCCGTTTCTATGGTACCACAAAATGCAAAACAACATTTCTATGTTGAGTAAACCTAATTCCCTACCTTTGAATGCTGCAGGAATAACTTTTTGTAACCTTCGAGACCGCGTAAATATATTTCATTGCAATTGGTATTTCACGGTGGTACAATTATCATTTGTTTTTAATCGGCATTCTAAGTCTTCGGAAATAAAAGTTTGACCGGGCCATCATTGCATTTTACACTTAAGCATGTTTGAGAAACTGTAATCTTCGATATCGTGAAATTGGGCAGAAAATACGATGCTTAAAGTGATAACAAATCTTTGTGAGTGGGTCAACCCTGTTGTGCGATGTGCTTAAGTATTCAACCGTAGAGAAGTTAATTTGCGTTCAATATTTTAAGAAATTTTGATGTTCAAAAGGTAACTTGCCATTGTTTTTTTATATTCAGATTATCTCACCTTTTTGAAAGAGACTAGATACCTACAACCATTTCTTTTAAAGCGTCAGATAATTTTTCAACCAAGCATGGTTTTATTTACAATTTAACAGGTTTTTGGCCTGTGGGTCATCATTTAAGCTGCACTCGATAAATCATGAGTAATCTTCGACACAATATACCTTTTTCGAGAATTCAAACAGAAAATCACTATTTTGCGATGAAAAAGAAGGTAAATTCATTATTTTCATTTGATATGTATTCCAGATGATTTTTCGACGAACTTAAACTTTAGAATGTTATCGTGCACTTTTAAGATAAAAGTGAAAGTCGGTGTAAAATTAAAAATCTATCTTTGAAAAAGTCTGTCACCGACACACATTCTAATATCGGAGAAATATCCGTTTCCTGAATGTGGACAGCACTACAAAACTATAAATGTGCAGAAAAAACATATCTGGTTTCAAAGAGAATTAAAGCAAAAGATGACAATTCTTTTTAAGTTTTTTTTACTTTGATAATACCTCGGCAAGGGTACAAGTAGCGATTATTACTTGATAAAAATGCCAAAATTAAGATAGTTACGCGCTGCTTAATAACTTTTCTTCCTCTCGGATGTAGTATAAAAATTTTCACATCATTATAGGTTGATGTTTACTTCATCTGATTTAAGAAAAATTGGAGCGGTACTAAGATTTTCATTTTTTGATTTTTTAGAACCCGAGAATCCCAATTCTCGTGAGATTAAGTGAAAGCTGTGCAATGATTGCATGGACACCGTGTGCCACCGCACAAGCAATGCACGATATTGGGGTTACGGTAAAAACAAACTCTGCTTTTCTGCTTTCATTGAAATAATGTTTTTTCCCTCACATGTTTTAGGTAAACCTGCTTGTTGCAAAATAATTGATACAAAAATTAATTTAGATTTTTTCCCAGTGATAAGTTGCTTTTTTGATAGTTAACACAGTTATTTAATTGGAAGATTAAAGATCGGGCTTCGAGAAATCATAGAAGTATAATAAAATATAATTTTCATTACTAAAGTATTGATAAATGAAAACGTAACGCTTAATTAAGCAATATATACTAAGTAAGACATCAATTAAATTATAACCCGCAGATTGACCACTTTATTTCATGCTAGAGAAAAGATTAAAAAAACTTTACAGTTCAAGAACTTTTTCACATAGTAGCCGATATGCATCATATGTTAAGAGATATATGAAGGGTTAACCTATCAAACATCATGACAATGGAAATCTGTTTAGGGCAGATCAGATATTTATATGAGGACACCCTCTTTGTTACGGGTGTAGGATTGCACAAAGTACCGTATATCTGTATTATTTGGGACACAACATACAATTGGAATCTACTGCATGCCAAAATGTGCCGATTTTATAGATCTTCTAATTTAATCTGTATAAAGTAACAATATATAGCCATGGCTCTGAGTGCAAAACAGCTGTAACTGCCTATAAACATAAGCCATGGAATATGTTCTGAGCTTTTGCATGATATTTGCAACAATTTTCAAAAAGATGGTAAATATAGTCACAAGATACCCCTGTCATACTACTGGATGTTATAATGAAAAACAAGAAAGATAAGAAACTCAGAAATTAAGCTAGGTACAGTTACGGTTCATTTGTGAGGATTCAAGATTTTGTACAGCCACATAGAAAATTGGTCGAATTCAACCTCCGAAAAGGGGGGTGGTGGGGTTTTATGAGAGTATGGGACTCTATTAGAATTTTAACGGTATACAGAAAATATATATTTGTTTATGCTTTTCAATTGCCTTCAATTTACCAGTTGTAAAAATCAAGGTTGATTAGCTTAAATTTAGCTGTTTTCATAACATGTAGGTAATAAGCCATAAAAGCTAATGTATTATTTCAAATTAACCTTAATCTAGGTTTACATTCATTGCTTTCTGATTTTAATAGATTTGAAATGAACTGTTCCATTTAACCCTATTACATGATTCATTGGTTTTATATGTTAATGTATTTACGATTGAATAAGTCAAAATAATTTACTTCATTCATAGAAATTTTAGACAACTAGCTTAAGTACTTTTATACTATAATCTCTATTTAGAATATGTCATTGACTTGTAAGACTAACCAAGGCTTCAATGCAAAAATAATGAAAGTGCCTATAAATGTATAGACACTTACATTCGTTTGAACTGGTCCCTTATTTTGCTTTAGTATTGATGATATAGATTCATTACAATTATTGCCAATGTTGAATATAAACTGCATTAAGATACATATTTCATTTTTTCCGCATTTTTCTTGTATTTGAGGTCCATGCGTTAACATAATTACTATTTTAAACATTACCAAATGTATCACTTTAATCAAAACTGATAAGACAAACAAACAAGGGGACAGAATACAAGCCGTATGATATGAAACTACCATTATCTCTCCGAGATTATACCAAATATTATTTACAAATAGCACTGTATACCATATTTAAGATGTTACTAACACAAGAAAAGAAGATTTGTTTGTTTGAATGGGGTTTTACGCTGCTTTCAACATTTTTTTAGTTATATCGCCACAGCTGGAGCACCTAACAATAGATTCCTGGTATATCTCACACCAGTACTACCAATACATTCTTTCCTAGCCTCCAGCTGCTATCTGTCTACAATTATCAAACCATTGGTGAGAGACAAGTAGTCTGAAAGAATGAGTGAGGCCGTCTGGGATCAAACCTTGGACCTCTGAATTGACAGTCTGATGTGCTACCCACTGCGCTATGATGGTGGCAGACAAACAAGGGGACAGAATACAAGCTGTATGATATGTAACTACCATCATCTCTCCAAGATTATACCAAACATAATTTACAAATAGTACTGTAAACCAAATTTAGATGTAACTAACACAAGAAAAGATGAAAGTCTGTGGGTATCTTTCACACATAATTATCACTAATATGTAATGCATCACTTTGCATTGTAATAAACAAATCTTTTGCCATTACATTTATTTGCTTTCTTTCAAAAAGTTTTCGTACATTAACCCTTGTCATGCTGAACCTGGAATATCCCTGCTCTAGCAGGTGGAATACACAAAGATCAGCCTGCACATACGTGCAGTCTGATCTTAGTCTGTACCACCTGATTTTCCCTATCAAACCAGAAACATTTAAAACATATATAATTTCATAATGAACCAACACATAATTTGGGCATTCAGTAAAATAACAGCTATTATTTTTCAGGATTAATCCCAGGCTTTATATTCAACATGACAAGGGTTAAGAATAATTTTCCACATATTTTTTCTAAATTCCATTGTCCATACATTTGTTATATGGTAATGGTCAAAGAAAAATCTAATCTACGGTGACCCGCTGTCAACAAAAGGGGTTTTGATCTTGATATGACATATCATTTTTCATTCATGAATCATATAAAGAACAGTTTTGTATACTATAAAGGTAATAAAAATCTTCATCTATGAATATCTAAAAAGAGAGAGAAAATAATATCATACATATTCTTAACTTTTCTTCTATAAAAAGTCATTTCACAAATGCTCCCATTTTTTAACCCTTTCCTGTTTTACAAAATTTTGGACCTGTCCAAATTCAAAGGTTTTGCAGATGAAAATTTAAAGTGGATTTAATTTGAAAAATAACCATTCAGTAGGGTAGAAAATAGTGTGGAAAAAGAAGAAATTGCTTGTCAGGAGCAATTTCTTCTTTTTTCACAATGTTTTCTCAATCATAAAATTACAAGCATGTAAAAAGCAGGGATTAAACAGCAAAGGGTTAAATCGGGTTTGCACAATAGTGCAATGAACAAAAGCACCAGTATATTGCCCAGTTGGTACCCAGTTGGTACTCACATTAGACTCTCAATCGTTGGGTCCCAGGTTTGATCCCTGGCTGCTCGCAATATCCTTTCTCACATTAATTGCCAGATAATCAAACTTAACCCAATGTGCAACAGGAGGCTCAGGAAAGGATGTTATGGTAGTATTGGTGCAAGAAATATAAAGAATCCACGCTTAAGTCTCTAGCTGCCAGAATATGAGTGAATCAGTCTCATGCTTTCTGCTAGTGAATTTTGTTGTGCATCTCTTTGGGTTTTAATGCTACTTTTAACAAATTTTTCTGTCATATGGCAACAGAAGGAGTACCAGTCCAAACAATTGATTTTTGACATTTCTCTCACCAGTAGTGCTGTAGTAACAACCCTTTTGAGACTCAAGCGGCTCATCCCACATTGGCTTATATCAAAATTATAAACCCATTGATTGGGAACAAATGCCAAAAAGTATGTCGAGGATTGAACCAGGGATATCATCATCAGAAGTTGGACTTAGTTGTCCTACCAACTGCCCCATAACAGCGCTTTAGGCCATGAAAAGTAGTACTGAACTCCATTCAATGTGAGTAACAAATTTGTCAAATGCAGGACTAAGATATTCTATCAACTACAAGGGTGATTTCATATTACAGTTGATAAGGTATCAAATTTTCATAGGGATTGACCTAGGATTTTGTCAAATATAAACATATCAATTACTTACAAATTAGAAAAGCAAAATAAGTCAAGATAGTAATTCTACATGTAGCTTAAATTTTGCTTACAACATTCTTAAAGGCACTTGTTGTTGTTACCTCAGCTCTTTTCAAAGAAAATCCGAGGTATTGCTATAGTCCTTGATGTAATCAGTCATCCTTGTATGAAAACTGATATTTTGTGGTATATCTATACTAAAGGCATTCACTTGAAACTTGGCAAACATGTTCACTATCAAAAAAGGAACTTATGCTATCAAGGGGGATTACTCTAGATGGATTTTGTGGGAATTATGCCCCTTTTTCGACTTAGATATTTTATCCACTATCCAAGTGCAGGCAACTATAGACAGTGCATTTGTCTGATTGCTTACAATCTTTCATTTTGGATGAACATTTTATTTGTTTGAATGGAGTTTTATCCCGCTCTCAATAATTTTTCAGTTATAACACAGCACCTAACAATGGATTCTTGGTATTTCTCAACCGGTACTACGTATAACATTTTGCTTAAAACAAGCAATTTCTTCTTTTCCATAATGTTCTCTAGTTATGAAAGTTTGGACTCCTAACCTTTAGCTTGGACTCCTTGATTTCAAGTGTTGGGAGTCCAATTGACTCCTTAATCTCAGGAGTTAGTGTCAACCTCTGATAAAGACTTTATTTAATGAGGCAGTGCAGTTGGGATAACCCAGTCTTCCCTGTAGGCCCTTCAAGGCCTTTCTATCAAATAGACCTGCTTTTTTGACACTCTCGTTTGCTATATGCTGCACACACTAACCTCAGAATCTCAGACAACTTTTGTTTTAGATTCAAAAGCATAAATTTGAATCGATTCCACAACATGTACTTCATCCACTATAAATTAATGTTGAGGAAAGGTCGCTATAATCTGCATAATCAAAGGGATTGAGCCCGGACTCTCATAATTGAGAAGAGTTCAAAGATCCACCAATTGAAAACCATGTCAACCCGACCATAGGGATTGAAATCAGGTCCTAATGACAGAGCAGAATTGTGAAAATATTATTGTGATATATCTTAAACAGTTTTTCCTTTGATTAAATACTGAACTGTAGTAATGGGGTGAATATAACACAAAGGGAAATAAATGCTGCTTTAAGTTAAAATCTTTCACAAAAGTTATTTCCCTTGCCCCTACAAAAATACTCCACCTACCCAATTCCTCTTCAAATGTAGAAGTAACAAAGGAACAGAGTATCTAGGCAAAGTTTTTAACACATTCTGCATATCAAATCCTCTAATTCAAGTCACAAGTTAATCCTTCCCACTGAATTTTGTGTGAATATCTCACACAAAACCTAGCTATCTTTCACAAATTATCAGTCCTATCATTTGACATTTCCCTCAACTGTCATTTTCCAATCGATAATAAAACCAGGAAATATGCAGACATTAAATGCACAGGTATTTATAAAGCATAATCACATGTAATCATTGCTCAGTTATCACCCTTTACTTTGTTTCAAGGGCTCAGTGCAAACTTTTCTAAGTGCCTATAAAAGTATAGGCACTTACAATAGTTTTGAACCGACATCCTCGATTTGCTGGTATATTTAGACAGGTAACTATTTTTCAGGAGACCTCTAGAAATCACTTTAGGGAGGCCCGAAATGTAATGCAAAGTTATATAGTGGAAACTGTTCATAAACCTTTGCCGAGCAAATTCTGCCCTGTCTGCAGTCCATGATATGTATATTATGCAAATTGCGGGGGGTCAAAGGTCATCAAGTGCATTTACGCTATTACGGAAATATATCATTCTAAACTGACTGTTATGCAGCTTTGCTCGATGAATAATCGACTGAAATGGTTTGAAAATGATTCATTTCTATAAAACAAATGTTTACACAATAGAAATTTAGGACTTAGAAGCCTTTTTTTTAAATCAAAGTACTGAAAGTACTGACATTGTAGGCATGGAAGTTTGTTTGCATTTTTTGTGTTGCAAAACTGACTCCAAATAAATTAATTAATTATGTTTACTGATAGTATAAAGTATTAAAGATGATTTGAATTGTTTTTTATCATAATTTATAAAAATAACTTTGATCGTTTTTAGTTCATACTTATGTATACATGTATATGTAATAGTCCTTATATATATATAACTATTGACATTGATTCCGACGACGTCAGAATATCCCCCTGAAAATATTTTTGAAACATGTTGAGTAATATTTTTTTAAAAAAAAATATTTATGTGACCCGTCACGCGCTTAGGGGACATCTGGGAATTGTGTAAAATACTCATTTGAAAAAGAGATTGATTCTATTACAGGTCAACCAGAGCTTAGATTTCAAAAATTCTTTCACGGGAAGGTAGAGTGATCATTCTACATTCAGAAAATAATAAGAGTGTAAAAACTTTCGATCCTAGTCAGTCTGCGCAGTTTAAATAGGATTAACATTTTACGCATGAAGGGTCACACGTCAAAATCTTTTTTTTATTCTGACACATTATATATAAGATTAATTGTACGCAAACAGTGAGTAGTTTAGATTATAGTTTGAAGCATAAATGACCTGAGCACATTCGAAACTTAATATTTCTTCATCAAAAAAGCCTCATGTAAATATACATTCATTTGTAATAGGTACCCCTTACTACCCCCGTAAAATTGAATCAAAACCCATTCTAAATGTTACTTTATTGGTCTCCAAGGACGTGACATCACTCAATACCAATTTACAATACAAAGTTGTCATTGCAGCATGCAAAGAAGTTTGAAGCACAAGTGATGCCAAAGATTTGCCAACAGACGACTTAGAAGAATTTTTAACACTTATCCTTAAAGGCAAACGCACTTAAGGGATGCACCACATAGCGATAAATAATAAGGATGAGTGTATTTTTCACTGCATTTATTGGAGTATAAAGTGAAATTGCCTTAGCACATGGTAAATAAGGCCCATAAGGCGTTATGTTTTAGCCATGTGCTAAGGCAATTGAACTTTACACTCCAATAAAAGCAGTGAAAAATACACACAGCCCTTATAATTGCAATCCATTAGATCTACATGTAAGAAACAATCAAAATACTCGGCCAAATAATAAAAGGTTCGAAAGTCTACTTTCTGTGCGTATATATATCACAAGATCTATTTTAAAGTCGCATATAAAACGTTTATTGCTATCGTAATTTGCTGGCATAAAGTTTTACAAATTTGACACCAATAGACGACAATTTTTATGTTTCTAAAAGTATCTATTATCAGATTTTTTTCTGCCTATTACTGCTTCATTTTAAAACGAAAACATCTCGACCGAGCGAGGTTGAAAACGTTGCCTGATGATCTTCGTCGACTCGCTGTAAATCAGAAGTGAAAGATTATTTTGCAAGTATTTCAATTTTAAACTGATAAAATAGCGACCAGGTCTTTTGAAAGGGGAACGAGGGATTTTCGAGTTCCTTCAAGACTGGACTTGCAGATCAATGGTCAGGGTTTTCCCGAAATAGCTATTGCAATTTATACAGTAAAAAAAGTGCAACGGAATTCACAAAGTGATGCGATTTAAACCAATCAAAATTCTTGATTGTGTTGGATTGCAATTATTTCAAATCAAGGAACATAACTCAGATTGTTCTAAAATTGACTGAAATTATTGGGAAACTGATAATTTCCCGCCAGCTTGACGTCATTATACATGTAGTTGCTACATAACATTGCAACGTTGCTTGGCAAAAGGCGCAGTTTTACAGCTTAAGGTAGAGTTTAATAATATGACAGAGTCTTTTAGAAGTAAATGCTGCTCTAATAAGGCCTCCATACAGATTCTTTCTTGAAATAGACTGTAATCAATCAATCAATGAGTAAACGGTTAATGCTAATTGAATATGAAGTCAATCTAAAGCATAATAGGTTTGATGCTTACATATATATTTGAAAATCTTATGTAAGATGAATCGTTATGTTTGCGGTTCCCGTAAAACCACGAGATGACCGCATTGACATTGTACTGTCATTAAGGACATGGTAATTGACCCCACTCAAATTCATTCTGAATCACTCTCTCAGTGCTTCATTCTTGGTGTTCCAAACCATCTTAATAAAAACACTTCGAAATCATTCCCAACGTTCCGGAATTGCTCGCAATCAATTCGAAATTATAAGCACTCAATTCATTCAATGATTTCATTGATCAGCGTGAATTTTGAAAAGTCTGATTGGTATGATTGGTATGTGAAACCACACAGATCTATTTATGTAAGATTACGTCATTAGATAGGATATACCAGTTTCAACCAAAAACGTTGAATTCATTTAAAAGTCGCTCATTCAATTCATTTTAATTCTATATCATTCCTTATTTCAATTTCACGATGCGCCGTACAGACTACGTAAGGCAAGTGTAAGCTAGGCTAAATGGAAGGTTCATATTCAACTTAATCACCTTCAAAAGAGCGTATACAGATCAAACTTTATTGATTTATTCATTTAATTTTATCATTTTATCACCATTTTAATTTTTCGAAACCAAGAGAAAAACCAACTAAGAAAAAATGTGTTAACTACACACAATTACTGTTTTCCTTATGTTGGCATTGTTATAGGCTTATCACAATGAATTATTTCGTTTTATCGTCTTCTGATGTGAAACACTTATTAATAAAGCCAAAGCTGTATTTCCTATGTTTTGGTTGTCCTGTGACAAAATAATCCATGTTTCCCTGTTTTGCTTGCTAAATCCAGATCTTCATTTGCCTTTTTCAATTATTTGTATTTTATGTATCGTTCAAAGTGCTCCTGTTCTTATAAATTGAATTCGAATCGTTACATGCTTCTCACAAAATTGATCTTATATACACATATGTATTCTATAACTGCCATAAATTATCCCATACTTTACTTATTTTCTGAAATTCAAGAAAGAACCCATTTTTTTTATAATTCTAGTCACGTCCTCTTGCCTGGTTGTGACAAAAAATATTGAAAGTGTCAAAAACTTATTTAGAATGTTTGGATTTCAAAAAATCAAAATGTTTCTTAAAAAGTATAAGAACACATTTACCTGCTTAAACAAAATTATAGGACTGTAAAGGTCATTTTATTACAGCGATACAATACTGCAAAAAGTGTGACCGACGTGAAATATTTAAGCACGAAGTGTTATTGATGCGAATAAACACGAAACGATATTGTCAATTGTCCTATTTTTTGTTAGCGTTTTGGATCCCTAAAGTTGCCTCAGGATTAGGGGAAATGCTATTAAGTAAGTATGATTCCGCATACTTTTTCATACGAACTAGATTTGATTTGAAAGCACTAAAAAGTGTGTGAAAATTTGTTAGAAAATTTTAAAACATTTTTTTTATTTATCTTTGAAATTTAGTACAAAAACTTACGCTAAATTTGGTGAAATACCTTTTTAATAAGCCTGCTCGCAGGTTTTCTCATCGGTTAACGGAGAAAAATTTAAACAAAGCTTGAAAAGGTATCAAACGATACTGTAATTTCATCCGTAATGGCTTATATTATTTGATTTCAAAATAATATCTAATCTCGTAGAAAACATTGTTTAAGGAAAATGCCTTGCAGCCAAAACCTTTGGATTCTGAATCATTTCGAGACATTCTTGTTAAAGCAAAATGAAGGACTGCTGCAACCAATGACTCTCTCAGAAATTCTGTATGTTGTTAACACCAATGTGTCAAATGTACATTATCATGGAAGGCATGCAGACTTTCATATTGCATCTTGGCAATGTAACTACACTTTGACATTCACACAATTGCAAAACTTAAAATGCTGTGCACCTCATCACATGTACGATACGTCACAAACTTTTGTGAAACCTAGCAGCATATTGACAAGGGCATTAATTCGCACCGATCCGACTGTAAACTCAATAGGTCTCAAATTGCAGAACCTTTTATCGAAATCGACCTCTCATTCTACGATGTTGTCCTGTGTTGCATTGAAGCCATCTACAAATGACAAATGATTATCATATCTGTGCTATGAATAAATCATCTTTTCAGATTGAAGTACGCCAAAATTGGTTTGTTCCATTGCTTGATTCCTGGCAAAAATGCTGATTTTGTTTTTTCAACTGCTTAGAGTTCAGTTATGTTCGAGCAATAGACCAAATGGACAGCCTTATATAAATTTATATTTGAGTGTTGAATATGTAAGATGTATCATGTGAATTTATCCGTATACTAAAGTTATACTATATGTTGCTTTTATCCAAATATTCTCCGTTTGTAACTCAGTACTTTCAGTACTTTGATCTTTTATTTTATGACTTATTTGCTGCCATTGTTCAAGTATACAATCATTTGAATATTTTTTGCATAATTACAGTTTAAAAATACCAAAAGCCTGGCTTTATTTTGATCATATCATAAAATATAGGTGCATTTATACGAATTTTTACTGATTTGCACTCCATGACCTTTGACCTCTGTAATGACCCACAGAAGGGATTGTGAGTCTGCAGACAAGCCTAGGGCTGTTCCTCAGATATTGGGCAAGCACAATATCATTGTCTGCATCCGTTACAAACCGGGCCTCCCTGGTCTCAAAATTTGAGATTGGATCACTAGTCTATATTTGCATTATATGGAAAAAAATTGAAAGTTAGAATAGAAATCAAATATTCAATTCTGGAAAATGCTATAGATAATTAAAGTTCAGTCTTGGTAAAACTACTATAATGTAAGAGGTAAACTACTATAATGTAAGAGGTAAGATGTAAAAGTTTGAGTGAGGGATCAAAGGTCAATTTAGATTGCACAGGTATAGATCAAATTGACCTTTGATCACTCTCTTAATTTTAACATCTATACCATTCAAATTAAAGCTGATATTGATGGGTTAGAGTGAAACAGTTGTAACTGCCTATAAACATCAATATATCATCTTTCGGCAACCAAAACCTTGTAACTATAGCTTGAATAAAGCTGTAGATGAGTTTTGGGTTGCCCAAACTACAATTTTGATGGCTCAGCACAAAACAGTTGTAACTCCCTATAAACATATAGGGAGTTACAACTGTTTTGCGCTGAGCCCTCGATTTGATCATTCAGTTATTTTGACAAACTATATTACACCAAAACTTGCAAAAAATTGCCTTTTCAATCCTTTCACAAACATGTGTCTATTTCCGTATTGAAACTGTCAAAATAAACAATGACCAGTTATCAGTTGAAACAGTGACCTTGATCATTTCTTACCTTATAGACAACATTTAATCAGACATTAATCATTTCATTTGTATTAGACTAAATGAATTTTAATCAGACCTTTGCTTAATCACCTTCATGGTAGTTTATAAGAGGTTTTATGTTGCTTTAAACCCATATCATACTTTTCATACAAAGCTTCGGGAGACAGTTTTAAACTAAGATCAGACTGCACTGATGTGAAGTCTGATCTAAGTGTTTACTGCCTACCTCCTTCTAAACTATTGTGAGACAATAGTATGAAATACTGGTTGAAATATCGCAAAAATTGACAATTAGTTGGAAAGCAAGGTTTTGGTAGCACAATCATGTACTCCCTCATAGCGAAATTGAAAAGAATTCTGTTGAAAAAAGTTCAGGAACAGCTCAATGTTAATCGCTCATTAATTATCCAAGAATCTGTTGATTCATTGAATGGGAGGATAATAACCTTTTATTTTAAAACTTATTTCAGTCATATTGAGGTGGCTGGAGCAGCTGATCAAGGATTCCAGATATTTCCACTACCCTTGTACCATATACGCCTTCAGCTGCATGTACGCCTTCAGCTGCATGTACGCCTTCAGCTGCTCACCTAATTTAGGTACATCCTTAGCCACCCATTGGTGGGAGAGAAGACTTAATTGTTGGAGAGGATTTAACCTATGAAGCCTGATCCTAGTCTATACTGTCTGCAAATGCTTTGTGTACAGCAGAAAACTGCTGTGTGAACAGTAGGACAAGGGTGAAGAACCCAGTTTATGGCATTTCCTATGACCTAATTGACATGTAGAAATAGTAAATCAAGTTTCATTAATAAGGGGTTGTCAAACATAATGTTGGGGCTGTCTAGTCCTGAAATGATAGGTATTGGTCAATAGTCATTGACCATACCTAAAACAAAATTCTTTTCAAGGTAACAGAAAGTTATATATACCAGCTAACATGGCAAAGAATCATGTGGCCCAGCAATTTCAGAAGATCGCCAATAATTCTTTTTATAAAATACGTGACCAATTTGAAATCGGTTTGAAGCAGAGAACATGGGAAAATGTCAGGAACATACTGAATGTAACAAGACATTTTAAAATTCTGCTGATGAAAAAAATATTGATGACCAAGTAAAAATTTACTTGGTCTTCAATAACTTTTTTATCAGTAGGTTTTTAAAAGATCTTATATATCCAGCACATCCCTGGCCTTTTTCTCATTTAAAGTCAATGCTTCAAACCATTTTTAAATCTGTCAAGTAACTTACAGAATTATTAGGAAATAACAAAAAAATGTCATGTGATTTTCCGCAGTACCTAAGCAACCTGATATGCCACTATCATAAGTGCTTTAATATCTATTAGCACTTACTGTAATTTAATGCAAACCTCTTGGAATGACCCTCTAGCCCTCCTTTTCCTGTAAAAAGATCTTGAGTTGCAAAATCCAGAATTTTATCAAATTTGAGCAGGAGTTATGGAAAACCCCTTTGGATGAATTGAAAGGGGGACAAACCAACGAAACCAGCCAGAGAGAAAGCCAGAGTTATGTGGTAGACATTTAGAACAACAATCATGTTGATGTTTTACCAGTTAAAAGAAATAAAACACTATAGCCTACCTTTGATTCATTCATTAGTATATGACAGCCATCTACCACAGTGGGATATTCCAAAGATTCATATTCAGTATTAGGTGAAGCAATCTCCAGTTTGTCAAATTCAACAGCAGCTAATGCCAACAGCCTAAGATCAAAATCAGGTACTGATACAAAGTCTGATTCAACAACAAAGTCTTTCTCATCAATATCATTCATTACTCCTTGATTTAAAGCTATTTTACTAGACCTAGCCATGTCATATGTATCACTTTTGATTTCATTTGATTTGATTTTATCTTCAGCATCACATTTAACATCCTTATCATGTTTAGATCCTGTAGTTTTTTCAGGACTTGTTGACTTATCGACATTTATCACAGATGAAGTTCCAAAAACACCAGCATATTCCAGACCTTCTTCGAGGTACAACTTTTTACCAATTATATTTGACATGTGCTCTTTTATCTTGTATCGAATCATACCTTCGGACATGTGAGTTTTAGGATCTGGACTAAATTGGGAGTAATTGCTGACTGGACTTTTAATAGGATTGGATTTAGCTTTACACCCAATGTCAGTGTCCACTTCTATGTGTTTTCTGAGCTTGATAGATGCATTTGTTCTTCTTCTAGTTTCAACAACCACAAATGGATCTTTCTGTAGTCTACTCAAATGTTCATGAGAATGATAGCTTGTTTGTTCTTGTTGTTTACCTCTTAGTCTTGCCAAACGTTCAACCTTCATTTTCTCTAATATTTCCCTATTTTCTTTCTCAACAAGTTTTTCATAGACTCTAATTCTATCCACATGTGGGACATAAGAAATACCTAATTGTTTTTCATTACCATCCATTTCTGAAATGTCATCTAAATCCTCACTGTTATCAGAAATATCACTTGAGTATTCATCCAGATCTTGAGATTCTCTAAGTGAATCAAGAAACGATTCAGTTAGTGAAATACTGCCATTACTGGTAGTGTATGGAAGAGTGGATTCATTATCTTTGCTTCCACTAATCTCTTTGAATATAGATCCAACATCACTCTCAGCTATGTATCTAGGAGAACTTACAAGTCTAATACATCTTTTAGAAAGTGTCAATTTTTCAGGTGGTATATTTGATTTATTTTTATCATTTCTTAACTTATTTGTTAATATTTTCTCTTCATTATTATTTTGTTCTCTACAATCAAAATCACCAGGTGGATTTTCATGTTTATGAGCACCGTTTAATGAAATAGATGATGAATTTTTGGCACAATAACTCAATGATTGCAATACAGCGTTATCACAGGGTGATTTCAAAGTTCTAATACTGTTTCCTTCCAAAGTTTTATCACAATTGTCTGGACAGTCTGATAGTTCTATTTTTCTTTTAGATTTAGTTATTTTAGTAGGTTGTTTAAACCTTTGTAATTGAACACAAGTGGTATTTTGTAATCTATCTAAAGCTACATTTGATTCTCTGCCAAGTAAATTGGACCTATAGCTTATAGGTATATCGATGCTTCCATTTATTCTACCTTTAAGTAATTCTGTAGGACATTTGTTTGCCTTAACCAATAAATCCTCTTTACAGTCAATAGAATCATCCAGTTGTTTGGTGTCATTGTCAGATTCAAGGTCACGTTTTGTATGTCCAGTTACTCTGTTCCTCCACTTGTGAAATTTTCTCACAAAAAGCTTGATCCAGAATTGCGTTAGCCATATCACAATTAATAAATCCCGCATCCTAATTGAACAAGTTTGTATTTCTATGAAGTGTTATGTATTTTCACCAGTGTTTGATACAAAACTAGGACTGAGCTATTCATCCATAATGCATTCAAAATGTAACTAACATCTACAAATATGGCAATGCAATCAAGAGATCCAATGAAAGAGATACAATGGTTGATCTTTTACATCATATCACTTTCTTAATTTATACATCTATATGATTTTGTAATAACATTTAATTTTGAAATGAAACCTTCTTCCCTAGGCTCTAATATGCATATCTGAATCTTTTCTTCCAGTTTATCAATAACTGCACAAAAACACAAGTTTTTAATTATTAATACACACATTCACCAGACTAAATGTATCATAACTTCTCATTTGTTTTGTTGGTAACTTCCTCTTTTAA